>JBBGZY010002399.1:0-717500 GCA_037952925.1 Lithobates clamitans | reverse complement strand
GGGAAATCCTCTATGGTTCCTCACACCCAAGGTGGAATTTCAGATGTGCTTACCAGATCCCGATGACTGCTATTACAGCAGTCAAAAACGGCACAGGGAAATTTGGGGCTCCCCACAACCTCAGCATAAGGTACCAGTAAGCGACAGATGATATCTCAGGATTCAAAAACAAAAGGACAATCCATAGCGTGATACAGTCTACACAGTCGATTTATTAAAAAGAATTGCACTTACAAAGCATCGGTGAAGTGAACAGCATGAACCGTACAATCAACAACAGTCAGCGTCTCCGTCTGCTGCCTCCGCCTCCTAAGTTCGTATACAGCCCTACACAAGAACGGACGTGGTGACGTCGTAGGCTCCTCCCTAATGTTGGTCTGTGTATCAGCCTTGAGGTTGTGGGGAGCCCCAAATTTCCCTATGCCGTTTTTGACTGCTGTAATAGCAGTCATCGGGATCTGGTAAGCACATCTGAAATTCCACCTTGGGTGTGAGGAACCATAGAGGATTTCCCCAACTGCATCTTCATCTTCTTTGTGGCACTTTTTTGGCACTTTTCCTATTATATCACGGATTTTCCTTTTTGGTTTTGGACTTTATTAATTTACTTATTCACGTATATGTATTCTTATTTTTCAATTTATTCACAATAATTTTTTGGATATTAGTGTATGATATTGTTTATACCCATCTCGCACTGTCATTATTATTTTACTTTTATGGTTATTTCATATTAATTCATTTTAATAGCTTGTTTAATTATGTTTTAGCGCCGCATCTTTTTTACATTATTTTCTATGATGGGATTTGGAGACTAGATCTTGGTGCAGGCTGCTTTGATTTCACTACATTTTTCATTTTTAACCTTGAGCGCAGCTTTTAATTTTTTGTTTTTGCCAGCATATCTTTTATGTAGTCTTAGGGCTCATGTCAATGGGCGCTGTTTTTCTAGATTTGATGTAAGTTTTGGAATGAAAGTTAAACGCAGGTTTAGTGACACCCCATTTGACTTTCACTGTGCGCCACACATGGCAGTTCAGAGGTTACTTTTGACATGCTTTGTGTTGTGCTGTGTTCCTGGAGACACAGCATTTCCTATTACTCGCTTGCCGACCAGCCGCCGCAGTCATACTGCAGTCCCTTTAATGGCTATAGCAGGCGCGCACGCGCCGCCAGGGCCAATGTGTGTGGCCGGCAGCCGCGATGTCTGCTGGCGACCCGCGATCGCTCCACATAGAGCCAGAACGGAGATCTGTCAATGTAAACAAAGCAGATCCCCGTTCTGTCGGGAGTAGAGAGAGATTGTCTGTTCCTAGTGATCAGGGACAGCGATCTCCCTCTGCTCCCAGTCAGTCCCCTCCCCCCACAGTTAGAAACGCCCTCCTAGGGAGCACTTAACCCCTTGATCGCCCTTTAGTGTTAACCCCTTTCCTGCCAGTGTCATTTATACAATAATCAGTGGATATTTTTAGCTATGATCACTGTAATAATGTCACTGGTGTCAAAAGTGTCACCGCCATTACTAGTAAAAAAAAAAAAAAAAATGCCATAAATATATCCCCCATTTTGTAGACCCTATAACTTTTGTGCAAACCAATCAATATACTCCCCTCCTCATTGGCTGAGACAGCAGTGTGGTGCCATTGGCTCCCGCAGCTGTCAATCAAAGTCAGTCAGCCAAAGAGGAGAGAAAGGGGTTAGGCCCGGCCGTGACTCCGTGTCTGAAGGATGCACAGAGCTGTGACTCGGCTCGGGTGCCCCCATAGCAAGCTGCTTGCTGTGGGAGCACTCAACAGGATGGAGGGGGCCGGGAGCACTGAAGAGGAACCCAAGAAGAGGAGTATTTGGGCTGCTCTGTGCAAACCCATTATACAGAGCAGGTAAGTATAACATGTTTGTTATTTTTAACTTAAAAAAAACCCAAGACTTTAGTATCGCTTTAAAATCTGCAGCAAATCGGATAGAGCCCACCTCATTTCCAGGCTGGAGGACATCCAGCGTCATCTAGTCCTTCCTCCCAGGCTGACTGTTCCTGACCTGCCCTGATCTCAGGTCTTTCAATCATGGAGGATCAGTATCACGTGGGCGGTACCTAGGATGGTCTGCATGCAAATATAGCCTGCCTAAGAATGCCCACTCCTCCATTCTAACCTCCACCTATCAAGGCATTTTCATAACCCCTCCCAAGACTCAGCCCACTTCTTTTATCAGGACTGAGACCTCCTAAGAGGAATACTGAGACAGGGTGCTGTGACGTTTTTAGGAAGCTACGCACAGCACTCTTCTTACAACCAAAAGTAACGGCACTAGTGGAAAATCCAAATACAATAACAAATCTCCTGTTTATGGAATCCCCGTCTCCTGGGCCGCCATTGGACAACTGTTTTGTCTATCATAGGAGGCGGGACTTTGTATTAAAGAGGCTGCCGCGTAAACAGGAGATTCTCCTGTATGTAATCTGTTGGCGCTCGTCCCGCCACCTCCCTGTCCCCCCTGCATTGATGGCAATGGTGAGGCTGCAGATGGGCAATGACCGTTCTTTTGCTTCAGAGTTCTTTATTTAAAATTTTTGTCTTTTTCCGGTAACTTCCCTCTTAAAGTGAAGGTGCAAGTTATAAGCCGATACATACGGTCATAAAAATATTTAATTGGATATCTTTTATAGCAGAAAGTAAAAAAACAAAAAAAAGATTATCTATCCTATCTATCTATCTATCTATCTATCTATCTATCTATCTATCTATCTATCTATCTATCTATCTATCTATCTATCTATCTATCTTCGATAGAGCTATATAGATAGATAGAGCTATATAGATAGATAGAGCTATATAGATAGATAGAGCTATATAGATAGAGCTATATAGATAGAGCTATATAGATAGAGCTATATAGATAGAGCTATATAGATAGATAGAGCTATATAGATAGATAGAGCTATATAGATAGAGCTATATAGATAGAGCTATATAGATAGAGCTATATAGAGAGAGAGAGATATAGAGAGAGAGAGATATAGAGAGAGAGAGATATAGAGAGAGAGAGATATAGAGAGAGAGAGATATAGAGAGAGAGAGATATATAGAGAGAGAGAGATATATAGAGAGAGAGAGATAGATAGAGATATATATATATATATATAGAGAGAGAGAGAGAGAGAGAGAGAGAGAGAGAGAGAGAGAGAGAGAGAGAGAGAGATAGATAGATAGAGATATAGAGATAGATAGAGATAGATAGATAGATAGAGAGATAGATAGATAGAGATATAGAGATAGATAGAGATAGAGATAGATAGAGAGAGATAGATAGATAGAGAGAGATAGATAGATAGAGAGAGATAGATAGATATAGAGATAGATAGATAGATAGATATAGAGCTAGATATAGAGATATATAGATAGATAGAGATATATATCTCTATCTATCTCTAATTTTTTTCAAAATTATTATTATTATTACTATTTTTGTTTATAGCGCTTAAAATAATAAACGCAGAGGTGATCAAATACCACCAAAAATGAAAAATTTAATTTGTCTACGGCGTTGCATGACCGCGCGATTGTCAGCTAAAGTAACGCAGTGCCGTATTGCAAAAAAATGGCCTGGTCATGAGTTGGGATAAATCTTCCAGAGGTCAAGTGGTTAATATTACTCTATTAACTCTGATCACAGCCCGCTCTCTTCTCTCTCTTTGGAAACATTAGTACAATCTTGATTGGGTTTTAGACCATGAACAGCGCTCTGGCCTCCGCAATAATGCAGCAGCGGCTTCCTGGTCGTCGGGTTGCCTCCCTTAGTTGCCATGGGAACCTGGTGGCCTAGATTTATTCAGCTTTAGTTGATGCCTGTTTGAAAGCGCTAAGAGACGGTACTGTTGTCAAACATATCTGACGTTGATTTTTCTTTTCTACAGGCCAGTAACGGGCAGTGGTATCAGATGAATGATTCTCTTGTTCATGCCAGTAACATCAAGGTTGTTCTGAATCAGCAGGCTTATGTACTCTTCTATCTGAGGTAATGTTATAGCAGAACTATGGATTCACAGCAGCTCTAAAAAAAATCACTCCAGGAACTGCTGTTTTGTGTTTTATTTGCTGTATGAGGATAATGAGGTCCATTAACCACTTAATGGCCACCCTATAACAGGTTTACTGCTACAGGGCAGCACCTGTGCGCCGGATACTGTGTGTGTATATATCGGTGATCTGGCTCTCCTGGGTAGGGTGCGCATGCCCGCAGCCGACGGCTTTCTGTCACTGTAATCACACAAAGCAGGAGCGGATCGGTAGGTAGGGCGGACTCTGTCTGCTGGCACCCACTATGTAAACAAGGCAGATTGCCGCTATGTCA
Source organism: Lithobates clamitans (assembly GCA_037952925.1). Classification (NCBI taxonomy): domain Eukaryota; kingdom Metazoa; phylum Chordata; class Amphibia; order Anura; family Ranidae; genus Lithobates; species Lithobates clamitans. Next base: position 713,150 of record JBBGZY010002399.1, on the reverse strand, counting down.
GTAGGGAAGGCATTGATCTTGTGTTCGTGCAAAGCAGGGACATGAATTCATGCCTTTTCTTAGTAAAAGCACCTCCCCCACTGTAGAAAAACACTGGTTAGGCGCACATTTAACCCTTTGATCACCCCTGATGTTAAAGCGGAGGTCCGACCAGAAAAAAAAAAAAAAAAAATGAAAAGCCAGCAGCTACACATACTGCAGCTGCTGGCTTTTAACAATAGGACACTTACCTGTCCTGGAGTCCAGCAATGTCGGCCATCAGCTGTCGGGTGCTGCCGTCGCCATTGCGGGTAAGGGAACCCGGCAGTGTAGCCTTTACGGCTTTAAGCCGGGAACCCTACTGCGCATGCGCAAGGCCCCACTCTTCTCTCCTACTGGCTCCAGCGACAGGGGGAGGAGGAGGGAACCCTGCGGTGACGTCATGGGCCATGAAGCGGACTCCCGGAAGTGGGAACATGATACCTGTCAAAGACAGTGGGTTTTGTTTTTTCATTTCGGATAGAGTAAGGAAGGGTTTTTTGTCTTTTATTTATTTTTTATCTGTATCCCATTTTGAAAATTTCCCTTCATTTCTTGTCCCATAGCCAACACCGGAAGTTAAAGAAATTCTTCAAGTGAGGAATTCCCTGTGTGTCACCAGAACTAGTGTCCCCATTGGAAGATTTCCCCTCATTGCTCTGATGTCAACCCAAAATTTAGGATTTTCTCTTTCATTCTTGATAAGTGTAACCAGGACAAATGAAGAGGGTGAATCTCCCTAATGGGGGCAGACACTGCAATAAATAAACTACCAGTAGTTCTAATCCCTCTTCACTCTATCCAAAATAAAAAAAGTTCTGCTTTTAGATACACATTAAAGAGGAGCTCCAGGCTTCCCCCCCAAAAAAATTAAAAATCAGCAGCTACAAATATTGTAGCTGTTGATTTTTGGTATAAGGACACTTACCTGCTCCTGGATCCAGCGATGTCTTCGCCCGAGCCGATTCTTCAATCAGCTTCTGGTGGAGGCGCCGGTATTTGAAGTAAGAGAAACAGGAAGTAAAGCCTTGCGGCTTCATAGCCATTTCCTATGGCGCATTCTCCAGTCGCACTGTGCCTTCTTGACTGGTCCCGTAGACTTCTGGGACTAGTGATGTCCCATAAGATTGCGAGGAATGGGGGGGGGACTTCCGGCTTAGTTTGCCACAGCAATCTGAGCCGGAATTGGGAGCGAGTACCTGTCAAAACCAGGTACCCACTCCCCCTCCCCAAAAACTGCCAAATGTGGCAGTGAAGGGTGAAAACAAGCAGAGCTTCCCCTTTTGAGTGGAGCTCCGCTTTAATGAGAATATTTCATTTTGCCCATTCAGGGCAAATTGTCAGGTTCTCTAGACAGTGCATCCAGCACCATCCATTGATCATTGTAGTTTGACTTTGGAATTGCTGAGTCTAAACCCTGTCTTAGCTCCATGTTGAGGACTGTGAAGGTAGGAGAGGAGCGCTCTGCATGAATAAGCTCTCGGAAACTTAAGAAGCAATGATCGCTTTTAGTATATGACGTAAATCATAGTCGATGCATTTCCGGGGGTTATGGCTTCTCCTTCAGGGCTTTGGTAGTGTTAGATCTGCTGTTTATGGGCGCTGCAGTCTTTGTCCTGATATAATGGTGTTCCGAAGTCAGACACTCCAAAGCACCACTATCAAATAAGGACACAGCCGATGACCAGCATATCTAACACTACCTATGCCCTGAAGAAGGGGGAGCCCTAATCCTCTGAAACACTTTGGCTGTGTTTTCAGTGTGTCAGCTTAGAAACACCCGGTTCTGTGTTTTCATTAGAGCGGATAGCAGGCTGCCAAGATTCTTTTGCAGTAGAAAGAAAAAAGATCTCCATGTCTCTGTTGTAAACATTGCACATTTATTTTTCCACAATGCCTATAGCTACAGAGGTAATTGAGATCTTTTTTTAAAGAATAAGTTCATCTTTCATAACATGTTACACCTATATTCAGGGTGTAACATGTTATGAACGGACCTACCCCCGCTGTGACAACTAGCGGGGATCCATCTTGCTGACTTCCCCAACCCCCCCCCCCCCCCGCTCGCTGTCGCAATTTAAAAATACACGGCCATGCGGGGCTCTGTCCACTCGGCTGCGTCGCTCAGTCACAGTGCTCTGCCCGGCCGCGTCGCTCAGTCACAGTGCTCTGCCCGCCCGGCCGCGTCGCTCAGTGACAGTGCTCTGCCCGGCAGTGTCGCTCAGTGACCGTGCTCTGCCCGACAGTGTCGCTCGGTGACCGTGCTCTGCCCGGCAGTGTCGCTCGGTGACCGTGCTCTGCCCGGCAGTGTCGCTCGGTGACCGTGCTCTGCCCGGCAGTGTCGCTCGGTGACCGTGCTCTGCCCGGCAGTGTCGCTCGGTGACGGTGCTCTGCCAGGCAGTGCCGCTCAGTGACGGTGCTCTGCCCGCCCGGCAGTGTCGCTCAGTGACGGTGCTCTGCCCGCCCGGCAGTGTCGCTCAGTGACGGTGCTCTGCCCGCCCGGCAGTGTCGCTCAGTGACGGTGCTCTGCCCGCCCGGCAGTGTCGCTCAGTGACGGTGCTCTGCCCGCCCGGCAGTGTCGCTCAGTGACGGTGCTCTGCCCGCCCGGCAGTGTCGCTCAGTGACGGTGCTCTGCCCGCCCGGCAGTGTCGCTCAGTGACGGTGCTCTGCCCGCCCGGCAGTGTCGCTCAGTGACGGTGCTCTGCCCGCCCGGCAGTGTCGCTCAGTGACGGTGCTCTGCCCGCCCGGCAGTGTCGCTCAGTGACGGTGCTCTGCCCGCCCGGCAGTGTCGCTCAGTGACGGTGCTCTGCCCGCCCGGCAGTGTCGCTCGGTGACGGTGCTCTGCCCGCCCGGCAGTGTCGCTCGGTGACGGTGCTCTGCCCGCCCGGCAGTGTCGCTCGGTGACGGTGCCCGCCCGGCAGTGTCGCTCAGTGACGGTGCTCTGCCCGCCCGCTCCCAAAATGAAATGAAAATCATTTTTTTTTTACCTTCAAAAAAAATTTGCATTTTTATAATTCTTTCGTCAAAAAGTGAACTTATACTTTTTAAAGTGATTTATTGCTTCTTCAGATAATGTAAACACTTTAGTGTGCATGGTCTTGGACACAGGTGCACTTTAAAAAGCTTCAGTCCCTTTGCCACTAAATTGGCAAAGTGACATAGTCACTTTAATCCCCTGTTCTCCAGCAGCAGATACCTTTCCTTCATTCCCTTGTTGCTCTGATCGGCTGTCAGGAATGAAAAAAATGCCTTGTTCTTTTCGGTATGGAGGAGCATGCGACTCACTCTGTGTGACAGCTCTGGGGTATTCACCAAGCACCAGCGCAGTCATATAGGGTGGGCTATAGCTCTGTAGAGACTCTTATTTGAGTGACCCAGGGATTACATGGGCAGATTTTCTTCTTGCAGGTGAATAGATTGGCAGGGGACAGAAAAGGGGGGTGGTGTGCCCTGCATGGACACACCACAGGTTTGCTTTAGGTTGAACCCTTGAAATAGTATACTTGGTAATTTCTGCTTGTTCTATGTGGTCAGAAATCTTTCTTCCCCAGGCTTCCAGAGTCCAGAAAGAGCCCTGATGGTTCGGCGTGTAAAGTGCCAAATGCTCAAATTTCTCGCCCGAGCTCTGTTCCTCCAACTATCAAGAAGACGTTCTCTAATGGTAGTCTGTCATCCCCGCTGATTGGGAAGGTGAGTGACTCCTACCCTGAAACACAAACTTTTAGGAAATCTGAAGTTTGCAGTCTTCAAGAAACCTTAGAAAACAGCAGGTTTTTTAACCCACCTGTGTCTATTGACATTGGGTGTTATTTTCCCCTGTCACGTTCTATCTTCTACCGTCCTACTTCCAGAGACCAGACGGAGTACATGAGAAGAAGTCACCGATGGATGACATTGGGGTTCCAGTGTGCCGTACATATCCTTTGGTCAGCGGCAAAGAGCACAATGGAGTTCCCCGCACTAGGCCCCTCAGTGCCAACCCTTCTCCAAAGCTCAGCTCGAAAACCTCCTACTCTCCCTGTCTTTTGGATGATCACATGAGTCGGGTGAAGAAAGCTGCTAACGCCAAGTTCAAGGCATCTCACGAATCGAACGAAGCGAAAATGCAAGAGGACCCCAAGTCTAGTTGGGATACCACCAGCCTGAGTTCGATATCCACCTCCAAAACCTTTAGCGAAAGCCTCGACTCCCAGGAAAACGCCAACCAAAAACTGGAAGAGGTGAAAAATGTAAAGCCGCAAGAACCACTCTTAAATGAACAGGCTGTGTCACTGGGCACCTCCACAATCAGGAATGTTCCATCTCCATGCTGCAGCCCTCCTATGGAAGCCGATCGGACGGGGCCAAACTGCACTTTAAAATCAAAGTCCCCCACCTTGGCCAGTGTGTGTGAAGCTTTGACAACCATGTCACCCCCACCCGCCAAAAAGCTGGCTCTGTCAGCCAAAAAGGTTAGTTCCTGTGAAGACTTGATCATTTTTATTTTTTGCTTTGCTGAACTGTTGAGATGGCCTTACCAAGCTCTACAAAAACAGAGGAAAATTGGTGTCTGCTTAGCTTAAGGAGGTGTGAAAGTGGAAGGAATATTTTGTCTTTTGTGGCTATAAGCCTTCAGCCACTGTATATAGGTGTCCTCTTTCTATAGATGTATATGTCCAACCAAAATTTTTATTTTTTTTGGTTTGGTTAGAGTGTGGAAGGATTGCCACCCATGGCAGGTTTTTACTGCTATCTGGAGCTTCCCATGCTACCCAGAAAAAAAAAATGGAGATATATTTTAACTCTTTTGAAACCTCTTGATGATGAAGGATGAAGCCCCTGGAAGCTGGAAAGCACTGAAGTAGACACCACTACTCCAGTGATCTACGCTAGCTTCCAGGTCCCATGCTGAGCGGCTGCACTCTGAACACAGGAGGTCAACCGCTCAGCATAGGCGCCATTCAGAGAATGCTCTGCACTTTTTTCAATAAATGTAAAGTGTTCTCTAATCAAATAAAATAGAGAGCGTGACATTTGTGCCCCATACCTGTAATTCTACTTTGAAGAAAACCTATGTGTTTTTTTAGTGAATAAGTTGGAGTTTTTGTGAAGTTTGCATGAATGTAATTTTGGTATAATATCTATTACATGATTTTTTTACCATATTTTAAGGATGCACTGACCCAAAGCATTTGCGTGAGTATCAGTACTCGTGCAAATGATACTAAAACTGATACTTTGCGGTGTGATTTGCGTTTAAAAAAAAAATTAAAAATGAATGGGCGCAAAATGCCTTTCAAAGAATCTCATGCGATTTGAACAGGAATGCGGTATACGATTCCTGTCCGAATTGCATGCGATTTCCCCCACTGCTTGTGTGTGTGTAGAAAGGGAAAAGCACCATGTAATGGGCAGTTTATTAAAAATGTTAGAACTCACATTAAGTACAGTTCAGATACAAAATCTGCATAGGTGTCCCGGTCCCGCCGATGATAGAAAATAACGGATGCTTTAGGTGCTCACAGGGCTGGAGGAGATGTAGAGGTGGTCCGCCCCCAAGCTGACATCACTTCCGCCCTATACCCACGGGGTCCCGGAACTTCTCCAGCCCTTTGAGCACCTCAAGCGGCTGTGATTTGCTATCATCAGCGGGACCGGGACACTGCAGATTTTGCATTTGACCAGATATGTACTAAAAGCGGTTGTAAACTGCGGATGTTGTAAAAAAACAAAAGAAAAAACTGCAAGGCAATGACATAATGTGCTAGTATGTGATGCATACTAGCACATTATGCCATTGCCTTGCAGGTTTTATGAAATACTCCCCTTGCAACAAAGGCCTCCAGCGCTGTCACTGCCGAAAGGGCTGACATGTTCCTCCGGTCTTTTTACATGGTTTACATAGTAGGTGAGGTCGAAAAAAGACACAAGTCCATCAAGTCCATCCTATGTGTGTGATTATATGTCAGTATTACATTGTATATCCCTGTATGTTGTGGTCGTTCAGGTGCTTATCTAATAGTTTCTTGCGGGTTTCTGCGCCCTGGCTATATTATTGGCCGGAGCAGCGATGACATCACTCCCACGCATGAGCGCAGGAGCGACACAAAGCTCTGAATTTCCAGCAAGGTATGCCAGACCTTCAGAGTGATTGCGTCAGTGACGTAACTGGCTGCATGCAGAGTGAATATCTCCTAAACGGCGCACGTTTAGGAAGATATTCATTTTACCCACAGGTAAGCCTTATTATAGGCTTACCTGTAGGTAAAAATAACCATGCGGGGTTTACTGCCACTTTTAATGTGAGTTTAAGCATTTTTTTTAATGCGGCCACTAGATGGCGCTTACCTTTCTATAAACACACGGGAGCCGTGGGGGAAATTGGATGCGATTTGGACAGGAATCGCACCACATTTCTGTTCAATTTGCATGCGCTTCTTTGCAGTGCGATTTCCACCCATTTATTTTGTATTGATGCAAATTGCACCGCAAAGTATCCGTACTTGGTAGCGGCGAGTACTTGACCGAAAGTATCGGTACTCAAACTCGCCGATAAAGAAAAACGGTATCAGTGCAACCCTACCATATATGATGATAGTATTTGCAGTTTCTCCATATACGAGTAAATTGTACTTATATAATGCTGAGATTAAAGTGACCACATGGGATAAAAAAAAACAAATGAAACGAAGGGTTCCTGTAACAAAAAAAAAAAAAGTTACATTTGTTTTAATTTATACTTCAAGGGTGTTAAAGCTGAGCTCTGGTCTCAAAAATCTTCATGTAAATGTCAATGGCCACATTGGGATATAAATCTTATTTTTTTTTGTGCATCAAATGCCTTTGCAAACCCAATGCCTTTGTAAACGGATCAGTGACCTCATCAGAGGCAAAGTTTTAGAACTGGATCTGTAGGAAATGTACAAAGCACACCAAGATTCAAGTAAGAATACAGAAATGACAATATCTGCCTCTTCCGGAGCTCAGCTTTAAATGTTTGCTCTACAGACGTTGCGGCTTTTAAACACTTCTGGATCTGCCGGATAGTGTGACCCCTGCTGGGCACTGTGGTTCTTTCTGCCAGCTGCTGCGGCACTACAGAACACGGTAGTTATGTAGCAATCTTCAGGATGCCACGATGCCCAGCGGGAGACCGGGCAACCGCCATACATGAAGCAGTCTCGGCCGAAACTTTAAGAGAGTGAAAATTTATCACTCTGCCCAGTGGAAAAGTAACTATAAAATGTCAACTTTTGGGAGTCTTGGTTTCATTTCTTTTTTTTTTTTTTTTGGCAATGTCAACAGGCTTAAAAAAAAACAAAAAAAAACAAAAAAAAACAACCACTTACTGGATAGGTTACCTGCAGGGTCTGTTTTGCTCCCTGGCTGCTCTTATAGTGGTTACAAAAGAAAAATCTGCAACCTTTGGTTATATATAGGAAAGGTTTTTGCAGGCCCCATAGTGGCTAGCCATGGCATTTAAAGAGGGGAAAAAGTATTTGATCCCCTGCTGATTTGTACATTTGCCACTGACAAAGAAATCAGGCTATAATTTTAAAGGTAGATTTATTTTAACAGTGAGAGACAAAAAAACTAGAAAAATATCCAAAAAAGTTATGAATTGATTTGCATTTTAATGAGTGAAATAAGTATTCGACCCCTTCGCAAAGCATGACTTGGTACTTGGTGGCAAAACCGTTGTCAATTACAGAGGTCAGATGTTTCTTGTAATTGGCCACCAGGTTTGCACACATCTCAGGAGGGATTTTGCCCCACTTCTCTTTGCAGATCCTCTCTAAGTCATTAATGTTTCGAGGCTGACGTTTGGTAACCTGAACCTTCAGCTCCCGCCACATATTTTCTAGCCACCGGCTAGGCCACTCCAGGACCTTAAAGCGGTGTTCCACCCAAAAGTGGAATTTCTGCTCGTTGTACTACAGTAAGGCTTCACAGTAGGGTTCCCTTACTTGCAATGGAGGTGGCAGCACCCGACAGCTGATGGAAACCTCATCTGCGGTGCCGACATCGCTGGACTCCAGGACAGGTAAGTGTCCAATTATTAAAAGTTAGTAGCTGCAGTATGTGCAGCTGCTAGCTTTTAATTTTTGCAGCGGTGGGCGGACCTCCGCTTTAATGTCCTTCTTTTTGTGCCACTCCTTTGTTGCCTTGGCCGTGTGTTTTGGGTCATTGTCATGCTGGAATACCCATCCATGACCCATTTTCACTGCCCTGGCTGAGGGAAGGAAGTTCTCACCCAAGATTTGATGGTACATGGCCCCGTCCATCGTCCCTTTTGATGCAGTGAAGTTGTCCTGTCCCCTTGGCAGAAAAACACCCTCAAAGCATAATGTTTCCACCTCCATGTTTGACGGTGAGGATGGTGTTCTTGGGGTCATAGGCAGCATTCCTCCTCCCCCTCCAAACACGTCGAGTTGAGTTGATGCCAAAGAGCTTCATTTTGGTCTCATCTGACCACACATCTTTCACCCAGTTCTCCTCTGAATCATTCAGATGTTCATTAGCAAACTTCATATGGTCCTGGACATGTGCTTTCTTGATCAGGGGGACCTTGTGGGCACTGCATGATTTCAGTCCTTCACGGCATAGTGTTACCAATTGTTTTCTTGGTGACTATGATCCCAGCTGCCTTGAGATCATTGACAAGATTCTCACTTGTAGTTCTGGGCTGATTCCTCACCGTTCTCATTGTCCTGTAGCCCATTCCAGCCTTGTGTAGGTCTTCAATCTTTTCCTTGACATTCTTGGACAGCTCTTTGGTCTTGGCCATGGTGGAGAGATTGGAATCTGATTGATTGCTTCTGTGGACAGGTGTCTTGATATACAGGTAACAAGCTGAGATTAGGAACACTCCCTTTAAGAGAGTGCTCCTAATCTCGGCTCGTTACCTGTATAGAAGACACCGGGGAGTCAGAAATCTTGCTGATTGATAGGTGATCAAATGTTTATTTCACTCATTAAAATGCAAATCAATTTATAACTTTGAAATGTGTTTTGTAATTTTTTTTGTTATTCTGTCTCACTGTTAAAATAAATCTACCAATAAAATTATAGACTGATCATTTCTTTGTCAGTGGGCAAACTTACAATATCAGCTGGGGATCAAATACTTTTTTCTCCTCACTGTATCGTGGCTTTGTGCATATTTTGTTTATTTACCGTATATTGGATATTGTTGCTATTGCTGATCACTACATTTGGAAATGCTAGCTGCCTGGCTATCATGCTAATCCAGTCACCTATATTTTCAAAGCCAATGACCCTGAGCAGCTATGTAGATTGAGTTCTGGCTTTGCTGGCTGTTTGCTTGTTCCAGCAAAGTAAGTCTAGAAGCCTTAAAGGCAGAGAATGAAAATGACAGCCAGGCAACCAGCATTCTCCAGAAGGTGATCATTAGCAGCGGCCTACATATTTTTGGGACTTGTAACACATTTTGGTTAAAGCCCAAATTCAATTTTTTTTCCCTAATTTTTTTTTTTTTTTAGATGGAGTGGGGAAAGATTGAAGTCTCTGTCAGATTTGTATAGCTGTCTGTGTCAATATTGGGAGGAGATTTAACCTCACTTCCTGGCAGGACAGGAAATAAGAATTTTTCTTTTTTAGTCCATTGAGGGACACAGGAAGTCTTTACCCTTCGAGTTCTACTGCTCCTTACGGCTGCTTTCACACTGGGGCGGGCATTGACTGTAAAACCCTGCTAGTTTTGGCATCGCTTTACTGTTTTAGCGGCGCTATTTGGCCGCTAGCGGGGCGCTTTTAACCCCCGCTAGCAGACGAAAAAAGGGTTAAATGCGTCTGTGTATCGCCGCTGCTGAAGCGCTTTGCAGGCGCTTTGGCAGCGTTGCCCATTCATTTCAATGGGCAGAAGCAGTGGAGGAGCGGTGTAGACACCGTTCCTCCACCGCCCGAAAGGTGCTGCTTGCAGGACTTTTTCTAACGTCCTGCAAGCGCACCGCCCAAGTGTGAAAGTACCCTGGCTTTCACACTGGGAATGCAGGGGAGGCGTTATTCACACGCTTTACAGGCGCTATTTTTAGCCCAAAAGCACCTGAAAAACTCCCCAGCGTGAAAGGGGTCTACAGGAGGACTCAACAATGGCAAACAAAATTGTAGGCCAACGCAGGATAACCCCTCCTACTACCAGCCCCGTTTTTTGCTAGTTTCCTAGGACGATGGTTAGCTTTTCTTCAGCTCTGCCTTGTTAAAGACTAACCGATTTTGCTAGCACCTCTTTTTTGGATTATTTTTTTTTCCTTCAGTCAAGACTCTTCTCTACATGGAGCTGATCTCTTTGATTGCAGCCATCTAGCCTAGTGACCCCTCATCCTGGCTTTGGAGTGCTCCATGTAGGAACTCTTTCCAGGTTCAGAGTCACTAATATTGCCTTAACACTTGCCCTCTCACTGTAGGCTCACTTTGTAAGAAGGTCGGTTGAGCTGATCTACAGGAGCTACCTAATTTACATAGGGTTGCTGTTTTTTGCTGGTTTCCACTGGGAAGAGCCCTCTCTCTTACCTGCAATGCAAAATGGAGTAAGCTTCTTTCACTGCTGCTCCTGTATATGAAGAACCACGAGGAATTCTGATGTTCGTCCGTTCTTGTTGCCTTCTTGTGGTACCTGAGGTTTTGCCTTTCTGCCACGCGATTACAACATGTCCGACTCTGGACACAGAGGGCTCAATCTCGCTGTACTACTTGCTCCAATCTCACACTCTGCTGATGACTCTAGGGCTTTTCGCTGCTCACCTTCTGGTGGTACTGGCATCTACAGCCTGGAATCATGTTGTCCTCTTCTCCTAGAGCAGTGGTTTCCAAACTGCTGTCCAGGGGCCAGATGCGGCGCTTTGCTTGCATTTATCCAGCCCCTTGCTTTTACCAGTGAAGGGTACAAGTCCTCCCAATGACTCCAATGATGGGGCCTATTCCTACCAATGACATCAACGTTGGGGCACAGTTCCTCCCAATGACACCAATTATGGGGCATAATTCCTTTCAATGACATCCGTGATGGGAGATTGTTTACTCCCACTGATGCTGAGACATTTTGTACTCCTAAAGGCCACAGTCTGGCCCCACTACAGTCTGAAGGACAGTAAACTGGCCCTATGTTTAGAAACTTTGGAGGCCCCTGACCTAAAATCTGTTTCATCATCACAGGCCTCTTTAGCCGTGCGGGTGTGGGCTTTTCATTTGCCCTTTTGGCTAAGGTTTTCTCTACACTCGTGCAAGAATTTAGTGCCTAAATCACCCGGTTCTTTTCTGACTCTAACTGCAGAGGCCACAAGCATGCTCCTGTGCCCTCTCCTGTAGATTTTTCATCTGATTGTATCTTTGACACTTGGGTTCAGAAGGTGGTATTCAAGGGCTGCAAACTGAAGTTGCATTTCCTGACCCCTCCTCCAATGTCTTACCTTCAACCCTCCTGCACCTTACAAATTATCTCTATTGAGCCCTGTTGGGTCTTCTGTACCATGGTGTTATTACCCCTATTTCTGTGTCGACTGTTTTCAAGAATTTTACGTAAACCTATTCTATGTCCCCAAACCCAGGGGCTCTATTGGACAGTGGGGTTGATTTACTAAAACTGGAGCACTCAGAATCTGGTGCAGCTGTGTATGGTAGCCAATCAGCTTCAAACTTCAGCTTGTTCAATTAAACTTTGACAATAAAGCCTGAAACCTGATTGGTTTCTATGCAGAGCTGCACCAGATTTTGCACACTCCATTTTTAGTAAATCTCCTCCATTTGTGTCCTTGACTGTCCAGAGGTTACAGAGGTTTAGTTGGATCCTGAACCTTCTGAAATCGAACCTGGAATTGACTCATTGTTTGAAGTATCTGGGTTTAGTCCTCGATCCATTGGTATCTGGGTATAGTCCTTGACAAAGCTCAGGCCAGCAAGATTCTTCCACAAGGGGAAACTGCAGACTCTCCAATCTCAGATTCAAGCTGTCCTGTCCAGTAGTTGACTGACTCTCCACTTTTGCATCAGAGTCTTGGGCCTGATTTGTATTATTGACCGCCACAACACAACATTCTGTCCTTGAGGAGCAAGTCAATCAGGTCCCTGGACAGACTTGATTCTTTTGGTACCAGTTTGTCCCTGGTTTGGTGGCTCAGGAGTCTGGCTCTGGAATCCTTGCCCCCCCCCCCTTTTTTTGTATCCTCATCACAATCCTCACGATAGATGCCAGCCTGTCAGGCTTCAAAAGTTTCCCGGGCACCTTGTTAGTTCTGAGAATTTGGTCATCTTATCTTGTCTCCAGGTCAACATCTTGGTGCTTCAGATGATTTGGCTGTCCCTGCAGTGTTGGACTATACTACTGGAAGGTTATCTGATTTGAATTGTGTCTGTTAGCACTGGTATACATCAACCATTAAGAAGGAATAAAAAGACTGCAGGGCAACAGAGGTAGATCAAATCCTGTCCTGGTCAAAACATCCCAGGTGTAGACAATTTGACAGGGGGACTTCCTCAGTCAGCAGTGACTGGACCCATGGGCATGTGATCCTTACACTGTAAGATTCCTTTGATGCTTAAAGCTAGGAAGGCCACTTAATGCAAGGACTATCATTGGACATGGAGCTTATTTTGCATGAGTCTCGGTGCTTCCACCCTAGGAGTTTCTCTGTAGAAGAAAATCTTTTTTTTTTTTTTTTTTTTCCCCCCTCTAGCTGTGTCTTGACCAGGATACGGATCCCAGCTCTATCAAGGGTTTCTTCCCTTTTATACCTTCTTTCAGAAACTATTGGCCTCTCACTTTTTGAATCAGACCTTTCTTCAGGGAGTCTTCCATGTAGCTCCCTCTGTTTGTTCCTCAATGACTTAGGGGGATCTGAATCACATTCTCTCTCAGAAGCAACTGTTTGAACCCATTAGACTCCTATCTCAATTCTCACCCAAAAGGTGGTACTCTATATAGCAATTACCTCTGCAAGGTCAGTGTCGGAATTGGTGGCTTTATCCTGAAAATAGAACAGTTTCTGGTTTTGCATACGTACAAGATGGGTTGAGGCCCAGAACTTTCACCTCAAGCAGGACATCTTTCTTCTTTCCTTCTGTCCAGCTCCAAAGGAAAATTCCCTACGTTGCCTAGATATAGTTCAAGCTCTGAGAGTCTCTGTCAGCCACTGTTTCTTTCAGAAAGACCGATTCCTTTCTTGCAATTCTGGATGGTGCACCTTCATCTCACTCCGCCATCTCTACATGGCTTAGACGGACCATCAATCATCAATCCAAACTTAGTTTCAAGGATCAGGTTCTACCATTTCCTGTCAAGGCATGCTCTACTAGATCTTTAAGTGCTTCTTCGGACTTTCAAATTCAAGCCTGGTCTGTTTCCACGATCTCTAAGTTCTACCAGGTGAATGTTTCAGCCTTATCTGCTGCCAGCTTCAGCCATATGGTCCTACAGGTGGCTTTTCGAGCTGAAGGCAGTACCCAGTTCTGTTCTTTCTTGGGCAAGTTTGTGTTTGCTGTGTTGCCCACCCCCTTGTTGGACAGTCTTTGGACTTCCAGAAAGTTTAAGACTTCTCTCAATCAATGGAAGAGAAAGCATAGAGGATTTTCGTCACTTTAAAATACTGTACTTGGAGTTCACTGAGGGTCACAGGTCCCACCCCTCTGTGTTTTATGATCATGCTTTCAGTTCTGCTTTGCTACAAAACTGAAGCATGCTGGTAGTAGGAGGGGTTGTCCAATCCTGTAGTTGTCAGTCTAAACTGAAGGTTAAAGACTTCTTTTGTCCCCCCCAATAAATAATTTTACTGTGAGTAAAACATTTTCTATTTTAGTAGAGTGAGAAATGGTTAGATCTTATGTCGGTGGTTTTATTGCTATCCCAGTGTCAACCATTCCCTCCATCTTGTGTGAGGACGTCACAGACGGGAAGTAAATGAAAATACCCCCAATGGTATAACAGACAGAATTTAAAGCTGACAGAGCAGTTCCCTACTCTATATACCAAAACGATCTGGTTTGTGCTCGAGACTGCGCTGGGCTGACTTGATTGGTCAGTGGTTGTGGGTGAGTGGTTGTGTGGGCAGAGAGGAAGAAATCCCTTCCAATAGGTCCTGCCCAATGGTTAATGGTGAACCCTCTCAGGGGCTTTGGCTGCTACTAATATGGCCTATGGTCGTTTCAGCGAGAAAGTAGGGTAGGATAGAAGGAGCGCCCGGTGTCCAAAAAACTGCACCTATGTATGGTTCAAAGGATTTTTAATGAAAGTGTAAACGTACATCAAGGCAACACGTTTTGGGGGAGTGGACTCTCCCTTCTTCAGGGCTGTTGCTGCATGCTATTGGATGGGAATGGTTCCTAAAAAGATGCACTATATTGTCAAACGTTTTGGGATGCCTGCCTTTACAGGCACATGAACTTTAATTACATCCCAGTCTCAGTTCGTAGACAGGTGAGTTGGCCCACCCTTTGCAGCTATAACAACTTCAACTCTTCTGGTATTGCTGTCCACAAGGTTTAGGAGTGTGTCCATGTGAACATTTGGCCAAACACATTTGTGCAGGTCAGGCACTGATGTTGGATGAGAAGGCCTGGCTTGCAGTGTCCACTCTAATTTATCCCAAAGGTGTTCTATCGGCTTGAGGTCAGGACTCTGTGCAAGCCAGTCAAGCACTTCCACCCCAAACTCACTCATCCATGTCTTTATGGACCTTGCTTTGTGCACTGGTCCAAATCATTTGGTGGAGGGGGGGATTATGGTGTGGGGTTGTTTTTCAGGGGTTGGGCTTGGCTCCTTGGTTTCAGAGAAGGAAATTCTTAAGCGTTAGCATACCAAGACATTTTGGACAATTTCAGGCTCCCAACTTTGTGGGAACAGTTTGGGGATGGCCCCTTCCTGTTCCAACATGACTGCGCAGCAGTGCACAAAGCAAAGTCCATAAAGACGTGGATAAAAGAGTTTGGGGTGAAGGAAATTAACTGACCCGCAACCTGATAGAACAACTTTGGGATGAATTAGAGCGGAGACTGCAAGCCAGGTCTTCTCGTTCCAACATCAGTGCCTGACCTCACAAATGCGCTTCTGGAAGAATGGTCAAACATTCCCATAGACCAGTGATGGCGAACCTTGGCACCCCAGATGTTTTGGAACTACATTTCCCATGATGCTCATGCACTCTGCAGTGTAGTTAAGCATCGTGGGAAATGTAGTTCCAAAACATCTGGGGTGCCAAGGTTCGTCATCACTGCCATAGACACACTCCTAAACCTTGTGGACAGCCTTCCCAGAAGAGTTGAAGCTGTTATAGCTCCAAAGGGTGGGCCAACTCAATATTGAACCCTACGGACTAAGACTGGGATGCCATTAAAGATCATGTTCGTGTAAAGGCAGGTGTCCCAATACTTTTGGCAATATAGTGCATATTGATTACAAGGTTTCTACTGGGAACTGTGGATGGATCCTTTTTGAAAGGCTCAGAGTTTTAGGAAGAGATGAGCACTTTTTTTTTATAGCAGGAAGTTTCTGCATCTTCGGAAACATACATCAAAGTTGCAGTTTTCTGGACACCGGGCGCTCCTTCTATCCTACCCAAGCCTATGATGAAACTGGAAAACTTTGAGGTACAAGCCTTGTAAAACTGTTTTTTGCTCTGTGTATTCTGTCTCTGACCTGTATTGAACTTTTGGTCAGTCCATACAAAACTGATATTTTATTAGGTATTGGACACTAGTTGTGTGAGTCTTTAGCTTCTTGTATTACTCCGGCTTTCCAAAAGAGTTCCCAGCTAGAGTTCCTTGCTCTTCCCTCTTCCTTCAGCAACAAAGGGAGTCTTGATTTTTTTGCAGTGAATCCAGGGGGCTCAGGGCCAAGACAGGTGGATGGGTGGAGCTGGGAACTTTAGATGTCAGGTACTCTAAACTGGAATCCCTGAGAGTCCAAATATCAGATTTGTCTTGACTGACCTTTTTAAGTTTTTTTTTTTTTGCTTTTTTATTTATTTTTATTTCCTTTTTTTTTTTTATGTTTTCTAACAAGTATTTTTTTCACCCCATCACTGTTCCGTTGTCGTTTTTTGTGGCTTGGTTAAACCATTTCATTTGTCATCCTGCCTTGCCATCTCTCTTCTGTGTCCTGGGCATCTCTCTATATATGTATACCCGTTTCTCCTATATACATATATATCGATGTGTGTGCAACTGGTCTAAACTATATCAAATCCCCCCCCCCCCTTCCTTTTCTTCCTTCATTCATTTTGATTTGTCACAAACCTCCCTTTTTTTCTTTACACCACCAAGATTTTATTTATGTCAATAACTACAGGGCAGCATGCTGCAGAAGGGAAGCAGAAATGACGTTTACTGCCCTCCGCCCCACTCCATCACCACCGGCTCTGCTCATCCCACCTCCGTCTCCCCTGGTCCCACCACACCCCAGCCGCTCCATAAGCATCGGTAAGTTAAAGCTGCGCCTTCACCCCACCCTACTTGATGTCTTTCACCATCCAGGTTTCTGTGTAACTGTTATGCCCTGTACACACGGTCGGACATTGATCGGACATTCCGACAACAAAATCCTAGGATTTTTTCCGACGGATGTTGGCTCAAACTTGTCTTGCATACACACGGTCACACAAAGTTGTCGGAAAATCCGATCATTCTAAACCCGGTGACGTAAAACACGTACGTCGGAACTATAAACGGGGCAGTGGCCAATAGCTTTCATCTCTTTTATTTATTCTGAGCATGCGTGGCACTTTGTGCGTCGGATTTGTGTACACACGATCGGAATTTCTGACAATGGATTTTGTTGTCGGAAAATTTTATATCCTGCTCTCAAACTTTGTGTGTCGGAAAATCCGATGGAAAATGTGTGATGGAGCCTACACACGGTCGGAATTTCCGACAACAAGGTCCTATCACACATTTTCCATCGGAAAATCCGACCGTGTGTCCGGGGCATAACTGTTCTTTTAGCGAGTGAAAATCTTACTTGGTTCCGTTAAAGTAAAGTAAACTCAATCATAAAATATCTTATGTAAGCTTTCACATGTGAATATAATTATAAATGTCTGATTCAATATTTTGCAGGCTGCAAGCTTTACTTAAAGTAATACAGTGGAACCTCGGTTTGTGAGTAACGCGGTTAACGAACGTTTTGCAAACCAAGCACTGTATTTCTAAAAAGCCTAACTCGGTTTGCGAGTGTTGTCTCGCAAAATGAGCGGTATTAAGGCCAAAAGCGGTGTGCAGTACCGCTTTTGGCCTGAGGTGGGGGGGGCGCCGGAGCCGAAAAGCGTTGATCGTCGGCGTTCAGAAAAGCCCGAGGACAGTTCTGCAAACCTCGAAAAGGCTCATGAATGGAGTCTTTCCGAGGTCAGCCGAAGTGTGCTCGGGCCTTTTCTGCCGTTTCCGAGGCTCTCTGGCGCCTCCAATAGTGCATAAAAACTAACATAGGTATATTAAAATAGATTAAGATATCACTTCAAACATCTAAAATAAAATCCATATAATTGCAATACAAAATGTGGTGGTGGTCTAAGCACCAGTGACTGATTTTAAATTTAAAACAGACGAATAAAGTGCATGATAAACATACATCTATAGTAAGACCAGAAAATGGCCGCTCCACATAACCCAATTAAGCTCCGGGAAAATGGCCGCCCCATAGTCACCCATATTAGACTATTTAAGGACAAGATTCTAGCCTGTATCTATCCCCTGATGAAGTCACGTGGTGTGACGTCACGCGTAGGGACGAGACAGGCTGCAAATACAAACAGAGGCACACGAGCTCGCTGCTCGTTGGATTGACACCACTGTTTTCTAATTTTTATGTGAGTACCTGCAATCTTAAAATAAAGAGTGTTATTTTAATCAAAACTGGATTACACTATTGGCTTCTCTTCTGCCGATCACCCCCTATGAATACAACCCCCCCGCACTACACCTGAGGGAACTTCAACCCAGGATCCAGGATAGAGAGGGACGCGCTGGAACCCATAGGCGGATGTCCTAAGCAGCTCTCTTGTCACATGCTTTTGCCCTATTACTTGAAGGTAAGGGGCCATTACCCACTAAAGTGGTCTAGCACACGAAGAAAATACTTGATGTAATTCACCCCAGCACTCTAACTGCAACGTGTGTATGCCAGGACGTTGCTGTCACAATCATCCACAAGGACTGCTCCTGTGCATCATATGGATGCGTTTTCTAGCACTTTAATTGCAACGTGTGCATGTTAGCACGTTGCTGTCACATTTTTAAAAAAAAAAGGACTTTTCTTCTTACGCTTTTTTATGCAAATTAAAAAACTTCTTACCCCCTTTCATTTTTTTGATGTTAGCATGCACAATATGCACCGTATATAGGAATTAGTTACCACTCTCGTATTGCACTAGCACCTTTTGTCTGCACCATACACCTTGCTGGTCTTACTATAGATGTATGTTTATCATGCACTTTATTCGTCTATTTTAAATTTAAAATCAGTCACTGGTGCTTAGATAGCCACACCACCACATTTTGTATTGCAATTATATGGATTTTATTTTAGATGTTTGAAGTGATATCTTAATCTATTTTAATATACCTATGTTAGTTTTTATGCACCATTGAAGGTATTGAACATTCATAACCCTTTAACCTGGATCACACACGACATCTTTCACTTTTATGATATTTCACTTTTTTACCAAGCGCATTATTTTATGTTTATTAGTCTCCACACCAAGGATCAGCGCAGCACCACCCACTCATATACATTTATCTAAAAGGTTAGGTGATTACCTTATTGGTGTATGCGGCTTTTCCACCCCTAGCCTCTTCCATAACAGCGCGGGAATAACTCCCCTATTCTCTGGCGCCTCCACTGCCTCTGGCCGCATGTGGTATTGCATCCCATTGAAGTCAATGCGGAACAAATTATTTTCGTTTCCATTGACTTCAATGGGAAAACTCGCTATGATATGCGAGTACTTTGGATTGCGAGCATACTCCTGGAACGGATTATGCTTGAGGTTCCACTGTACCCAGCAGGGACGGCCCGTCCATTAAGGGTGCACGGGCACCGCCCCCGCGCTGTCCACCACCCCCCCACCCCCCCCATATATGGTTAATGGATAGATTCATGCAAAGCATGAATCTATCCACAGCCGCCGCGGCCTCCCCCTATTCATGGGTCTGGCCCCTTTCAGGACGCCGGGTGCCTGAATTACAGCGGCAGGGGTGTTTCTATTGAAGCACCTGGTTAGAGCCTTAGGCTAATAGAGCCATAGGCTCTAATAGGCTTCAAAATAGGGTGGACTCGGAGCGCAGAGCATTGCGCTCGGAGCCCACCCAGGTGTGTTTAGAAAAGCAAATGAATATATTTTCTAACACTGAGTGGCCTCTCTGCCAATCAGGAAGCGTGAGTCTGTTACCCGTTTTCCGATTGGCTGAAAGGTCAGATGATCCTATTGGAGGAGGGGAGGAGACGTATGGCTGAAGCCGCTGTGATCTCAGACGCCGCAGCCTGATTCCCTGCCCGGTGATCCCTGATGCTGTGTGCCCCCCGATCCCTGATATGCCTGCCGATCCCCGCTGCCAATGGGGTATGGGTCGGTGGACCAGCAGACGGGGGTGGGGGGGGCGTTTTTTGACATCCCCCCCGACACAAAAACTACCAGCCTCCACTGATACACCCAGTATTTCAGCCATGAAGGTCCTCGTTGAGTCACGGTTATAGAATGACTGGAGTAAAACTGGAGAGTGCAAAATCTGGTGCCGCTGTGCATGGTAGCCAATTGGCTTCTAACTTCAGCTTGTTCAATAAAGCTTTGACAAAACAAAACAAAACAAAAAAAAATCAAATTAGTTTCTATGCAGAGCTGCACCAGATTTTGCACTCTCCAGTTATTAGTAAATCAACCCCTCTGACTTCAAGTTGTGCTCCCAAGCTGTCACTCTGTCATATAGGTTTCATCATTATATTGGCATGGCCCACTGTTGTCACCATCAGGTAACCTGCCCAGAGAAATGCCATGCAGCCATGGCTGGTGTACATGCAGTTAGAAGATAATACAAAGTGGCTGCAGGAGGTCAGTTTTGCTGATCTGCAACAAGAGATGGGGGGAAAAAGGGTAAAAATCAATATTTTGTAGGAAAAAAAAAAAAAAAAAACAATTGACATGGCAGTTGTATGATACACATTGCTTTAGCAATATAAATTTCAGTCTCTTATGCCGCGTACAAACGATCGGAATTCTCGTTGGAAAATCTTTGGATGGTTTTTTTCCCACGGAATTCCGCTCAAGCTTGCCTTGCATACACACGGTCACACATAAGTTCTCTGAACTTTCGACCGCCAAGAACGCGGTGACGTACAACACTACGACAAGCCGAGAAAATGAGGTTCAATGCTTCCGAGCATGCGTCGAATTGTTTCCGAGCATGCGTAGGAATTTTCGCGCGTCGGAATTGCTACAGACGATCGGATTTTCCGATAGGAATTTTTTTTGTCGGAAAAATTGAGAAACAGCTCTCAATCTTTTGCTGGCGGAAATTCCGTCAGCAAAAGTCAAATGGAGCATACACACGGTTGGAATTTCCGACGAAAAAGCTGACATCGGACTTTTGCTTGCGGAAATTCCGACCGTGTGTACGCGGCATTAGAATTTACATCTACTTTGACTACAGATAATGTAGGTCTTAAACTGGGAGTAAACTCCCCTCTCTGACTTGTACCTATAGGTAAGCCTATAATGAGGCTCACCTATAGGTACTGTAAATATCTTCTAAATGTACACCATTTAGGAGATATTTACTGTGATGTCACCGGCGCATGCGCTCGGAAGGAACGGACACCCGGGCTGTTCCTTCAGAGTCCTGTGCCCGTAAACAGCGGCTGCCGCGCGCATGCGCGGGAGTGACATCAGCGTGGCTCCGGCCACTCGCACAGCCAGGGTCTGCGAACCTGGAAGGAAGACCAGCGTAGATTGCAGCGCCTTCAGCGGTGACAGCGTGCCGCTGGAGGGCTTCGTTCTAAGGTAAGTTTCACATAATGTGCTAGTATCAATGCATACTAGCACATTATAACTTTGCCTTGCAGATTTTAAAAAAAACAGCCGGCGGTTTACTACCTCTTTAAAGAGTAACTTCACGTTTGTTGAGAAAAAAACATTCCCCCCTGGGTTGATCTATGTACATTGCAATCATTTTAACAAACTTTGTTGCAGATTCCTACCTCTTCTTTCTTTTTCTTTTTTTTTTTTTTTTTTTTGTAGAACTAGCTGTTTTATAATCATTAATCAGCTGCTGCACCTGCAGGGCTCTAATGAGGAAAGTGGCAGGGCCTGCATCCCTTTTTAGATGTGAATTCCCTTTGGGAGTATCACACCAAAAATGAAATGAGATTTTTTGTTGCAGGGGATGCTCAAAACCTGACTTTTATGTTAGTGCAGACTTCTGGGAAAGTCAGTGAGCCAATTACACAAGCAGGAAATGACATTTCTAGGGGGCGTTCTGTACACATTCTGTACACAGAACGCCTCCTGGTAGCCATATTCCAATGCATTTTACAGAAAATTATAGCTCTGCAGAGTGAAAAGGAAAGGTCATTTTTTAATAATATTCAATTTATAATATGACTTGTTTTGCAATTGTATATGATATATTATTAGTTTTTTTTTTGATAACTTTTTTCCCACGAAAGTGAAGTTGCCCTTTAAAGAGACACTGTCACCTTGCTTGTTCAGGGATAAGTGAACAGTGTCTTTGCAAAGGGGCCTCACCATCCTATTGATACTCACCCTGCCAGCACTCCCCCGCTACTACTTCATCACAGGCAGCACTAAAATCCACAATGTCGGCTGGTCAGACATCACTTCTACGCTGTCACTGTGGTGACATCACTCCCTCTGTCAGTGGGAGAGGACCTGGGGGGGTCTTCAAGGAATTCCCTTAATTTGCAGGGATTTCCTCTCACTTCCTGTTTCCTTATGGGACAGGAAATGAAGGAAAGTCTCATCAATGTGACAAAGATGGCAAAAAAAAAAAAAATTCTGACCATAACCATCCCTTGCTCTATGCAAAATGAAAAAAAAAAAAGTTTTGCCTATAGTTCTACTTTAACCACTTGCCAACCATCTGCCGTCATTATACTATGGTAGGTTGGCTCGTTCCCGCAAATTGCTGTACCAGTACGGTGGTCCCTTTAACAGCTATTGCAGGCACGAGCGTATGCACGCCCGCTGCACGGCAGGAAGCTAATGCGCGTAGCCGGCGGCCGCGATGTCCGCCGCCCACCCGTGACCGCTCCACAGAGAGCCAGAGCGGGGATCTGTCAATGTAAACAGTTCCCCGTTCTGTCAGGGGAGTACAGAGTGATCGTCTGTTCCTAGTGATTAGGAACAGGGATCTCTCGCTACTCCCAGTCAGTTCCCTCCCCCCACAGTTAGAAACACCTTCCTAGGACACACTTAACCCCTTGATCGCCCTCTAGTGTTAACTCCTTCCCTGCCAGTGTCATTTATACAGTAATCGGTGTGTTTTTATGGCACTGATCGCTGTATAAATGTCACTGGTCCCAAAAAAGTGTCCGATCTAACCGCTGCAGTCGCACTAAAAATTGCTCCAGGAGAGCTCCGACAGGAATCCTAGCTGGCTAACGGGTTTCGCAGGGCGAAACTCTTTTCTTTAGAGCCAACCCCTTTTGGCTCTGAAGAAGAGGGTTTGGCCCTCCAAAATGTGGCTCAAATCGTCAGACTCAGTGTACCTAAGCCCAGGAGACCTCTGACCAGGATCCTAGCTGGCTACCATGTTTCGAGGGCCAAACCCTCTTCTTCAGAGCCAAACTCTTGGCTTTGAAGAAGAGGGTTTGGCCACTGAAATGTGTTAGAAAGCTAGGACCCCGGTCGGAGGTCTCCTGGGCTTGGGTACGCGCAGATTCTGACGATCCACTGTGCTACGGATCAGTAACTTGATATGCAGTCATTTTTTTACACTGTTTGTGGGTAGATTTTAGAAGTAGTATTAACAACAAATTTTTTTTGGGATAATTCACTAGGCCGGTGCGTCCACTTTTTTGTTTTGAGTTTTTGCAGTTATCATTTGGGGCAACCCCAGTCCTTAGAGGGCAGCAAGGTGTGAAGTATCCCTGGCTTGCATGGAAAAGCCGTTCCCTATGAAGAAACTTTACTAGACCACCACACTCATGCACAGGAGGTGTTTTCATATTGTGTCTGTTAGTGACCTGCCCCGACTAATAATGATGCCTAATGATGAAAGTATGATTTTTATATCTCATAGACATTGGTAACAAAGATATCATCTGCATTTTTTTTTTCTTTAACACACTGACTTGACAACGTATAGTGCAGAGCTCGTGGGTCAGTGTAACAACTATGCACTTGTTTGCTTCTCACAGACATCTTTTGTCCAGCATCTGGATGTCCACTTTCTTTCAAGAATCTTCAATCTCTTTGAAGAATCTTCAGCATCCAGTGCACTTGAGAGAATATTACTGTGTGCCTGGTCACTCACTGCATGCTGCGTTCCTTCTGCTGGTCGCTGTGTCACTTTTGTGTCCTGTAGGGATGCAGTGGCTGGTGGTTAGAACTGTATCGTTCAGCTGTGGATCAGGCATATATGATGTTACTCTCAGAAATGCATTGGATGCTGAAGATTCCTCAGCCACTCTAGCTTTTGAAAATGGCATGGACGCTGGGCCATACATTTTTTAGGTCAGGGTTCTCTAAACTGTGGCTCGTAGGCCAGATGTGGCTCTTGGCTTACCTTTATCTGGCCCTCTGGGAACTGTTCCTTTCACTGATGTAAGGCACTGTTCCATCCACTGACACCAAAGAAGGGGGGAATATTTCTCCCACTGACACCAACAATGGGATACTATTTCTCCCACTAACGCCAGAGATGGGAAACAAATTCGCCCACAGACACCAATTATGGGGCACTATTCCTCCCACTGATACTAACGATGGGGCTCTATTCCTCCCATTGACGTCAACAATGGGATACTATTTCTCCCACTGATGCCAGAGATGGTGAATTCATTCTCCCACTGACACCAATAATGGGGCACTATTCCTCCCACTGATACCAGTGATGTTAATTTTCTTACTCCCACTGACCACCAAGCGTATAGCATTGTTTACTTCCACCGATGCCAGGACATTGTCTACTCCCACTGGCCACAGTCTGGCTGTCAGAAACCATGAAATCAGACTGAGACAGAAGTACAGTTAAATCACACTTGTTTAATAATAAAAGTAAATAGAACAAACGTAGTCAAAACATAGCCATGGTTCAGGAACCGGAACGGATAGTCAGACAAGCCAAACGTCAGGGAGCCGGAGATTAGCGTAGTAAAACAGCAAGCAGGATCTTGAGCCAGAAGGGATGTCAGCCAAGCAAGTCTTTTAACAGGAATGCAGGAGTTAGTCTCTGATGTTAACTAAGGCGAAGGCAGGGATCCTCTGGGCTGGATGGCTTAAGTAGGCAGGACTGACCAGCAGGATATCATCAATAGCTGAGTAACTGTGGAGAGATGGGAGCTGACAAATACCCGACAGCTGAGCGGCCAGTTTAGAGAAGAAAGGGCTGATCCCAGCCCCGACACTAAAGTTTGAAGGACAGTAAACTGGTCTCTTGTTTCACAAGTTTGGAGACCCCCTGCTTTAGGTGATGGACTTTCTCTCTGATGACTCTTCTATCCAGCTCCCTGGTTGCACTAAAGTCACTGTGGATGTCTTTTCAGCTTCCACATAGGTTGACTCCTCCACTGAGTTTTGGGGACTTTCCCTTGACACTGCCTAATGGAAAAGTGGGGATGACCTGTAATTTTGCAGGAATGCACTGGGCCCTGCCGCAGGCGCTCCCCTTGGCATGTAGTGTACAGGTCCAGGGCTGTGGTCTGCCAGCAGCAGATCCCTATCCCTAAAGACCCCTGTGGGGTTATTCCCATCTTGGAGGGCGAAGCCAGAATGGGGTCTTACCCTTTTAAGTCTGAACAGCTTCAGAAGTGAGTACAGGGTGATGCATTTTAAACATTTATTCCTAGAATGCACTTACAATTCCTAAGCCATTTGGGGTTTATGGGTGCCAGCAACCGCCCTTCTGGCAGTTGGGGCTTGGAGCTGGGAGTACCAGGTTAAACTTGAATTTGGCGACTGTGTGACCCTGGAACTCACTGCACCTGTGATGCCTCATTTTGGAATTGGTTGCTGTAGCTGTGTGCCCTTCCTTTTCCTCTTTCTGGGTGTGCCTTTCAACCTGCAGATGCTCCTGGCTCTCCTTCATTGGCACAGCAGTCTCACCACACTACCTGGGTTCACAGCACCCTCCAGTGCTTGGCACCAAGGCCTTCCCTACTGCATGAACGGTTTGGCGGAAACACTTTGTGAGATCTCCAGGAGAAGTCTTTGTTTTCATCCATTTGTGTAAGACCCTTTGACTTATATGCTGGTTGGCTTAACTTCCGTTGAAGAAGTGCCATGAGCAGTTACCCTTTGAAGGTGAACGCCTGTTTGGTACCTTCTTGGATAAGTACATCAATGAGATTACAGGAGCTAGGGGTGTTCCCCCCCGGGTTAGAAGACTTGTGCATTTTCACTGGAAAGGCCTTCTACTACTGGGGTTAGTAAAGGTTCCCTTTGCTCCTTAGTCTTCCAGTTCTAAAACTAAGGCAGGAACATACTTTCATAAGAAGACATGACCCTCCAAACCAGCCAGTCATTCATTACCTTCCATCTTCTGGGGAATTTTCTGGCTTCAGTAGAAATTCGGGATGCTTACTTGCACATTTCGATCTTTACTCCTCAACAATACTAGTGGTGCTTTGCAGTGCATGGTTCAGTTTTGCCAATTTGTCACCCTCCATGTCTCTGTGGGTTTTCACCAAGGTGTTTGCTACGGTTTTAGCTTTGCTCTCGCACAGTTGTGGGTTACTTGGATGATCTCCTTTCTCTGCCAGCCAACATCTAGCAGACAGTGCAGACTCTGCAGAGCTTCAATTGGATTCTTAACCTGGGAGAAATTATCGCTGGACCCACCTCACAGATTGGAGTACCTGAGCCTGATACTAGAAATTACACTGTCCAGGATGTTCCTGCCTTGGATCAAACTTCTGTCCTTCCAGTCTCATGCCCCAGCCCTCAATGCCCAATAGTTGCATCCTTCAAGGCTGTGCCATATGCAGCTTAACATTCTGGCAGTGTGGGACAAACAAACTCTGTCTTTGGACCACCCAGTGTGTCTGACCACCAAGGCCAGACTCTCCCTAGCATTTAGATTTCTAACACAACCCTAGAGTTAGAGAAGCCCTTTCTCCCAAGGATGTGAAAGGCCCTCCCGACAGATTCCAGCCTGTTGGGCTGGGGCACAGTCCTGAATGCCCTCTCGGTGGAGGGAACTTTATCATCAGGGGAACCCCGCCTTCCCATCAACATTCTAGAGCTCAAAGCAATTGTCCCTTCAACGCTTGACCCCTCCAATTGCAGGTACACCCAATGAGCTTTGAATCGCACAGAATTCCGTGCTGCACACAAAGAAAAAATAACTTGATTCTCTCTTGGGTAGAATTTCATGTTTCGGCCCTGTCTGCTGTCCACATCCTAGGCCTGGAAATTTGCAAGCAGAATTTCTCAGTCATGAACCCAAGGGAATGGGCTGTCTTTGGTCTTTGTAGAGGAGTTTCAAGCCCTTTATCGGGAGTAAGAACAACAGAACTTGGAGGAACAAGAAAGCATAGTGGGGGGGGCTAGGCATGCAACACTCCTGGAAATCATGAATTCTGTAGAGTCTTTTGGAAGCCATCACCCTGCAATAGAGCATACATTACCCAGTCAGTGGGTTGAGTTTTCAGTGTTCTTTGCCTTTTTTTTTTTTTAACAAGCAAGGCTTTCTTTTATGTAGTCAGAAGCGACAAGGTCGCTATACATGGGAAAGCTAGATAAGTGGATGAATGGGAATAGTTGGCTTGCTCTTCCATGTTTTTCCAGATTAGAAAACCCTTATACGTGATGTATTACACTACTGGACGTAACCTATACACCAAACTATAATTGCATCCCTTTATATACCAAGTTTGAATAATAAAGAATAACTGCATAATAACTCAAAATCATTGAAAAGTTTGTAGTTTCTGGTTCTACAATAGAAAGCATCTAATCCTGGAAAAAAATCAGTTTAAAGTAGAAGTAGTACCAAAGCTCTTTTGGCCCTACTTCTCCTGGGGATCACTGGGGATCATAGTGGTGCACTTTGTTCTGCATTTCTGTGACCCGTATTCAGCCGATCCAGACTTTGGGAGCCATGGCTAGCGGCACCTGGACTGGCTCCATTTGCACTGGTTTCTCTCAGATTACTGGAAAGTGGATGATTGGGCGGACTAGTGGTCAATGAATAGGGTATATATTGATGGATACTGACTATTCTCTCAAAAGTCAACTACTCAGCTACGAGGTCATTCTGAGTCGTAGAATTGGTGGCGGTAGAGAATTTGGAGACAGGCAGGCCGTCTTGAGACAGATGCGCGATGCTAAATTAACAAATGCTCTTCTGCAACCCTAAATAAGTGCTTTCAGAGTAGTATGTTTTTTGGGTTTGAGACTAACACTATGATAATGTAGGGTTGGATATGTGCTTTTCTACATAATGTACCAGCATGTGACATGATAAAGCGGAGTTCCACCCAAAAATGTAACTTCCGCTTTAAGCACTCCTCGCCCCCTTACATGCCACATTTGGCATGTAATTTTTTTGAGGGGGGAGTGGGGGCTTTGTTAGGAGGGGGACTTCCTGTCCCACTTCCTCCTTCCGCCCAGGGACCGCCAAGGCGATTCCTCCTCTCGCCTTAGGCGTCCCCTCCCTCTAGGCGATCTCCTGGGACACGTGACAGGTCCCAGGAGATCGCCTGTCCACTCCCGGAGCGCAGCGCGGCTTGCGCATGCGCCGTGTGTGCCTGGCCGTGAAGCCGAAAGCTGTCACGGCCGGGTGCCCAGAGTGGCAATGGAGGCACCGGCAGGTAGGAGGGGGAGAGGAGCGACGCTCCATTCGGCTGCATCGCTGTGCCGTGGAACAGGTAAGTGTCTGTTTATTAAAAGTCAGCAACTACACTTTTTGTTACTGCTGACTTTTAATAAACATAAAAAGCCTGGAACTCCGCTTTAAGTGTATTTTACAATGCTACTTCTTGGAAATGGCTTTCCCTTTTTTCTTATTTCTTTCTTCTTATTTTATGTTTGTTTGGTTGTGTGTGCAAAAACAAAAAAATTTCAATAAAAACTATTGTTTAAAAAAAAAAAATGTATTTTTGCGTTTGAAAAACTGCTGAACAAAATATGGCATCACGTAAGAAATTGCAAAACCAATGATTTTATTCTCCAAGGCCTCTGCTTAAAAAAATATATAATGTTTGTGGGTTCTATGTAATTTTTTAGCAAAAAAATACAGATTTTTAAACTTAAAAAAAAAAAAGTCAGAAAAGGTTTGGTCTTAACGTGGATGTTCTCTGATTTTTTTATTTTCCTTTTGCAGAGACTCTCTTCCAGCCTCAGACAATTTCCCTGGGACTTGTAGTAACACTTTTAAAAACAAAACATTTAAACCCAATGAGAAACACAAAAGACCAAGTGTATCATCTCCCCAACATTTCACTCCATCAGGGTACCCATCCAGCTTTTGCAATACCTCCAAGCGGACTCTCTTGCCCCAGGAACCAGCTGGAGACAGCTGCACCTCTACAGCACAGGACGGCATCTCAGAGCAAAAAAGTCAACTGCATATCATAAGCCGCAATGGGGACAGCAGGAACAGAGAAGAAAGCAGCATAAGGAAGAAACACAAGAAGAAAAAGAGAAAAGCATCCGAACCCTCGGAATTTATGGAAAGGACAGAAAAAGTTTATTCCCACTTGGACCCTGAAAGACAAAAACTTAAACTAGAGAAAACTAAAATCAAATCAAAGAAAGCCAAAACTTTGCAGGGCCACACCTCTCCAAAACCTGTACTAGAGCCAACGAACAATGTTGAGACTCAGGAGACCACGAGGAAAAAGAAAAAGAGGAGAAAGGATGAGAGACCAGATGATTATAATACAGAAAGTGAGCGTGAAGCATCAGTGAAAAGGTAAGTGGCTTCCCCAGAATGTAGTAATGGCAAGCCGCTTGCTATGGGGGCACTCGTGCATGCTCGCTCTGGAGCCCCGCTCTGTGTGCCCATAAGACACACAAAGCGTGCTTTTGCCCCGCCCCCCACTCACTGGTTTTGACTGACAGCAGTAGGAGCCAATGACGCTCAGTGCTCTCAGCCAAGCCTGTGAGACAGGGGAGAAGAGCTGCTGCAGAAGAGTGCTGCAGAAGAACTGCTGCAGCACTGGATTGAGATCGGGCACAAGGTGAGTATTTAGGCGGGGGGGAGGTGGACGTAAAAGGTTTTTTACCTTAAAGTAGAAGTCCACCCTATCACTAAAATCTCTGCATCTATTAGAATCGGATCAGAAAATGTTATTGTCATTTTACAATAACAATCATGAAATGAAACACAGTTGTAGCGCCCTCACAATAAAAAATAAATTTCACGCCCATCAATACACTTAACCAAAAACAGCATGCATATGGTAATAAATACATACCGTATATACTCGAGTATAAGCTGAGTTTTTCAGTACATTTTTTAGGCTGAAACCCCCCCCCCCCCCCCCAAAACAGCGGGTGTCTCCTGCTGTGTCATGCAGTATGTTCGGCGGCCGTCCATTGTAACAAAGCCCCGCCCCCTCCTCGTTCGTGATAGACAGAACACTGATAGTTTCCCAGCATTGTATCAGTGCTCCGTCCATCACGGACGAGGAGGAGGCGGGGCTTTGTTACAGTAGACGGCCGCCAAACAGACCGCATGACACAGCAGGAGACACCCGCTGTTTTAGTTATCAAAGGTACGGCTGCAGATGGGCAAAGTCAGGCTGTAGATGGGCACTGATGATACAAGTGGGCACAGTAAGGCTGCAGATGGGCATTGTTTACCCAGTAGCTGGTGCATTTCCCACCCTAGGCTTATACTCGAGTCAATACGTTTTCACAGTTTTTTGTGGTAAAATTAGGTGCCTCGGCTTATATTCAGGTCGGCCTATACTCGAGTATATACAGTACGATAACGCCCAAGCCATTTATTTGATAAGACCTCCAGTTGTTCAAGAGTCGCACAGATCGAGGAAAAAAAACTATTCTGCAACCTGGTAGTATGAGAGCCAATGTTTCTATACCGCCTACCAGACGGTAGCAATGCATACAGAGAATTACCAGGATGTGAAGTGTCTTCCAATATATTAATCACTCTCTGAAGACACCTCCCCTCCCCCAGTTCATCAATAATCAGTAGACTAATTCCTGCAATAATCTTCTGTGCAGTTTTTATTACCCTCTGTAGGGCATTTCTGTCATGGATTATGCATGATTCTTGCCACAAGGAAATGTGGTGCTCTAGCACACTTTCAATAGCAGCTTTATAGAAGCTATAAAGGACCCCCTCTAAAAAGCCTGCCCTCCATAGCTTCTTCAAAAAGTACAGTCTCTGATGAGCCTTGCCCACTAGATGGGATATATGCCCCGTCCATGGCAGGTCCTCCCTAATTATTGTTCCCAGGAAGCAGAGCTCCTCTACCCTCTCAACCTCCATCCCATTGATCACCACTGGATCATATCCATCTCCCGTACTTTCTTAAAATCAATAATAATCTCCTTTTTGTCTTTGCTATATTTAACTGTAAGTTGTTCTCTTTGCACCATCCATCTTCAGACTTCCACAATCTAACAATAACCTATTTAGCCCTGTAAAGAAGAAATCCTTATACATATCTATTTGAAGCCGATCCGACCAGATTCTACGCTGAGCTGTCACCTGCGGCTTCACTGTGGAGGCGGGTGCAGAGGACACAGCCGACAACGGAAGCCCCATAGTAACTCCTATGGGTGACGTCACTCCCCATTCATTTCACAGCCGTTGTCGGTTGTGTCCTCTGCAGAGCCTCCGCCGCTGGAGACGGAAGCGGCTTCAAAAAAGGTATGTATACTGATTTCTTCTTTACAGGCTAGATAGGTTTGTGTTAGATTGTGGATGTCTGTAGATTGCAGGGACTTTAGTGTTAGGGTGGACTTACACTTCAAAGCTG
This sequence comes from Lithobates clamitans, assembly GCA_037952925.1. Lineage (NCBI taxonomy): Eukaryota > Metazoa > Chordata > Amphibia > Anura > Ranidae > Lithobates > Lithobates clamitans. The sequence goes on along the minus strand of JBBGZY010002399.1, from coordinate 682,021 downwards.
TTGTAAACCACTGGACTTTTTTTTTGTTTTTGTACCTGCAAGATAATGTTATAATGTGCTAGTATGCATTGCATACTGGCACATTATGTTAAACTTACCTTAAAGCGGAGGTCTGCCAAATACTGCAGCTGCTGACTTTTAGAATAAGGACACTTACCTGTCCAGGGTGCCCGCGATGTCGGCACCCGAAGCCGATCAGTCCCTCGGCTGTCGGGTGCTGCCGCCGCCATCTTCGGTAAGGGAATCAGGAAGTGAAGCCTTGCAGTTTCACTTCCTGGTTCCCTACTGCCCATGTGCGACTCGCGCTGCGCTATCCCACTGGTCCCTGCTTTCTTCTGGGACCTGTGTGTCTCCCAGAAGACAGTGGGGGTGACGGAGAAGGCGCCGGAAGTGGCGTAGATACCCGCGGGTGGCACAGGTATCTGTGCCCTGAAGTGGGAGCAAAATACCTGTATTAGACAGGTATCTGCTCCCCCCTCCCCCCTGAAAGGTGCCAAATGTGACACCGCAGGGGGGGAGGAACCGGAAAAGCAGAAAGTTCCATTTTTGGGTGGAACTCAGCTTTTAAAATGAAGCCCTTCCAGTGCCGAGATGTCAGGACTACAGGCGCTCCCATCTTCACTCATCTTGCCTTCCGGGTTTGTGGACTCCGGCTCTGTGACTGGCCGGAGCCGCGATTACGTCACTCTGAAGGAAGGGCACGGGTGGCTGTTCTTTCAGAGTGCATGCGCCAGTGATTTCACTGGTTGCATGTACAGTAAATATCTCCTAAACAGCGCATGTTAAGGGGATATTTACACTACCTATAGGTAAGCCTTATTATAGGCTTTCTCTATAGGTAAATGTCAAGAATGAAAGTTTACTTCCACTTTAATGCAGAGATAAAAAGGTAAAAAAACACTTTTATCTTTACAACTAATTTAACTTCTCTTTAAAACATGTCCGCTGTGCAAAAAGTAAACTTTCAAAAATAAAATAGATGATCTCCTGTTGCCGGCCTCCCTCATTTGGAGGTTCCTTCACTTGTCCACGGTACACAATTTGAACTGGAGAAGATTGGGATGTGATCTTTTGGGCCCTGAAACTCTCAGCCCTTCCGAACTACATGCTGGGACCGGTCTTACTGCTGGGCCATGACTTGACAAACGGTGGAGTGAAATTGTGGCATATACATATTTGCTCATAGAGGCAAAGAGAAAAACCAGGGTTCTTTTAGGAAATTAATAAGGTGGGTGGTCTAGGCCCGACCCCCTACTCCTACCGCACCTTACCCTATGCTAGCCTACTCTACGGTACCCTACCCCACCCCACCTTGTCTTATCTTTCCCCACCATGCCCTTCCCTACCCTACCCCTTAACACAACACTAGACCCCCAGCTGTGTCTGATTTTGAAAGCAAAGTGTGCTATGCCCTGCATAATTACTACTGTGACTGGCATAGCAGGATTCTTTTAAACTCCACTGTGAAGATGGATCCTGGCAAGAAGTGAGTTGATTACAGCTATTGGCACTGTGGGCCACTACATCCAAACTGCGATTACATCACTACATAGGATCATGTGTGCTCAACCTGTGGCCCTCCAGCTGTTGGGGAACTACAAGGCACTGCAAGGCTGACAGTTAAAAGCATGTCTCCCAAAGGCATGGTGGGACTTGTAGTTCCGCAACAGCTGGAGGGCCGCAGGTTGTGCACCGATGACATAGATGGAGTTTGAGAGGAAAAGACCTGCAGCGTTGAATACAGTGACTTATGCATAGGAAAGCAATCCTGACCCTAAAATCTGGGACTCTTCAGGGGTCTGGTGGTGGGGCCCTGAATCTGGTGGTTTCAGAGCAACTGCCCTTTTCTAATATGGTTTGCTGGCTCGATCTTCAGCTGGTTTTTATCTTTTTTTTTTTTTTATATACAGGTTCTCTTTACCATCTGTTGTCCAGAACAATGGCAGCATTAAAATAAAATTGTAATACTGATTACACACGCTACATGTTATGATTAAATGTGCAATGTTTTCCCCCTAGTACACACATAGTGTCTAGCCAGGATTCGCAAGGGGATCATGAAATCATGAAAATAAAGAAGAAGAAAAAGCATAAATTGCACGATAGCCAAGAGAGTGAAGAGAGCGAATCTGCCAAAGGACATAAACATAAAGCTCAGGAAATGAACTGTGGTAAGAAATAACCAGAGGACTGGCCAGTAGGGGTAGAAAATGCCCCAGCGTCAAAGAGAGTAGTGTCCCAAGCTCAGTGGGAGGAATAGTACCCCATCATTGGTGTCAGTGGGAGGAATAGTGCCCCATCATTGGTGTCAGTGGGGGGAATACTGCCTCATCATTGGTGTCAGTGGGGGAATAGTGCCTCATCATTGGTGTCAGTGGGAGGAATAGTGCTCCATCATTGGTGTTAGTGGAAGGAATAGTGCCCCATTATTGGTGTCAGTGGGAGGATACCAATGCCCCATCTTTGTTCACAGTGGGAGGAATAATGCCCCATCATTGGTATCAGTGGGAGGAATAGTGCCCCATCATTGGTGTCAGTGGGAGGAATAGTGTCCCATCATTGCTCTCAGTGGAAGGAATAGTGCCCCATCGTTGGTGTTAGTGGAAGTAATGGTGCCGCACTGTTGGTGTCAGTAGAAGGATTGGTGCCTCATATCTGTGGGTAGAGCAGTGCCCCAAGGGCAAGCTAAGGGTGAGTAAAGGCCTAGTCTGTGGGCTGCAGTTGGGATACCACTGATATAAAGCAATGAAAGAAAATAATATTTCAGAGAGCTCACTGGCTCTGGTTATGCAGTTCACAATTAAAAAGGCTTCCCTATTAACCTCTTGCTGCCCACGTAACTCATATGTGCGGCAGCAAAAAGGGTGGGCTTTAACGTCCAATCGCTGTGGTCACGTGATCTGGCAGACCTTCCCGCCCCGAGCCATAGCATCACAATTAACCGCTTTGCGCTGGCCATTCACATATATGCGGCCTCTTAGCGGGTGGGCCTTAACGGCCTTATGCAACCCTATGTAAACAACTTACCGCGCTGAGAGTGCGCTCCCAGCACGGTAGCTGGCGGAGGATCGGTAACTTTCCCAATTCATACTTGCGATAGGGAGCTTTCTGATCATGTGACAGCCTATCACAGAGGTCACATGACCCAAATGTCCGCCTCCCAGCTTTTAGACCTCTTATAGGGCTGGGAGGCAGTTGGCGCAAAGGGGTGAAAGGGAACCTGGGGTGGGCGTGAAGGGCTTAAAATTGATATAACGTTTATTTTTTTTTACATTTTTGACCACTTTGTACCCTGTGTTTAAAAAAAAAAAAAGAAAAAATTAATTAAACCGCTTGTACCAAATTAAATCCTCAAAAACAATATTTGGATGGACTAACAATGGGCAGATTCCTCCTGGTTATCATTTTTGGGGAAACTTCTGGACAGATAAAAAAAAAAAATGACGGGGAAAAAGTCGGGTAGAGTAGGCAATCCCTCGTGAAGCCATAACAATTGTTACTACTCTCTGAATTGCTTGTCATTTGTCACAGCTGGTCTGTTGTTTGATCACCGAACGTTCCCTCCCCATAGAGAAAGACGGTTGGTTTCTTGTTGCCATGTTTTTGTTTTAATTTGCTGATTCAGTCTCTTATTCTCTGCAGACTCTATATTTGTATGGGACAGCCACATCAAAGATGGATACAAGCGACTTCCTTCCATTCCCTGTGCAAACAAGAAAGCCCAGCTGGCGTGGGACGGCACGGCGAAATCTGGTGTCGTGGAACAGCTACTGAAGAGCGCCACCAATAAAGCCTATGGGATGCAAGGTGAGATACATGGGGCACAGGGATCAAAAAACCTAACGCCAGACATTTTTCTTAGTTTTGGTTAGAGTGGGGAGGAGTTAAAGAAGAATTCCAGGTATGAATATTTTATACAAAGTTGCATTGGTCCAATGTATGTTACAGGGCATCCGGAAAGTATTCACCGTTTCCACATTTTGTTATGGTACAGTCTTATTCCAAAATGGATTAAATTCATTATTTTCCTTAAAAATTCTACAAACATTACCCCATAATGACAACGTGAAAAAAAATTTGTGTGAAATCTTTGCAAATTTATTAAAAATAAAAAAACTAAATTTAATCCCATGTACAGAAGTATTCACAGCCTTTGCTCAATACTTTGTTGAAGCCCCTTTGGCACCAATTACAGCCTCAAGTCTTTTTGAGTTTGATGCTACAAGCTTGGCACACCTATTTCTGGGCAGTTTCCCCCATTCTTCTTTGCAGGACCTCTCAAACTCCATCAGGTTGGATGGGGAGAGTCGGTGCACAGCCATTTTCAGATCTCACCAGAGATGTTCAATCGGGTTCACGTCTTGGCTCTGGCTGGGCCACTCAAGGACATTCACAGAGTTGTCTTATAGCCACTTCTTTGTTATCTTGGCTGTGTGCTTAGGGTCGTGATCTTGTTGGAAGATGAACCTTCGCTCCAGTCTGAGGTCCAAAGAGCGCTCTGGAGCAGGTTTTCATCAAGGATGTCTCTGTACATTGCTGCATTCATCTTTCCCTCGATCCTGACTAGTCTCCCAGTGCCTGCCACTGAAAAACATCCCCACAGCATGATGCTGCCACCACCATGCTTCACTGTAGGGATGGTATTGGCCAGGTGATGAGTGGGGCCTTGTTTCATTAGACCAGAGAATTTTGTTTCTCAGTCCCTCAGGTGCCTTTTGGTAAACTCCAGGTTGACTATCATGTGCCTTTTACTGAGGATTGGCTTCCGTCTGGCCACTCTACAATGCAGGCCTGATTGGTGGAGTGCTGCAGAAATGGTTGTTCTTGTGGAAGTTTCTCCTCTCTCTACAGAGAAACGCTGGAGCTCTGTCAGAGTGGCCATCAGGATCTTGGTCACCTTCCTGACTAAAGCCCTTCTCCCCCGATCGCTCAGTTTTGCCAGGTAGCCCGCTCTAGGAAGAGTCCTGGTGGTTCCAAACTTCTTCCATTTACGGATGAAAGAGGCCACTGTGCTCATTGGGAACTTTAATGCTGCAGACGTTTTTCTGTACCCTTCCCCAGATCTGTGCCTCCATACAATCCTGTCTCGGAGGTCTACAGACAATTCCTTGGACTTCATGGCTTGGTTTGTGCTCTGACATGCACTGTTAACTGTGGGACCTTATATAGACAGGTGTGTGCCTTTCCAAATCATGGCCAATCAACTGAATTTACCACAGGTGGATGCCAATCAAGTTGTAGAAATATCTCAAGGATGATCAGTGGAAACAGGATGGACCTGAGCTCATTTTTGAGTGTCTTGGCAAAGGCTGTGAATACTTATGTACATGGGATTTTTGTTTTGTTTTTAGTAAATTTGCAAATATTTCAAACAAACTTCTTTCTTGTTGTCATTATGGGGTATTGCTTGTAGAATTTTGAGGAAAATAATGAATTTAATCCATTTCGGAATAAGGCTGTAACATAACAAAATGTGGAAAAAGTGAAGTGCTCTGAATACTTTCCGGATGCACTGTAAACCTCATACATGGATGACGCCCCTGGAAGTTGAAAATCACTGAAGTGCCGGTTCACACAGGGGCGACTTGTCAGGCAACCTAGCCGCCTGACAAGTCACCTCCTGTTCTGTACAATGGAACCGTTCTAATAGGAGCGACGCAAGTCGCTCCGACTTAGAAAAAGGTTCCTGTACTACTTTGGGGCGACTTGAGGCGACTTGCATAGACTTCTATACAGAAGTCGTTTTACAAGTTGCCGTGGAAGTCGTGTGCAGGTTGCCTCGGTGCGGCGACCTGCAAGTCGTGCCGCCCCTGTGTGAACCGGGGCTAAGTAAATACCACTAGTCCAGAGATCTCAACTTCCGGGTTCCATGCTGAGTGGCTACTCTGCTGCATTTTGAACACAGGAGGTCGGCAGCTCGGCACAGTCACCCTTTACAATGAAAGGTGTGAATTGCTCAGAAAGTTTGAACTTATTGAAAGTGGGAGCACCACTGAGCAAAAACTGTACAGCTGAGGTTATAAAAATCATGGAAACCAGTAGAGCTGTACAATTAATCGTTAAAAAATCGTGATCTCGATTCACCCCCTCTGACAATCTCTCCTGCTGAGTTTGCGATTCTTTCATATAAACAAGTGCAGAGATGATCTGCTCTCTCAGCTGTCAAAAGAAAGCATCTGGGCAGTCTGCCAAGTTTATAACTTGAAACATTGTAACTAAGTTTCCTTCTTGGATCAAAGGGATAGAACTTCTGTGTAAATAAATAATCCTGGCAGTCTGCCAAGTTTTCAACAACCTGTAAATGCAGGAAGTTTAACCACCTAAAGTCTAAATCTTTTTCTGACACTTCTTTCTTACGTTAAAATCAATATTTTTTGCTAGAAAATTACTTGGAGAACCCCCAAAGATTATATATATTTTAGCAGAGACCCTAGGGAATAAAAAGGCAATTGCTGCAATATTTTATGTCACACTGTATTTGCCCAGCGGTCTTTCAAATGCAATTTTTTGGGGAAAAAATACACTTCAATGAATAAAAAAAAAAAAAAACGAAACAGTAACAGCCCAATTTTTTTTTTGTTTTAATGTGAAAGATGATGTTACACCGCGAGAATTGTGAGAGAATCGTGATCCATCTTCTAAGCAAAAAAAATCGTGATTCTCATTTTAGCCAAAATCGCGCAAACCATTACACTCCATTTAATTGTCCTTTTTATTGTGCTTTGCCCCACAGTGTTCAGTTGGGATGGAGAAAAGTCCACTGTAAGTCAAGATGCTGAGCGTGATGCAGAGGAGGCCAAATATAACTCGGTTATAGATGAATGGGATGAAGACTTTGATAGTGGAAAGGTAAATTTGGGTTATGAATCCAGTAGAAGTTGAGTCTGTGTACATCATCCTCTGGGGTAAGCCCTAACACCAAAGCTTATTCATGCAGCAAGAAGGTAACTTGTATAAGTGAGTACACTATCAGCAGAAAACTTTGCGACCGTGCCTCTTTAACCACTTCCAGACAAGCGGTGTGCCGGTACGTCAATGGATGGTTATACCGGGATGATGCCTGGTATCGGTTTTTAGAGCTGGCGATCAGCCCTCTTGTAGAAACAATCCCAACGGCTGACGTCCCAACACCTCCCCTGCACCTCCCCTTTCCACCGCCTTCCAAGGCTTCCGTCCTACCCGAGACCTGAGTGTCCAGCCGGCACGTCTGCTGGCTGGTCAGACAGCCGAAGAATTCCGGGATCGGCTCTCCACTATGGTAACCCAGAAGCGATGACCTGATGGTGCTTCCGGTTTACCCGGATGTTTTAAAAAAATCGAGCATTCAAAAACACTTTTAAGGGCATAGGAGGGATTTTGGGGGTCTTATAGGGCCCAGATCTCTCCATAAAGAGGACCTGTCACATGCCTATTACTGTCACAAGCATGTTTACATTCCTTGCGACAGCAATAAAAGTGTTAAATTTTTTTTTTTTAAAGCAACAGTGTGTTTAACCACTTCCGCCCCGGAAGATTTGGCTGCTGAATGACCGGGCCATTTTTAGCGATTCAGCACTGCGTTGCTTTAACTGACAATTGCGCGGTCGTGCGACGTTGCACCCAAACAAAATTGACGTCCTTTTTTTCCCACAAATAGAGCTTTCTTTTGGCGGTATTTGATCTACTCTGCGGTTTTTATTTTTTGCGCTATAAACAAAAAAAGACAATTTTGAAATGAAACACAATATTTTGTACTTTTTGCTAAAAAAAATATCCCCATTTATTTATTTTTTTTAAAGCACATTTTTTCCTTAGTTTAGGCCAATATGTATTCTACATATTTTTGGTAAAAAAAATCACAGTACGCGTATATTGATTGGTTTGCGGAAATGTTATAGCGTCTACAAAATAGGGGTTAGATTTAGAGCATTTTTATTATAATTATTTTTCTACTAGTAAAGGCGGCGATCTGCAATTTTTATCGGGACTGTAACATTATGGCGGACACATCGGACACTTTTGACATTTTTGGGACCATTGGCATTTTATACAGCGATCAGTGCTATAAATATGCATTGATTACTGTAAAAATGTCACTGGCAGGGAAGGGGTTAACACTAGGGGACGATCAAGGGGTTAAGTGTGTTCCCTATGTGTGCATTTCTAACTGTAGAGGGAGGGGACTGACTGGAGGAAATGACAGATTGTGGTTCCTCACAGAGCAGGGATTTTTGTGTTTACACACACACGTCCCTGTTCTCCTGTTCTGGTTAATGGATGGATAAATATATATAAATAAATAAATAAATATATATATATATATATATATATATATATATATATATATATATATATATATATATATATAAAAGCGATTGTAAAGTCTTTTTTTGTTTCATTTCAAAATAACAAACATTATACTTACCTGCTCTGTGTAATGGTTTTGCACAGAGCATCCCCGATATGCCTCTTCTCGGATCCCTCGCACTCCTGGCTCCTGCTGAGCCACTGCTCTGTGTTTCCATTGGCTCGCTGACTTTGATTGACAAGCAGCAAGAGCTAATGGCGCCCGCTGTGTGTCTCAGCCAATCAGGAGTGAGAGTCTCGGACAGCCAAGACACTCATACAACATTGCTGGATCGAGATAGGGCTCACGTAAGTAAGAGGGGGGTTGCTGCGCATAGGTTTTTCATCATAACGCATAGCATGCATTAAAATAAAAAAAAACTTCTGCCTTTAGAACCACTTTAATATAAAAAATTTAAAAAAACATAAAAGTATCCCGTCCTTCAGTGTTCGTGCACAAAAGTGAACGCGCACGTCTGTCCCGCACGCACACAAACAGCGATCGTCCCACACATGTGAGGTATCCCTGCAAACGTCAGATCATGGGCAGTAATTCTAGCACCAGACCGCCTCTGTAAATGTAAAGTGGTAACCTGTAAAGGCTTTTAAAGCACCACCTATGGATAGTAAAATTGATGTAGTTTGTTGCCGCTGCACAGGCGGGCACAATTTTAAAGCGTTGTTTAGTATTTATTTACTTGGCCTAACATCATCTTTTATATTTTACAAAAAAATTGGGTCATGTATTGTGTTTTTGCATTAAAATTTTAAAAAGTGTATTTTTTTTTCCCCAAAAATTTGTTTAAGAAAGAGCCACGCAAATACCGTGTGACATAAGAAATTGCAATACCTACCAATGTATTCTCTAGAGCCTCTGCTTTAAGAAAAAGGATTGTATAATGTTTGTGGGTTCTAACTAATATTCTAGCAAAAAATACTTCTTGTTACATGTAAACAAAAAGTGCCAGAAAAGGCCTGGTGTTCAAATGGTTAAAGTGTTACTAAACCCACAACAGTAAAATCAGTCTGTATATGAAGTAAGGCATGCTTGTTATATTCACTGTGGAACCCAAGGGTTTAATCCTCTGTATTGCATAAAAAGGCTGTTTGATCCTGTCTTTTCTGAGCCTCCCCTTCTTCTGCCCCGTACACACGGTCGGACTTTGTTCGGACATTCCGACAACAAAATCCTAGGATTTTTCCCGACGGATGTTGGCTCAAACTTGTCTTGCATACACACGGTCACACAAAGTTGTCGGAAAATCCGATCGTTCTGAACGCGGTGACGTAAAACACGTACGTCGGGACTATAAACGGGGCAGTGGCCAATAGCTTTCATCTCTTTATTTATTCTGAGCATGCGTGGCACTTTGTGCGTCGGATTTGTGTACACACGATTGGAATTTCCGACAACGGATTTTGTTGTCGGAAAATTTTATAGCCTTCTCTCAAACTTTGTGTGTCGGAAAATCCGATGGAAAATGTGTGATGGAGCCCACACACGGTCGGAATTTCCGACAACAAGGTCCTATCACACATTTTCCATCGGAAAATCCGACCGTGTGTACGGGGCATTCCACTGTCTCCAAAACATGTCCGGATAAGACAGTTACTGGAGTCAGGCTGCACATGCTCAGTTTGGTGTGTATTGCTAGAGAGTTTGTTTTTTTCTTGGGAGAGTGCATGTGATCAGCACAGGGTCAATCGGCACTGTCCAGACAGAGGGTCAGGGGTCCTGCATCCTGATAGGCCAGCTAGTGCAGTATATGAAAACTCCTCCTGCAAGCTTTAATTAGGCACTGATATAAGTCACAAGACTGCTGTATGCTGTTGATAAGAAAAGGTATTTAGCCGTTTATGTTTAATAATAATAATTGCAATTCCATGTTCTGTGTACTGTGGGAGTCCAGATATAGGGAATGCAGGGTCCTGGGTTTAGTAACACTTTAAAGATGCAGTTGAAATAATGTGTTTTATGTTATCTTGCTCTGTTTTGTAGGTGAAGAAAATCAAGTTCAAACGTGACAAGTTCAGAATTAATAACAGTTTCCAGTACTTCCAGAATCGGCGCAACTTCTGGTCGGTTACCCAACAAGGAAACTTCTCCAGATTTCCTTCCAGGTTCTGAGCACAACTTGAAAGGCCATGTGTGATGGACACAATTTTTTGTATTTTTCGGCCAGTCGGAGTTGTAATAAAACCTAGACGTGTCGGGAGCTCTGTGATGTGGTCCTAGCTCTGTCTGAATTTTTAACTAATTGTGGTTTGATTGTCTATTTCCTCGATCATTGAGGTCCTCAGGTGAATCTCTAGCTGTCAGGGTAAGTGGACGTGTCTGGACAGTGTTGGCTATGGTGATGATGTAAAGATTCACTGGTTGCTGAGAGTCACTCCAGATTTCGCTTTTGGAGCAGTCAGAAGAGCAATAAATGAATTCTGGTGGTTTGGTTCATCATTTAAAGTAGAAGGAAAGAATAAACATTGCTCTGATATTTAATGCATACATTTCCTAATACATTGCAATGTATCAAATATATCACAAGAGGTGTTCACAATTTTATTATGCTCAGAGGTGCTGACATCCCTGAATCTTAAAACATCTCCACTCTATTATTTAGGACTTTTAGGTGCAGCACCTTGGCACAGATTTAAGAGAGAAGTTCGGAAATGCAAAAAAATAAACGTTTATACTCAACTGGGTGGAAGCAGCATTGGTCCGATGCTACATCTGTTACCCACCACTTCAAAGACTGCGTACTGAGCGATCAAAGTTCTCAGTCTTCATCAAACAGAGAGGCGGTGACTGACTCTACTCTGCCCCTCCAGCGTTCGCTGGAGCTGGGCAATGGAGGGGGCATCAGTGTTTGGCTCAGCCTCTCAGTTGCACGCTGAGAGGCTGAGCCAGCTGCCCTTCCAGGCATCTGGGTGGATCCCAACATTAAAGTCAGGATCTCTCTAGAGTCTGGACCAGCTCTGTGACATCAGCCCCAGCGCTCACTGGAGCCCTGGACTGTGGAGGGAGCAGGAGGGGCTGGCTCAGGCTCTTAGTGGCATGCTGAGAGGCTAAGCCAGCTGTGAGTTCAGGCATCTGGGTGGATATCGACTCTGCCCCACCCCAGATCTCTCTGGAGCACTGGGCTGTGGAGGGGGCGGGAGCGACTGGCTCAGTCTCCCAGCGGCTTGCTGAGAGGTGGAGCCAGCTGACGGTCCAGGCATCTGGGTGGATCCTGACTGTAAAGTCGGGAGTTCTCCAGAGCCTGGACCGGCTCAGTGACATCAACCAACAGTGGACTTTAGCCTGCTGTCGGCTGAAAACGGGTCACTGGAGTGCAGAACAAAGTGCACTCTTGTGATCCCCAGGAGAAGTAGGACCAAAAGAGCTTTGGCGATACTTCTCCTTTAACAGTAAGTAAGTAAACTTACAAAAATACAAAATGTATTAAGGGTCAACATATGTAATCCCCACAGTACATATCCAACAATATGGCAATATAGTACTATTACCACTTCCAAAATAGGTCAATGCGTTTCGCAAGTTCCCTTGCTTCCTCATGACCATAGTGAAATAGTATATGTGTATGTATATATATGTGTGTGTATGTATGTGTATGTATATGTGTATATATATATATATATATATATATATATATATATATATATATATATATATATATATATATATATATATATATATATATATATATATATATATATATATGTATGTGTGTGTGTATATATATATATATATATATATATATATATATATATGTGTGTGTGTATATATATATATATATATATATATATATATATATATATATATATATATATATATATACCGCAAGCCGGCAAATTTGAAGGGACGTACAGACGGGTACGCCCATTTGCCTGTAGGAGCCATTCTGCCGGCGTATATGTGTGTGCGGCAGTCGGCAAGTGGTTAAGGAGCCTGCAAAGCATTGCACCCGCGTTCAGCAGTTCACGTGTGCAATCCTAGGCTCCTGCAGACTCTCTTGGGATAGCTGTCTGCCCGTGCTTTGTATGGACAGGTAGTTAGGTGAGAGCGGGAAGATCAGTGGACTAGAAGAGTGATCACCAGCACCCTCATAGTTCATTGAGAACTACAAACCTGTCGGCTTCAATGGCTGGTGGTACTAACAGGCATATTCATTCACAGGAAACTGATTGAATGATGGGGCTGTGTGGGTGGACTAAAGGCCCGCACAGCCACGCTATTTTCAAATTGTGGCAGCAGGTGTGGGGAGAAGATCTCCTGCCCTCTGTCACAGTATTGGGGGGAGAAGCTGCAATTGCTGGAACATGTTGTGTGTTCCACCCTGAAAAAACGGGTGTAACATGTTCCAAAAGGTGAAATTATTCTTTAACCACTTCAGCTCCGGAAGGTTTAACCCCCTTCATGACCAATCCATTTTTTTCAATACGGCACTGCATTACTTTAACTGACGGTGGGGTGACACTGCACCCAAATTACATTTTTGTCCTTTTTTTCCCACAAATAGAGCTTTCTTTTGGTGGTATTTGATCACCTCTGCAGTTTTTATTTTTTTGTGCTATAACCAAAAATAGACCGACAATTTTGAAAAAAAAAAAATATATATATTTTTTACTTTCTGCTATAAAACATATCCCCCCCCCCCCCCCAAAAAATCAAATTTCTTCATCAATTTAGGCCAATATTTATTTTGCTACATATTTTTGGTAAAAAAATCCCAATAAGTGTACTGATTGGTTTGCACAAAAGTTATAGTGTCTACAAACTATGGGATATTTTTATTTTTACTAGTAATGGCGGCGATCAGCGACTTATAGCGGGACTGCGATATTGCGGCGGACAAATCAGACACCTAACTGACACTTTTTGGGGACCAGTGACACTAATACGCTAAAAAATATGCACTGTGACTGTACGAATGGCACTGGCAGGGAAGGGGTTAACATCTGGGGCGACCAAAGGGGTTAGAAGTATGCCTAGGTTGTGCTAACTCGCTGTGGGGGGGAGGTGCTTTGACGAGGGGAAGGCAAAGATCCGTGTTCCTGCTTAGCAGAAACACAGGATCAGTGCCTTCCCCTCTGACAGAATGACAATCTGCCATACGCAGATTGTCATTCTGCCTGTGTATTTGGCGGGCGCTTGCGGACATCGAGTCTGCGGTAACCACTGCTGGGCTCCTGCTGTGTGGAAGCCAGCAGGGTGCGACCCCCCCCGACCCAGAAGTGTCAGATCTTGTACTAGGTACGTGATCTGGCGCAGAGCGGCTGCCCCTGCCGCAGTATATGTATGGTGGGTGGTCGTTAACTTTGTTCCAAGGTGCTGTAACTAAAATCCTTATATAATAGAGATACTGGAGGTTCTTTCTAACAGAGACTCTCTAATGGACACTGAAAGGGGCTCCTCTGTTTGAGAGAGACCCCCCTCCAGGTCCCATTAAAGTCCTTTGTAGTCTGTAAGGGGGGTCTCTCTCTAACAGAGACTCTCCAATGGACACTGTTAGAGAGAGAGAGACCCCCCCCCCTCCAGGTCTCATTAAAGTCCTTTGTAGTCTGTAATGGGTTCTCAAGGGGGGGTCTCTCTCTAACAGAGACTCTCCAATAGACACTATTAGAGAGAGACCCCCTCCAGGTCCCATTAGACTCTGTTGTAGTCTCTAATGGGGCCTGGAGGAGACACTTTGCAATGTAAATATCTTTTTGTTGTACAGCTTTTCTATCTGGTCACGTGACCGCATAGCTCTGGCAAGTGTGTCTGCCAGTGTGACTGGTGGTTGTGAAATCTCTCCCGGCCAATGCTTTAGCGCTTTGGACGGCGGCGGGATGATGTCATGTTTTATAGGATTCAGTGACATTGTCGATCCTGTACAGAGACTGACTCATTGGAGCTATATGACATTATGATTTATTAGAAAACGTATGCATTGAATATCAGCGCAATGGGTGGGTTATTGTTTATCCTTTCCTTCCGCTTTAACAGATTGCTCCTCTTCTTTTAAATACATCCAGTTAAATCTTTTTGACAAGACAAAAAAATTGGTGTGTGATGACCACCAACAACCCATCACAATTTTTTCTTTTGTAATGGTATGCCTAAACTGTTCAAAGCGTACATCTCATTGATTGTTGTCTGTTCAATGGGTGGTTAAAAAGTTGATTAAATTAATGATTTGCTTTAGGTTGCTCTCGCGGGTTTCAACAATATACACATGGGAGGTTATGCTCCAATCCTTCCTGTCCTTTTAATTATCTTGCGTCCTAAAAATCTGTGTAAAACCTGGAATGGGTTTAATACTACCTTTTTTTTTTTTTTACATTTAAGAGCCAATCAGTCCAACTTAGAAAGCCAGCTGGCGTTTTGAAATAAAATTTGTGTTCAAAAGCTGGATTTCAGACAAACCGCTAAAAACACAGATGAAATGTATACATTAAATCTGCTCTACCTGCCAAAGGATTTGTATTTCTGTCCATCCAGTCCTAAAATTTACACAACTCTGCCACACAGTACAGTCCTGTCTGGGAGGGGACCTAATCTTTCTCTATTGCAGTTTCGCTTGCAGGTAGGTGGTCTTTAAAAGAGAAGTATGGCTTTTTTGACCATTCATACTTACCTAGATCCCCCAGCGCCTCTGCAATGAGAACCGAGCGATCGGACATCGCAGATGGCTCGGTTCTCTCAGCTTCCCGAGCAGAGAGCTGCTGCCTGTCAATCAGCAGCTCTCCTCTCTGTTCCTCCTCGCTCATTGGAGTGCTGAGCTTTGAAGCGGCCGTCTCAGGCTCTCAGCGTCTCGCTGAGACGGGCATCAGTCCAGGCACCTGGTGGATCAAGACTTTAATGTCGCGGTGCCTGGACTGATCCTGGGGACGTCAGTGGAGAGCGGATTTCAGCTTGCTCTCTGCTGAAAACGGGTCACAGGAGTGCAAAACGAATTGCACTCCTGTGACCCATAGGAGAAGCCCAGCCAAACGAGCTCAGGCTGGACTTCTCCTTTTTTAATACTAGCAAAATGACATTGGCAAATCTCTTTACAGTATTTTTGGTGATGCTCCCGCTACTGTCAATCAAAGTCAGTCAGCCAATGAGAGAGAGGGAGTGGGGCTGAGCCGAGGCTCTGTGTCTGAATGGACACACAGAGCAGTGGCTCTGCTTGGTTGCTCCCATAGCAAGCTGCTTGCTGTGGTGGCAGGAGGGAGGGGCCCAGAGCGCCGACGAAGGGACCCAAGAAGAGGAGGTTCGGGGCTGCTCTTTGCAAAACCATTACACAGAGCAGGTAAGTATGACATTGTTTTTAAACATAAAAAAAAAAAATGAGACCTTAATATCCCCTTAAAGGCTTGATGGTAAATAATTTTTTGGGGGGGGGGGTTTTGTTTTTGTTTTTTGTTTTTTTTTTGTTTTTAAGGAATTTTACCTTGGAATACTTCGTGGTGATACTATGTTCTTGTGGGCATTTGGTGCCTTGTTTTGGTCCTTAGCACCATTTCAATATGCAGGTTATTGAACCACTAGTAGGATTCTACATAAAGGGATCTGACTCAAAAATCTCATGCTATTAATGTAATGGAGTCATAGAGATGGTCTCTAATGTATATGTTAGGTTCCCCAAGATTCCCCGATGTAATCCTCCTGACCACAGTCATCTTCCTGCTTCATCCTTTTCTATTCTATCAGACACTGTTATCCCTAAACTCAAGGATGGCAAGGTTTAGCATTATGGTGACAGAACTGGTGAGGATATGACATGCCAACAAGCAGAGAGATGGCACTAAATAGGGGAACATCAGGGACACTATTGGCCAAAACTTCATGGACGTCTGACCATCACACCTACCTATATGACCAATAGCATGTGGTCAAAAAAACGCTCAAAATGATTGCGTTCCCGTGATTTTGGTCAAGTATACTTGTAATTTTGCAGCATACGAAGTCTGTTAATGCACTTCCAATTTTTTTGTAACAGTTTGGGGATGGCCCCATTTCTCTTCCAGCTTAACTGTGCCCTTGTGCACATAGCTAGATCCATAAAGACGTGGTCTATAGTACGAGTTTGGTGTAGAGGAACTTGAGTGTCCTTCACAGAGTCCTGACCTCAACCCTACTTAACACCTCTGATATGAACTGGAATGCTGATTGCATGCCAGGTCTTCACAAATTATTTTTTTAGCCAAATGGGCACACATTCCCTCCAATATTTTGTGGTAAGTCTTACAAGGAGAACAGGAGAAAGTGTAACTCCATATAGATACCAATGGTTTTGGGATTGGATATTGCAACAAGGTCATATAGGTGTGATGGTCAGGTCTCCAGATTCATTTTGGCCATATAGTGTATTTAAAAAAAAAAAAAAATGAAATGCTTGTGACCGGTTCTATTTAGGATCTGGGCATAGCTAATCATGGCAATGATGTCTTAAATGTAAATTTTAAGGCAGTTGAGTGAATTCTGTTGTAAGAAAATCACCTCTACTGTCTTTTACTATCAACAATGAGTTGTGAATCATGTAGTGTTTTGAACTTTGTTGCCTATTCTTGCTCTTAGCGCAGTTTCATCAGTTTAAGACAGTTTACTCAAGGAAATGTATATAACATATCTGGTCTATGCCCCTGAAAGTTGGAAATCACTGAAGTAGACATGGCCACTCCAGTGATCTCCACTTGCCTCCGGGTCCTGGGCTGAGCAGCCGGCCTGGTGTGGTGTTCTAAACACAGGAGGTGGGCCACTCGGCACAGGTGCCATTCACAGATTGCTTTGCATGTTCTGAATGAATGCAAAGCATTCTCTGATTGGAGAGGCGGGGTGGACACATCACACTTTTTACTTCATCCAATCAGAACGCTTTGCTTTCATTCAGAAGATGCACAGCATTTGGAAGCAGCTTGGAAGGGATGGGTGGTCCGTCTCCAAATCGTTTTTCTTATAGCTCCTTCACCTTTTGGTCCTACATTGGCAACCTCACTTCTGAACTTATTGGATCCTCTCTGATGTAGAATCAAAATAAAATGTATCTTCCACCAGTGGGGGGAACAAGGGCCACGGGCAGCCCTGGAGGACCTAGCAGGAGATCCAACCCTATCTTGGCCAAAAACAATGAAAAAAGTTTGGGTGGAGTTCCAATTTAGTACTTTAAAAGTATATAAAAAGCAAATGTAAGATAAGCAGCTGTAACACACGATATATGTAATATATATATATATATATATATATTTTTTTTAATTGTACAGAAGTCTGATTAGCATGGGTGAGTGTTACTGTTGTGAAAGAGGTCCTTGTCCTGGCAGTTTTTCTATGCTTCCCAGGCTTGCAGCCCTGTCTGGCAGCTGAAGTTTTAAGTGGCTTTCAACTTTTCCTGTAAGGGTCAAGCATGGTCCCACCCTTCTAAGTCCCCTGTACGGTTCTTTAATATATTAGGTGGCCAAAGTAATGAACTTAAAAGAAAATATATTGGCCTATGCAGTCATGGGGCCCCAGTAGGTATTAATAAAATGGTACAACTTTTTAAAGCCTTTATTATTTTATTTTATACCTTGTAGGCCATTTGGGTTTCCTCCAGAAGTCTGGCCAAGTAACTCCCCCACATCCTGCCCTTATGTTGGTTTTCACTCTTGTATTGTTGGGAGTGACCATCCATTGGATTTCACTTGGTAGAGATCTCCTCTCACTTCCTGCTGTGTCTCTGGCATAGAAAGTGAAGGGAAATCTTCCTGACATGACACCAAAAAAAAGACCTTGATGGATCTCGACTGTCCCCCACTCTGTACAAAACATAAAGAGTTTAGATAGACTTTTAAGAATTTATACTACTAATAAATAAGTAGAAGAGTATTCGACTCTTTTCAGTACAGACTTTGCTGCTTTTGGAATGATGACCTCATACACATATTCATGTCCAGATGGAAACTTTTTTTCATATCACCCATTCATGATCTGCAATGTGAAAATATTCACGGTTCATTGCTTGTATAATACGTCTTTTTCACGTCTCAGCTTCCTACTGAGAACACAAAAACGATGTGAACAGTTTATTATAAATGTTTAATTCTATTACACAGAGAGCGGATGTTCTTTTATTGAATAAAAAGAGAATTTCAGAAGTTTGGTCTCCTGGTTTTCTTTGTGGATGTTCTCTGCGCAATTCTGCGTCCAGCCCCTTTCCCACGGGGCGGATTCTGTTCCGATCAGCAGGGGATCCGCTCACAGCCCCCCCCTGCTGATCAGAGCAAGGCTGGTGGATGACACATCCGTGTCTGTTCAGTTTTTGTAGAATGGACAGAGAGAGAGAGAGAGCCCGCTCTGATCTATGGGCGGCCATGAGAAAATTGACTTTGCTGTCTATTTACACCCGACTACCCTCTGAGTCGATTTTCCTAAACGGAAGAGGACGGATCCCCTTCTATTATCTATTAGTGGACTGGATTGGACCCAGAGGCCGGCAGGTGTAAGCGAACACAAGACCATTTACACCCACCTGTCCATTGGAGATGCATGGATTTTCTGATCAGGTCCACCGGAAAAACTGCCAGGCGCACCTGAGCGGATCGACCGTGGGAAAGGGACCTTAGAAAGTCAACCAATTAAAGTGAAACTGAATCCAAAAAAGTGAAATTTGCATTATTATGGGGACCATCTAGATATTCATTTTATAACTGCACCTAAGCAGGAGTCCAAGAAATGTACCTTTTTTTTGTCTTGAATTCCTCCTGAAAGATATCCTTGCACTTACTGGGATGTCCAGATGTCTACTCTGGTGTTCCATGAGAAGTGACATTGTTGTTGATGAATAGCATTTGAGCTTGGGGTGACCACTCTAAATATGGGGGTCACTGTGGTCTGGTAAGTCTTCACCTTTATCATTCTTGGTGTTGGTGGATGATGCTGGCACTTTTTGTGAATAATGAAGCAGGAGTCCAAGAAATTTACCTTTTTTGTCTTGAGTTCCTCCTGAAAGATATCCGTAAACTTACTGGGATGTCCAGATGTCTACTCTGGTGTTCCATGAAAAGTGACATTGATGTTGATGAATAGCATTTGAGCTTGGGGTGACCACTAAGGGGGTCACTGTGGTCTGGTAAGCCCGCACCTTTATCATTCTTGGTGTTGGTGGATGACGCTGGCACTTCTTGTAAATAATGAGGAATTTGAATTGAACTGGACTTTGGTGTTGGGACTTTTGCTTTTATCTTTGCATGGACACTATTTTCACATTTAGTGAACGTTTTTATTTATAATTTGCATTTTTGTTAAATATTTTTATGTATGATGAATAAAAATAAATTTTTTTATTTTTTTTTTTGGAACTTTAGCGCAACACATTTCTTTCTATATTTTGACATTAGAAGGGATATCTTCCTTTTTGTGTCTGCAGCTTCACTAAATTTGTGTTCTATAGTGGTTTCCAGTTATTTTCACATGGGCTGTAAAACCTCGTACACACGGTAAGGTTGTTGGCCAACCGAGCGTCTGATTTTTGTCAAAAGGGCGTGTGCCAGGATCTTACTAACAGTACACAATTGTCGTGCCACAAACACAAGCGTTGTGACATATACTACGAGGAATTTCAGCTCTTGAGTGCCACCCTTTGGGCCCCTTCTGCTAATTTTGTGTTTGGTGAGCATTGATTCCAAGCATGCGTGTTTTGTACTTTTGACTTTCGTGTGACGGATTTGTGCACTGACCTCACGAAAATCTGACGTCAAACCGTTGTCCGCCAAAAATTTACTAGCCTGTCATTCGACATTTGTTGGCCGAAAATTGGGCAACAATTGTCAAAAGGAGCGTACTAACTGTAAGATTTTAGGACATCAGTCTGTCGACAGACAATCCCCTGCCAACAATCTTACTGTGTGTACGAGGCTTTAGGCTCCGTTCACCTATGCAGTTTGCTTTTGATAGTTTCTGCAGTGCTTTTTGCTGTGCATTTTTGCACATGCCATTTCACCACAATTTTACTTTTTTTGTTTTAAAAAAAAAAACAAATTTTTATTGAGTTTTGCAAGAAAGACTATAAGGATGCAGAATAACAAAAATCCACAGGTAAACATGGTGTTCATGTCTGGTGCATACATCAGGAACAGGTCTAACAAAGTCAAACTAAAGGCAGTATACACAAGCCAGATACGTAGCACTCCATCAAAAGCACATAGGTCCTCCACCTGTCTACAAACCTTCGTCAGCATGGGCGTGGGTGACACGAGTGAAATGGACCTGAATACAGTGTATGTCAGCCCTCAAAAATTCTGCTCGCATTTTGCTGGCGAGCACCGCTGGCAGCCTGGGTGAAATGGGAGTCCTTCTCCCAGCGATTGTGGAGGGGAAGAAAGAGAGAGCCGCCCGGATGATCAGAGAGCAGGGAACACAGCGATAACAACTTTCATTTCAATTGCTGTGTTCCCACCGCTCAATGTCATATACAGCCCTGCTCCTTGGCTGGGGAACTTTGAGTGACAGATCACCCTTCCCGGGATTGGACAGGTGATCTATCAAAAGTCCCAGGACCAGGGCTGTATCTGACAGCGAGCGGCGGGGAACAAGGCAATGTGAAATGAAAGCTGTTATCGCTGTGTTCCCCGCGCTGCGCTCTGATCATCCGGACGGCTCTCTCTTCCCCTTCCGCACTCGCTGGGAGAAGGACTCCCATTCCACCCAGGCTGCCGGCGGTGCTCGCCAGCAAAATGCGAGCAGAATTTTTGAGGGCTGACATATACTGTATTCAGGTCCATTTCACCTGGGCGGCTCTCCTGTAACTCTCCTCCCCTGCACAGGTAGGCTGCATTGGTGGGCACAGGCTGCATTGGTGGGCACAGGCTGCATTGGTGGACACAGGCTGCATTGGTGGACACAGGCTGCATTGGTGGACACAGGCTGCATGGTGGGCACAGGCTGCATGAAGGACACAGGCTGAATTGGTGGGCACAGGCAGGCTGCATTGATGGGCACGGATAAAGTTGTTGTTGTTGTTAATATTTATTTTTATAACTTCTCCATAAAACATTTAAGTGTCATTTCATGAGATAATTTATGAGGGCGTGTTTAGGGGTGGAATTAGTGGAGGGGCGGGGTTGGGTGGGGCAACTGGCAGCGAGTAGCCCTTGAGGCCTGGCTAGTAGCTCAGGACTTGAAATTTTGAGCCCTGGTATATGTCACAACATTATCAATATACCTGAGCAGACCTAAAACTCTATAAGGTATATACAATGGCTTTTTGCATTTTTTATGCTTTTTTTTTTGGCCAGACTGTTGTTGGGCAAGTGAAAAAATGCAAACTGCGGCAAAAACGCACAACATGCTTTTCTGCAGCTTCTCCATTGACAAAAAAGCACCGTTTCTTTTGAAAAAAAAATAAAGTCCCTGACCTTTCCCAAAAACGTAGTGGCTGAAAAAAAAAAGCATAGATGTTAATGTGTCCCATAGGAAACTATGCACAAAGTGCCCAAAAAAAACACATAGGTGTGAACCAGGCCTAAGGGTGCCTAGGCACTCCCCGTACCTACAGTTTCATAGCTGTATATCTAAGGCACTACTGCCTCTGACTGCTAGCCTCAGGAAGATTTGGTGATGTCAATACTGTGCTCCTCACTGTTTTTTTTTTTTTGATGGAGGCTCTGAAATGAAGAAGGAAGCCCTGCTTCTACCAAGATGGCGCCACCACACAGTGCAAAACAAGGAATTGCCAGTAATGGTTAAAAATCAGCTGTAGAGAGACCACAGGCAATACTGGTGACTAGTACAAATCAGCTCACCTGCCCTCTGCCTATCCATTATAATTCATGTGCTTCCACTGTGGAGGCTCTCAAATTTAGAGTTAGGACTGCAGATAATACTGGGGTGCCAAGACATGGCTCTGCAGCTTACACATGTATTTGCAAATGTGTGCAAACTAAACCCCTGTTTTTTAATGCATACTGTTAGACGGGACAATTTGGTTGGTTAGTGGGCTGGTCGGTAAGCTGATCTGGGAATTTCATTGGTTTTGAATACTGGTAACTGGTCCTTTGAACCTCACCTGCTTCTTTTTTTTTTTAGGCACAACTTCCAGAGTTCAGTCCTTCTTTAACCACTTACGGACCGCCTGCCGCAGTTTTACGTCGGTTGTTTGAAGGAGGATATTGTTGTGGCAGCAGCTAGCTGCCACAACCCCGGTATCCTCTTCTTCAGCGGGCGGTCCACTACAAGATAAAAGTGGTCTCTGTGGCGGATTCGGTGTCTAGAGAGGGCCCCACCCTCCCGCCACGGTCCGGTGCCCTCCGCCGCTTACCGGAGCCATCGGCAGCGGCAGAGGCGATCGCGCCTGTTCTCCTGTTAGGTATGGAGACGAGTGAGGGGAAGATGGCCCCCACCCGTCTCCATACAATTGCTGGGTGGAAGCGACGTCAAAACGTCACTACCGCCCACAGCTCTTAAAGGGCCTTTTTTTTTTTTTAAATGACAATTTAAAATTTTTTTTTTTATTGCATTTTAGTGTAAATATGAGATCTGAGGTCTTTTTGACCCCAGATCTCACATTTAAGAGGTCCTGTCATGCTTTTTTCTATTACAAGGGATGTTTACATTCCTTGTAATAGGAATAAAAGTGACAATTTTTGTGATTTGTACAGGAATGCAGTGCAATTCCTGTCCAAATTGCATGCGATTTCCCCCACTGCTTGTGTGTGTATAGAAAGGGAAAAGCACTATCTAGTGGGCAGTTTAAAAAAATGTTAGAACTCACTCCACATGCAAAATAATCTACATAGGTGTCCCGGTTTGCTGATGATAGCAAATCAGGGCTGCTGGAGGAGTAGCTCCGGGACCCCATGGGTATTATTATTATTATTATTATTATTATTATACAGGATTTATATAGTGCCAACAATTTGCACAGCGCTTTACAACATGAGGGCAGACAGTACACTTACAATACAAATGAATACAGGAGGGTCAGTATTGCAGCTGCTGACATCTAAAACTCCGCTTTAAGGCGGTTGGAGGGAGAGGAGGTGAAACTAATAAGGTGGTGATCAGAGAGAGGGGATGGATAGTTAGAGAGGTTGCATGGAGTGCAAAGGTGAAAGAAAACGAGGTCAAGGATATTGCCTTTGGAATGAGTAGGAGCATGTATCCACTGCTTCAGGTCAAAGGAGGAGGTTAGGCTGAGAAGTTTGGAAGGGGCCAGGAGTGTTAGTATTAATAGGGATGTTGACGTCCCCGAGAATGATTGTGGGGATTTCAGAGGAAAGAAAGTAGGGCAGCCAGGCAGAGAAGTCATCAAAAAAGGTTGATACTGGTCCAGGGGGCCTGTAGATCATGGCTATCTTTAGAGAAATTGGATTGAAAAGACGAATGCAGTGTGCTTCGAAAGAGAGAGTAACAGAGAGGGAGGTGGCTGAAGTACCTGAAAGGTGCTATGTGGGGCTAGAAGGATTCCGACACCTTCTCCCTTACATCCACTGGATCTGGGGGAATGGGTCCAGAGAAGACCACTGTGGGATAGGGCAGCAGAAGACACAGTGTCGGATTCGTGGAGCCAGGTTTCGGTAATGACGAGTAGGTTAAATGAGTTGGCGATAAAGAGGTCATGGAGAGAGGTGAGTTGGTTGCAGACAGAGCGGAAGTTCCAAAGGGCACAAGAGAAAGGGAGTCTGGTCTCGGGAAGAATAGAAATGGGAATTAAATTGTGTTGATTGCGTCTGCTGCCAGTGGATGCAGGGTGATGGGTGCATGGGGTACAGTTAAATGATGGAAGCCCAGGGTTTGGGGATATATTTCCAGAGGTTAGGAGAAGCAGGAGGGTGAGGGAGGTAATATGGGAGTGGGATTTATATGAAGGGACATCCCCCAGTGTCTTGGAGATTTTTAGTGTGTGTGGATTTAGAATTAGCAGGAGTTGGTGGGTGCAATAATAAGGAAAGGACAGAAGTGAGGGTTATATTTACAACCCCTGGCAAAAATTATGGAATCACCAGTCCCTGAGGATGTTCCTTCAGTTGTTTTATTTCTTGTAGAAAACAAAGCAGATCACAGACATGGCCAAAAACTAAAGGCATTTCAAATGGCAACTTTCTGGCTTTAAGAAACACTAAAAGAAATCAAGAAAAATAATTGTGGTGGCCAGTAACAGTTAGATTTATAGAACAAGCACAGGGAATAAATTATGGAATCACTCAATTCTGAGGAAAAAATTATGGAATCACCCTGTAAATTTTCATTACAAACACTAACACCTGCATCAGATTAAATCTGCTTGTTAGTATGTAGGTAAAGAGGGTAAATCATCACGCAGTGTTGCACAAGATGTTGGTTGTTCACAGTCGGCTGTGTCTAAAACATGGACCAAATACAAACAACATGGGAAGGTGGTTAAAGGCAAGCATACTGGTAGACCAAGGAAGACATCAAAGCCTCAAGACAGAAAACTTAAAGTAATATGCCTTGAAAACAGAAAATGTACAACAAAACAAATGAGGAACAAATGGGAGGAAACTGGAGTCAACATCTGTGACCGAACTGTAAGAAACCACCTAAAGGAAATGGGATTTACATACAGAACAGCTAAAAGAAAGCATCTCTAACACCTAAACACAAAAAACAAGGTTACAATGGGCTAAGGAAAGGCAATCGTGGACTGTGGATGATTGGATGAAAGTCATATTCAGTGATGAATCTCGAATCTGCATTGGGAAGGTGATGATGCTGGAACTTTTGTTTGGTGCTGTTCCAATGAGATTTATGCAGACGACTGTCTGAAGAAAACATGCAAATTTCCACAGTCAATTATGATCTGGGGCTGCATGTCAGGTAAAGGCACTGGGGAGATGGCTGTCATTAAATCTTCAATAAATGCACAGGTTTACATTGAAATTTTGGACACTTTTCTTATCCCATCTATTGAAAGGATGTTTGGGGATGATGAAATCATTTATCAAGATGATATTGCATCTTGCCATAGAGCAAAAACTGTGAAAAAATTCCTTGAAGAAAGACACATAAGGTCAATGTCATGGCCTGCAAACAGTCCGGATCTCAATCCAATTGAAAATCTGTGGTGGAAGGTAAAGAGAATGGTCCATGACAAGGCTCCAACCTGCAAAGATGATTTGGCAATCAGAGAAGGCTGGAGCCAGATTGATGAAGAGTTCTGCTTATCACTCATTAAGTCAATGCCTCAGAGACTACAAGCAGTTATAAAAGCCAGAGGTGGTGCAACAAAGTACTAGAGATGTGTTGGAGTTTTATTTTGTTTGTTTTTCATGATTCCATAATTTTTTCCTCAGAATTGAGTGATTCCATAATTTATTCCCTGTGCTTGTTCTATAAATTTAACTGTTACTGGCCACCACAATTATTTTTCTTGATTTCTTTTAGTGTTTCTTAAAGACAGAAAGTTGTCATTTGAAATGCCTGTAGTTTTTGGCCATGTCTGTGATCTGCTTTTTTTCTACAACAATAAACAACTGAAGGAACATCCTCAGGGACTGGTGATTCCATAATTGTTGCCAGGGGTTGTGTGTGTGTGTGTATATATATATATATGTGAGGGGGAGAAGAGGGGTGAAGGAGAAAGAGTTTTAGGATAGAGGACAGAGCTGTCAAAATGAGTGGTAGAGAATGCATGTTACACCACCTCTACATCTCCTCCAGCCCTCTGAGCATCTTCAGCGGCCGCGGTTTGCTATCATTTGTGGATCGGGACACCTATGTAGATTATTTTGTATGTGTCCAGATATGTACTGTGAGTTCTAACACTTTTAAACTGCCCACTGAATGGTGCTTTTTCCCTTTCTATACACACACACAATAGCAGTGGGGAAAATCGCAAATGCGATTCGGACAGGAATGGCACTGCATTCCTTTTTAAATCGCATGTGATTCTTTGCAGACTTGTACCTATTCACTTTGTATTGACGCAAATGGCACTGCAAAGTCAGTATCGGGAGCATTTAGGCAAGTCCCGATACTCCCGCAAATGCTTGTATACCAGTATCTGTGCATCCCTAGTTGACAGATCCTACAGTGCACAACACCAGCTGGCAGCTATGCAAAGGTAACATGGCGTACGTCTGTGCTTGACAAGACATTTTCAGCACTTTCCATACTCTAGTAGTTCTTCTAGGAACAAGTAAAGAGATAAATGATATGGCACACAACAAGAAAGTGTAGATTTTGGTGGTCTTCATCCAGCACTCTAAATGGCAGGTCATCGAGGTCTGTGGTTCTGGGGTATCTTTAACGAAGCCACAAAAGTAGTCAGCAGCCATTCACAGACCATGTGGCAGTGTGGATCACCACCAAGCTTGTCTGGACATGTCATTGGAGGGCCAGTAGGAGTGAGTTTCAGCCATAACATCCAAGGCCTTCGCTAATAAGAAGATAAAAACATTCAGGAGCAACTACAATTGAAAGCGCTGATCAGGACAGTCTTGAAGGGACAAACAGTCAAATAATTAAAACGTTCAATGAAAATAAAAGCATGTGCTGATTTAATAATAACATACAGTTGCAATAAAAAAGTATGTGAACCCTTTTGGAATGATATGGATTTCTGCACAAATTGGTCATAAAATGTGATCTGATTTTCATCTAAGTCACAAGAATAGACAATCACAGTCTGCTTAAACTAATAACACACAAAGAATTAAATGTTACCATGTTTTTATTGAACACACCATGTAAACATTCACAGTGCACATGGAAAAAGTATGTGAACCCCTAAACTAATGAGATCTCCAAGAGCTAATTGGAGTGAGGTGTCAGCCAACTGGAGTCCAATCAATGAGATGAGATTGGAGGTGTTGGTTACAGCTCCCCTGCCCTATAAAAAACACACACCAGTTCTGGGTTTGCTTTTCACAAGAAGCATTGCCTGGTGTGAATGATGCCTCGCACAAAAGAGCTCTCAGAAGACCTAGAAGATCAGGGAACACAGGCCCATAAAGAAGCTTGGAGCACAACAGGTGGAGAGCAAGTTGAGGAGAGTAGAGAGGGAAGATAGCTGTCGTCGGTGGCTGCTCCGGCTGCCTCTCGGTCCCTCCTTTGCTTCCTGGCTGCCCCATCATTCCTCATCATCATTACTAATAATAAAATGTTTACTTGTTGATATTTGTATGATTCTGAAATGTATCTCATTCCCCCCAATATTCACACTTGTATTTCCAGTATTGTTGGATGCCTGGTCTTCCTCTGCATGCTGTGGTTCAATCCACTAGCCCCTATATCACTGCTGGGCACAGTGTTAACGTGGGTGCTGATGAATGGAACCAGAGAACCCAGTATAGGACTAAGCATCTGAAATCCCTGGAAGTGTTGGAGGCTGAGGACACTTATTGGGTCTCCATCCTAAGATGCAAAAATTTGAAAGTGCCAGTGAAAATCCTTTATATATTATGTTTGGTTATGGTCCTCCATGTAACTCCACACCACCACCACGTGTCAAACGTAAGCACTTACTAGAGAACAATGACCCCCCCCCCAATGTCTGAAGAGAACACCTATCAAAAGCTCCACTGCTTTTCATAAACATCCAACTTGTAAGGCTGGTATGTGTACACAGAGAAAATTGGGAATTTATTTATTACAGGTATTTATATAGTGCCAACAATTTATGCAGCGCTTTACATATATATTGTAAATTCACATCGGTCCCTGCCCTCGAGGAGCTTACAGTCTAAGGTCCCTAACTCACATTCATGCATGCAATTTAGCTGGATCCAATTACCCTACCAGCTTGTCTATGGAGTGTGGAAGGAAACCCATACAGTCACAGGGAGAGGTTGTGCCATGGTTGAGAGTCGAACTGGCAACCCAGTTAGTCCACCTAACACCATTTTGATAAAAAAAACAGTTAAAGTTGCTCATGTTTGTAAAGTAGAAATTTAGCTATTTAGCTGAAACAGTCCTGATCCCAATCGGCAGTGTGCGTCGTGGTGATGTCAGCGTGTCTGGCTCCTTCCTATGCGTTTCGTCAGGATATGATGTCATCGGTCATATTCTGCTTTATGCAATGATATTCCACAGAAACGTCACTTTCCTCCTCTTCTTCTTGTAATTACCACCAGCATCTTAGGCTCCTCCCCTCCTTCCGGTGCTGTGCCGAGCTTGTGCGTCCCTAGACGCGCACAGCAGTGGTAAGCAACTCCCGTGGCTCTGTTGCCCTCAGTTTCTCCTGTGCAAGCAGGAAGCGAAGGCAACATTGCTGGAGACAGTGGTGGAGAGATTGCCAGGTAAGTGTTTAGGGACAGAGGGGAGTAGGACAGGTAGTGGGGCATTTTCTACCTTAATGCAGAGAATGCATTAAGGTAAAAAACATAGACTTTAGTGCTACTTTACATTCCCTCAACAACCTCGCCAGTGGGGCCCTCTTCCATTCCTGTGCCCTACAGCAGCTGTGTGGGCTGCTATGGCTATAATTACCCCATTAAATTAGATGATGAATGTTCAACATTGCAAAAAAAAGGCCTTCTGCATGTGACGAACTGCTAGCTAACAGAAAATTGTTTTATTGAAGGCAAAGTTTTACCCTCACTTCCTCTACTACGACAACTGGGACAGGAAATGAGGGAAAAAATCTCATTTAGGGGCCAGACCCCTGAAGCTGTGTGTGGTCCATTACATTGGCTGCCAATACACAGAAATGGACCTAAAAACTTACATGACCCTGAAACGCATGGCATGTGGGTAATTTTGCACTATAACATAGGTGTATTGGCCACTACTCTCGTTACCAACCTCTCTCAGCAGAAACTGTCATGGGTAAGCATGCATTGTATTTTACCATGCATTACCCCGGTGCACAAGTCTGGACAGGCCTTCAGGGAGTCTGACCATTTCTGCTTTTTCTAAAACAAACAAAAAAAGGTTTTGGCTAGAGATACAGCACAACATAATAATTACTGGAAGACAATTCCACAAATAGAAAAGTGTCACCTCCTATCATAAATAATGCTGAATCGGTCACCCCATAACCGAAATGTAGGATTGCTCTGGCCCCATATGCGGGGTAAATGGGTGTTAGAGCGGAACTGGTTATAAATTATCCTTGTTGACTGATGCCTCCTGAGATAAGGCTGAGATTACCCTAAAGAAAGACACAACTGGCTGTCTAACGCAAGTCTATAGTATTACTAGCAGCTAGAGGCGTGTTTAGCCTTCCATAATGTAGTGTCGATTTCTTCATATACGACCCTGGAATAGAAAGGAAAGCTTTTTAGCTACTGGAAGCAAAGAAAATACCCAGTACCTTTTGTGTACTTCATGCACTGATCCCATCCCCTCCCACCACCATCAATGCTGCCATTGATCCCCCCCCCCTACAGCATCATTATTGCTGCCACTGATCCCATTCCCCCACAAGTAGGTGAATTCAGTGGGCAGGCCCTGGGGAATGTTGGTGGTCAAGCCCAGGGGGGCCCAGGCCTAAAGCTGTGTAAGGGGCCCCAAAATTTCTAACTGCTGCCCTGATTGGCGCACTCAGGGGCACAGGCACCACCAAGTAACTAATGTAGTATTGAGAGATAAGTCCAAAAGTCTCTAAAGCTGAACAAGAAAACAAATAGTAGAGCACCTCCAAGTGCAGTATGAAAACATGTTTATTAATAAAATGTCAATTGGCAACTCCCATAAATAGATAAAACACAGGCTCTTCATTAATGTAAATCACTGCATCCGATCCTATGCTTATCTCTCAGGAGCGGCTGCCTGCTTTTTATGAGTAACTCCGACATTGACAAGATGCATGTCACTTTCCGGGACCTGCTGGAATGTATCGGCCTCGCCGGGCCGGAGATGACGTCATACTGGGAGGATGGCGAGGCGGAGCTACGCATTTCAGAACACGCACACTCCTTTCTCAAGCCCCAGTGCATTAGAAAGGAGTGACATGCATCTTCCAGAAGAAGTCCTCTTTGTGACTAAACTGGTTGGGTAAAGAGCCATTTCCTGCTATCGCGTTCCTATACACATTGCCTGGATGCTCTATATGGCGGCCGCCTATTTGCACACAGCGCTGTTTTTTATCTGAATTAATGTAAGTGCAATTTTACTAAATGAGCTTTTTGGGATTTTATACTATCCATCATCGCTTTCATTTATATGATTGATCTGATCGTGGGGTGGATGGAGTCTGGTTTGAATATCCAGCTAATGCCCTTTTTGATCTTGAGGACACATCTCCAGCTGATGACCCCTGCAAAGAATATTACATCAAGCCTGTTGGACCCTTCATAATAAAGGGTCTAGGCCAGGGTTTCTCAACTAGGGTTCCTCCAGTGGTTGCTCAGGGTTCCTTGAGAAATGAGCAATTTCTGCCTCTTAGATAAGTTCCCACTGCCACCATTAATCTTTTTAGCTATTTGTAAGGGGGTAATTCTTCCCAGTATCTACAAGTGTAAAGCCCCATACACACGATAGGACTTTGTACAAACTTTCCCTTGGATTTTTGTACAAAGGGAGTTGGCCAGAAGTTTGTCTTGCATACAGACGACAGGACTTTTCCAGCCAACTTTCACCATATCACGTGGTTTTTCAGCTCTTTACCACCACCCTTTGGTCAACTTGTGTATTGTTGTCTGATATTGTGTCAATCTCGCCACTTTTATTGGCGAGATTGACACCTTGCGAGCCGGGTTGACACTGGTGCGGGGATCCGATTTGGATCCCCGCCAATGCCAGGCACTGTGTTTGGGATGAATCTTAAAGGGGGAACTCCACGCCAAATTTTAAATAAAAAACCTGCATGGGTTCCCCTCCAGGGGCATACCAGGCCCTTAGGTCTGGTATGGATATTAAGAGGAACCCCCTACGCCGAACAAACGGCGTGGGGGTCCCCCCCAATCCATACCACACCCTTATCCGAGCACGCAGCCCGGCCTGTCAGGAAAGGGGGTGAGGACGTGCAAGCGTCCCCCCCCTCCTGAGCCGTACCAGGCCGCATGCTCTCAACATGGGGGGTGGGTGCTTTGGGGGAAGGGGGCGCCCTGCGGCCCCCCCACCCCAAAGCACCTTGTCCCCATGTTGATGAGGACAAGGGCCTCTTCCCGACAACCCTGGCCGTTGGTTGTCGGAGTCTGCGGGCGGGGCGCTTATCGGAATCCGGGAGCCCCCTTTAACAAGGGGGCCCCCAGATCCAGGCCCCCCACCCTATGTGAATGAGTATGGGGTACATCGTACCCCTACCCATTCACCCAGGGAAAAAAAGTGTAAATATAAAACACAGTACACAGATTTTTAAAGTAATTTATTAGGCAGCTTCAGGGTCTTCTTCCGACTTCGGGGGTCCTCTTCGGACTTCGGGGGTCTTCTTCCGACTTCGGGGGTCCTCCTCTGACTTCGGGGGTCTCTCCGGCGTCCGCATCTTCTGCCAGCTCCACCGCTATCTTCTGGCGCTCTTTTGCCAGCGATGGTCCGGACTTCTGGATCGTCTTCTTCCCTCTTCTCTTCCAGGGATGTTGACACGACGCTCTCTCCAGCCGGAATGCTCTCTGTGCGCTCCGCAACAGACTTATATAGGCGGTGACCCCGCCCCCCTATGACATCACAGTCCCGGGGCATGCTGGGATTGTGAGGTCATGAGGGGGCGTGGTCATAGGATGACATGACCACGCCCCCTTATGACCTCACAGTCCCAGCATGCCCCGGGACTGTGATGTCATAGGGGGCGGGGTCACCGCCTATATAAGTCCGTTGCAGAGCGCACAGAGAGCATTCCGGCTGGAGAGAGCGTCGTGTCAACATCTCTGGAAGAGAAAAGGGAAGAAGACGATCCAGAAGTCCGGACCACCGCTGGCAAAAGAGCGCCAGAAGATAGCGGTGGAGACGGCAGAAGATGCGGACACCGGGAGAAGACGCCGGAGAAACCCCCGAAGTCGGAAGAAGACCACGGAGCTGCCTAATAAATTACTTTAAAAACCTGTGTACTGTGTTTTTTTTTTATTGACACTTTTTTCCCCTAGGTGAATGGGTAGGGGTACGATGTACCCCATACTTATTCACATAGGGTGGGGGGCCGGGATCGGGGGGACCCCTTATTAAAGGGGTCTCCCGGATTCCGATAAGCGCCCCGCCCGCAGACCCCGACAACCAACGGCCAGGGTTGTCGGGAAGAGGCCCTTGTCCTCATCAACATGGGGACAAGGTGCTTTGGGGTGGGGGGCCCACAGGGCGCCCCTTCCCCCAAAGCACCCACCCCCATGTTGAGGGCATGCGGCCTGGTATGGCTCAGGAGGGGGGGGGGGGCGCTCGCTCGTCCCCACTCCCTTTCCTGACCGACCAGGCTGCGTGCTCGGATAAAGGTCTGGTATGGATTTTGGGGGGACCCCCATGCCGTTTTTTCGGTGTAGGGGGTTCCCCTTAAAATCCATACCAGACCGAAGGGCTCAGTATTCCCCAGACGGGAATTGCCTCTCGCGCCAGCCGCAGTAGGAAAATGTTTTTTTTCCTATTGCAGCTAGCGCGAGCTGTACAGTACCCTGCCGCCGAGAACCAGCGCGATCCGATCGCGCTGGAAACATTTTTGCAGCTGCATACTGTAGTTTGTACAAAAGTCCGATGGCTTTGTGTACACACGATCGGACTTTTCTCCATCGGACCTTTGTTTCCGGAAAGTTTGTCCGTTCGCACAGCCAACAAAAGTCCGATGGAAACTGAAAAAGTTTGTCCGATGGAGCGTACGCACGGTCGGATGTTGCTCCAAAACAGCTCATTTGCATGTTTGTTGTCAAAAAGTCTGATCGTGTGTACGGCCCTTAAGGAGCATTCTTTCCACTGGCCATCACACTAATCTATCATGAGTTGTAGATATAGTAATTTTTAGCAGGGGTTCCCTGAGATCAGAAAGTTATATCAAGGGTTCCTCTGTGTTGAAAAGGTTGAGAAAGGCTGGTCTAGGCTCTCTGGTAAGAGTCTATTTTGCCTGTGGTGACGGTGCACACACGAGGTGCAGGTTTTTTGGGGATTTACCTGCATTATCATGGATCTGTGATTTCTACAGTTGGACTTAATATCACATTATAAGCAATTTTGTTTAGCGCATCATTTTTTTTGTATCTCTTGTCAATGTTGGAGTTACACATACCGAGCGAGCAGCAACTCCTGAGAGGCAGGATAGGATCGGATGCAGCGTTTTACATTACTTGAAGAGGTTGTGTTAATTTAAAAGTTAATTTATTTCACTAATTCAATTCAAATTCCCTTCAAAATGTGAAACTCGTATACTATATAGATTCATTACACACAGAGTGATATATTTCAAGCATTTCTTTCTTTTAATTCTAATGATTATGGCTTACAGCAAGTGAAAACCCAAAATTCAGTATCTCAGAAAATTTAAATATTACATAAGACCAATAAAAAAAGATTTTTAATACAGACAATTTGGCTTACTGAAAAGTATGTTCATGTACAGTATAGTATGCACTCAATACTTGGTCGGGGCTCCTTTTACATGAATTACTGCATCAATGCAGCGTGGCATGAAGGCGATCAGCCTGTGGCACTGCTGAGGTGTTATGGAAGCCCAGGTTGCTTTCATAACGGCCTTCAGCTCTTCTGCATTGTTGGGTCTGGTGTCTCTCATCTTCCTCTTGACAATACCCCACAGATTCTCTATGGGGTTTAAGTCGGGTAAGTTTGATGGCCAATCAAGTACAGTGATATCATCATGATCATTAAACCAGGTATTGGTACTTTTGGCAGTGTGGGCAGGTGCCAAGTCCTGCTGGAAAATGAAATCAACATCTCCCTAAAGCTGATCAGCAGAGGGAAGCATGAAGTGCTCTAGAATTTCCTGGTAGAGAGCTGGACTGACTTTGGACTTGATAAAACACAGTGGACCAACACCAGCAGATGACATGGCTCCCCAAATCATCACTGACTGTGGAAACTTCACACTGGACCTCATGCAACTTGGATTCTGTGCCTCTCCACTCGTCCTCCAGACTCTGGGACCTGGATTTCCAAATGAAATGCAAAATTTACTTTTATCCGAAAAGAGAACTTTGGACCACTGAGCAACAGTCCAGTCCTTTTTCTCTTAGCCCAGGTGAGACACTTCTGACATTTTCTCTGGTTCAGGAGTGGCTTGACACAAGGAATGCGACAGTTGTAGCCCATGTCCTCGTGTCGTCTGTGTGTGGTGGCTCTTTAAACACTGACACCAGCTGTAGTCCACTCCTTGTGATTCTCCCCAAAATTCTTGAATGCTCTTTGCTTCACAATCCTCTCAAGGCTGCGGTTATCCCTGTTGCTTGTGCACCTTTTTCTACCACACCTTTTCCTTCCACTCAACCTTCCATTAATATGCTTGGATACAGCACTCTGTGAACAGCCAGCTTCTTTAGCAATGATCTTTTGTGACTTACCCTACTTGTGGAGGGTGTCATTGACCGTGTTCTGGACAACTGTCTAATCAGCAGTCTTCCCCACGATTGTATAACCTACTGAACCAGAATCGAGAGACCATTTAACCACGTAAGGACCGCCCACAGTATATATACTGTGGTAGGGTGGTCCTATTGTGCAAAACAACGTACCCGTACGTTGTTTCATGCACGAGGCATTGCAGGAGCCGATGTGCACCAGATACTGAGTCCACCAGTCTTAAGTGGGATACGCACTATAAGAAAATCGGGCGAACGGTCGTCCGACTTTTCCTGATGATTCACAGGAACCGATGAACGAAAATTCTCTTACGACAAAGGCTTTTTTTTTTGTTGTTTATTGTTTCTGATCATGCGTAGTCTTTCTTTTCTGATTTTTCTTGTACGAAAATCGGGATCGGCTGTCAAAAGTTGTGTACACACTATCCCAAAATCGTACAAAAATTCTTTGGACGAAAATGTTCGTATGATTTTCTTATAGTGTGTACAAGCCTTTAGTAAATCTACCCCATGCGTCTACAATTAACCACCATCGATATACGTTGCTACATTGACAATAAAAATCTGGTGTTATGGCAACACATAGCTGCCTTAACCCCAGTATTTTTTTAAACAGCGGGCGGTGCGCTTTAAGATAAAAGTGGTCCCTGCGGCGGATTCATTGCAAGATCACTTTTATCGGCGACGGGAGAGGTAACCCCCCCGCCGCGTCCCAGTCATCTCCGCCGCTTACCTGAGCCGTCGGTAGCGGTGGAGACGATCCGATCCTTTTCCCCGATGGACAGAAAGTTGAGTGACGGAATGATAGTGCCCACTCGACTCTGCCATTGGATGACGGGAACAATGGCAGACGTCACTTTCCCCCCCAACGGCCTTAAGAGTCCTTTCACACTGGGACCGCCCGTTGTAGCGCCGCTTTTCTGCTGTTTAAGCGGCGCTTTTAACCCCAAAAAAAGGGGTTAAAAACTCCCGTGTTGCGGCGCTTTCGAAAGCACTGCCTAATTATTGCAATGGGCAGGGGCGTTTTGGGAGCACGGTATACTGCTCCATAGATGCTTTCCGGACTTTTTTCTATCGTCCTGCAAGTGACAGCACGGGTGTGAAAGCACCCATTGCAATGAATGGGAGACAGTTTTCAGGCGATATTTCTAGCGCTAAAACGCCTTAAATCTGCCTTAGCGTGAAAGGGGTCTTAAGGGACCTTTTTTTTTTTTTCTTTTTTTTTTTATTGCTTTTAAGTGTAAATGTGAGATCTGAGGTCTTTTTGACCCCAGATCTCACAATAAAGAGGACCTGTCATGCTTTTTTTTCTATTACAAGAGATGTTTACATTCCTTGTAATAGGAATAATAGTGATCCAAAATGTTCTTTTAAAGGGAAATCGTAAAAATAAAAAAAAATTAAAAGGTAACATAAATAAGGAAAAAAAAAAAAAAAAAAACTTAAAGCGCCCTGTCCCTCCGTGCTTGCGCTCAGAAGCGAACGCATATGTAGACGGTATTTAAACCACACATGTGAGGTGTCGCCATGATCATTCGAGCGAGAGCAATAATTCTAGCAAAAGACCTCCTCTGTAACTCAAAACTGGTAACCTGTAGAGATTTTTAGGTGTCAAAGTTTCTTGCCATTCCACAAGCGGGTGCATGACATGTTTGGTATCAATTTTCTCGGCGTAACATCTTTCACAGTATAGAAAAAAAAATTGGGCTAACTTTACTGATTTCTTTTTTTTTTTTTATTAAAAAAAAAGTATATTTTTTTCAAAATAATTGGGTTTGTAAGACTGCTGCGCAAATACGGTGTGACATAAAGTATTGCAACGGGGGTTCTAAGTAATTTTCTAGCAAAAAAAAAAACACATTTTAACTTTTAAACACCAAGTGTAAAAAATAGGCTTGGTCCTTAAGTGGTTAAAAAAAGAACTGCTTAAAATATATCACTCTGTGTGTAATACAGCTATGTAATATATCAGTTTCACTTTCTGAATTGAATTACTGAAATAAAATACTTTTTGATGATATTCACATTTTTTGAGATGCACCGGTATATACATCCGGAAAGTATTCACACTGCTTCACTTTTTCCACATTTTGTTATGTTACAGCCTTATTCCAAAATGGATTAAATTATTATTGTTTTCCTCAAAATTCTACAAACACACCATTATGACAACATGAAGGAAGTTTGTTTGAAATTTTTGCAAATTTATTAAAAATAAAAAAAACAAAAAAAAATCACATGTACATAAGTATTCACAACTTTTGCTCAATACTTTGTTGAAGCGCCTTTGGCACCAATTACAGCCTGAAGTCTTTTTGAGTATGATTCTACAAGCTTGGCACACCTATTTTGGGGCAGTTTCTCCCATTCTTCTTTGTAGGACCTCTCAAGCTCCATCAAGCTGGATGGGGAGCGTCGGTGGACAGCCATTTTTAGATCTCTCCAGAGATGTTCAAGTCTGGGCTCTGGCTGGGCCACTCAAGGACATTCACAGAGTTGTCTTGTAGCCACTCCTTTGTTATCTTGGCTGTATACCTATGGTCGTTGTCCTGTTGGAAGATGAATCTTCGTCCCAGTCTGAGGTCCAGAGCGCTCTGGAGCAGGTTTTCATCAAGGATGTCTCTGTATATTGCTGCATTCATCTTTCCCTCAATCCTGACTATTCTCCCAGTTCCTGCCACTGAAAAACATCCCCACAGCATGATGGTGCCACCACCATGCTTCACTGTAGGGATGATATTGGCCAGGTGATGAGCGTTGCCTGGTTTCCTCCAGACATGACGCTTGCCATTCAGGCCAAAGAGCTCTGACCATCGGGTTCTTGGTCTGACTAAGGGCCTTCTCCCCCGATTGCTCAGACGGCCCGCTCTAGGAAGAGTCCTGGTGGTTCCAAACTTTTTCCATTTACAGATGATGGAGGCCACTGTGCTCATTGGGACCTTCAATGCTGCAGACATTTTTCTGTACCCTTCCCCAGATCTGTGGCCTCCATACAATCCTGTTTCGGAGGTCTACAGACAATTCCTTGGCCTTCATGGCTTGATTTGTGCTCTGACATGCACTGTTAGGAAAATACATGTAATGAGTGAAGACCAACGGCCGACAACGTCAGGCAAGCTCAGTTCTCAGGTCTGTGAAAGATTGAGAAGTCTGAATATCTAGACCAATGATTAGTTTCGGGGTCACAAGCCGAGGGCGGTGCAGGAGAGAGTTTCGTAGTCGAGGTCACAAGCCAAGGTCGATGCAGGAGGAGAGTTTTGTAGTCGAGGTCACAAGCCAAAGTCGTTTCCAAACAGCAATAGAAGTAGCTCAAGTAGTGTGCAGGATCAGACCACAATAATCTGGTGACAGGAAGTGAGGAGGCAAGGCTTATATAGGAAGTTCAGGGGAGGAGCAAGGAGTTCAAGGTTCAACAGCAATCAAAACACAAGGCAGGATTGTCCAATGAATAAGGCAGGGAGCTGTCCAGCATCCCAGATAGCTCAGCGAGAAGAATCAATGGCAGACAGAGATAGAGGTTCCAGCAGTGGCGGTCCGTGCACTGTGGGAGCATGGGTGCCGCCCCCCCATC
Source organism: Lithobates clamitans (assembly GCA_037952925.1). Taxonomy (NCBI): domain Eukaryota; kingdom Metazoa; phylum Chordata; class Amphibia; order Anura; family Ranidae; genus Lithobates; species Lithobates clamitans. Next base: position 643,776 of record JBBGZY010002399.1, on the reverse strand, counting down.
CATGCGCCTGGCCCCTTTCAGGACTCCAGACACATGGATTCCTATGGCGGGGGCGGGAGGGGTGGTACTTTTTGAAGCACCTGATTAGAGCCAGAGACTCTAATAGGCTTCAAAATAGGGTGGGCTCGGGGTGCAGAGAGTGCGCCCTGATCCCACCCAATTGTGTGACGATAGCAAATAAATTTTCGCTATTTTCACACTAACGTTCCTCCCCGCCAATCAGGAGGCAGGAAGTCAGACCTGTTTTCTGATTAGCCAAAGTGCCAGGCCACCCTATTGGATGCCTGGCGTTTAGGACGAGGAGCGGAGGACTCGGAGACACACGCTGGAGCGGAGGGGTTTTGATTGTGCTGCCAGAGCTGCGAGCCCCGTGAGTGGGGAGGGTCGTGGGCACAGTTGCTGCATATGATGGGCACAACAGTGGCTGCATTTGACGGCCACAAGTGGCTGCATATGATGGGCACAGTGGCTGCCTTTGATGGGCACAGTGAGGCTGCAATTGATGGGGGGGGTCAGTATTTTTCAGTTTGTTTGCGCCCCCCCAAAAAATTTTTAGAACCAGCTGCCACTGGGTTCCACGTTTGACCGCAGGTCCCGACATGCACTGTAAACCGTAAAACCTTATACAGACGTGTGTGTGTCTTTCCAAATCATGTCCAAACAATGAATTTACCACAGGTGGACTCCATTCAAGTTGTAGAAACATCTCAAGGCTGATCAGTGGAAACAGGATACATCTGAGCTTAAATTTGACTGTCATGGCAAAGGCTGTGAAAACTTTTTCGTTTTTAATAAATTTGCAAAGATTTCAAATAAACTTCTTTCACGTTGTCATTATGGGGTATCGTTTGTAGAATCAGGGCTGGTGCAAGGATTTTTGGCACCCTAGGCGAAACCACATTTTGCCGCCCCCCTTGGCTCCACCCCTGACTCCACCCCCTTTTCCCTGCCCATGTAAAGCCTACCTTTTTAATGAAGCGCCCATCAAATGCAGCCCACCAGTACCTATCAAATGCAGCCTCACCAGCGCCCATCAAATGCAGCCTCACCAGCGCCCATCAAATGCAGCCTCACCAGCGCCCATCAAATGCAGCCTACCAGTGCCCATCAAATGCAGCCTCACCAACGCCCATCAAATGCAGCCTCACCAGCGCCCATCAAATGCAGCCTACCAGCGCCCATCAAATGCAGCCTCACCAGCGCCCATCAAATGCAGCCTCACCAGCGCCCATCAAATGCAGCCTACCAGCGCCCATCAAATGCAGCCTACCAGTGCCCATCAATGCAGCCTACCAGTGCCCATCAATGAATGTTTGCTTGCTTCCATTCATTCGGGAGTCGGGACACAGACACAATCCTCCGCCTCTGCTGCGCCTCTGACACTATGTGTGAATGGAGCGGCGGATGCCTGCTGATGCTGAGACTTAGTTGCTTGCTGCAGAGAGTAGGAAAACCAGTGGCCGGGCGCCCTAGGCGGCTGCCTAGTTTGCCTAGTGGTAGCACCGGCCCTGTGTAGAATTTTGAGGAAAATGATGAATTGAATCCATTTTGGAATAAGGCTAATAACATAACAAAATGTGGAAAAAGCGAAGCGCTGTGAATACTTTCCGCATGCACTTCATGCCAAGATTTATATTAATATAAATATACTCACAAAGTACATAACATTTACAATGCTGTGTCTCCTACTTACTCTGTGCCGTTGCTCTCAGCAAGAGGATCAAACTCTAGGAGCTCATAGTAATTTGGTAGATTGTTATTGGAATCATCTAAAATAAAGATATTACAAATGAATGAGCCTTATAATAAAAGTCTTCACCCAATATTTTTACAGTCATGAGACCGGCTGACATTCAGAAGAAGCTGATTGGATTAATCCTACCTGGTTTGGAGGTCGTCCGGTTTGTGGACTCCTTCGGCAGAGGAAGAACGGCGGGGCTCAGCGTTGGGACAGCCGGAATCATGGGGTGATGTGTCGGTAGGATGGGGGCTTGCATGGGAACTTGCGCAGGAACGGTCGGCAGGAAAGGTGTTGAGAACTGTGCTGGGGTCGGAAGGAAATGTGTTGGAGGCGGGTATGGGGGGAGAAATGGAGTTGTATTTTGGGCTGCTGGGAAAGGAACTGTAGGTGGCAGAAACTGAAATAAAAGAAGAATAAAAAAATAGAAAAAAATTTTTTTTTGGAAAAATAAACATAATAATAACAACAGCAAAGGAAATAGCCTAATAACGTCCAGAAATAATTTACATGCATTTGTACTAGGTAAATCGCTATGCATTTTTTTTATTATTATATGAGTGTTAGCTGTGAGTTATCAGACTATATTATATATATATATATATAACTTACATTGTCATATAGAGACCTGGGAGGAAGCGCTGGCAACTGATTCTGTGTGCCAAATGAAAACCTGTTAAATAAAATAGACAGAGGGCATTAATAATGTATTTTGCCACAGATCTCTATATCTAACATCAGGGTTAGATATACAGTCACTAGATTTCATTTTTTTTCTTTCATGAACGGCATTTTAAAAGGTGAACTTTGGCATGGTAATTCAATCGCTAATAGATCTGCTGCTTTGATTGTTACATTTCACAGTTTGGTTAAAAAAATAAATAAATAAATAAATAATACTGTTTAACCACTTAAGGACCAGGTCTATTTTTCAAACTTTTTTTTTTGCTAGAAAATTACATAGAACCCCCAAACATTATATATATTTTTTTCAGACACCCTAGAGAATAAAATACCACACCGTATTTGGGCAGTGGTCTTAGAAGCGAAATTTTTTTGGGAAAAAAATACACTTTTTTAAATAAAAAAATAAGACAATAGTAAAGTAAGCCCATTTTTTTAAAAAATATTATGAAAGACAATGTTATGCCGAGTAAATTGATAGCCAACATGTCACGCTTCAAAATTGCGCCCGCTCGTGGAATGCCGACAAACTTTGATCCTTAAAAATCTCCATAGGTGACGTTTAAAAATTTCTACAGGTTACCAGTTTTGAGTGACAGAGGAGGTCCAGGGCTAGAATTATTGCTCTCGCTCTAACGATCGCGGCGATACCTCACATGTGTGGTTTGAATACCGTTCACATATGCGGGCGCGACTTACGTATGCGTTCACTTCTGCGCGTGAGCTCGGAGGGACGAGGCGCTTTTAAAAAAAAAAAAAATTCTTATTTATTTTACTTTTCATTTTTTATTTTTAATACTGTCCCTTTAAAAAAAAACTTTTGGATCACTTTTATTCCTATTACATGCAAACATCCCTTGTAATAGAAAAAAAGCATGACAGGACCTCTTTAATGTGGGGTCAAAAAGACCTCAGATCTCATATTTACAGTAAATGCAATAAAAAAAACATTTTTTTTTTTCAATAAAAAATATTCCCCTTTAAGGCCGTTGGACGGAAGTGATGCTTGACGTCGCTTCCATCACCCAACGTCATTGAGTCGAGTGCGGGCCATCTTTCCCTCACTCAACTCCATGCCTCAGAGGGGAAAGGATCAGATCGTCTCTGCCGCTACCGGTGGCGGAGATGACCGGAACGTGGTGGGAGTGGGGTGGGCACCTCTCCTGCCGCCGATAAATCTGCCGCAGGAACCACTTTTATCTTAAAGAGGACCGCCCGCCATTGCAGAAGGATATCTGCTGCCATAACAACCGTATGCAACGCCAAAGTACCGACGTATAATGATGGCGATTTGCGGTAAGTGGTTAAAAAAGGGATGATGTCACAGCTTCACCCAGAAGAATCTGCAATCCCTGGCACGGGGAGTAAGTATCTCAGAAACTCCAGAACTTAGCTCCTCTTTCTGTATTTGATTGCCAAAAAAACTGCATAAATCATGTCTCCCCCCAAAAACAACCTTCTTCGACGCGTTTTACCACTGCTGGCTTGCTCGCGAGGATAGGCCTTCCCCTATCCTTGTGAGCAAGTTAGCAGTAGTGAAATGCATCCCAGAAGGTTGGCGTTTGGGTGGAGACTTGATTGGATGCAGTCTGCCATCATGTCTCCACCCAAAAACCAACCTTCCTTGATGCGTTTCACTACTGCTGGCTTGCTCACAGAGATAAGACTTCCCCTATCCTTGCGAGCAAGCCAGCAGTGGTGAAACGCATCACAGAACGAACGTTGGTTTTGGAGTGGAGACATGATTGTATGCAGTCTTCAACCTTTCTCAACGTGTTTTACCACCGCTGGCTTGCTCACAAGGATAGGACTTCCCCAATCCTTGTGAACAAGCTAGCAGCGGTGAAACGCGTCATGGGTTGGTATTTGGGTGGAGACTTGATTGGATGCAGTCTGCAATAAAGTCTCCACCTGAAAACCAACCTTCCTTGACACGTTTCACTACTGCTGGCTTGCTCACAAGGATAGGACTTCCCCATCTATGTGAGCAAGCCAAATGCATCAAGGAAGGTTGGTTTTTGGGTGGAGACATTATATGGGGTCTGCAATCATGTCTCCACCCAAAAGCCAACCTTTCTCAATGTGTTTCACCACCTCTGGCTTGCTTACAAGGATAGGCCTTCCCCTACTCTTGTGAGCAAGCCAGCAGTGGTGAAACGCATCCCAGAAGGTTGGTTTTTGGGTGGAGACTTGATTGGATGCAGTCTGCAATCACATCTCCACCCGAAAACCAACCTTCCTTGATGCGTTTCACTACTGCTGGCTTGCTCACAGAGATAGGACTTCCCCTGTCCTTGCAAGCAAGCCAGCAGTGGTGAAACGCATCACAGGACGTTGGTTTTCGAGTGACTTGCTCTATCCTGGTCAACAAGCTAGCAGTGGTGAAACGCGTCATGGGTTGGTATTTGGGTGGAGACTTGATTGGATGCAGTCTGCAATAATGTCTCCACCTGAAAACCAAACTTCCTTGACACGTTTCACTACTGCTGGGTTGCTCACAAGGAGAGGACTTCCCCTATCTATGTGAGCAAGCCACATGCATCAAGGGAGGTTGGTTTTTGGGTGGAGACATTATATGGGGTCTGCCTGCAAGCCAGCAGTGACAAAACGCATCAAGAACGGTTGATTTTTCAGGTAATTTTGACAATCAATAAACATAGAAAGAGGAGCTAAGTTCTTGGACGTGGCCAATTTTTCTCATATCTTCGATGAAGGGTAGACGGGCTGCGGTAGCCAGCACCCGGGTTGTCCGGGTGTGATGAATGTAGTGAGTCTTGAGCGGAGCCATGGATTTGGGCATGTTCTTTTCAGAAACATCAATGCCAAGTTTCATGTTGTCGGCGCAAACTGAGACAACAATTCCCATCATGCACTGGAAATGAGTGTATCGAACAGGCAGGACTGTGGGCATGTGCGTGGCGCTGTTACAGTGGGAGATTGAGATCGGGAAGCTGACACTTCCAGGGTCGCCCACTAGAGGGAGTGGTGACGAAATTACATCACTGCTTGCTTTTTAACCACTTGCTGACTGCCGCACGCTGATGTACGTCACCTGTACCTGTACATCCCCTTTAAGAGCCAGGGCTAGCAGGCGGACCGCCAGAAGCGGTCACGTGTACAGCGTGACCGTGCCCGCGGGACTCGATGTCCGCCGGTCTCCCAGCGATCGTGTCACGGAGCCTCAGAACGGGGAAGTACCTATGTAAACAAGGCATTTCCCTGTTCTGCCTTGTGTCATGACAAAGATCACTGCTCCCTGTCATCGGGAGCAGTGATCGCTGTCATGTGAGTTGAAGCCCCTCCCCCCCACAGTTAGAATCACTCCCTAGGACACACTTAACCCCTTCATCGCCCCCTGGTAATTAACTACTTCCCTGCCAGTGTCATTTACACAGTAATCAGTGCATTTTAATGAAACTGATCGCTGTATAAATGTGAATGGTCCCAAAATAGTGTCAAAAGTGTCCGATGCGTCCGTCATAATGTCGCAGTCCCGATAGAAATCGCAGATTGCCGCCATTACTTATAAAAAAAACATTATAATAAAAATGCCATAAAACTATCCCCTATTTTGTAGACATTATAACTTTTGCGCAAACCAATCAATATACGCTTATTGCGATTTCTTTTTTACCAAAAATATGTAGAAGAATACGTATCGGCCTAAACTGAGGAAAAAATATTGGGTTTTTTATATATTTTTTGGGGATATTTATTATAGCAAAAAGTAAAAAATATAGCGTTTTTTTCAAAATTGACGCTCTTTTTTTGTTTATAGCGCAAAAAATAAAAAAACGCAGAGATGATCGAATACCACCAAAAGAAAGCTCTATTTGTGGGAAAAAAAGGACGTCAATTTTGTTTGGGTGCAGCGCCGCACGACTGCGCAATTGTCAGTTAAAGCGGCACAGTGCCGAATCGCAAAAAGTGCTCTGGTCAGGAAGGGGGTGAAATCTTCCGGGGCTGAAGTGGTTAAAGAACTATCGGTGTCCTTTCATGTGTGAGAAAAAAATATAAATCATAAATAAGGCCTAAAAAACACAGCACCAACGCAATAATAAAAAAGGCAATGCAAATGTGCCTCAAACGCGTTACCAATGCATATATACACTGTACACTGAACGCAGGGATTGCGGTCTAAACAAGCCCTAACGAATAAAAAAAAAAAAAAGATCGGTTGCTAGGGACGGCTGACGATTTATAAAGTGTAGTAACTGACTGGAAACAAATTCCTCCTGTAGGGGGGGGGGGCATTCACATCATTCGTTTTTGTAAACACACGTTGGGTTTGTTCACACATGCAGCCCAGGGATGGTTAAAACAAGCAGCCGAGTCACAGTTTTACTGCACCCAACCACCCCCCTTTACCTTACACAGCAGCCACAGGGGGTTGTACTCATGCTGTAGCAAAAAACTTTTACACCCTGTCGTGTTAGGTGGGCAGAATGGATACCAGAGGGCGCGTCTAAGGGTAGCAAGCTGTCATCACTTAGAAGCGCCCTCTGGTGTCCATTTTAGTCTATTACAGTTATCCATCAATCTGCTGAGGAGCTGCTCTATGGCCCAGCAAGCTGCTATTATATGGAACTTTTTTAAACTGAGTTTTGCTTTTACCATTATTGAGGTTACTGGAGATGCTATAAATTGAAGGAAGAGTGCACAAAAGTAGCCACGTCCAAAATATTCTAGGGACAAAAACAAGGGTAGTACTGAGTATTACCGGAAAAGGCGGACTTTATAGGTTATGAAAACAATGGAGAGGGGAAATAATACAATTAAATACGTTTATTAAAGTTTACATAACAAAGAATAATCAAAATGAGATAAAAAGCATCACATATATGCATCTGTGTTTAGGTGCAGTGAGCCCTTGTATGTCTACGCGTTTCGCCGTTAGGCTTCTTCAGGACATATGCAATGCTTTTTATCTCATTTTGATTATTCTTTGTTATGTAAACTTCAATAAACTTATTTAATTGTATTATTTCCCCTCTCCATTGTTTTCATAGCCTATAAAGTCCGCCTTTTTTGGTAATACTCAGTACTACTCTTGTTTTTGTTACTGGAGATACAACCTTTACCCCAAAAGGAAAAAAAGAAACAGTTTGCTGTAACTGAGTATAAAGTGTGGGCTGGAGTTTTGCTTCAATTCGTTAGTATATCTAAATCTGCTAATACATTTAACAATCCTCTCCCCCTCAAACTGACAATGCTGCTGCCTGCTGTGCCCCCTGTGCTCCTTCATCCAGAGTGGGGGCGCTCTTAGACAGGAGGTGCGTTACTGGCCAGGTGAAAACAGAGTTGAAAAGCCAAAAACGAATGCAGCCCCCACATCTAGTGATTGGTAAGCTGCATTACAACCCATTTTTGTTTTGGGTTTAATATCGCTTTAACCACTTGCCGACCGCCTAACGCAGATATACTGCGGCAGAGCGGCACGGGCAGGCAAAATCACGTACCCGTACGTGATCTGCCTCCCGCGGGCGGGGGGTCCGATCGGACCCCCCCCCGGTGCCATCGGCGGTCGGCATCTGACTGGGAGCGTCGGGAGGCGAGGGGGAGACCATCCGATCGTGGCCCCCCCCTCGCGATCGCTCCCAGCCAATGGAAATCCTCCTCTGCCTGTGTGTCGTTTCACACAGGCAGAGGATGTGATGTCATCTCTCCTCGGTCTGGCAGTTTCCGTTCCAGCGCCGAGGGGAGATGACATGTAAGTGCACACAACACTCACACACACAGTAGAACATGCCAGGCATACTTTACACCCCCGATCCCCCCCCGATCGCCCCCCGATCCCCCCCCAATCACCCCCCCCCCCCTGTCACAAACTGACATTAGCAGTATTTTTTTTTTTTTTTTTTTCTGATTACTGCTGTGTCAGTTTGTGACAGTTAGTGTTAGGGCAGTGTATATTACCCCCCTTTAGGTCTAGGATACCCCCCTAACCCCCCCTAATAAAGTTTTAACCCCTTGATCACCCCCCCTCACCAGTGTCGCTAAGCGATCATTTTTCTGATCGCTGTATTAGTGTCGCTGGTGACGCTAGTTAGGGACGTAAATATTTAGGTTCGCCGTCAGCGTTTTATAGCGTCAGGGACCCCCATATACTATCTAATAAATGTTTTAACCCCTTGATTGCCCCCTAGTTAACCCTTTCACCGCTGATCACCGTATAACCGTTACGGGTGACGCTGGTTAGTTCGTTTATTTTTTATAGTGTCAGGGCACCCACCGTTTATTACCGAATAAAGGTTTAGCCCCCCGATCGCCCGGCGGTGATATGCGTCGCCCCAGGCAGCGTCAGATTAGCGCCAGTACCGCGAACACCCACGCACGCAGCATACACCTCCCTTAGTGGTATAGTATCTGATCGGATCAATATCTGATCCGATCAAATCTATACTAGCGTCCCCAGCAGTTTAGGGTTCCCGAAAACGCAGTGTTAGCGGGATCAGCCCAGATACCCGCTAGCACCTGCGTTTTGCCCCTCCGCCCAGCCCAGCCCAGCCCACCCAAGTGCAGTATCGATCGATCACTGTCACTTACAAAACACTAAACGCATAACTGCAGCGTTCGCAGAGTCAGGCCTGATCCCTGCGATCGCTAACAGTTTTTTTGGTAGCATTTTGGTGAACTGGCAAGCACCAGCCCCAGGCAGCGTCAGGTTAGCGCCAGTACCGCTAACCCCCACGCACGCACCGTACACCTCCCTTAGTGGTATAGTATCTGAACGCATCAATATCTGATCCGATCAGATCTATACTAGCGTCCCCAGCAGTTTAGGGTTCCCAAAAACGCAGTGTTAGCGGGATCAGCCCAGATACCTGCTAGCACCTGCGTTTTGCCCCTCCGCCCAGCCCAGCCCACCCAAGTGCAGTATCGATCGATCACTGTCACTTACAAAACACTAAACGCATAACTGCAGCGTTCGCAGAGTCAGGCCTGATCCCTGCGATCGCTAACAGTTTTTTTGGTAGCGTTTTGGTGAACTGGCAAGCACCAGCCCCAGGCAGCGTCAGGTTAGTGCCAGTAGCGCTAACACCCACGCACGCACCGTACACCTCCCTTAGTGGTATAGTATCTGATCGCATCAATATCTGATCCGATCTGATCTATACTAGCGTCCCCAGCAGTTTAGGGTTCCCAAAAACGCAGTGTTAGCGGGATCAGCCCAGATACCTGCTAGCACCTGCGTTTTGCCCCTCCGCCCGGCCCAGCCCACCCAAGTGCAGTATCGATCGATCACTGTCACTTACAAAACACTAAACGCATAACTGCAGCGTTCGCAGAGTCAGGCCTGATCCCTGCGATCGCTAACAGTTTTTTTTGTAGCGTTTTGGTGAACTGGCAAGCACCAGCGGCCTAGTACACCCCGGTCGTAGCCAAACCAGCACTGCAGTAACACTTGGTGACGTGGCGAGTCCCATAAGTGCAGTTCAAGCTGGTGAGGTGGCAAGCACAAGTAGTGTCCCGCTGCCACCAAAAAGACAAACACAGGCCCGTCGTGCCCATAATGCCCTTCCTGCTGCATTCGCCAATCCTAATTGGGAACCCACCGCTTCTGCAGCGCCCGTACTTCCCCCATTCACATCCCCAACCAAATGCAGTCGGCTGCATGAGAGGCATTTTTATGTCCTCCCGAGTACCCCTACCCAGCGAACCCCCCCAAAAAAGATGTCGTGTCTGCAGCTAGCGCGGATATAGGCGTGACACCCGCTATTATTGTCCCTCCCCTCCTGTCCTGATAATCCTGGTCTTTGCATTGGTGAATGTTTTGAACACTAGCATGCACTAGTTGAGTTTTAGCGTAGGGTACAGCATTGCACAGACTAGGCACACTTTCACAGGGTCTCCCGAGATGCCATCGCATTTTGAGAGACCCGAACCTGGAACCGGTTACAGTTATAAAAGTTAGTTACAAAAAAAAGTGTAAAAAAAAAAAAAAAACACAAACAAAAATATAAAATAAAAATAGTTGTCGTTTTATTGTTCTCTCTCTCTCTATTCTCTCTCTATTGTTCTGCTCTTTTTTACTGTATTCTATTCTGCAATGTTTTATTGTTATTGTTATTGTTATTGATTGTTATTGTTATTGTTATTGTTATTATGTTTTATCACGTTTGCTTTTCAGGTATGTAATTATTTATACTTTACCGTTTACTGTGCTTTATTGTTAACCATTTTTTTGTCTTCAGGTATGCCATTCACGACTTTGAGTGGTTATACCAGAATGATGCCTGCAGGTTTAGGTATCATCTTGGTATCATTCTTTTCAGCCAGCGGTCGGCTTTCATGTAAAAGCAATCCTAGTGGCTAATTAGCCTCTAGACTGCTTTTACAAGCAGTGGGAGGGAATGCCCCCCCCCCCCAACATCTTCCGTGTTTTTCTCTGGCTCTCCTGTCTCAACAGGGAACCTGAGAATGCAGCCGGTGATTCAGCCAGCTGACCATAGAGCTGATCAGAGACCAGAGTGGCTCCAAACATCTCTATGACCTAAGAAACCGGAAGCTACGAGCATTTTATGACGTAGATTTCGCCGGATGTAAACAGCGCCATTGGGAAATTGGGAAAGCATTTTATCACACCGATCTTGGTGTGATCAGATGCTTTGAGGGCAGAGGAGAAATCTAGGGTCTAATAGACCCCAATTTTTGCAAAAAAGAGTACCTGTCACTACCTATTGCTATCATAGGGGATATTTACATTCCCTGAGATAACAATAAAAATGATTTAAAAAAAAAAAAAATGAAAGGAACAGTTTAAAAATAAGATAAAAAAACAATAATAATAAAGAGAAAAAAAAAAAAAAAAAAAAAAAGCACCCCTGTCCCCCCTGCTCTCGCGCTAAGGTGAACGCAAGCGTTGGTCTGGCGTCAAATGTAAACAGCAATTGCACCATGCATGTGAGGTATCGCCGCGAAGGTCAGATCGAGGGCAGTAAGTTTAGCAGTAGACCTCCTCTGTAAATCTAAAGTGGTAACCTGTAAAGGCTTTTAAAGGCTTTTAAAAATGTATTTAGTTTGTCGCCACTGCACGTTTGTGCGCAATTTTAAAGCATGTCATGTTTGGTATCCATGTACTCGGCCTAAGATCATCTTTTTTATTTCATCAAACATTTGGGCAATATAGTGTGTTTTAGTGCATTAAAATGTAAAAAAGTGTGTTTTTTCCCCAAAAAATGCGTTTGAAAAATCGCTGCGCAAATACTGTGTGAAAAAAAAAAATGAAACACCCACCATTTTAATCTGTAGGGCATTTGCTTTAAAAAAAATATATAATGTTTGGGGGTTCAAAGTAATTTTCTTGCAAAAAAAAATTATTTTTTTATGTAAACAATAAGTGTCAGAAAGGGCTATGTCTTCAAGTGCTTAGAAGAGTGGGTGATGTGTGACATAAGCTTCTAGATGTTGTGCATAAAATGCCAGGACAGTTCAAAACCCCCCCAAATGACCCCATTTTGGAAAGTAGACACCCCAAGCTATTTGCTGAGAGGCATGTCGAGTCCATGGAATAATTTATATTGTGACACAAGTTGCGGGAAAGAGACAATTTTTTATTTTTTTTATTTTTTTTTGCGCAAAGTTGTCACTAAATGATATATTGCTCAAACATGCCATGGGAATATGTGAAATTACACCCCAAAATACATTCTGTTGCTTCTCCTGAGTACGGGGATACCACATGTGTGGGACTTTTTGGGAGCCTAGCCGCGTACGGGACCCCGAAAACCAAGCACCGCCTTCAGGCTTTCTAAGGCCGTAAATTTTTGATTTCACTCTTCACTGCCTATCACAGTTTCGGAGGCCATGGAATGCCCAGGTGGCACAAAACCCCCCCAAATGACCCCATTTTGGAAAGTAGACACCCCAAGCTATTTGATGAGAGGTATAGTGAGTATTTTGCAGACCTCACTTTTTGTCACAAAGTTTTGAAAATTGAAAAAAGAAAAAAAAAAATTTTTTTTCTCGTCTTTCTTTATTTTCAAAAACAAATGAGAGCTGCAAAATACTCACCATGCCTCTCAGCAAATAGCTTGGGGTGTCTACTTTCCAAAATGGGGTCATTTGGGGGGGGTTTGTGCCACCTGGGCATTCCATGGCCTCCGAAACTGTGATAGGCAGTGAGGAGTAAAATCAAAAATGTACGCCCTTAGAAATCCTGAAGGCGGTGCTTGGTTTTCGGGGTCCCGTACGCGGATAGGCTCCCAAAAAGTCCCACACATGTGGTATCCCCGTACTCAGGAGAAGCAGCTAAATGTATTTTGGGGTGCAATTCCACATATGCCCATGGCCTGTGTGAGCAATATATCATTTAGTGTCAACTTTGTGCAAAAAAAAAAAAAAAAAAAAAAAAATTTGTCACTTTCCCGCAACTTGTGTCAAAATATAAAACATTCCATGGACTCAACATGCCTCAAAGCAAATAGCTTGGGGTGTCTACTTTCCAAAATGGGGTCATTTGGGGGGGTTTTATGTCATCTGGGCATTTTATGGCCTTCAAAACTGTGATAGGTAGTGAGGAGTAAAATCAAAAATGTACGCCCTTAGAAATCCTGAAGGCGTTGCTTGGTTTTCGGGGCCCCGTACGCGGCTAGGCTCCCAAAAAGTCCCACACATGTGGTATCCCCGTACTCAGGAGAAGCAGCTAAATGTATTTTGGGGTGCAATTCCACATATGCCCATGGCCTGTGTGAGCAATATATCATTTAGTGACAACTTTTTGTAATTTTTTTTTTTTTTTTTTTTTTTGTCATTATTCAATCACTTGGGACAAAAAAAATAAATATTCAATGGGCTCAACATGCCTCTCAGCAAATTCCTTGGGGTGTCTACTTTCCAAAATGGGGTCATTTGTGGGGGTTTTGTACTGCCCTGCCATTTTAGCACCTCAAGAAACGACATAGGCAGTCATAAATTAAAGGCTGTGTAAATTCCAGAAAATGTACCCTAGTTTGTAGACGCTATAACTTTTGCGCAAACCAATAAATATACACTTATTGACATTTTTTTTACCAAAGACATGTGGCCGAATACATTTTGGCCTAAATGTATGACTAAAATTGAGTTTATTGGATTTTTTTTAGAACAAAAAGTAGAAAATATCATTTTTTTTCAAAATTTTCGGTCTTTTTCCGTGTATAGCGCAAAAAATAAAAATGGCAGAGGTGATCAAATACCATCAAAAGAAAGCTCTATTTGTGGGAAGAAAAGGACGCAAATTTCGTTTGGGTACAGCATTGCATGACCGCGCAATTAGCAGTTAAAGCGACGCAGTGCCGAATTGTAAAAAGTGCTCTGGTCAGGAAGGGGGTAAAACCTTCCGGGGCTGAAGTGGTTAAATGATTGGCGCTATATAAATACCAGTAATAATAATAATAATAATCTGTGATAAAGCATGAGTCATGTGTCAAAGTGACCAGTAGATGGGGGTATTCCTCTGTGCAATCCACTTACGGAGTATTTACAGCCTCCCTTAGATCAAACAGGTCCTTCTGTGGATAGAGGAAAATGTTCGGGTTCTGCTGGTGAGGTTGCTGCGCGTTCCCAGAATCTGAAACGTGAAAACGAACCAGGGTTACATACAATACATAAGGCCTATGTTACAATATAAGAGGACCTGTCATTATGAAGACCAGTGTAGAATTTTGTGCCATTCATTTCTACATTGTTCTGACTCTGGACACAGACAGACAGCCCAATACACACAATGCTCATTTTTGGAAATTTTTCGATTTGTTCTTATTGGTTACTAATACTCACTAAGATACTTTGCACTGCTTGGTTAAATGAGCTCAAACAGTTATAATTCACATGGGACTTTTTTTTGTTGTTCATTAATTTGCTTATTTTATTTTAATTCTGATTATATTAATTTTTTTTTTTTTAAATAGTGTTTTACTTATTTTTTTTATTTAGTTGTTTTTATTACAATTATGCCCTTTTAACTTACATTTCCTTGTTCATTTTATTTTCTTTTTTTAACTTTTTAAAAAAAAATTTTTGACAGCAATCAATAATTTATCATTCATTTATGATCAGTAATGTACACAAGTTAGGCCCTGTTCACATATTGCATAGCGAAAATGGGGAAATTACATTTCTCTGTTTGTTTAATTATTATTATTATTTTTTTATTTTATTTTTCTTTTACTTAGGAAGGAGTTACAAATTTCATGGTTAGCAAACATTAGATAAATTATATTTCCCTGTTTATTATTATTCTTTTTTACTGAAGAAGGAGTCTATCTATTGACAGCAGTCTATTATTATTATTATTATAATACAGGTTTTATATAGCGCCAACAGTTTGCGCAGCGCCTAACAAAATAAATTGACAACAATCGTTCATTTACGATCAGTAATGTTCACATATTGCACAGCAGAAATGGGGAAATGACATTTCCCTGTGTGTTTTATTATTATTATTTTTTTTTCTCTTTTACTTAGGAAGGAGTTACAAATTTCATTGACAGTAAAGCTTAGAGAAATTACATTTCCCTACTTGTTTAATTATTTTTTAAATTTTATTTATTTTTTTACTTTATTTTTTTTATTTTGTTTTTTTTACCTGAAGAAGGAGTTACACATTTTTTTGACAGTAAACATTAGAGAAGTTAAATTTTCCTGTTTATTATTATTATTTTATTTATTTATTTTTTACTAAAGAAAGAGTCTATCTATTGACAGCAGTCTATTATTATTATTATTATTATTATTATTATTATTATTATTATTATTTTACAGGTTTTATATAGCGCCAACAGTTTGCGCAGCGCCTAACAAAATAAATTGACAACAATCATTCATTTACGATCAGTAATGTTTACATATTGCACAGCAGAAATGGAGAAATTACATTTCCCTACTTGTTTAATTATTTTTTAAATTTTATTTATTTTTTTACTTTATTTTTTTTATTTTGTTTTTTTTTACCGAAGAAGGAGTTACACATTTTATTGACAGTAAACATTAGAGAAATTACATTTCCCTGTTTATTATTATTATTTTATTTATTTATTTTACTGAAGAAGGAGTCTATCTATTGACAGCAGTCTATTATTATTATTATTATTATTATTATTATTATTATTATTATTATTATTATAATACAGGTTTTATATAGAGCCAACAGTTTGCGCAGCACCTAACAAAATAAATTGACAACAATCGTTCAATTACGATCAGTGATGTTCACATATTGCACAGCAGAAATGGGGAAATTACATTTCCCCTGTTTGTTTTATTATTTTACTTATTTTTTTTCTTTTACTTAGGAAGGAGTTACAAATTTCATTGACAGTAAAGCTTAGAGAAATTACATTTCTCTACTTGTTTAATTATTTTTTTAATTGTATTTATTTTTTTACTTTATTTTTTTATGTATTTTTTTACCGAATTACATTTCCCTACTTGTTTAGTTATTTTTTAAATTTTATTTATTTTTTTACTTTATTTTTTTTAATTTAGTTTTTTTTACCGAAGAAGGAGTTACAAATTTTATTGACAGTAAACATTAGAGAAATTACATTTCCCTGTTTATTTAATTATTATTTTTTTTTTTGTTACTTTTTATTTTTTTTACTGAAGGAGTTACAAATTTTATTGACAGCAATTATTCGAAAAATTACATTTCCCTGTTTGTTTTATTATTTTTTTTTATTTTAATTTGTTTATTTATTTTTATAACTTTTTTTTTTTATTTTTTTTTACTGAAGAAGGAGTTACAAATTTTATTGACAGCAATCGTTAATTTATGATCAGTGATGTTCACAAGTTAGGCCGTGTCCACATATTGCATACCAGAAATGAGTGTTCCCGCTACGCGATTTTCAAAGTGCGATTCTCACGAGATTCTGCATGCCACATAGGGCCAGCCTATTCACTTGAATGGGCTGCCCTATGTGTGTTTGTCGCCCCCCGAAAAGAAGCTCCTGCTTTGGGTGACAAGCTTCACAAGATTTTTAATAGCGCAGTGTGTTACAGTTTCCATGCGACAATCTTGGCTGCATCGCATCACGTTCGAGTAGCCATTGAAGGATAATAGCACCCAAACACGTGTCACACATTTTGCAGCGATTGCCACGTGATCTTGAATCGCGGGCAGGATTGCGGCGAATATGCTCTTGATTCCAAATCGTGACATGATGCGAATGGGGCCCTAGTTCACATTTTGCATAGTGGAAATGGGGAAATTACATTTCCTTGGTCGTTTTATTATTATAGTTTTTTTTCTTCTTTTTTTTTTATTGCTTTTTTTTTTTTTTTTTTTTTTACTTAGGAAGGAGTTACAAATTTTATTGATGGCAGATATTAGAGAAATTACATTTCCCTGTTTTATTATTATAATTTTTTTTTTTTTTTTTTTTTTTTTTACTTTTTTATGTACTTTTTTGTGTCCGTCATGCTGAAGACTTATTCTTCCTTCCTACTTGTAAGATGACATAAGAGGTGGTCAGAAGGAATAAGACATTGGGCTAATAGGAAGAGCAGGCAGGTATGAGCTAGTTATTAGTGAGAGGGATAGTGATCCAGTCCGGCACATTAATAGGACATTTTAAGGAGTTATAAAGTGACAGGAGTAGATGTAGTGATAGTTTCAGAGGGCTTGTCCAACTGGCTTTTGATTGGCTAGAGCAGTTATTCTCAACCAGTGTTCTGTGTAGCTCAGGGTCCCCCCAGATTTTTCTGGGTTAAGAAATTATACATTTTCTGCCTCTTAGATGAGTAACCACTGAGGACAACGATATTTTTAACTATCTGTAAGGAATTTTCTTACCATTGAACATTAATGTAAGGAGCATTCTTCATACTGACCACAAATGTAAGATGCACTCCTCCCACTGACCACCGATGTAAGGAGAATTCTTCCCACTGACCACCAACCTAGGATGCATTCTTTCCACTGACCACCAATGTAAGGGACATTGTTCCCACTGATCACCAATGTAAGGGACATTCTTCCCACTGACCACCAATGTAAGAGACATTCTTCCCACTGATCACCAATGTAAGGAACATTCTTCCCACTGATCACCAATGTAAGGGACATTCTTCCCACTGATCACCAATGTAAGGAGCATTCTTCCCACTGATCACCAATGTAAGGAACATTCTTCCCACTGATCACCAATGTAAGGAGCATTCTTCCCACTGATCACCAATGTAAGGAACATTCTTCCCACTGATCACCAATGTAAGGGACATTCTTCCCACTGATCACCAATGTAAGGGACATTCTTCCCACTGACCACCAATGTAAGGGACATTCTTCCCACTGACATTTTTATTTTTTTTTATTTTAATTGTTTATAACATTTATCAAAAAAAAAAATATATATACATTGCAATACAAAGAGATGTCATTTCAACTTTTGATAATACAGAGTGTTGTATATATAAACTTGTGGAACTGAACGTGGATACAGGTATGTTCACATCCAAGCATCTTCCAACAATGGGTCATTCAAACATAGTTCTCATACCGTATCATATGGTAAACAAAACGAGAAAAGAATGTATAGTTCTGAATCATAACAATACAAAAGAGAAAGGGAAGCAAAGTACCAGGATATGGAATCAGGAGGTTTAGGGGGCTTGAAGGTTATCAGATTCAAGGGGATACACAGAATCGTCCCATGTTTTCCATATTTTATAAAAGAAGGGTAGTGTGTCCTCGATTTTAGCAGTCAAGTGTTCCATCCTACGTATATCCGCCATTATGGAAAGAAAGTGATGGAATGTGGGGGGGAGATGTGGAGAGCCAATGTCTAGGGATAGCTCGCTTCGTGGCCAAAAGGATAAAGGACATCAGTTTCCTTGACGCTTTAGATATTCCCGGGAGAGGGAGGCCTAGAAGGAGATGTATGGGGTTCAAAGGTATGGGTGTAGATAGTAACGTTTGTAGAAGATCTTGAATCTTAGACCAAAAAGGGCCAATAAGAGGGCATTCCCAAAATATATGAAAATGAGAACCTATGGACTCGTTGCATCTCCAGCAAATATTGGAGGCGGCTGTGTTGCGGGCATACAATAAGTCTTCGGTCCTGTACCAGAACATCAAGATCTTAACGGCAGTTTCCCTCTGTACTACATAACGTGAAGTTTTTGACGTAGATTCCCAAATTTTCCCCCAATCTAATATAGAGATTGGTCGTTGCAGTATGTGAGACCATTTTTTCAGGTAATTATGTGTGAGTTCTGTTAAAGGTGGGGTTTCATGCAAAATTTTGTATATAGAAGAGATCTGTTTGGTTTAATAGAGACAATTGGCGCATAGGATTTCAAAATTAGTAGGTTTCTCTAATGAGAGTGAGGTGGAGTTAGAGTGGAAGAAATGTTTAAATTGTATGTAGGAGTACAGAAGGGAAGCAGGGAGTTTATATTTCGCTTGCAAGTCTGAAAAGGACATAAGTTTACGTGTGACCGGATGTACGAGATGTCGCAAATGAAAAATTCCCGCCTGAGTCCAAGGGAGCATCCTCATATAGGACAGTCCATCAGGTATGTCCGGGTTGAAAAGTACATTCAGGAATGGAGAGCATTTGGAGGATAGGGAAAACTATTCCGCACATCTCTTCCAAATAGTTAGGGTAAATAGCATCGGTGCCAAGCAGAGGGATCTCAGTTGAGGCATAATTTTAGTCGAGGAAGACCATAGCATATAGCACAGCTGTACCGGAACAGTAATCCCCATTTCAATTTTGGCCCACCTATTTGGAGCTTTCCTAGAAATCCAGGAGGGTATTAACCGAAGGTGAAAAGCATAATAATATTTGACGATATCTGGTGCCGCCAGTCCTCCTCTGTTTTTTAAAGCGTAAACTACTGACCGTGCAATTCTATGAGATGCGTTTTTCCATATGAACTTGAGGCATTTTCTCTGGAGAAGTTGCAATTGCGACATTGGAACTGGGATTGGAAGTGTTTCAAATAGGTACAGTAATTTAGGAAGTATCGACATCTTAAGGATGTTAATTCTACCGAGGAGAGAGATAGGGAGAGGAGTCCAGAGATTTAAGAGACGGGTTATTTCTGTAAACATAGGAGGAAAGTTGGCCTGATAGAGGGAAGAATACGAGGAAGTGAGATGAACGCCCAAGTACTTCAATGAAGAAGGGCACCAACGGTATTTGAAGGTATGTTGGAGGTAGTGAAGCAGAGTTGGTGGAATGTTAATGGGTAGGGCCTCCGTTTTTGACTGATTAATTTTAAACCCTGATAGAGATCCAAAGGTGGATAGAGTATCATGTAAAGAAGGTAAAGATGTGAGAGGGTGGGTGAGCGTCAACAAAATATCATCCGCGAAGAGTGATGGCTTATAGTCTTGTTGTCGCAGCGAGATCCCCCGGATATCCGGATGGGACGTAATGGCCGACGCCAGAGGTTCTAGGCTCAGAATGAACAGCAGGGGCGACAAAGGACACCCCTGCCTGGTGCCATTGCTTAGGGAGAATTGCTGCGACAAGTTTGAGGACAATTGAACCTGAGATGAGCTTTTAGAATATAGAGCCTGTAAGGCTTGTATAAAAGGGCCAGAGAAGCCGTATCTGGAAAGAACCGCGAACATGAATGGCCAACTTAGGCGGTCAAAAGCTTTCTGTGCGTCCAAGCTTAGGACGATGGCAGATTGTTTGGTTTTAGTCAAAAGGTCTATCAGGTCTATAGTCCTTCTCGTATTGTCACCCGCATGTCTTGTTGGGACAAAACCTACTTGGTCTTTGTGAATCAATCTCGTTAGTAATGGAGAAAGCCTGTTGGCCAGTATTTTAGTAAAGATCTTATAATCCGAATTTAATAAGGCGATAGGGCGGTAGTTCTCTGGTAGTGATGGGTCTTTACCCAGTTTAGGGATGACAGTTATATGGGCATGTAGAAACTGAGAATGCGGGATGGAACCCTTGAACAATGAGCAATATAAAGTCTGCAGATGGGGGTTTAGCCACGGACATTTTTCCCACTAACAAAAAGAAGACAAGAGGGGAAAGCGCCATAGAATGTGAAAAGATGTAAAGCTCATCAATATGTCAGTCACTACTGCAAACATCCCCTCCTGCAGGAGCCGCTGAGACAGAAGATGGAGATGTCAAATCAGGCGAGGAGAGCCAAGGACTCTGGGTGGTATCCCGGAACTGCCTCATGCCAGTTTGGAGTGCATCTCTAACGCACTCTCAATCGCATATGAGGTCAGATAGCTGGGATGGCTCTGTGTTTCCACCAATATAAGGGCCATTCTTCCCACTGACCACCAATGTAAGGGGCATTCTTCTCACTGACCACCAATATAAGGAACATTCTTCCCACTGACCACCAATGTAAGGGACATTCTTCCCATCGATCACCAATGTAAGGGACATTCTTCCCACTGACCATCAATATAAGGAACATTCTTCCCACTGACCTCCAATGTAAGGGACATTCTTCCCACTGACCACCAATGTAAGGGACATTCTTCCCACTGATCACCAATATAAGGAACATTCTTCCAACTTACCACCAATGTAAGGGACATTCTTACCACTGATCACCAAAGTAAGGGACATTCTTCCCAATGATCACCAATGTAAGGGACATTCTTCCCAATGATCACCAATGTAAGGGACATTCTTCCCACTGATTACCAATATAAGGAACATTCTTCCCACTGATCACCAGTGTAAGGGACATTCTTCCCACTGATCAACAATGTAAGACATTCTTCCCACTAACCACCAATGTAAGGGACATTCTTAGCACTGATCACCAATATAAGGAACATTCTTCTCACTGACCACCAATGTAAGGGACATTCTTCCCACTGATCACCAATGTAAGGGGCATTCTTCCCACTGATCACCAATATAAGGAACATTCTTCCCACTGATCACCAATGTAAGGAACATTCTTCCCACTGATCACCAATATAAGGAACATTCTTCCCACTGACCACTATATGGGTATCATTCTTTACTAGGTGAGAATTGAGAAAGTGAGAGCGGTACCTATCAAAAAAGTATGAGAGGCCGGGGCGGGGAAGAGGAATAATGTCATATTGCGGTGGGTGGGATGTATGGAGAATGATGCTCATCATATCGCAGATTTTCTTTCATGGTCATTTCCCACAATAAAATGATATGAGAACATGACAATAAGGACATACATTTGGATCACATACAGTCAGGTCCATAAATATTGGGACATCCACACAATTCTAATCTTTTTGGCTTTATACACCACCACAATGGATTTGAAATGAAACAAACAAGATGTGCTTTACCTGCAGACTTTCAGCTTTAATTTGAGGGTATTTACATCCAAATCAGGTGAACGGTATAGGAATTACAACAGTTTGTATATGTGCCTCCCACTTTTTAGGGGACCAAATGTAATGGGACAATTGGCTGCTCAGCTGTTCCATGGCCAGGTGTGTATTATTCCCTCATTATCCCATTTACAAGGAGCAGATAAAAGCTCCATAGTTCATTTCAAGTGTGCTATTTGCATTTTGAATCTGTTGCTGTCAACTCTCAACATGAGATCCAAAGAGCTGTCACTATCAGTGAAGCAAGCCATCATTAGGCTGAAAAAAACAAAACAAACCCATCAGAGAGATAGCAAAAACATTAGGTGTGGCCAAATCAACTGTTTGGAACATCCTTAAAAAGAAAGAACGCATCAGTGAGATCAGCAACACCAAAAGACCCGGAAGACCACGGAAAACAACTGTGGTGGATGACCGAAGAATTCTTTCCCTGGTGAAGAAAACACCCTTCACAACAGTTAGCCAGATCAAGAACACTCTCCAGGAGGTAGGTGTATGTGTGTCAAAGTCAACAATCAAGAGAAGACTTCACCAGAGTGAATACAGAGGGTTCACCACAAGATGTAAACCATTGGTGAGCCTCAAAAACAGGAAAGCCAGATTAGAATTTGCCAAACAACATCTAAAAAAGCCTTCACAGTTCTGGAACAACATCCTATGGACAGATGAGACCAAGATCAACTTGTACCAGAGTGATGGGAAGAGAAGAGTATGGAGAAAGAAAGGAACTGCTCATGATCCAAAGCATACCACCTCATCAGTGAAGCATGGTGGTGGTAGTGTCATGACGTGGGCATGTATGTCTGCCAATGGAACAGGTTCTCTTGTATTTATTGATGATGTGACTGCTGACAAAAGCAGCAGGATGAATTCTGAAGTGTTGTAGGCAATATTATCTGCTCATATTAAGCAAAATGCTTCAGAACTCATTGGACGGCACTTCACAGTGCAGACGGACAATGACCCAAAGCATACTGCGAAAGCAACCAAAGAGTTTTTTAAGTGAAAGAAGTGGAATGTTATGCAATGGCCAAGTCAATCACCTGACCTGAATCCGATTGAGCATGCATTTCACTTGCTGAAGACAAAACTGAAGGGAAAATGTCCCAAGAACAAGCAGGAACTGAAGACAGTTGCAGTAGAGGCCTGGCAGAGCATCACCAGGGATGAAACCCAGCGTCTGGTGATGTCTATGCATTCCAGACTTCAGGCTGTAATTGACTGCAAAGAATTTGCAACCAAGTTATTAAAAAGTGAAAGTTTGATGGATGATTGTTAATCTGTCCTATTACTTTTGGTCCCTTAAAATGTGGGAGGTACATATGCAAACTGTTGTAATTCCTAAACCGTTCACCTGATTTGGATGTAAATACCCTCAAATTAAAGCTGAAAGTCTGCAGTTAAAGCACATCTTGTTCGTTTCATTCATTGTGGTGGTGTATAGAGCCAAAAAGATTAGAATTGTGTCAATGTCCCAATATTTATGGACCTGACTGTATATGTGTACAATGTGTAGTTTAATGGACATGTATAAAAAGAAAACGATTCGATTGCACGTGTTGCCCTGGTAACCAATTCCAGGGTCAGGCAAGGAAAAACCTGGTGCTGACACGGACGAAATTGTGAAGTAGCTTGATAATAATTAAACAGCTCATTGTGGTTGCCATACCAACGGCTATTAATCCACCTTGTCAATTTGGAACTACATGTGTACAGTATTAAAAGGTCTATTCAGTTTCCCTGTGTATAATGGCCGAATATATTCCATAATATGTAGGGGAGTTTAACCCCTTGATGTATATCAGGAGCTACAAATAAATCCTTCTCTCTTTGGGACAGTAAAGTGACACTAAATTATATCTGTATTCTCAGAAAATAATCCATACACATCCATTACTTAATGTCCCTGTAATCTGTTTTTCATTAAATCACCTCTTATTGTGCGCCATGGTTATGCAATAGAGTTTTCTGTCAGCTTACCTGTCTCCATGTGTTCATCTCTAAAGACCAACTGCCTCTCACCTGACTGGTTTTATAAACTCTCCTCTAAGCATGGCCCCACCACAGGCCCTATCAGGGAACCCTATATTAACCTGTGCACTGCAAGCCAGCAGTGCTGATCAACCATTGTGTGTTAGCTTTCATGTGTACTTGCTGTGTTTCCTATGTCTGATTCCAGTTACCGACTTTGGCCTGTTCTTAACTATTCCTGTCTGCTCGTGACCCTGACCTTTGGCGTGTCCCCGACCATCCATGTTTGCCTTTGACCCTGAACATTGGCGTGAACTCTGTTTTCCTTGTCTGCTTGTGGCCCCGACCTTGGCTTGTCCCTTACTTTCCTTGTTGTTCCAGCCTGCTGCCTCCTTCCTCTTCTCCTGTAGTCTACCGTGAGCGTAAGCTGTGAGACCCTGGGGGCCGCGACCTGGAACCAGACTGCAGCTCAGTCCATCCTCACCACTGGAGGCTCTGGTGAACACCTGCTGGCTCTTAGACTCCGCGCCCTGGGGAATCTATGCTCTAGCTCCCAGTGGGATCTGTCTCAGTGATCCGGTAGACCTGCTTCCTGAACCTCCCAGGGTTCAATCCGCAGAAGTCAGTCCTAGGGTCCACTACCTAGCGGTGCACTTCTGACTCCTACAGAGTGCATCTGTCACCTAGCCTCAAGGTGATCTGACATTGTGTTTTCTACCCATACGTGGGTGCATGTGGCAGGGTGGCAATAATTCACATAGTTGGGTGCAACAGAGAACTTCTATTGAAGTAATGCAGTAGCAGTTCACAACAAAGACCAGGGGGAGGACCGCCCAACTGGATGCACTCATGGTTTTCAGCAAAGAGAATGAAAGAAAGAGAGTGATGCTCAGCTGGACTGACAGCGCCTGTCAGAGGGCAGTATGAGGCCTGGCTATCTTTGTGCCAACTCAGGAGGTTGTCCTGAGTAGCAGCAGACCCTACACTTTCCCTCCTCACCAAAAACCTTACCCTACCACTAGTACTGTCCCTAACAGACAGGGTATCTTTCTCTACACTACTAAACTACTAAACTAGGAGCCAGGGCCTTTAATTGGCTCTTCCTGACCCAAGATGGCCACCAGAGTCACATGGGGTGGTAGCATCCAATACGATAGCTTCCCCAGTGACCCAGGAAACCATAGAGGAATCCTGTTCCTCTTGACTTCCTCTCCAACAACAGTGCCGCCGCAGAAGAGCGGCACACGTTGTGGAGAAAGTAGACTGCACCTGCCTACACTCCCCCCTCTTTAACAGATGCTGGCCTCGGCATCGCAACACAACAAGAGCAACAACAGTAATCAAAATGTATTTGGGACAAGGTTAAGGCAGAACAGTAAAAAAAACTTTAAACAACATAGTCCGAATATCTTGCAGAAAGTTGCCTGTGGTTAGACCACAAAGGGCAATGGTTCTCTTGGCTTTGAGCTTAGTCACTTGACAAAGGTCCACCTTCAGGTAGTGACTCATGGGCTCCAGCCCTCTGGGCTGTCGTCAGCGAAGTTGTCAGGTTCTAAGTTTTGAGAGGCTGGAGACTCGAGTATGATAGGACGTAGGAACCATTCAGTTGGAGATTCTTGCACCGGGGGAAGGTCCGCAGCGTCATTGTCAGGCTTCCTGGAGCAGTCACCCTCTAACACACAAGGTCATGTTCCGATGCAGTCTCTTTTTCATGGGATTGGGCCTTTCTGAAACCAGGGCATAGACCAGGGTAGGTGGCAAAGCACCCGACATGGGGTGCTTTACCACTTGGGCTCCAGCTTGCTTCCTCTGGTGTGTTTGGTGTTCTTGAATAAAATCCGGTCCCCCGGTCGCAGTGGCAGCTCTTCCAGAAGCAGATCGGAAGCCATCTCTTTGTGCTTGTCCAACACCAACTGTTTAGCCTTTTGTATCCGCTCCCAATGTTCTTGTACCCAGGAGCTGGGTGTTCTGGGCAGGAGGTGTTCTGGTGTTCCCAACGTGCCGTTTAAATGATGCTCAATTGGTACTAAGGGGTCCAAAGTGTGCCAAGAAAATGTCCCCCCACACCATTACACCACCAGCCTGAATCGTTGATACAAGGCAGGTTGGATCCATGCTTTCATGTTGTTTACGCCAAATTCTGACCTTTATTGATATTCAGAAGTTTGTTCGCAAACTCAGTATTTTTCTCACCCAAATACCTACTAATTATTCACATAATTCTGATGATTATGTGCATACAGGACTTTCCAATCCTTCACTATTCAATTCTCCTGGGGCTACGGCACCGTCCATTTCAGTATTAGTTAGCTTAGTTTTGTCCGACCTGGATGCTTTAACCATCAGAAAAACATATTTGGATCCCGACCTTAAAAGAGGCTTAAAACTACTCTGTGAGCGCAAAGATTTGATTATTCGTCCCGCCGACAAAGGGGGAGCTATAGTAGTTTTGAACAAAGGAAAATATGTTTGTGAGATGCACAAGATCCTTGAGGATTCGACTACTTATAGCCACATCCACATGGATCCCACTACTGTTTACAAAAGAGCCCTATCCCAGTTGGTTAAGGAAGGCTCTGCTCTAGGGATCCTCGATAAGAAAGTAGCTACCTTATACCAGTTGCACCACGCATTCCTGCCATATATTATTTGTCCAAACTACACAAAGACCCAGTTAATCCCCCTGGCAGACCCATAGTCAGCGGGATTGATTCGGTCACATCAAGGATAGGTCAATACATCGATTACCACTTACAACCATTGGTTCGCCGCATGCCTTCATTCATCAAGGATACGGGGGATACTATTAGATTATTGGAATCCATCTCTTACCAGGAAGGCATGATCTTGGTTACGGACGGTGTTTCGGCCTTATACACTTGTATCCCTCATGATCTGGGATTTGCTGCAGTAGAACATTATTTGTCGCAAAATGCTGCTTTACCCTTAATACAGCGTAATTTCATCATTGATCTTCTCAGATTCGCAACAACCCATAACTATTTTTGGTTCCAGGATAATTTTTACTTACAAACTAGAGGTGTGGCCATGGGGGCTAAATTTTCCCCCAGCCTGGCCAACCTCTTTATGGCCAAATGGGAGGAGGATGTCGTCTATGCGTCAGGAAGGCCATAAGTGGCCCTTTTGGCCCATTACATAGACAACATCCTCCTCCTATGGCATGGGGATCTCTCCTCCTTACAGGAATTTATGACTTTCTTGAACTTCAATGATCGGGGCATTAAGTTATCCTATGAAGCTAGTCTTACTTCCATACATTTCTTGGACTTAGAGATTAATGTCCTTAACCGTCGCTTTGAGTTCAAGACATACTTCAAATCCACGGACTGAAATGGTTACATCCCAGTGGATAGTTGCTATCATCCACTGTGGTTAAAATCTGTGCCTCGCAGCCAATTCCTTCGACTGTGATGCAACTGCACTAGTGAGGTGGATTACCTTATCCAATCCCAAACCCTCAAAAACAGATTAATAGAAAAGGGTTATACTTCCATTGAATTGGATGCTGAGATCAAAAGGATTGCGTCTATAGACAGACGGTCCTTACTAGCGACCAATTCGAGGAAGATCAATAATGACAAATTTAAGTGGTCTTTTTTCACCACCTATTCTGTCCAGGCAAGGCAAATCCGTAGTATTGTTAAAAAACATTGGGGGGTCCTTCGAAATGATAGATTTCTGGGTCCTGTCCTTTCTGAACAAGCAGGAATTGTTTTCAGGGGAGCCAGATCCATTCAGGGACAAATTGCCCCCAATATTATTGATCCACCTAAAAATACGCAGTTTTTTTCAGGATTGTAAAGGTTTCTTTCCATGCAGGAAGTGCAGGGTATGTTTCCATAATACAAACGGTAGATGAAAAACAGAGAACTTTCAATCCACGGTTACCCAACGAACATACCCCATGAAACATTTCACTACCTGCGCCACACAATATGTAGTATATTTTATAACATGTCCCTGCAAAAAACAATACGTGGGTCGCACCAAAAGAACTTTCTCAGTACGAGTAGGCGAGCATCTCACCAACATCCAGGCAGGCAACACTAACCACACAGTCCCACGACATTATCTGACTCACCACAATCGGGACCCCACCGGTACCCAATTCTTAGTGATCGACAAATTTGTCGCCAATTGGAGGGGGGAGCCTCGAGTTTGGGGTGTCTCCAGACTCGAGACCTATTGGATATTTGAGTTGCGGTCCTATTCGCCATACGGGATGAATGTCGAGTGGGACATCAACTCCTTTATCGATCAGGCTTAGCCTTTTCTCATAAGGTGGACCCTCATTCCATACTGTTCAATTTTTCATCTTGATTGTCTATGACACCCATTGTCCCTGGGATATTAAAACTTACAGGATATATATTCCCCCCCCCCCCCCCTTTTTTTTTTTTCCTAGATTTGGCAGCCTTTATAGGCCAGGGAAGATTTTTTTAATTAAAATTATTTTTTTTCAATTAATTTCCACTTACACCACTTATGTTTATCCAGAGTTCTCCTTTGTATATACATATATTTATTAAAGTTTTATATGTGTTCTTTGTAGAATTATATTATGAATCATTATCACTTTTTTCACAATGTTGATGCCAATATAGTTTATTTTTATATTGCTTTATGTATATTTCACGTTTTTTGCTTGATTTTTTATATTCGGTCTGTTATGAGGTCCTATCCGGGTGACATCCTGGTATGTGGCACATTTGTCTGCGACAGCTTCCGGGTGTCCCCCGGCCAAGACTTGGAAGGTGTACACGTAATTCCGCCGGGTCACGTGCCCGGCGTATTACTTTGGCCGGGCTGCTCTGTGGATTGTCCCCATTGGTATGCATAAGATAATGTGACCCTGCCAGCTGACGGGGTCGCGTGTTCTTTTGTTCCGATCCCTGCTGGATGCGTCAGTACGCTGTACGCAATCCTGCAGGGCTGACGTTCTCAGTCACATGACCGCAACTGATAGACGTGATCATGTGACTTGAGAGATGCTTGAGACGCTTTGAGTTCCAGACATACTTCAAATCCACGGACTGAAATGGTTACATCCCAGTGGATAGTTGCTATCATCCACAGTGGTTAAAATCTGTGCCTCGCAGCCAATTCCTTTAACTGCGACGCAACTGCACTAGTGAGGTGGATTACCTTATCCAATCCCAAACCCTCAAAAACAGATTAATAGAAAAGGGTTATACTTCCATTGAATTGGATGCTGAGATCAAAAGGATTGTGTCTATAGACAGACGGTCCTTACTAGCGACCAATTCGAGGAAGATCAATAATGACAAATTTAAGTGGTCTTTTTTCACCACCTATTCTGTCCAAGCAAGGCAAATCCGTAGTATTGTTAAAAAACATTGGGGGGTCCTTCGAAATGATAGATTTCTGGGTCCTGTCCTTTCTGAACAAGCAGGAATTGTTTTCAGGGGAGCCAGATCCATTCAGGGACAAATTGCCCCCAATATTATTGATCCACCAAAAAATACGCAGTTTTTTCAGGATTGTAAAGGTTTCTTTCTATGCGGGAAGTGCAGGGTATGTTTCCATAATACAAACGGTAGATGAAAAACAGAGAACTTTCAATCCACGGTTACCCAACGAACATACCCCATGAAACATTTCACTACCTGCGCCACACAATATGTAGTATATTTTATAACATGTCCCTGCAAAAAACAATACGTGGGTCGCACCAAAAGAACTTTCTCAGTACGAGTAGGCGAGCATCTCACCAACATCCAGGCAGGCAACACTAACCACACAGTCCCACGACATTATCTGACTCACCACAATCGGGACCCCACCGGTACCCAATTCTTAGTGATCGAAAAATTTGTCGCCAATTGGAGGGGGGAGCCTCGAGTTCGGGGTGTCTCCAGACTCGAGACCTATTGGATATTTGAGTTGCGGTCCTATTCGCCATACGGGATGAATGTCGAGTGGGACATCAACTCCTTTATCGATCAGGCTTAGCCTTTTCTCATAAGGTGGACCCTCATTCCATACTGTTCAATTTTTCATCTTGATTGTCTATGACACCCATTGTCCCTGGGATATTAAAACTTACAGGATATATATTCCCCCCCCCCCTTTTTTTTTTTCCTAGATTTGGCAGCCTTTATAGGCTAGGGAAGATTTTTTTAATTAAAATTATTTTTTTTCAATTAATTTCCACTTACACCACTTATGTTTATCCAGAGTTCTCCTTTGTATATACATATATTTATTAAAGTTTTATATGTGTTCTTTGTAGAATTATATTATGAATCATTATCACTTTTTTCACAATGTTGATGCCAATATAGTTTATTTTTATATTGCTTTATGTATATTTCACGTTTTTTGCTTGATTTTTTATATTCGGTCTGTTATGAGGTCCTATCCGGGTGACATCCTGGTATGTGGCACATTTGTCTGCGACAGCTTCCGGGTGTCCCCCGGCCAAGACTTGGAAGGTGTACACGTAATTCCGCCGGGTCACGTGCCCGGCGTATTACTTTGGCCGGGCTGCTCTGTGGATTGTCCCCATTGGTATGCATAAGATAATGTGACCCTGCCAGCTGACGGGGTCGCGTGTTCTTTTGTTCCGATCCCTGCTGGATGCGTCAGTACGCTGTACGCAATCCTGCAGGGCTGACGTTCTCAGTCACATGACCGCAACTGATAGACGTGATCATGTGACTTGAGAGATGTCTGCAGTTGTAGCCGATGTATATTTTTTACGGGTTTCCCACACGCGGAGGTTACCATTACTTCCTGTTTTTGTGCCTTTCTCACTAACTAGCAGATTATTGGCTGGCAAATACAGGCCTCCCTCTCTTTTTGGTTGGGGATGTTTTACCTTGTACGTTTTTGGCACCAGCTGATTCCTCTCTGCCTTATCATCAGCCAACTCATCATTTGACCAGATTGTCAGTGTTTGATTGGTTGTAATATTTGTGTAGTATATATATATATATTTTAGCAGTGTAGGGGATGAGTTTGATGCCCCAGTTGAAGTCCAATTGGATGAAACGCGTTGGACGAGCTACACTCTTCCCTACACTTGATTTTATCTACGTGATCACGCTTTTTAATTGCTTTGTTTATTGGTGTGACCCAATAAATATTGCACCATTGGCGCATTTCATTTTTTTTGCCTCCCTACACTCTGGGAATTCCCACGAGGTTTAGACATTCCATCTTTCCCCTATGGTCCCTCCTGATTGGCCGTCTTCATCCTGATTGGTAAAGCGGAGAGGGGAAGCCCCCTGAGATCCGGGGTTCCTTGGACGACCACCTCCATCTTGGATCTCTAAGCTTGTTCGATTCGGTGTCACTGGCATCCGAATCCACCGTCTCTGGTAAGAGTATTCAATCTATTTGTCATTCGAGGTTTTCATGCTGATGAAACACAGACCTGAAGATTTTTCATTTACTTTTCCACTATTCACTCTCCATGATGGGACTCCTTTTCACTTATTTTTATTGTGGCTTAGTTCAAATATATTATAGTCATTGAACTCTTTACATCCATTTTTCTGTTTATGTCTCAGTGAATTGTACCCACTGATCATCACATCACTCTCTTTTTTGTTCATTTCAGCGCTACATTTTTATTATAACACGTTTTGAATATTGGTCATATTTGTATGTAGCAGCTTCACTATTGTTTATTGGGGTTAGCGCAGCATTGTTCACACCTCACTTTTTACACCAAATTCTGACCCGACCATCTGAATGTTGCAGCTGAAATCGAGACTCATCAGACCAGGCAACGTTGGATGGTGCATTTGAAGAGGCTTTAGTTTCGTAGGGCATCCCAAAAGCTCCCTAAAGTGTAGTAGATGTTATACAGATATCAAGCAAACCCCTTGGGCAAATATATAGGGGCTGTTCTCAAAGAGGGAAATATGGCTCCAGTGTTGTCATGTAAGGACAGCTGAAATGTTAATTATATGAGCTTGACCCTTTAGGTGGATGAGAAAAAATAGCTGATCGCAGGAGGATGACAGCTATTCAGTGCAGCTGGAAGGTGAGAGAGCAGAGAGAACTGACAGGGTGCACTATGCAGCAGGAAACCCTCTAAGGTTGTACAAAGTTGTGTGAGCCCCTGGAGCCATGATCCCCACTCCAAAGAAAACCCGCTCCCGGGCATAGTCGTTTAAGTTAAAATTCAAATGTAAATACATAATGAACACCAATATCGCATACAGTGCAATAACCATAAAACCTAAAACATAACCAATAAACAGGTAAAATAGGAGATAAGGAATAACATCCTTGCTTAGAGAACATGCCTTTTGTGTATCCTATGGGACTGTATTTGGGCAATGTCCGGGAGTTCTAATTCCCATTCAGTGGGAAGAAGTGTTCCTGTCGCGCACACCCAGTCCAAAAGGGTAAACCCCTGGTATTATGGCATCAAAACATCAGTGACTTGTAGGGACAACCCTAAAGAAAAAAGCAAGGAAAAGCCCAAAAGAGGCACCAGTACAACACAGAATCTCCTAAGGGGGAAATGTCAGCTTTTAAGAAGACCATAGAAAAAAAAATAGAAACTTCAATCAGCAACAGCTTTTAGTTTGGATAACTTTAGGTCTATGCAAGTGACCTACAGTCCATTAAAGAAAAAGAGAAGAGGGACCCTACAAGTAATTTGTGAGTAGCTTCAGAATACCCATCAGAGGGCATGCATATTGCAAGTAGGTTCCTGCTATAGAAAATAGACAAAGTTCAGCTTATCTATCAGGAGCCTCCCAGCTCACACTAGAGCAAATATTGCAAACAAGAAGTGAAGATTGGAACCAAAGTCACACGGTAAATACTAATAGGGCAAATGTAAAATGTAACTCTCTGTCAGCTACAAAAGCAGTGAGGACAAGCTTAGCCTATGGGGAAAGACAGAATAATGAGTGAACCTCACAATAAAGTTGTAGTAGCTTGAGAAGAGGTTGCTTAACATGACACAAAATGATATCCTTATCCCAAAAAATTAATCCATACACATGCACTACTTAATGGCTCCGTAATCTGTTTTTCACTTAAATTGTGTTTTTCACATCCTCTGTGAGCTACTCCCCTCACTTCAATTTGTTTGGAACAAGCACGTTAGTTTCCCCTGGTGACACAATGAGTTCACTGAACTCCACGATACAAGGTCACCACTCTACTCTCTACTCTTGTCATCTCCACCCACAACCTGTCCCCTTGATTCAATTCCTTCTGACTTACTTTGTGATCACTCCTCTACTCTGGCATTTGTGGTCATGGAACCTATTCAACCAGCACAGGTGTCTTCCCTTCAGCTTTAAAACATGAATCATACTTCCTATCCTCAAGGAATCTTCAACATTCATTCAATAGGGTTGAGGTATGGGCTCTGTGAAGGCCACTTGTATTTTCCACACCAAGTTCATCAAATCATGTCTTTATGATAGCTGGCTTTGTACAATGCTGGAACAATAAAGGACCTTTCCCATACTGTGGCCCGAAGGTTGAAATCTTACAGTTGTATAAAATGTTTTTGTATGCTGTAGTTGTGACAGTACCCTTAACTGGAAACACTTGAACTCAATCATTTTTGGCCATGTAGTATAGGTGTTCACAGACCTTTGGCCATAATGTATCAGGTAAGTCATTTCTCTTGACAAAGATCAAGTGTAGTATCGGTTCTTAGCAGTTTTCCTGAACAGATTTCTGGTGCCTCATGTTGAGTGAAGGGGGGGGGGGGGGGGGGAGGGCAGTAAGTAATTTACAATGTAATACTGTGGGCATGGTGTGAGGGGTTCTTTTCCTCCCGGGCTGATTCTGGCCTGGTGTCCCAAGTTGAAGGCAGGGCTTTCCCTAAGTGCTAATAATGCCTTCCTAGAAAGAATGGGGCTGCATCTGTCTGGCCAAAGGCTGGGAGGTGCAAGGAGCTTCTGGCAATGTGCCCCCCCTGGGAGTGGCATCCCAGGGGAACCAGGAAAACAGTATGGGTTAAGACCCCACTGAGTTTCACTGGCACTAGGTCACATCACGTCACTTATTGATTTTCCTGCACATGCCTCTTGGGCAGGCCTTGTGGCTAGTCTGAGGGAATTTTTATATTGGCAGAAAGGCCTGCCTTGTGTTCTGCACTTGGCACTTTTTTATTTTTACACAACTTATCGTAGGGACTAGCACTGCACATGTGTTTTTTTTTTTTTTTTTGCACAGTGTCTGTCTGTCTTAATGTCAGCGAGAGGATCTGTGGCCTTCAGACAAAGGGTTGTAATTCCAGTGTCTACCAGGGGGTGTCTACCAGCAGCCAGTAGACCCTAATAATCAGTTTCCACCTGATTCTGGCTGCTGGAAGGGTATTTAGGTCCTTCCCTACTAAGTGCCTCTCTCTCCGGTGTTTTGCTTGCTGCCATATACTGCTAGCCATTCCTGCTCCTTCCATGTTCTCTGTACTTTGTATCTTGCTGCCTTGTATCTGCTCCCCCTTGTTCCTGATCCTAGTTTTGTTTCCCCCTTTCCATCTGCTCCCTGCACTTTCAGTTTTCCCCGTTTTTTGGTGTTTCCTTTTTTGCATGTATTGTATGTAGTTAGTTGTTAGTTAGGCTTCTGTTTGTTAGTTCTTAGGTATTGTCACTGGGTTTTTTTGATTCACTTCTATTTTCATGTTTACTGTGTGCTGATGTTTGGATGGATTTTTTTTCACTGTAAATAAATCTCACTTAAAGCACACACAAGTCTGGTCTCATTTTCCTGAGTGTAGCCACGCAGATCTGGCCTTTTCTGCAGCTGATTCCTGACACCCCAATTGGGCTCTCTAGGGGAGAGCCTTAACAAGTACTTAGAGGACCAGCTTTGGTAGGTCCCTAGGGAGCAGGATCCACCTGGTTTTGGTCTAGAAAGACCATAGAGTTCCTTGCCCCTGACAGGAGCTTTGCGCCCCTGGCATTTATGGATTGAGACTCTTCCTCTTCAGAGGATGGACCATCTACTATACCCTTGAGCACTTTTTTCGCGTTCTGTGATTTTTTTGTTCACAGGCAAATAAAAAAATCTCCTCTTCCACATGCCTTTAAAACTCTGAAATGTCTTGTTTGCAAAAGTCTAATGCCGCGTACACACGGTCGGATTTTCCGACGGGAAATGTTGGATGTGAGCTTGTTGTCGGAAAGTCCGACCGTGTGTATGCTCCATCGAACATCTGCTGTCGGACTTTCTGCCAACAAATGTTTGATAGCAAGTTCTCAAATTTTCCACCAACAAAGCTTTGTTGTCGGACAGTCCAATCGTGTGTACACAAGTCCGTCGCACAAAATTTCACGCATGCTCGGAATCAAGCAGAAGGAGCCGCACTGGCTATTGAACTTCCCCTTTCTTGGCTCGTCGTACGTCTTGTACGTCGTTCGTAAGTGTTGGCCAACATTTGTGTGACCGTGTGTATGCAAGACAAGTTTGAGCCAACAACTTTGAACAAAAATCCCCGGTTTTGTTGGCGGAAAGTCCGATCGTGTGTACGCGGCATAACCCTTGTCCTCTTATCCGATTTACTTTTTTGACTCGCCTTAGTCTTGCTCCTGCCATACACATTCAACAGAAACTCACAGAAGTGACCAATGACTTAAAACAGAGCCTAATCACTGAATCAATGAACAGATATGACTTACAGTCCCATGACAATGACAACACCAGGCCTGCTTTTTAATTCACATGGCCAAAAGCCCAAGTTCAAAATCCTTCCAGCTCACTGCCGAGGATCCGCACGCTCCTAAGAAGTGGGTGAAACTGAAATAAATGTCAGTATTGATTTTTCTTTACAAAGTTTTACCCCTGGACTTTGTTTATCAAGTAGATACACGCACAGGAGAAGATGGAGAGCCAGTCAGCACGTTGCACAGTGAAAGATAGATGTGTGCATTTACATTAAGGTCATTCTGCTTCAGCGCTCATTCAGATAGATCGATAGCGGTGCGCGCGGCTAGGGGGAAAACACACACAGGACATCATGAAGAATTTCAACAGTCCCGATGCATTTTTCATTAAAGTGGAATACTAGCTTATATCAGGTTGATGCTAAACAATACCAAGGTGATGAAAGCGGCGTTTTGCATTGCGTAAGCTGTTAAGCATATGAAAGCCGTTGGCAGAGACAAGATGAATTGCACACCAAGGACCCGTTTGTCATTGTTCCCTGCAGCCTTGAAGTCATCCACTTCTGCCCCTCACCATAAACTGTACTAATGATGTAAAAGTCACCCTAGCGCCGACAGTACGGATATATTGCTTATTTGTGAAGGATAAAATTGCAAGGTTTCTGCTCAAAAAACTTTAAACAAAGGGTCCTCACTGCCTGCTCACCAACATGCAGGAGAAACTAGAATTGAAACAGCTGTATCCTTCAGAGAGTGAAATCTTCAGCTATAAAAAAAAGTTTAGAGCAGATTGGATAGATCTACTGTATAGGTAAAAAGGTTCAAAAATCTCCATGGGATGAGAATTTTAGCTAGAATACAAAAAAAAAAGGCAATAGCAACACCTCAAAGACAAATTTCGTATGCACATTGGGCCAAGTCTTCAGATTCACGTTCTTTGATTGGAAGCTGGCTCTTGCTGAGAATATAGTCTATATCTAAGGGTAATTGAATACACCTGCCTGTTACTCTAAACCATCTATTTACTAAGGCAGGACTGTTCAGTTTATGTAGGAGTAGAAGTTGCACAAACCCAGGTCATTGCACTTAACCACTTCCCAACGATCGTACACATACATGCGGCGGGTGGGCTTTAATGCTGAGTGGCCACACATATGCGGCCCTATGGAAATACATTACTGTGCTGAGAGCTCGCTCCATGCGTGCTCACAGCACAGTAACCAGCAGGTACTGGAAATCTCCCGATGCATACTTGCGATTGCGAGCTTTGCGATCGTGTGACAGCCAAGTACAACGGTCACATGATCGGAATGCCCGCCTCCTGGCATTTTTAACCTCCTAAAGAGCCATGAGGCGGAAAGCGGGAAGGGGTTAATATGTGTGCCTCCTTTTAGCCAGAAGAACATTTGTGAGGTCAGGTACTGGCATTGACGAGAAGATCTGGCTTACAACTGGTTAGGTGAAGGTCTTTGGACCTACCCTCAAATCTAAGGGGAGGATGTGTGATCATTAGGTTCCTTCCTCCCCTGCCTTGGTGGGGGGGGGTCTTCTTTTGGGAGAGCCCCCACCCAGTACACATTGGTAAGCTTCGGCTGATCATGAGGAATGGAGTCCACCAGCCCTTTTTGGTTAGGTGGACCTGAATGTTCACCCCCAGAGAAAAAGGGGGTGGTCCAGGGAGAGATCCTTCCTCTTTGGGAGGGGACCATGACACACCCTAGCACACTTTTGTTGGTTCACTTCGGTGTTTTGTGTTTGTACACTGCACAGCGTTTCCAGGGTATAACTTCTACAAGCTTGGCTGCCAAAATACCTAAAAAGTGTTTGGACTCAATTAGACTTGTTCCATGGCTACAAGAGCATATAGTATTGATTATAGGAGGTTGTTTCTAATGTGGCTCCCAACATATGAACATTTCTAAATACATTATGATGAATGGAACTAATTAATCTCAATCCTCTGTTTTACCATATTTGAATATATCTACTTATGACAAGCCCCACTACTTTTTCAAAAGTGGAAACAGGAGACAAACTGTAAACTAATTATTTACCTGAAGTGTGAACAGGTTGTGGAGCGATGACTGGCACAGGAGCGTTGGCAGTGGCAGTAGGTGGTGGGTATCCATTAATAGAGTTGTGGGCGCTCGGCAGGGGGTCAAGGTTCAGTTCAACCAACTCACTTGAAGGAGCTGACGGCTGATTGCTGTTAAACTGAAATTAAAAAAAAAAAAAAGTTTCTGTAAAATAACCTTTGAGGAATTGAGGTTTCCCCATTTCACTTGGTACAATTCAACATTTTATTTTTAAAAAACATAGAATAAATCTGTATCAATACTCATTCTTTTGACATATTTTTTCTGTTTCTATTTTTTTTGTCTTATTTGTAAAAATTGCATTCTGTAGTGAATAAAAATTCTCTGATTTTCAGATTGTGGAAGACCAGTAGTTTTGGATAAAGGAATGGATTCTTTGGGGCTGCTCAATGTCCTAAAAAATGTGGAGTGAACCCTTTGGCTGTACTATACATCACACTGGTTTGGTGGAGAAATCTTTGGTTCCTTTTAGCCCACATTAGCAGAGCTGGTCTGGTTATATCTCCTTATCAGATTCTATTGAAATTGGCCACATTTACAAAGCTGTGAATTTTACCCAAAAATTCTACATGATTAGCTCTAAACCTATAAAAGTGAAGAATAATGCCCCGTACACACGATCGGACATTCCGACAACAAAATCCTAGGATTTTTTCCAACGGATGTTGGCTCAAACTTGTCTTACATACACACGGTCACACAAATCTTGTCGGAAATTCCGAACGTCAAGAACGCGGTGACGTACAACACGTACGACGAGCCGAGAAAAATGAAGTTCAGTAGCCAGTGCGGCTCTTCTGCTTGATTCCCGAGCATGCCTGGAACTTTGTGCGTCGGAATTGTTTACACACGATCATAATTTACGACAACGGATTTTGTTGTCGGAAAATTTGAGATCCAGATCTCAAATTTTGTGTGACGGAAATTCAGATGGAAAATGTTCGATGGAGCCTACACACATCGGAATTTCCGACAACAAGGTCCCGTTGAAAAATCAGACAGTACGGGGCATAAGCTTACTTAAAATAGAAGTCTCCTCTAAATAATCACACCGTTTTAAAATAGAACTAAATCCCAAACTTTTTTTTTCATTTTGAATAAAGTAAGGAAGGGTTATAACCTCTGTCAGGTTGTTTTTTTTTGCCCTCTGCGTCCTATTGGGGAGATTTCCCTTAACTTCCTGTCCTAAAGTCAAAACAGGAGTGAGAGGAAATCCCTCCAAAGTGAGGCAATCTCTTGGTTGTCACCAGAAATAGTGTCCCCATTCTGATTTTCATCTACTTTTAATGGTAATGGAAATAGGAAATCCTAAAATAGTGTTGCCATTACAAGAAAGAGATATAGACAATATTTGGTGGAATTTGATTGAAACGAAAATTAACATTTAAAACATTAGATTCCAAAATAGATTTTATGAATATATATATATATATATATATATATATATATATATATATATATATATATATATATATAAATATATATATATATATATATATATATATATATATATATATATATATATATATATATATATATATATATATATAGTTTTCTCTTTCTTTTTTTTATTTGATTGAATGCTTTTCTCTAAATAATTGTGAGAATTAAGAAACCTGCAATGTAATCAGTTCTAAGCCAAATGCCTGTATTGTCTTGTCCTGAATAGATCTTTGTTATGCATCATCTTACCGTTGCTGTACCATCCTGTTTTATGTCATTTCTTGACTGGCTGGTTCTAGTGCGAGAAAATCTGAGAAAAGAACATGATCAAAGTAAATATCACTGAAGGAATACAACTCCCACGCTTGAGCGTGATGGTTTTAACATAACAGAGTGTTGCCAGGGTATATATAATTAGAACGGGCATCATGTTAAAAAAAAAAAGCATAAGACCAGCATACCTAGAAGTAGTTCTTTAACCACTTCAGTACAGGGCACTTTTACCCCCTTCCTGCCCATGCCAATTTTCAGCTTTCAGCACTGTCAACATTGAATGACAATTACACGGTCATGCAACTCTGTACCCAAAGGAAATTTTGGTGGTATTTAAATCGCCACTGGGTTACCAAAAATTTTGAAAAAAAAAAAGTTTTTCTTAATTTCTGTCAGAATATTTTGTAAATGAGAAATGTTTTTCCTTCACTGATGTGTGCTGATGAGGCAGCACTGATAGGCTGCACTGATGAGACGGCACTCATGGGCATTGATGAGATGGAGCTTATGGGCATTGATGAGACGGCACTGATGAGGAGGCACTAATATGCCTCACTGATGGGCACTGATGGGACAGCACTTATGGCCACTGATGAGATGGCACTCATGGGCATTGATGAGATGGAGCTTATGGGCACTGATGAGACAGCACTGATGAGGAGGAACTAATATGTCTCACTGATGGGCACTGATAGACGGCACTGATGGGACAGCACTTATGGGCACTGATGAGATGGCACTGATGAGGAGGCACTAACATGCCGCACTGATGAGCACTGATAGGGGGCACTGATAGGCAGCACTGATAGGTGGCACTGATGGGCACTGATAGGCAGCACTGATGGGCGGTACTGAGGGGCACTGAAAGTCAGCACTGATGGGCACTGAAAGTCAGCACTGATGGGCACAAATTTGCATCACTGATGGGCACAGATTGGTGTCACTGATGGGTACAGATTGGTGTAACTGATGGTCACTGACTGGCATAACTGATGGGCACTACAGGTTCAGTGCCCTGGTTACCTCTACAGTTCTCCCCTGCAAGGAGATACCGCTGATCGGTTCTCCTCTCCTCACAATCTGTCAGTGTGAGGCAAGGAGAGCCGATAAACGGCACTTCCGTGTTTACGTGTGATCAGCTGTGATTGGACACAGCGGATCACATGGGTAACTAGGACAAGGCGCGCCCGCGATTGCCGCGCTGCGTGCCCCTGTGGGCGCTCGAGAGCGGTGACACTGGGGTGACTAGACCCCCAGTAGACTTCATGCCATCTACCCTAGCGTGTCCGATATGTGTTTTAGAGGTTGCTTCTCCAGGGGCTCGGTGATACATAGATTTTGGTTTTGCGACAAGATCCAATCACTCTGGTGCAAAATCTCACATATTGCATCTACTATCACTGGGAACACTTTAGTCTTGACCCTCCCTATGTGTCGTCTCTTTGTCCCTATTCCAGGGACTTCACGCCCTGAAGAGAAGCTTATCCAAACTATATGCAATGCTACCCTTTGGGCCACAGCTTTGCATTGGAAATCCAAAATTATCCAGTTTTCTACAATTATTAATAGAATTGATTCCATCAGGCTCATGAGGAGAATTTTTTACGCTCTACAAGACAAAATTATCCTTAGTTTTCTGCCTAATGGTAGGGGATTCCAAATGACACACTTTTCTGATATGATGTATCACTATCAACCCTTAATCTACCTCTGTATGTCTATATACATCCGTTTGCACTATTTCCGATCTGCATTATAG
Organism: Lithobates clamitans; assembly: GCA_037952925.1. NCBI lineage: Eukaryota > Metazoa > Chordata > Amphibia > Anura > Ranidae > Lithobates > Lithobates clamitans. Next base: position 602,885 of record JBBGZY010002399.1, on the reverse strand, counting down.
TTATGCATCAAGATGCTTGTGATCTTGGTAATATTTAGTCTAAATTGTATTTTTTATTATGTATTTAGAATCTCATTGTCCTTCAAATTTATTTTGTAGATTTATGTAAGCCTCTCACTTAATTATGTTCTCACTGTAACTTAATGTCTTTGTTACGGTTGATTCTGTACTGTATTTAATTTTTTTTGCAAATAGTTTGCAAACGAAAAAAAAAAAAAGAATTGAAAGGTAAAAATGCAATTACTAGTGGCGGCAACAATGGATGACCAAAATGGAAGGATCATACTTTGGATGATGGCAAAGGACACCTGGGGCACACAGTAAAAGACCTGGGGCACATGCCCTGGGTGCCAGGTCCTAGCAATGTATCTGCTATCAGATATACAATCGCCGGCCACTTTATTAGGTACACCTGTTCAATTGCTTGGGAACACAAATTGCTAATCAGCCAATCACATGGCAGCAACTCAATGCATTTAGGCATCTAGACATGGTGAAGATAACTTGCTGAAGTTCAAACCGAGCATCAGAATAGGGAAGAAAGGGGATTTACGTGACTGTGAACGTGGCATGGTTGTTGTTGCCAGACGGGCGGGTCTGAGTATTTCAAAAACTGATGATCTACTGGGATTTTCACACACAACAATCTCTCAGGTTTACAGAGAATGGTCCGAAAAAGAGAAAATATCCAGTGAGCGGCAGTTGTGTGGAGGAAAATGCTTTGTTGATGTCAGAGGTCAGAGAAGAATAGGCAGCCTGGTTTGAGATGATAAAAAGGCAACAGTAACTCAAATAACCACTCGTTACATCCAAGGTATGCAGAATACCATCTCTGAATGCACAAAACATCGAACCTTGAAGCAGATGGGTTACAGCAGCAGAAGACCACACCGGGTGCCACTCATGTCAGCAAAGGAACAAGAAACTGAGGCTATAATTCGCACAGGATCACCAAAATTGGACAATAGAAGATTGGAAAAACATTGCCTGGTCTGATGAGTCTCGATTTCAGCTGTGACAGTTGGTAGGGTCAGAATTTGGTGTAAACAACAGGAAAGTATGGATCCATCCTGCCTTGTATCACCGGTTCAGGCTGGTGGTGGTGTAATGGTGTGGGGGATATTTGCTTAGCACACTTTGGGCCCCTTAGTACCAATTGAGCATCGTTTAAATGCCACGGCCTACCTGAGTATTGTTGCTGACCATGTCCATCCCTTTATGACTACAGTGTCCCCATCTTCTGATGGCTCCTTCCAGCAGGATAATGCACCATGTCACAAAGCTCCAATCATCTCACCACTGGACAATGAGGTCCCTGTACTCCAATGGCCTCCACACTCACCAGATCTCATCCAATAGAGCACTTTGGGATGTGGTGGAAGGGGAGAATCGCATCATGGATGTGCAGCTGACAAATTTGCAGCAACTGTGTGATGTTATCATGTCACTATGGACCAAAATCTCTGAGGGATGTTTCCAACACCTTGTTGAATCTATGCCACGAAGAATTAAGGCAGTTCTGAAGGCAAAGGGGGTCCAACCCGGTACTAGCAAGGTATCCCTAATAAAGTGGCCGGTGAGTGTATATCCAGTGGTAATTAAAACTTCAAATTTCCACAAAAACATATTTTCGGGAACTTTTCACATTTCCGAATTACCTGTTGTATCTCAGGAACAGATTGTTCAGGTCGTCGTTGACTTGCACCAGCTCGATGATGACCTCGTCGTTTTGGACGGTTTCCACAAGCTTTAAGATCCGGGCTTGCATTTCTTGACACACTTTCTGCAGCTCCTATCAAAAAAAAAAAAAAAATCCCAATAACAATCAGCCTTTTAATGAGTGACACGATACACACTCGGGGTGCCTTTGTTGGAGAATGTCGCCGGTTAACAGTGTTGATGTGAATTGACAATGATGTGGTCCGGAGTCTCTGCTGACAAGGCAGGTAGTGTAAATAGGATCTCAGGGTATGAATTCTGTGCGGCATTGTCATTTGTAGGGCCTCCGGGCACAGCGAGTTGGAGGAAACGGTGTAAAAGCTGAGAAAGCACTAAAACGAGCATTGATTTAAAGGCCTCCCTGAGCAGGCAGGAGTTAGTGGCGGTGCTCTGTTTTAATAAGACAGAATGAATTCGGGATTGTTACAGGGAAGTCGCTGGAGATAAGCAGAGCGTGTCACCGATAGAATAAAGAAACCAGAGAGCAATGAGGGAAAGAGACAGACCGAGAAGGAGAGAGGGACAGAAAAAAAAAGGAGGAAAATAGAACAAAAAAGAGGAAAATAGAACAAAAAAGAGGAAAATAGAATAAAGAAGAGGAAAATAGAACAAAAAAGAAGAAAAATAGAACAAAAAAGAGGAAAATAGAACAAAAAGGAAGAATTATAGAACAAAAAAAAAAGGAAAATAGAACAAAAAAGCAGAAAATAGAACAAAAAATAGGTGAATAGAACAAAAAGGAGGAAAATAGAACAAAAAGGAGGAAAATAGAACAAAAAGGAGGAAATTGGAACAAAAAGGAGGAAAATAGAACAAAAAAGAGGAAAATAGAACAAAAAAGAGGAAAATAGAACAAAAAAGGAGGAAAATAGAACAAAAAGAGGAAAATAGAACAAAAAAGAGGTGAATAGAACAAAAAGGAGGAAAATAGAACAAAAAGGAGGAAATTAGAACAAAAAGGAGGAAATTAGAACAAAAAGAGGAAAAAAGAACAAAAAAGAGGAAAATAGAACAAAAAAGGAGGAAAATAGAACAAAAGAGAAGTAAAATAGAACAAAAAAGGGGAAAATAGAACAAAAAAGAGGGGGAGAAATGTTGAAAACCAATTTTGCTTTCCGCACAGGCTACATACAGCACATTGATGGTGTCACCCCTACTTTTATATGGTAATATCTCAGTTTGCAAAGGTCTGTGGTCATGGAGGAATGTATATATAATCTATTTCTGCCCAGCCCGGATTGGTGGTATTTGATCACCTCTGCGGTTTTTATTTTTTGCACTATAAATAAAAAAAGAGCAACAATTTTGAAAAAAAAGCAATATTTTTTTACTTTTTGCTATAATAAATATCCCCCAAAAATATATATAAAAAAACAAATTTTTTCCTCAGTTTAGGCCTATATGTATTCTTCTACATATTTTTGGTAAAAAAAAAAAATCGCAATAAGTGTATATTGATTGGTTTGTGCAAAAGTTATAGCGTCTACAAAATAGGGGATGGTTTATGGCATTTTATTAGTAATGGCGGCGATCTGCGATTTTTATCGTGACTGCGACATTATGGCGGACACATCGGACACTTTTGACACTATTCATGAGCATGTAAAGGCAGGTGTCCCAATACTTTTGACAATATAGTGTATGTGCAGTGCAACATGTGTGCATTAAAGCCCAGTCTCATTGCTGCCGCATATATATGTTTCATGGGCAGCAAGTGGTTGGATAAAACATTTTTTTTCTTGAGTTCAGCTTTAATCAATTAATTATAGTGTCACCATAGTATGATATCCCCCAATATATAACAATATTAACCTGTAAGAGCTCCATGTCTTCTTGTACTTCAGCTCCTGGGCTGTTCTCCAACAATATGGCTGACATGACCTTCATATTCATCCTCACCACATCCAGCTCACTGTAGAGCTTTCCAATCTGTAAACATATCATAACATCATGTACAGTTATATGTAAGGAGATAAGACAAAGTGGAGGGTTTGGGTTAAATGGAATGGATTTATTGTCATCTGTGTCCTCACTGGGGAGATTCACTCAGTTTCTTGGTGACCACTGCCACCACCACCATTTCTTGGTGACCACTGTCACCACCACCATTTCTTGGTGACCACTGTCACCACCACCATTTCTTGGTGACCACTGCCACCACCACCATTTCTTGGTGACCACTGCCACCACCACCATTTCTTGGTGACCACTGTCACCACCACCATTTCTTGGTGACCACTGTCACCACCACCATTTCTGGTGATGGTGACCACTGTCACCACCACCATTTCTTGGTGACCACTGCCACCACCACCATTTCTTGGTGACCACTGCCACCACCACCATTTCTTGGTGACCACTGTCACCACCACCATTTCTTGGTGACCACTGTCACCACCACCATTTCTTGGTGACCACTGCCACCACCACCATTTCTTGGTGATGGTGACCACTGTCACCACCACCATTTCTTGGTGACCACTGTCACCACCACCATTTCTGCCGACCACTGTCACTAGTTTTTGTGCAGCCAAGTACAATTTCAGACCATTGTAATGGATGGGCTGAAAATCGCACCACACTAAATCACACATTAAGGTGAATAGGGTTCCTGCACGATTCAGGTGTGAACCGGCCCTAAATGGGACAAGGCTACATCCTTTTCCAATCAGACAGATATGAATGGATGGAAACGAATGCCATCTGTTTACGTCTGTTCTGTTTATTGTTCGTTTTAGGGAAAAAGAACATTTTTTAAACAAAATGGTGGCTGTCTGCACACAGACACCAACTTCCAGTTGCATCAGTGTGAAAGAAACGAGTAAAAAATGGCTTCACCTTCCATTTTCTACCTGTAGAGGACTCCTCAGATGTGTTTCGCCCTTTTTCGGGGCTTAATCAATAGTTGGCTTCTGCAACTACTAAGGCCTCATGCACACAGGATGTCAAAAACCTGTGCTTACAGAATCTTAGATCGCATGCTCTTCTGGGGAGAGCCTTTGTGCTGGTACACTTGTGAGAATTTATGTACAGTGGAACCTTGGTTAACGAGTAACGCGGTTAACGAGCGTTTTAAAAATCCTGACTCGGTTTGCGAATGTTGTCTCACAGAATGAGCAGAATTCAAGCTAATGGGGTATGCAGTACCGCATTTGGCCAGAGGTGCGGCGGCACCAGTGACGGTTCAGAGCCAGTTGGAATTACTCGTAATTACTCAGAAATACTCGGAATTACTCGGAAACACTCGGAAATGCTCCGTCCCGAGTGTTTCCGAGTCTTTCTGAGGGTTTCCCAGTTCAGCCGAGATGTCCCTGAATATTTCCGAGGCTCTCCAGCGCCCCCACCACCTCTGGCCACATGCGGTATTGCATGCAATAGAAGTGAATGCGGAACAAATTATCTTTGTTTCCATTGACTTCTATGGGGAAACTCGCTTTGATATGCGAGTGCTTTGTATTACAAGCATTCTCCTGGAACGGATTATGCTCGTAATCCAAGGTTCCGCTGTAGTTAATTTCCTAGCCATTGATTATTTGGCTTCTGTATAATTGGCTGATATGCTGCCACCTTGTGGTTATTTTGGTTATAGCACCATCTTTTCCTGTCTTATTATCTGTGTCCCCTCCCATTCTTGTGATGTATTTCCTGTTCCTGTTCCTTCACACTGTCTTGTGGGGGATAAAGATGGCCACTTGTCTCAAGGACACGTGCTAATCTGCTCGCATCCGGGAACACATTACAGTAAAACCTTGGATTGCGGGTAACACGCGGTTCCCGAGTGTTTCGCAATATGAGCTCTTTTTTTAAAAAAATTCTGACTCGATTTGCTAGCGTCGTCTCACAAGACGAGCAGGATTCAAGCCCCTGGGGTGTGCAGTACCGCATTTGGCCAGAGGTGCGGGGGGAGCGCCGAGTGTCTCTGAGTGTCTCTGAGTGTCTCCGGCGCCCCACCTCTAGCCACATGCGGTATTGCATACACTAGCAGTGATAGTGGAACAAATTATCTGAGTTTCCATTGATTCCTATGGGGAGACTCGCTTTGATATACGAGTGCTTTGGATTACAAGCATGTTTCTGCAACAAATTATGCTCGTAATCCAAGGTACTACTGTATTAGGTTTTTAGCTAAAAATACCATCTTTTCTTTCATCAGCCACATTTTGTTGTCTGCTAGATCTACTTCAATAAAGATCTTCGCTGATGAGAAAAATGTGTTTGGTGACCGTCCGCTGTGATTGTATCTGCTTATTCAGGCCAGGCATAAAGGTCTCAGCGAGAAATAAGTCACTAATACAACAGTCGGAGTCGGAATAGCCTTTGTTTCCCATTTTTTAACATTATGTTATTGCTGAGATATTCATTGTATGAAGAATATTCTAGCACAATATGTCAGACACGATGATGGATGAGGCACGCTGTGTTCTGTCTTGACTTTCTTTCATACGCCTTATTGTACTGTACCTGCTCAGGTGTTAGTTGTTGTGCTGATACATCTGGACAAGTTTTGCTGGTGGGGGCATCAGATGCACGACTTGTATTAGTCTAGAGAATTATAAAAACACACATATTAATAGTAAAACATTACAGCTTAGCAATCTAGCCAAAACATGGAGGTGCAATTAGAGATAATGGACTTGTGCATTGTATTAGTTGTCAACTGAAAACTGGGCAAGGAAACCCCCACCCAAACCCAAAGACCAATTCATTAAATGAATTAAAGTGAATGGACATCCAACACTTTAATGGGTTTTGGATAGAATGCAAAAGGGTTAAAACCCCCTGTCAGTTTATTTTTGCTGCCTGTTTCCCCATGGGGGATATTTCTCTTTATTCTCTGTTCCAGAGACGCAACAGGAAATGTAAAAGTTGGACCAGAAGATTGGAGCCCCCCACCGAAATCCCCCCCAAAAAAAGGTTTTATTCCAAACATGTAGTAAACCTAATATTCAACGCATTTCGGCGGCAACATTTTGCAACCTTTATCTGGGCTTAAAGCGGAGTTCCAGGCTATTTTTAGTTTATTAAAAGTCAGCAGCTACAAAAAGTGTAGCTGCTGACTTTTAATAAACAGCCGCTCACCTGTCCCACGGTCCAGTGATGTGGCCGCATGGAGCCCCGCTCATCTCCCCCTCCTCTCCGTGGCGCTGTTATTGGAACTGTGGGCACCCGGCACTTCATGGCCGGGCGCGCACTGCACATGTGCGAGTCGCGCTGCGCTCTCGGAGTTGACAGGCAATCTTCTGGGATCTGTCACGTTTCCCAGAAGATGGCCTAGAGGGAGGGGCCGCCTAGGGGGAGAGGAGGAGTCACCTAGGCGGCCTGAAGGCTGAACGAGGAAGTGGGACAGGAAGTCCCTCTCTAAAGTAGGTACCCACTCCCCCCCCTCAAAAAAATGACATGCCAAATGTGGCATGTAAGGGGGCAAGGATTGCTTAAAGCGGAAGTTCCACTTTTGGGTGGAACTCCGCTTTAAGAAAGCAGTTGTTAAGGAGCAGCTGCTGAATTTTCCAGATTTTATCTACAGTTTGAGCCTTTAAAAGCCGTTTGCTTAAAGCGGAACTTCACCGCCCGAACTTCACCCGATCTGATTCTCCAATCGTCTTCGAGTCCAGGCGCCAGCATTTTGACTAAGGGAAACCAGCAGTGAAGCCTTACTGCTTCCAAACTGGCTTCCAACTGTGCATGCGCTAGCCACGCTGCCCTTTATGAATAGTCTCACAGTCTTCTGGGACCTGTAATGTGTCACCGAAGGCTGTGGGGGGGGGGCTGAACTTCTACTCGGAGCACCGCTGCGATCCATCTAGGAGTGGTGGAACGGGTACCAGTCAAAATCAAATAACTGCTCCCTCCTCCTTTACATTTGGCACTTTGTTTGGGGGGCGGGGGTCAGGTGCCTGAGTTTGAATGGTACCCGTTCCCCACTTCCAGATGGATCACAATGATCCGAGTCTTCCCAAAAAAAAAAAAATATGAATGCAATCTATACACTGGGGGGAGAACCTCTGGTGGAATCTAGGATGGAAAAGGACCTGGGGGTCCTAGTAGATGATAGGCTCAGCAATGGCATGCAATGCCAAGCTGCTGCTAACAAAGCAAACAGAATATTGGAATGCATTAAAAAGGGGATCAACTCCAGAGATAAAACGATAATTCTCCCACTCTACAAGACTCTGGTCCGGCCGCACCTGGAGTATGCTGTCCAGTTCTGGGCACCAGTCCTCAGGAAGGATGTACTGGAAATGGAGCGAGTACAAAGAAAGGCAAAAAAGCTAATAAAGGGGAGGATCTTAGTTATGAGGAAAGGTTGCGAGCACTGAACTTATTCTCTCTGGAGAAGAGACGCTTGAGAGGGGATATGATTTCAATATACAAATACCGTACTGGTGACCCCACAATAGGAATAAAACTTTTTCACGGAAGGGATTTTAACAAGACACGTGGCCACTCATTAAAATTAGAAGAAAAGAGGTTTAACCTTAAACTACGTAGAGCAGGGATTCTCAAACTACGGCCCTCCAGCTGTTGCGGAACTAAACATCCCATGAGGCATTGTAAAACTCTGACATTCACAGACATGACTAGGCATGATGGGAATTGTAGTTCCTGAACACCTGGAGGGCCGCAGTTTGAAGACCCCTGACGTAGAGGGTTCTTTACTGTAAGAGCGGTAGGATGTGGAATTTCCTTCCACAGGCGGTGGTCTCAGCGGGGAGCATCGATAGTTTAAAAAAACTATTAGATAAGCACCTGAACGACCGCAACATACAGGGATATACAATGTAATACTGACATATAATCACACACATGGGTTGGACTTGATGGACTTGTGTCTTTTTTCAACCCCACCTACTATGTAACTATGTAACTGTAACATTTTGGATTTCACATCACTTTCTATCCAGGTCACAGTTGCCAATGGGACAAATACAGGCGGTGAATCTACCCAGTGGGGTTACAGACAAAAAAGTTTTGGCTTTAGATAAACTTTCATTTGTTTGTAGATTATTTTATCAGGATATGTACAACTGTGTGCAAGAGAAAGAATATGATCAAGCTTGTCTGTTCATGTCATTGCAAAATAAACACTCGTAAATGTAATGCGTCTGAGCTACCGTTTTGGTTCCTTGGATTGCTTCCTGTGGTAATAAAAATATGATGCTATCAAGCATCGAGAGCTCATAAAAATGTTCTCATACTGGTTTTAGTACTCTACGATCCATGCAGTGAGGGACAAACATGCAGGGGTCGCTCTGTGGGAATCCAGTTTGGGTCCCCCTTTGGCCCCCAGTAATGTTGCTCAACAGAGGTCCTTGTTCTGTGGTCATGGAGACACTTTTCCAATGTGTGTCCTCTGACCCGGGAGAGTCATTAGCCACAGAGCAGAGTCCACTTCCTCTACTGTTCTTCTCCAGTGGTGGGCAGCCCTCAATGATGCAAAGGATGGCCAGTTTGGGCCCCCTTTTAACCCCCTGTACTGTTGCCCAAAAAAGGTCCTTGTTGTGTGGTCATGGAGACACTTTTCCAGTGTGTGTCCTCTGACCTGGGAGAGTCAATAGCCACAGAGCAGAGTCCACTTCCTCTACTGTTCTTCTCCAGTGGTGGGCAGTCCTCAATCCTCAATGATGCACAAGATGGTACTTCATGGAGTGATGTCAGCACTGATCTCTGCATTATTTTTCAGTGAGCCCAAGGCAGCAAGCCGCTTTCAAACACTTGGCAGAGTCTCAGTATGTCGATTGTTTTTGGGCTGCCTGTGAATGATGGCTGGATGATGTGATTCCCCCACTGGCCAATCAAGAGGCCGAAAACCTGGCACTGGGGAGAGGATGACAGCAGCCAGTGAGGGTTGTAACCCCTGCATTGCTGGAAGAAGTGCAAATAGCTTTAGTCACAGCCAAAATAAACTTCTTAGAAAACTGAAACATATTTAACAGAAGAGGTAATCTCAAGAATAATATTCTATAATGAAGCCAATAAGGCAGATAAACAAAAAGTCCATGTAGACTGAATACTCCTGAAGCCAAGTGAAAGATAAGTAGCAGATCTAGAAAGCCAAAATGCACTTGCTCGCTCTGACAGGACACACAAGGGCATAAGAAGTAGGCGAAGCCTCTAAACGCGTCGCCATGCACACCACCTGATGCTGTGTTTTACTCTGCAGTGGTGAAGGCTTTACTCTGTGGGTTGGTTGGCGGCTTCATCCTGGTGTGCTCGCTGTAACGTGGCTTTCCCCCGGCTGTGTCCTCTTGAGCAGTCCTGCTTCTTCCTTCTCTCCCTCGGTTGCCCACGAATGGGTAGGCTGGACTGCGTTCCACAGACTAAAGATATCCTCCTCAGGCACACAAAGCTGGTCTTACATGTAAGAAGATATTATTCAATAAAGTGTTTGGTTTATTGGTATTTGGAGTCCCTGTTTTTATACCAGCTTCAGAGAGACTGCTTGGCTACATTATATGGCTCCAATATAAAATATTATTCTTGGGATTACCTCTTCTGTTAAATATGTTCGAGTTTACATGCAAATTTATTTCTGCTGTGTGTCAGGACCCAGGTCTGAACCTGCGAGCTCTGCTGTGTATGAAGATGTCTCTTCTCGCTGAGCCACATGCTGGACAGCGCCCAGGACAATTCCTTGAATGATCTGGCCTTGAACCTGTTTTCTCTTGAACTTTGAAGCCTTTGCTCCTCCCGTGAAACTCCCTATTTAGCCATACCTTTGCACTTCATGTTTGCCAGATTATTGTGCTCTTCTCCAGTCACTATCTTGCTTCACTCCTGCTGCCTTCCATATCTCCACTACTACTCGTTACCAACCCTTGGCTTGTTCCTCGGCTAAGCTTCTGCTTAATCCCAATCAGTGACCACTTGTTACTAACCTTTGGCTTGTTTACTGACTACCCTTTTGCTTGACTCCTACATGCTACTTCTGCTACTGGACTCCAACATGCTCACCTCCTGGTGGGGTGATACTGAGGACCACGCCCTGGTACTATCATGCAGCAAAACCCATCTTCACCATCAGGAGCTCTGTTGAACACCGGTTAGTGCGTAGATTCTGCACTTTGGGTGAGCCCATACCATCTGCCAGGGTGACCTTCTGCTGTACTTATCCAGGTGGTCGGTTGGAGCCTCTCTACTGCTATAGCTACTAGTCTCTGAGTCTGACCCCTGACCGTGGCACATTGACTAGAAGTGTTTGCGCTTCTTCACAAATTTTAGTTGCATATCATACCAGGTTCCACGGTCTCCCTTAGCAATTTTTGCTTCTATTACCTTCTTGCAATTCATGGGTCAGAGTTTTGGCGCTGGGAACATTCTTCCTTCCTTGCATTGCTGGAAGGTGGAGGTGAGTCTTTTTGGAGTTTAGTTCCTCCTTAATCTGCAGGAACAAGCTGTCAGTTTGACAGCTCAGTCCAGGACATGGTTGGGCAATACAGAGGTGGGTAAGGCTCCTGCCCCAGCCATGCCCCTTTTCTTCAGATCATGCTGCCCAAGGCACGTACCTCAGCCAGGCCCTGTGTAAAGATACACTTTAAAATGTGTATAGATTTTCCATAAAGATCCACATTGAATTTAAATATATACAATACGAAACACAACTTTGAAACACTGGCCAGGCAGACGCAAGCAAATCACAAAATTCTGTTTTGTTTGCAAGAACCAGAACACAGTACCCTGTAGTCAGATCAGTAAAAGATCTATTCTGATAGGTTCATTGGTTCGCTCTCTCCTTAAATACTGCTGTGATCCATGTTTATACAGGTCTGAAAATGAAGCACTTTTCACCAGAGAAATGTTTATGGGGAAAGTTTTACATAAATACTTGGAAAAAAAAAGTTATTTGTTCGGAAGCGTTTCGTTTTTTTTATTTTTTATTTTTATTCTATTCCCCGTAACTTCATAAAGTGACACAAGAGAAAAATCTTTTCATTCTGCTAAAGTATCCACTTTAAAGAATTTACTTCTTCAAATCGCAGAGCACACAGGAAGGAAAGTGCTTTAAAACATTTTATTTGGCTGTAAATCAGGAACTGCATGCGCAGAGGTACTCCGGGACTCGTACTAAAACCGCACAAGGCAAAAAACGATTTATATAAGTAAAAAGTATTACAAACGTGCAATAAATAAATATGGAGCAAACTACACATGAACTGCAATTACTGTACAAATAGTATCATAATCAAAGGAGAAGAAATTAAGAAAAAAAGCTGCAATGATAAAAAAACTAAAGTTAAGAAAAATTACATTTGTTAAAAAGTTACATTTAAAAAAAAGTAATGATAAAAACATTACACTCACTACTTTACATTGTAGCAAAGTGTAATTTCTTCAGTGTTGTCACATGAAAAAGATAGAATATAATATTTACAAAAATGTGAGGGGTGTATATATACATATATATATATATATATATATATATACATATATATATATATATATATACATATATATATATATATATATATATATATATATACATATATATATATATATATATATATACATATATATATATATACATATATATATATATATACATACATATACATATATATATATATATATATATATATATATATATACACATATATATATATATATATATATATATATATACACACATATATATATATATATAGTTTTATTCAGTTAATCTGACATTCCTTCACTTTTTGTGGGGTGAAGTACTGAGAACTCTGTCCCCTTTAGCCATTTAGCCATTATAAAAGGCTTCCACACCCTTTTATTGTTTTATTATTGCCAAGATGAAGGAGTAAGTCTCACCCCATGAGGATGTATTTATAAAAAATAATTGCACAGTAATTATAGTTCTTAATGACATTGACTGCATGTTTGGGGTCGTTGTCCTGCTGCAGAATAAATTTGGGGCCAATCACACGCCTCCCTGATGGTATAGCATGATGAATAAGTATCTGGCTGTATTTCTCAGCATTAAGGACACCATTGATCCTGACCAAATCTCCAACTCCATTTGCAGAAATGCAACCCCAAACTTGCAAGGAACCTCCACCACGCATCATTGTTGCCTGCAGACACTCATTATTGTACCGCTCTCCAGCCCTTCAGCAAACAAACTGCCTCCTGCTACACCCAAATATTTCACATTTTGACTCATAAGTCCAGAGCATCTGCTGCCATTTTCCCGCTCCCCAGTTCCTATGTTTTCATGCATAGTTGAGACGCTTAGCCTTGTTTCCACGTTGAAGGTTTGGCTATTTGGCCGCAATTCTTCCATGAAGGCCACTTCTGGCCAAACTTCTCTGGACAGTAGATGTGTGTACCTGGGTCCCACTGGTTTCCGCCAGTTTTGTGCTGATGGCACTGCTGGACATGCTGATGGCACTGCTGGACATCTTCTGATGTTGAAGGGAAGTGAGCATGATGTGCCTGGTTTCCTTGGCCAACCACTGCATCTATGGTCCTTAATGTTGGCCGATCAATGGTGTCCTCAATGCTGAGAAATACAGGCAGATACTTATCCAGCAGGCCATACCATCAGGGAGGCAGCAGAACAACGACCCCCAAACATACAGCCTATGTCATTAAGAACTAAATTTTGTTATCTAATCTAAAGTGATCTAAAGTGTGAAGAACAAAGGAGTCCTGGAAATGATGGTTTGGCCCCCACAGAGCCCTGATCTCAACATCAAGTCTGTTTGGGATTACATTGAAGAGACAGAGGGATTTGAGGCAGCCGACATTCACGGAAGATCCATGGTTAGTTCTTAAAGATGTTTGGAACAACCTACCTACCTAGTTCCTTCAAAAACCGTGTGGAAGTATATCTAGAAGAACTGATGGTGCTTTACAGGCAGAGGGTGGTTACACCAAATATTGATGTGATTTGGATTTCTCTTCTGTTAATTTACTTTCCATTTTGTTAATTGATAAAAATAAATAAATAAATAACACTTCTATTTCTGAAATCATTCTTACTTTACTGCACTTCTCCACACCTGCCTTTTGCACACTAATATATATATATATATATATATATATATATATATATATATATATATATATATATAGTCAGGTCCATATATATTGGGACATTGACACAATTCTAATTTTTTTGGCTCTATACACCACCACACTGGATTTGAAATGAAATGAACCAGATGTGCTTTAACTGCAGACGTTCAGCTTTAATTTGAGGGTATTTACATCCAAATCAGGTGAACGGTATAGGAACTACAACAGTTTGTATATGTGCCTCCCACTTTTTAAGGGACCAAAAGCAATGGGACAATTGGCTGCTCAGCTTTTCCACGGCCAGGTGTGTGTTATTCCCTTATTATCCCATTTACAAGGAGCAGATAAAAGGTCCAGAGTTCATTTCAAGTGTGCTATTTGCATTTGGAATCTGTTGCTGTCAACTCTCAATATGAGATCCAAAGAGCTGTCACTATCAGTGAAGCAAGCCATCATTAGGCTGAAAAAACAAAACAAACCCATCAGAGAGATAGCAAAAACATTAGGTGTGGCCAAATCAACTGTTTGGAACATCCTTAAAAAGAAAGAACGCACTGGTGAGCTCAGCAACACCAAAAGACCCAGAAGACCACGGAAAACAACTGTGGTGGATGACCGAAGAATTCTTTCCCTGGTGAAGAAAACACCCTTCACAACCGTTGGACAGATCAAGAACACTCTCCAGGAGGTAGGTGAATGTGTGTCAAAGTCAACAATCAAGAGAAGACTTCACCAGAGTGAATACAGAGGGTTCACCACAAGATGTAAACCATTGGTGAGCCTCAAAACCAGGAAGACCAGATTAGAGTTTGCCAAACAACATCTAAAAAAGCCTTCACAGTTCTGGAACAACATCCTATGGACAGATGAGACCAAGATCAACTTGTACCAGAGTGATGGAAAGAGAAGAGTATGGAGAAGGAAAGGAATTGCTCATGATCCAAACCATACCACCTCATCAGTGAAGCATGGTGGTGGTAGTGCCATGGCGTGGGCATGTATGGCTGCCAATGGAACTGGTTCTCTTGTATTTATTGATGATGTGACTGCTGACAAAAGCAGCAGGATGAATTCTTCAGTGTTTTGGGCAATATTATCTGCTCATATTCAGCAAAATGTTTCAGAACTAATTGGACAGCGCTTCACAGTGCAGATGGACAATGACCCGAAGCATACTGCGAAAGCAACCAAAGAGTTTTTTAAGTGAAAGAAGTGGAATGTTATGCAATGGCCAAGTCAATCACCTGAGCTGAATCCGATTGAGCATGCATTTCACTTGCTGAAGACAAAACTGAAGGGAAAATGCCCCAAGAACAAGCAGGAACTGAAGACAGTTGCAGTAGAGACCTGGCAGAGCATCACCAGGGATGAAACCCAGCGTCTGGTGATGTCTATGCGTTCCAGACTACAGGCTGTAATTGACTGCAAAGGATTTGCAAACAAGTATTAAAAAGTCAAAGTTTGATGAATGATTGTTAATCTGTCCCATTACTTTTGGTCCCTGTGGGAGGCAGATATACAAACTGTTGTAATTCCTACACCGTTCACCTGATTTGGATGTAAATACCCTCAAATTAAAGCTGAAAGTCTGCAGTTAAAGCTCATCTTGTTCATTTCAGTTCAAATCCATTGTGGTGATGTATAGAGCCGAAAAGATTAGAATTGTGTCGATGTCCCAATATTTATGGACCTGACTGTGTGTGTATATATATATATATATATATATATATATATATATATATATATATATACATACATACAGTATATATACACACACACACACTATATAATTTTTTTCCCAAGTCTGCTTTGCCATATAGATATTGGCAGACACAGAGGCGAATGTTAAGTCTCAACTACGATAAATTACTTACTGATCTAATTTTCTGCAGAAGGCTTCTACTATAAATATAGGTCTAGAAAGGTGAAGGATTTAATCCAGGAATGATTGCTGTGTGGAGATTGGGTCCTCCCAGACCGTGTTATGAGGACAGTCAATGTGCCAACAGCTGTGATTTTATTACTTTGGTGCTAAGGGCCAGTAGCTGCAATGAGCTCCAGTATACAATACACAACGAGGGATCTCTTTACCCGCGCCCACTCACCGTGATATACAGTTTTGTGGGGAAATTCTGATTTGATGGCCTTAAAGGGATGTTCTTGCCGGGCAACTGATATGCAATATTAAACACGTTCTTATAAGAGGCAGGAACCCTGCAAAATACACATTTTCTTCTAGGAGTATTCTATTTAAACTTTGAGCATGTGAGCTTTCTACATAAGTACTGTCTGGAACAGCATGTCTATGGATGAATCCTCCTTTATAAGCCCCTCCCCTACAGTATAGCCCCACCCTCTATCTGCACAGCTATCGATTGCGTCAGACACAGTGCAAAATTGAATGGCAGTGTGCAACATAAAGTGACAATAGTGGACAACAAAACTGTAGATTTCAGCACTAGTATCCCGGCTTTGGAGTACAGAGTACACAAGAAAAAAGAGTTATAGGAAAATTATAGGCCAATATTTAACATTTTTTTTTAGTTAATATGTTTGAAGCTGATGTTTTATATCTTTCAGTAATTTATAGTATATATATATACCGTATATACTCGAGTATAGGTCGTTCCGAGTATAAGTCGAGGCCCTAATTCGAGGGTGAGAAATGCACAGCTACTGTAAGTGGAAAAGAGGGTCAACAATGCCCATTTGCATGCCTCACTGTGCCCATTTGCAGCCATAGGTCCCCTGAACTTCAAACTCGGTAGCTAAGAGTTCCTAGATGCCCCCTAGCTGCAGCCAAAATTTGGGGTCTCTGAACCCAAAGGGTCCCAAAATGACATTGCTGCAGATGGACACAGTTGACCGAATTAGGGGCCCTATATCTTGGGGCCACTTAGTGATAAGAACCCCAAATTTGGTGTGCAAACCCAGTGAAACTAGCTCCATAAAATATCCAAAGCTGGGGTTTCTAGCACCAAGTGACCCCGAGATACAGGGCCCCAAAAATAATCGGTTCAGAAAATGTCAAGCACTTTTCTGCAGCAGAGAATGACATTTTCCAAACCGAATTTGGGGCCCAGTATCTCGGGGCCACTCGGTGCTAGGAACTCCATCTTTGGATATGTTATGGTTCCACTGGGTTTGCACACCAAATTTGGGGTTCCTAGCACCAAGTGGCCCTGAGATACGGGGCCCCAAAGTCAGTTCGGAAAATGAAATTTTTTGCTGCAGAAAAGTGCTTGACTCGAGTATAAGTCGAGGGGCACTTTCAGCACAAAAAATGTATATATATATATATATATGAAATGATTTATAATTTTTATATTTTATATGTAATTACATTATAATATACAGTATATATATAAAATATTTTTTTACAATTATTTATATATAAATAAATATATATACATATAAAAAAAAAAAAATATATATATATATATATATAAATAAATAAATAAATATATATATATATATATATATATATATATATATATATATATATATATATATATATATATATATATATATATATATATATTTTTTTATGTTTTGACATATATATACATATATATACCATTTACTATAGACTGCACCCATGGAAAAGGAGAAAATGATTCCTTTTCCCTAAGTGCTATGACTTTTCTAGGAGAACACGATGGAAGCTGCTTCCTTTTGGACACACTGTCTCTGATTGAAACTTTGTGTTAGGAGGGGTGGAGTCACTACACTAACTCATTGACTAAGACTGGGGTTCACATATGAGCATACAGCAGGAGTCCGGTGCGTCCCCGTTTACCATTTCAGGTCCGATTTCAGCCCGAATTTTGGGCTGAATTCGGACCTGAAATGGACCAAAAGATGCACAGGTGCAGACGCAAATTGCACCAGAGCCACTGTGGAGATATGTGAACTGACTCCATAGAGAGCCAGTCAAGTTCCCCCACCCCAAACTCGCTCATCCATGTCTTTTTGGACCTTGCTTTGTGCACTGGTGAGCAGTCATGTTGGAACAGGAAGGGGCCATCCCCCAAACTGTTCCCACAAAGTTGGGAGCATGAAATTGTCCAAAATGTCTTGGTATGCTGAAGCCTTAAGAGTTTCCTTCACTGGAACTAAGAGGCCAAGCCCAACCCCTGAAAAACAACCCCACACCATAATCGCCCCTCCACCAAATGATTTGGACCAGTGCACAAAGCAAGGTCCATTAAGGCATGGATGAGCGAGTTTGGGGTGGAGGAACTTGATGTCCTGACCTCAACCTGACAGAACACCTTTGGGATAAATTAGAGTGGAGACTGTGTTCCAGGCCTTCTTGTCCACATCAGTGCCTGACCTCACAATGGCGCTTCTGGAAGAATGGACAAACATACCCATAGACACACTCCTAAACCTTGTGGACAGCCTTCCCAGAAGAGTTGAATCTGTTATAGCTGTGAAGGGTGGGCCAACTCAATATTGAACCCTACAGACGAAGACTGGGATGCCATTAAAGTTCATGTGCGTGTAAAGGCAGGCTTTTACTTTTGGTAATATAGTGCATGACCACAGACTGAAGGCTGTGGGGAACTGTGCGCACCGATGGATGGAGCCTGCCGGAATGCAAAATAAGGTAAGTGATACCTACTATGGCTCCGGGGGCAATATTAGGTCAATGATGTCATGAGCATGTGTATATGTGCAACTGCTGAGGGTGGAATCCCCCCTGCCTGCAGCTCATTGGGCAGGCAGGGATGCAATCATTGGATGGCTTCCTTATTAGATTTTATAAACATGCCCCCATGCCCCAAAGCACCCCCCCTATGTTGAGGGCATGTGGCCTGGTATGGTTCAGGAGAACGAGCGAGCATCCTGACTTGCTGGGCTGCATGCTCAGATAAGGGTCTGGTATGGATTTTTTTATTGCTAGCATTTTTTTTTTTTTACATTCAGCTGTCATTGGGCAAACTCACTGACAGCTGATGAGTCATCGGTTGTTAAGGAGGCGGCGGTTGGTTTCCCTGCCTGCTCCTTAACAACCAGCTGTCGGTCAATTTTCCACCGATTCGAATTCCGATTATTCTGAAAATTTGGAATTAGTTGGAAAATAATAAATCTTTCATTTCTGCCCAAGTCATATCAAAGTCCCGTCATGTCGCGCGGAAAAGTCGCAATGGAAATCGCACCAATTTTTAAGTTGCACAAGTGTGAATGAAGCCTTACAGATGCCTACAATGGTTAACATCAGCAAAATAGAAATAAAACTCCATAGATCACTTCACTGAGACTTGCTATAAAATCTCGCCCATAGCGATCAAATTCCATCATGTTTTTAGTGTAAAAATAAGGGAAAACATTTGAGCACTTGCTAGAAGCAACACCACTACATCTCCTTTGTGATAGTGTTAGAAAATGAGAAACATTTATTTACAGGCGGACGCTAAAGCTGTAATCGAAAACCCTGGGAAGACACCTAAATACTCAGTTAAAATACAAATAGTATGTTTATTGTTCTACCAGCAAAAGGAATTGTAATGCCCCATACACGCGGTCGGACATTGATCGGACATTCCGACAACAAAATCCATGGGTTTTTATCCGACGGATGTTGGCTCAAACTTGTCTTACATACACACGGTCACACAAAGTTGTCGGAAAATCCGATCGTTCTGAACGTAAAACACGTACGTCGGGACTATAAACGGGGCAGTAGCCAATAGCTTTCCTCTCTTAATTTATTCTGAGCATGCGTGGCACTTTGTGCGTCGGATTTGTGTACACACGAAATTTTATAGCAAGCTCTCAAACTTTGTGTGTCTGAAATTCCGATGGAAAATGTGTGATGGAGCCCACACACGGTCGGAATTTCCGGGCGCCTGAATTAGAGCGGGGGTGTTTTCGAAGCACCTGATTAGAGTCATAGGCTCTGATAGGCGTCAAAAAAGGTGACCTGTGAGGGCCATGCTCGGCGCTCGCAGGTCACTTAGCTGCGTTTGAAAAGCGAATGAATATTCGCTTTCCTAACACTAAACCGCCTCTCTGCCAATCAGGTGCTCGGATCTGTTACCCGTCACCTGATTGGCTGAAACAATAGGCGCTGTGATTGGATGCCTATCAGGCGTCCAATCATAGCAGAGGACGGGAAGAGAGGATGGGAGAAGACATCGAGGAGCATCGAGGAGCTGTCCCACCAAGACAGGGTAAGTGCAGACGGCGGGTGGGGGGCACACTGGCAGCATTTGATATGGCACAGTGGCTGCGTTTGATGGGGCACAGTGGGAGCATTTGATGGGGCATAGTGGGAGCATTTGATGGCACAGTGGGAGCATTTGATGGGGCACAGTGGGAGCATTTGATGGGGCACAGTGGGAGCATTTGATGGGGCACAGTGGGAGCATTTGATGGCACAGTGGGAGCATTTGATGGGGCACAGTGAGAGAATTTGATGGCACAGTGGGAGCATTTGATGGCACAGTGGGAGCATTTGATGGGGCACAGTGGGAACATTTGATGGCACAGTGGGAGCATTTTATATGGCACAGTGGCTGCGTTTGATGGGCCAGTGGCTGCGTTTGATGGCACAATGGCTGAATTTGATGGGCACAGTGGCTGCGTTTGATGACACAGTGGCTGCGTTTGATGGTACAGTGGCTACGTTTGATGGTACAATGGCGACAATTGATGGGCACAGTGGCTGCGTTTCATGGTACAATGGCGGCAATTGATGGGCACAGTGGCAGCGTTTGATGGCACAGTGAGGCTGCAATTGATGGGGTTTTTATTTCCAGAATTTTTCAGTTTGTTTGCGCCACCCCAAAAATTTTGAGCACCAGCCGCCACTATTCTCAAACTTATCCTCAAGTACCACCAACAGGCAATGTTTGCAGGTTTTCCTTTATCTTGCACAGGTGCTTTAAATCAGAGTCAATGGCTTGGTATTTTGGAAAGCTATTTTATCTAAGAGAAATTCCCAAAACATGGCCTGTTGGGGGTACTTGAGGACAGGTTTGAGAACCACTGCATTACTGTAGTGGAGGATGAACTTGTGGTCCTCCCATTCACATATCCCTGAGAATGGATAACACAGATGTATGAGCGGAGACACCAACCTATTGCAAGGAGAAGCACCCCATGATTCAGGTAAGTTGGGGGTGGTTTGAGGATGGGGGTTGGGAAACGCGACCATGTTTCATGCTACACCATAAATACGGGTGGAACATGAAACATGGTCCCAAGGGTGGACTATACCTTTAACACTGACTAGATGCCTAAAATATAATTCACATTTATGAATGGCAGAATAGAGAAGTAAGAGAGCGAGCGCTCACTGCAGTGTCTTTACATGCTGATGAATTACATAACATAAACAAAGCAGCTGGGCACACAAGATAAACACGATCTAATTACATCCGAGTACATAGCTATAATTAAGTGCTTCAATGAGCCTGGATTCAAAGAAACTTTTCGATAACCTCTGAAGTGAGAAGAATGCTGAGAATAAAATACACTTCATGGGAAAAACAGAGTTCAGCATCCAGAAAATACTCAGTTTAAGGTGCCTGCAGACTTGGCGGACAGTTGTGTTTGCACAATTCAGTAATAAAAGGTTAGTCCTCAGGAGCTTAAAGCCAAACTCCAGGCACATTAGTACACAGATGAAAAATATCCACTTTATTGGGTTCACCCTAAGAGTACCAGGTTGGACCCCCTTTTGCCTTCAGCCTCAACTGCCTTCATTCTTGGTGGCATACTGTAGATTCAACAAGGTGTTGGGAACGTTCCTCAGAGCTTTTGGTCCATAGTGACAAGATGGCATCACGCAGTTGCTGCAGATTTGTCGGCTGCACATCCATGATGCGATTCTCCCCTTCCACCACATCCCAAAGGTGCTCTATTGGATTGAGATCTGATGTCTGTGGAGGCCATTGGAGTACAGTGACTCATTGTCCAGTGGTGAGATGATTGGAGCTTTGTGACATGGTGCATTATCCTGCTGGAAGGAGCCATCAGAAGATGGGTACACTGTAGTCATAAAGGGATGGACATGGTCAGCAATAATACTCAGGTAGGACGTGGTGTTTAAATGATGTTGATACTAAGGGGCCCAAAGTGTGCCAAGAAAATATCCCCCACACCATTACACCACCACCAGCCTGAACCATTAATACAAGGAAGGATGGATCCATGCTTTCATGTTTTTTTACTCCAAATTCTGACCCTACCATCTGAATGTCACAGCTGAAATTGAGACTCATCAGACCTGGCAATGTTTTTCCAATCTTCTTTTGTACAATTTTGGTGATACTGTGCGAATTGTAGTCTCAGTTTCCTGTTCTTAGCTGACAGGAGTGGCACCCTGTGTGGTCTTCTGCCGCTTTAGCCCATCTGCTTCAAGGTTCGATGTGCATTCAGAGATGGTATCCTGCATACTTTGATTGTAACGAGTGGTATTTTGAGTTGCCTTTCTATCATCTCCAACCAGTCTGCCCATTCTCCTCTGACCTCTGACACCAACAAGGCGTTTTCCTCCACACAACTGCCTCTCACTGGATAATTTCTCTTTTTTGGACCATTCTCTGTAAACCCTACAGATGGTTGTGTGTGAAAATCCCAGTAGATCAGCAGTTTTTGAAATACTCAGACCAGCCTGCCTGGCACCAACAACCATGCCACCTTGGTCATCTGCCTGTCCCTCCTTTCACATCAGAGTCCTCAGCTCCCCCTCCCCCTTTCATATCAAGTGTCCTAAGCTACCCTCCCAACCCTTCACAGTAGAGTCCTGCCTTTCAATCTTCACCACAGCATGGTTATGGCAGTGGGCAGGAGGTGGACTAAACAGAAGAAGACTTCCATCCCTTTCTGAATGCTACAGCTTTCCTGAATGCCACCCACCCTGGATTGGGATCATGTGTTTCCATTATGCTGGCGGCCAATCAGCCTGTGCTATGGAAACACACATTGGGATACAGCATGGCACCCCTGATGAACCCAGATGGCACACCAGGGTGTTGTGGTCCCCCGCAAGAGAAACGCTGATCTACACTCCTCTGCTAATGCATTTTTTATAAGCACCTGAGGCTCAAAGGGAATCATCAAAGGCAATATTTTAAGTGATTATAAAGGCAAAAAAAAAGCAATGGGGGGCACCCAAGCAGACGTGCTCCCGAGCCACTGCTCTGCATGGTTATTCAGACATGGAGCCGTGGCTCAGCCCCGCCCCCTCTCTCCTCATTGGCTCACTGGCTGTTATTGAGTGTGCCCCCCAAAGGTTTTTTTAGAAAGGTAAAATACCTTCAGCCTTTAGAACCACTTTAAAGTATATGTGAACCCCCACCTTGTAAAACAACCCATTCAGTTTAAATTAGAAATGAAAGGCAAAACATTTGTGTATACTTACAGAGCTGTATACTTACTATACAGCTAGAGAACTGACCACGTTGTGTTCTAATGCCTTGTGTGGTCGGTTTTTAATAGGAAAGCAGAGGGACTGGCAGGTACACCAGGGATATCACACAAAGGTTGAATTTACAAATTCTTTAACAATAAAAAAAACATGTATATAATTTTAAATGGTAATTTTATCTTCAGCATGAGCGCCATTTGGGCTATGACTGTGTAATTGTATGGTAGCTTTAAATGTCTCTCCTGTCAAAGTAAACACTAAATACCCGTATACACTTCACTATAGATGTAACTAGTGGAATTCTTCATCTCTTCTTACCTTTTGTGACTGTCTAATTTCATCTTCAGTAGGCTCAAGGGAAGGAAACTGAATCCCTTTCTTAATCAATTCTAAGTATAATTCTTTGACTTCAGTCTGATCTACGTTTGCGCGTGAGCCAGTGGACCATGTCTAGTGAGGGAAAGAATTGGGAAAGAATTGCAAAATGTGTTATTTGTTAAGCTATGACATCAAACAAGACAATTTCCAGAGAACTTCAAAATGCAAAAAAATATACAGAATTATTAGGTCAAAAACAATCCATGGGTGTGCCAGGGTGGACATTCATGCATGTACAACCCAACGGTGCTCAGAGCCTGTTGGACAGTGGAGTGCCCCATAAACTTGGTGGTACTAATGTTATAATCTATGCTCTAAACCAGCATTTCTTAACCTTTTCTATCTCGGAGAAACCCTTGAAATAATTTCCAGGCTCAGGGAACTCCTATATATAATTACTATAGCTACAGTTCAATATATATTAGCTTGATAGTCACTGGGAAGAATGCTGCTTACATTTGTGGTCATTAGGAATGCCCCCCCTTAAAGACAGGTAAAAAGATCATTGGTGACAATGGTTACTTATCTGAGAGATAGGAATTGCCCAGTTGCTCAAGGAGCCCTTGGAAACCTCTGGCGAAACCCTGGTTGGGAAAGGCTGTTCTAAACTATTCAACTGATTATTCTCCCGACCTTAGCTGGGCAGCAGAGTTGGGGGCTTCCGAAGAAGTTGAAAAAAAATCCAGATGGCTTTGTGGCTGGGATGTTCAATCCGTCGTCCATGGGCCAAATGTGGCCATGACCTCAAACATATGACAACCTGCACCCGTCTCCTTCAGCGGAAAATGTCACTCTACCAAATGATTGCCGGTCCTACTTAATCCCGGTGGACATCATACACACACCGCTATTGTGATCATCTCCCCGCTCTTCTCTTTATTTCCTAACACACCGACACGGGGAGGGGAGCCTTTAGATGAGTGGATTACATCTAAAGGTATCCATATAGGGGTTCTGAAGCTGGATTCTTACAATTGTGTGATGAGCATGGTGTCATTCAATGTAGGTGCATTATGTGTCATTTTATCTTTGCTTAATAAAGACGTTTTTTTCACTAGGGCATGTGCTTCCCTGGTCTGTTGTGTTTTTTTTTTGTTTAGATTGTCAACTGTCCTTGTCTTGGCAATTCAAGGTATGGCTGCAAAGAGCCTGATACAGTGAAGGCTGCAACAATGGTTCAGAGCTTTATTGGCTGGTCACACCTGAGCGCGAGAGTGGGATTAATGGTGATATGGTGAAAAAAAAATGTGATTTTTGTGATTGTGATTAAACAGTCGGTAGACTTCCAACGGGGACTGAATGAACAGGGATGAACCATTTCATTTTATTGTGGCCCACAACCAGTTACCAGATCACTTAAGTGGCCCATGCTCTTCAAAAGGTTGAGCCCTCCTGGTTTTTTTGGTCTCATGAGTAATTTCAGTAAATGTATTTCCTGCTGATACTTCTTAAAATTAGTCTGTAGCCCCCTTGTCCTCCTCTAACTACATGTATCCTTCTCTGGTCTCAACATGGCTATCCTCAGCCTGCTAAGTAATATATGCACTAAAGCATACCATAGAAAATGTTAGTTGTGCCAGCACAGGCTAAACGCCAAATGCACCTTTGTTTAAATAATTGATCTAGTAAGTTGCATACTTGCTAATGTGTTTTAAAGCACGATTGTCATCTAAACATTCATATTCCCATAAAATGTAATAGCACCATAAAGCAGGATATGCAAAAGATACAGTTAAAAAAAACCCCACCTGTTTCGTAATTTGTTATTTCTGTTCTAGTTCATCATATGGCCACATGTCTGTTGCTTTGAAAGAAATCAATCCTGACTAGTCTGTATTCATATTAAATTAATTCTAAATGAAATGTCATGAAAAGTTAATAAAACTTTATAGAAACTCCAAACTGCCAAAAAAAAATGTATTACAATGAACAATACAGAAAGTTTTTGGCCACTCGAATAAATGGAAGCCCATTGACTCATTTTTTAGTGTATGAACATGGAAACAGAGGCTTAACTGCAAGAAAATGAAAGAACACCTGTAAGGTCGTTTACCTACTAAAGTGCCACCAGGTCCAAAGAACAGAAATCTCAAGGTAAGTGTTGGCATCCATCTTCATGATCCCCCCCACAGCGACTTCACCTTTCATGGATGGACTCTGATCCACCTTCTCCTTCCTCTGTACCTTTCAATTGGCCTCCAAGTGCTATGGATAGCTTCACTGGCCAATGGGGAGGTAAGGATCTTAGGGGCAGGTGGCCAGAGCTGGATCATATAAGTTGTGGTCTATATCTGCGCAACAAATTGATTAGGTTTTGGGGATCCTGTGATAATCTGAAGTTAACATCAATATAAGAGCAAACATTAGCCTGCAGCCTCTTCAAACTCCTCTAATTCACTTGATCCTTCTCTTTTTACACATGGATCACAGCCTGGACTTTGGACCTGGAACCTATTAAAAATGCAGGCCGGGCCCACAAGTTTACTTGAAAACAATTGCCTAGACCTTGCAAGGGACTAAAATTAGTAGAAACCCTAATTTCTACACCAGTGGTGTCTAAACTGTGGCCCGGATTCGGCCCTTTGCTTGCCTTTATCTGGCCCTTAGGGTACAATTTCTCCCACTGATGCCAATGATGGGGCACAATTCCTCCCAATGACACCAACAATGGGGCACTAATCCCCCCATTAAAACCAATGATGGGGTATTGATTACTCCCATTGAAGGCATGGCATCTTCTACTCCCACCAGCCACACTCCAGCCCCCCTAAAGCTTGAAGGACAGTAAACTGGCCCTTTGTTTAGAAAGTTTGGAGACTCCTGTAAATCTAGACAAATGGCAATGCCAGTTTCACAACAGTTTTCAGTGACTGTTTGTTATGTGACCTGACTGAGATTTTGGGCTTTGAGATTGTACTTTCTCATTTGTTCAAACTAATAATATTAGGTCCCATCAGTGAGGACTTTAATAAGTGTGAACTCCAGCTGCCATTTTGAAGAGAACCATAGCACAGAGGCCTTTTTTTTGGAAGAGGATGCTATTAGGCAATATGCCCAGTTATCATGGTACAGGGGTTAGTCATAGTTTTCCCAAGGATTAAAGGTTTGAATAATACATTACCTGACACCATCAACATACAAAATTATTATGGCATTTAGGTTCCACAATTTTTAGAGACAACCATTCTTGAAAGGTCAACGTTCAGACACAAAACCAATAATAAACTAATTGCAGACAGCTTACCATGATGAAGCGGAGAATTCTGTTTTGCATTTGGATGGGTAAGTTGTACTTTGGATTCAACAGTTTGACCAACACATCCTTAAGGAAGTCTTTTCGAAGCACCAAATTCTGGAAATTTGGTTTACAGTTCTGCATACACATCTCCAGCAGCTGAATCATTAGAGGGCAAATAAATAAAGATGACATTAGAATTTGAAAACAATAAAAATAGATAATATTTTTGAAAACAGCTTAATGAAAACTTTTGAACGTTTAAAGAGTAAGCCAACCTAAAACGTATATAGATGAAAACTGGATCACCCACTTGCAGGGGTGGCCAGTGCAGGTTAGTTCAGGAGGCTTGCAGAGGGTTAATTGGAGGAGTTTCTTATACATGTAAAGTCATCCTTTAAGCCCAGTTGTGGTTTTTCAAATACTTTACTCTTCCTGTTTCCCATAAAGACTTGTAACACATCCAGCCTGATACTGTGGAGGATATATGTGTTTCGACATGCTGGTTTGGAATGAATGACCTGATTTAAAGTATTGCCTTACTGCCAACCTGAATTCAGGGTATTGCCACGTGTAAAACTCTATTACAGAGCAGTATTACGTAAAGCAGGCTCAAATAAACAATTGTAAAGGTAAATCAACATATCTACTTTTGAAGAGCCTTAATAAAGACAGGTGAAACTACTTTTAGACTAGTGTCCGAAGGTGTTCTGAGGTCCGAGATTAGTTTCTTCTTTGCTTTTACTTCTCCTTACACGTCAGTGTTAATACATGTAAAATACAATTCACAAGGTCTACACTTCATTTCTATAAATCCTGCTATGATATGTGACCTCCATGGGGCATAGACAACAGGGTAGTTGCTATAACCTGGCACCCAAGACACATGCCCTGGGTCTTCCACTGAATGCCTTGGATCTTCTTTACAGTAATTGTTACAACCACCCCAAGAATAATTCTACAGACAAATACTTTAATCTTTGCTGAACTTTGGTTGTGGGATGTTTTTTTGAATCAGTGTTAATACATGGCAAATGCAATTCACAAGATCTAACTTCATTTCTATAAATCCTGCTATGATATGTGAACTCCATGGGGCATAGACAACAGGGTCTTTGCTATAACCTGACACCCAAGACACATGCCCTTGGTCTTGTTTACAGTAATTGTTGCCACCATCCCAAGAATGACCCTGCAGACAAATACTTTGATCTTTGCTGAACTCCGGCTGTGGGGTGTTTTTTTTTTTTTTGGATCCGGTGCATCTATTCTAATCTCCATTAGAAACCTCAATTTTCCCAACCGTTCTGTAGAATTTTGTTGGGTAGGTAAATTATAGCAGTTTGCATTTAATAGATGATTTCTTTTTAACACACCAAATTGAATCCTAGGTGCCCAAGGATACCCTGGGTCTTTTAGAACCTCAGCAACACAAACAGTAGATATGTTTTGGCTGGATTTGGTGACAATCCAGTGTCTTGTTTTCTCTGGTGCCAGAACTATCTCTGTGTAGCTTTATATCTTTCCCCTCCACTGCACTAAACATACTGTATGAAGTGTGTCTAAAAAGTTTAAATGGTCCGATATCTCAGCGGCAATATGAACCAGGTTCACGCACATGCACATGGCTATCAAGAGACACCTTGAGAAGTGCAACCTAGCGTGAAGCACACGTAACCTTCTGGGTAAACCCATTGCGGGTAGTCGAACGTAGTCAGTGTGAGAGGTGGGGTCACAGTGCAATGGAGCAACGAGTGAACATCAAGTTTTGCTACAAATGAGTGAAAATGGCAATGGAGTGGCATGAAATGTTGGGACAGAAGCTGTGATATTTCATTACCATGTGTGACCAGGATCCATCCTTTCTGTGAACTATCATCACAGGGTAATGAGACCTGGTGCTACCAGTTCAATGCGGAATCCAAGTGGCAATCAATGGAATGGTGTCAAGGTCAAGACAATGTTGATCGCCTTCTTCGACAATGATGGCATCATCCATAAGGAATTAGTTCCTGCGGGTCAAACTGTGAACGTCGCATTCTATGAGGACGTTTTGAAACTTTTGGTACGACGCATCCATCGTGTTCGGCCAGAGTTGCACAGGACTGGACAGTAGAATATCCACATCCACGTCAATTCTTGACCTGTTCTCGATCATCCACTGTACTCCCCTGATCTGGAGGCTGCGGACTTCTTTCTGTTTCGCCGCCTGAAGAGCGCCATGAAAGGCGCACGTTTTGTGCATGTGGCAATCCAAAAATGTGTGACAGCAGTTCTGCGATAGGTTCCTAAAGAGACCTTTGCTGACAGTTTCCAGAAGCTTCATGAACGTTGCCAAAAGTGTGTTGTGAAGGATGGTGATTATTTTGAAGGCCAATAAAGGTAATTCTCTTCTGTTTAGTTTGTTTTCTGATACCATTCACCAAACTTTTTAGACACACCTCAGATATATACTGTATACACAATGTTTTATATAAAATGGAGCATTTGTAAAAACTTTAAATTGTTTTTGGCCTTCTGATGTAAACATCTACCCCACAAAATGTAATACTTTATTTTTGGATAGAAGGCATTGAAGTGATTCATCCTCCTGCCTCTAGTTTTCATGAACCCATATGGTCTTTGTGGGGGTCATAACAAAAGTGTTGATTTCAGAGTAATCTTAGTCTTATACTATATGAAGAGAATGGGGGCTCGGTTGCGATGCCATCATTTGACTTTGCAGTGGCAGCAGAAGTTTGGTGAAAACTGGGAACTCTGTTGGGCAGAGCTTATTTACTTACAGAAAGACATAGATTTACTTCCTTCTGGTTGTAGTTCTTGGCAATTCTTTTCTTGAAAGCTTTAACTGCATCTTTTGGCCTGGAAAGAGAGAGATTATGTTTTATTAAAGTGTATGTCATGGCAAAGCATGGCATGACCTGTCAGGCTGTAATGTTAGGATTTGGGTGGGTGGCCGGGGAGGGGGTGCTAAACCGCGGCCTTCACTTCTTGTCCCAAAGCCAAAACAGAAAGTGAGAAGAAATCCATCCAAAGTAAAGGGAATCCATGGATGTTACAAGGGTCATCGGACCTAGTGTCCCCATTGGAAGATTTCCCCTTCTATTCCTGTACTAGTGACAAGCCAAAATTTGGGATTTTCTTCACTTTAACTTTTGGTGACAACAGAAAACAAGACATATAGAGAGGGTGAATCTCCTTGTCGGGGGCACAAATATCAATACAAGGTTGGCAGGCGTTCAGGAGTTATGCAAATATCAAAATGCCTTGATGGGTTAATGTCGGTCGGGAGGAGTGGGTGTTCATAGGCAGGCAGCAGTTACATGGAGGCCACCCAAAGGTAATACCCTCATGTGAAGCTGAGCCTCCATGATTGAAAGAACTGAAATCCAATGAATGAAAGAGGTGGGCCAGGGACAGTCAGGCTAGATGATGCTGGACATCTTCCAGTCTAAAAATAAGGCTGCCTCTGCACATTTCGAGAAGCTCACAGTGCGCAGTGTAATCAGAGTAAGCCAGTTCAATACAAGAAGGGAGCTTGTACAACCGTGCAAGACTGAAGGGAAGGCTGAAGTTCAGCTTTTGAAAGAGAAGAATCGCTCCTGGACGTTTTGGTCTGTGATTTCCCCCTAGATTCCTATTTTTTTTTTCATGTATCGTAATTTCTGTATTTACCCAGGACTATTCCCCCCGGTATTATAGTTTTAGGAGGCAGTTAGAGATGAACTTGTTTTGTGCAATGTCTCATCGGATGGAGTGTAAAATATTTATAAAAGAAATAACAACCATATTCTCCCATGTATAGCTGTGCCTTTATGTATTCCAGATGGCTATCTGAGCCCTGCTCCTTCTCAGAGTGATTGACATTTAGAAGGCTCACAGCTTTGAAAATGTCTTTCATTAGGCCCCTATCCCTCTGTCCCCTTTTCCTGCACAATTTTTATTGTAGATCTGATATATTAGACCTGTATAAAATGTATTGTACTTTTTATCAACTCATAGTGTTTATATTACCCTTAAAGTGTATATAAATTCCAACAATATTTTTCTCTTATTTACTCTCTTTTGGTCTGTTAAATATACCTGTAGCCAGGTCTGGACTACAAAAATATGCAGAAAGAGATATTGCCTTTACTTTGTTCACCCTATACTAAGACACTGAAGTTATACTGCATTATTCTCCTCCGACCAGCAGGGGGAGAGCCAAAGCTAAGCAGGCCCATACACTTCTATGCAGAGCGCTGAGAGCTTTGGGAGGTGTAGTCCAAAACAACCATTGTGTAAAGAAACAACTGATTTTCTGAACTACAGATCCCTATATAAATATACAAAGTGCAGCACTAATAACGTAGCGACTCTAATCTTAACAGAATCGTGCAAAAAAATTTACAAATATTACAATCATCATAATCTCCCGTTAAATAAAGTTCTGTTGTCAATAAATATATGTGACTTCTTAAGTGCTGTGAACTTTCCTTTGTATCATTCACCACTGTGCTTCTCTTATAGACAATGCTTGATTGTGCACCTTCTACCAGCCATTATACCCACTCACCTCAAGAATGAATCAGATCGACTCAGAAAGAAATCTTTACTCCCACTCCTCTATGGACTCTCTGTCGATCAGCAGTTCACCATCGGCCCTTCTCTGCTTCAACCTACTCTATTTCTCAATGAATACAGAGCCACTTTCTCCTACATAGAGCTCTGCTCCTTAGAGTTTCCTCCACTTCTGTGAAAAAACGTTCCAGTTTCATGCAATCAAAGAAACAGGATACATAGTGCTCTCTGCTTTAAAAAATTGTAAAACCCCACTAAAAAAGACACTTACAGGATCATAAAATCAACCTAGCATTTGTACAATACAACAAGCGTCCGCTCGCTTACCACCGTGGCTGCACGACGTCATGGGCTCGGCTCCTCCCCTCTGTGTTGTACAAATGCGAGGTTGATTTTATAATCCTGTAAGTGTCTTTTTTAGGTTTTCTACAATAAATTTTAAAGCAGAGAGCACTATGTATCCTGTTTCTTTGATTGCATGGAACTGGAGCGTTTTTCACATAAGTGGAAAAAGGGGAAAAGCCAAACTATTGGCGCTGTGGGAGTTCTAGGAGATGCATCCACTGGTTCTTGTCTTCAGGGAGACCGCACTATTTGGGTTCAGAGCCATTTGCCAGCAGGAGCGTAAGACACTTAGCTTAGCCCAGCTTGCAACACCGCGTCCTCTCTCTTTGAAGCCAGGAGACCTGAGCCTGACATGTGGTTTTTATGTATAGATATTTATTTAATAAGTACCAGGGTGCTTTGAGAGTCTTTTTAAAGGTAAAAAAAATCCATAATAGTCTATAACAGGTGTCTACAAACTTACTAAACAAAGGGCCAGTGTACTGTCCTTTAGGCTTTTTTTTTAAAGGGGCCGTACTGTGGCCAGTGGAATGTCTTGGGAGTAAACAATGCCCCATCATTGGTATTAGGGGGAGTAATAGTGCTCCATCGTTGACATCAGTGGGAGGAATAGTGCCCTATCACTGGTGTTAGTGGAAGGAATAGTGCCCCATGATTGGTATCAATGGGAGGAATAGTGCCCCATCATTGGTATCCGTGGGAGGAACAGTGCCCCAACATTGTTGTGAATGTGGAGAATAGTGGAGAATAGTGGGTTGGTATCAATGGGACCTAACACCTCATCATTGGTGTTATGCCCCGTACACACGGTCGGATTTTCCGACGGAAAATGTGTGATAGGACCTTGTTGTTGGAAATTCCGACACACAAAGTTTGAGAGCAGGCTATAAAATTTTCTGACAACAAAATCCGTTGTCGGAATTTCCGATTGTGTGTACACAAATCCGACGGACAAAGTGCCACGCATGCTCAGAATAAATAAAGAGATGAAAGCTATTGGCTACTGCCCCGTTTATAGTCCCGACGTACGTGTTTTACGTCAGCACGTTCAGAATGATCGGATTTTCCGACAACTTTGTGTGACCGTGTGTATGCAAGACAAGTTTGAGCCAACATCCGTCTGAAAAAATCCTAGGATTTTGTTGTCAGAATGTCCGATCAATGTCCGACCGTGTGTACAGGGCATTAGTGGGAAGAATAGTGCCCATCATTGGTGTCAGTGGAAGGAATAGTGCCCCATCATTGGTAATAATCAGAAGAATAGTGCCCTATAATTGGTGCCAGTGGGGGGGATAGTGCTCCACAATTGGTACCCAAGCACATACAAAAGTGACAGCTAAAATGTAATTGGTAATTGTGGCAAGCACGCACCTTCTCTTCTTTTCCTCCTGTCCACATTACTGTGCACTCACCCATCAACCGTAGAGTTAATCCCATCACAGATGTTCATAAACTGGCCCCAGTCTTCTTCTTTGCTTCTTCCGGCTGTGTGTGTCTCTGAAAAGGAAACCACAAAGTTCATGGTAACATATCTGATGTGTAAGCAGGAGATGAGAAAACATCAGGTCATCAAAGCAAAAATGGCTTCCCAACAGAAGTCAATGGATGGTCCTTTGATAATTTCCGACCACCCAACCAACATTTTTGGACTTGGTGATTGTCAGAACATAACAACCAGAAACAACTGCTTGATACAATCAGTAACACTTCTTATAAAAGGCCTAAAGCAAAAAAAAAAAAGGCAAAGGGCAAACATGACTACCCTGTTTCCCCGAAAATAAGACCTAGCGTGATTGTCAGTGATGGCTGCAATATAAGCCCTACCCCCCCAAATAAGCCCTAGTTAAAGTCATTGTAGGTCTTATTTTCCGGGTAGGGCTCATTTTCGGGGAAACGGGGTAGGGCTTATTTGGTTGGTAGGGCTTATATTGCAACCATCACTGACAATCACGCTAGGTCTTATTTTCGGGGAAACAGGGTAGAGAGAGTGGGGAATGAAGGAGATATACGATTCGCTTCAAAGATCAGGAGATGTGAGGTTAGTTACCAGGATAGGCTAGTTTGAAGATAGAGGAGGGGCTGTGGGGGGTGAAGATGCACACCTCCCAACTTTTTGAGATGGGAACGAGAGACCCCCTAAAAATGATTAGTTAAACCCACAAGTGCATTTTTTTACCACTACTATATCATTATACTGGGTTTTGAAATAGACATATTCAGCAATTTAGAATTTGGATGAAAGGTTTAGCACTGGGAAATACTTTGAATGCATTTTATATACAACTACCCTATTTCCCCGAAAATAAGACAGTGTCTTATATTAATTTTTGCTCTCAAAGATGCGCTAGGTCTTATTTTCCATGAAGAAGAATACGGTACACATTTATTGTTGAACAAAAAAAAAGGAAATTTACAATTTTATTGTATATGGTACGGTAGTAGTTGTCATCACAAACCAGCATAACCAGACAAACTGTGAATCATACGGTATCAAGAATTTCTTGTTACTACCATTATTTCCATGTACAACAATCTAGGGTACATTTACTGACACTGATGCTCCCCCCCACCCCTGTGCCAGTGGACAGTGGATTATTTAGTCTCTCCCCCCTCCCACCTTCACCAGACATCCCCCCCCCCTTTACCAGACATCCCCCCACCCCTTTATCAGAAATTCCCCCCCCCCACCTCAGTCACCCCTGTGTGTCTGTGCCGGCCAGATTCCACACAATGTGCCCGACTCCTGCCCCACGCGACTCACTCACTGTCTAATTGTGAGTGAGCCCGATTCCGTCAGGGCAGAGCAAGCAGCAGGCGGCAGAAGGCGGCAGCTTGTCCTGGTGGCGCCGTGGGCTCTCTGATTTAAAGAGACCTGCGGCCAATCAGTGAGCTGCACGGTGGCGCCGGCCGCTACGGTCCAGAGGAGTCAGGCGATTTACGGTGGCTTCGGGGGCCTTATATTCCGGGGTGGCCTTATTATCGGGGAGGCCTTATATTACAGCGAGAGGCAAAACTGGAAGTAGGTCTTATTTTCGGGGGATGTCTTACTTTCGGGGAAAGACGGTATATAGATCAGGCCAATGGCCAAAAGGAGGGACAAATGAGGAGGAAAAAAGGGACAGAGGGATTTTGTTCCGAAAGACGGATAGTCCCTCAAAGTCAGGGACACTTGGGATCTATGGTACAAGGAGTGATTGGAAAAGTCTTAAAACAGTTGGAAGCAACAAATGAGGAAGAAACTTCCTACCCTCCTGCCTTGCATTTGAATCAGTTCTATTGGTGGTCGTAGTGACCAGGAAGTTGGGGATCTTTGGAGGTGTTCAAAAATTTTGTGTGAGAGCTCATATTAGGGACACATCTAAGATATGGTGTCCTCTGTTGAATCCCAGTTAATGGTGAGTTAACTTGGAAGTTGGTTTCTGCAGAGAGTTGGGATTGTCCCCAAGCTGGTGTGGTGCACCTAGGGACCTTTATGTGGTCACACAGATAGAAACCTGATGTTGGTTCTTTTGTGTCTCCAAAGATCGGCAAACTTTATGTCATTGTTATTGTTATTATCATTATTGTTTCTGTTTTAAGGAATGTTTTATATTTTGGTTGTTTTGTTAATAAATAGCCACTATGGCCAAAATTGTATATATAAAAGAAGAACTGTAATACTTACCTGTCTGGCGAATGGAGACTTGGATCTTCTCTCTCTTGCATAGCTACCATGGCCGAAGAATATTTAGCATCGGACGCCTTGCCGCCTTCTGCATGGTATGGTTCCATCTGCCAGCCCTTTTGCCCCTATTATATTATAGAGGTGGATACAGATGCAATGCCTGCCTGCCTTCTGCACTCATGTCAAATTTTGTGTCCATGCAGCCTCTGCATCTCCATCCACCTCTACAGGCTGCCTGTGCGCAGCTTGAGGGGGATGCGGGCACAATTACAATCACGGCCTGAACACAAAAGGTGCTCAACACCCAACAATGGGGTGGCCCCTAAAAGTCGCACATCTAGGTGTCCTGATGTGGTGAGTAGAGTGGCAACCTAAGCCTGGACTCCAACCAGGCCATGCCCCCAACGTGTTTCATTTCGCCCCCGGAGCTTAGTCATGGGGGGAGGAGTGAAACGTGTTGACACCTAGGACACCTAGATGTGCGACTTCTAGGGGCCACCCTATTGTTCTCTGAAGCCTTATAGGAACCAGGATGGGTTCCATCCCCTGTCAGCACTCTAACATCGGCTGTGGAAGCATTGATTACATACCCCCTTTACCACCGAGCCTGAGCGGCATACACACATTTTCTAGGTCACAGTGAATGAAGCCTTTGTTGATGACAAACGGTATCGGAGCCTTTTATGGATGTTTAAGAAGAGTTTGAGTGGCCACAGTGCCTGAACTTTGGTAATTTTAAAGCACAATCATGCTATTGTATTGAAGCACAAGTTAATCCACCTTTATGTTGCCTTCTCTGGTTCCCCCACCTCATCAGCATGCTAATTACATTTTTAAGTGAAACCTTTTCATTTTCATCACGTACACGATATTGTCAAAAGTATTGGGACACCTGCATTTACACACACATGAACTTTAATGGCATCCCAGTCTTAGTCCGAAAGGTTCAATATTGAGTTGAATATGCAAAAATATGCGAAGGTCCACCCTTTGCAGCTATAACAACTTCAACTCTTCTGGGAAGGCTGTCCACAAGGTTTAGGAGTGTGTCTGTGGAAATGTTTGACCATTCTTCCAATACCCCATCATTGGTATCAGTGGGAGGAATAGTGCCCTATCATTGGTATCAGTGGGAGGACTAGTGCCCCATCATTGGTATCAATGGGAGGAAAAGTGCCCCATCATTGGGAGGAATAGTGCCCCATCATTGGTGTCATTGGGAGGAATAGTGCCCCATCATTGGTATCAGTGGGAGGAATAGTGCCCCATCATTGCTGTCATTGGGAGGAATTGTGCCCCATCATTGGTGTCAATGGGAGGAATAGTGGCCCATCATTGGTATCAGTGGGAGGAATAGTGCCCCATCATTGCTGTCATTGGGAGGAGTAGTGCCCCATCGTTGGTATCAATGGGAAGAATAGTGCCCCATCATTGTTGTCAGTGGGAGGAACAGCACACCATCATTGGTGTCAGGAATAGTGCCCCATCATTGATATCAATGGCAGGAATAGTTCCCCATCATTGGAGTCAGTGGAAGGAATAGTTCCCCATCATTGCTGTCATTGGGAGGAGTAGTGCCCCATCGTTGGTATCAATGGGAAGAATAGTGCCCCATCATTGTTGTCAGTGGGAGGAACAGCACACCATCATTGGTGTCAGGAATAGTGCCCCATCATTGGTATCAATGGCAGGAATAGTTCCCCATCATTGGTGTCAGTGGAAGGAATAGTGCTCCATCATCGGTATTAACCAGAAGAATAGTGCCCCATCATTGGTATTAATCAGAAAAATAGTGCTCCATCATTGCTATCAATGGGAGAAATAGTTTTCCCATCGTTGGTGTCAGTGCAAGGACTAGTGCCCCATTGTCAGTGTCAGTGTCAGGAACTATGCCCACTTTTGCTGGCGGTGGAGGGATTAAAACGAGGGATCAAATGTGCAACAAAACGCGTGACTGCTAACCCACGTTTGGGGCATAATAATAATTGCACCGCAAGTGCAATGTTCTCATTTGGTGCATTTTTCACACGTTTCCAAGAACGTACACGGAAACATGCGTCTCTTCCCAGAACACCAAAGTGTGAATGGCGGCCTCAATATAGAATTAAAATGTGTCCATTTCTCATAAATATGAGTGTAACTTGAACTGAATTTTTTTTTCTGGATAGAGTGTTATATTTGATTTAATCCAAACAACACAAGGTGGGCTGTGCAGCACTGACATATCACTTTTATTATATATCAAATTTTACATTTGTTATTTTCATTTATTTTGTTTGCCTTCATGAAACTTTATTTTGTCACTATCATTCTTATAAATTTTTACATTGTTTTTTTTTAATGATTGTGTTGGATTTGGTGGGTAGTCCTCCCCTGCTTACCTCTGGCTCCCTCTAGCTGCAGCAATCAGTCCTGCAATCTTCCTCCCGGAATACTCTGTTCCCTAATATTAGTGTGCGCCCTTTAAGGTGGAATATCCTTTTTCTCAGCATCTTCCTAAACCTCAGCCGCAGCCACAAGAAAATGTGTTCAAGAAACTTCAGGCTTAATCCCAGAAGAGACTTCATTATTGCTAATTCAGAGCAAGAAACCAAAGTCTCAATACCCGCCCCCCCCCCCCCCCCCCCAACGCTGGAAGTTCTAATTCTGGTCGAACATGACAGACAAGATGAAAGAAAGGAAATTTCATATTGATGTCCCCAAAAACAATATAAAACTGGTCTTTGGATATTTGATTTACCGAGAGACACAAGACCAATAAAATGTGTGTTATTCCTTGCCTTCTGGTTTATTACGTGCGAATGACAAAGTCCCATAACATAACACTGAGGATGTAACGTAAATGCAATAGACTCAATTCACAAAGCTTTAACACAAGGATACGGCTCTCTGATTCCGCTTTATGACTGTCATTTTCAAATCTCATTGGACTTAGCCGAAAATAACTGTCACTTTTTGAATTAAGTATACTTATCCTGATGTGTTTAGCTTTGTGAACAGAGTTGAATGGGGGGAATTAGCGAAGAAGAAGAAGGGCTTTAACCCTCTTATACTCTGCGCTTACAGTGAGGGAAAAAGTATTTGACCTCCTGCTGAGTTTGTACGTTTGCCCACTGACAAAGAAATGATCTATCGTTTTAATGGTCGGTTTATTTTAACAGTGAGAGACAGAATAACATCAAAAATATCCAAAAAAACGCATTTCAAAAAAGCTAAAACTTGATTTGCATTTTAACCACCTCCCGTCCGCGCTATAGCCAAAAGACGGAGAGGGCGACCATAGACGTCCTCCTGTGCTCGAGCGGCCTGCGCGCCCCCTGCAGGGCGCGCATGGCGTGCTCTGTGATCAGCGAGTCTATGAGACTCGGCTGATCACAGATCGGAGTAAGGGGTCGGTCCCGACACCATACCACGTGGTCAGCTGTCAGCCAATGAGCCGGTAATCGGCTATTTTTTCTCCTTGCGCTGGTAGCCGATCACTGGCGGCTGTGAGAGGGACATCAGTCCCGACCGTGGAGAGCCTCTGCAGAGACTTCTGTGCCACCTACCAGTGCCCACCAGCGCCACCTACCAGTGCCCACCAGCGCCACCTACCAGTACCCACAGTACCACCCATCAGTGTCCACAATGTCACCCATAAGTGACCATAGTGTCACCTATCAGTGCCTACAGTGCCACCTATAAAATGTCACCGATCAGTGCCTCATCACCAGTGCTGCCTATCAATACCACCTACCAGTGCCCATCAGTGCCACCTACCAGTGCCCATCAGTGCCACCTATCAGTGTCCATCAGTGACATCCATCAGTGCCACTTATCAGTGCCACCCATCAGGGCCCATCAGTGCCACTCATCAGGGCCCATCAGTGCCGTCTTATTAGTGCCTATCAGTGCCGCCTTATCTGTACCTATCAGTGCAGCCCATCAATGCCCATCAGCCTTATTGGGGGAAATTAACAAAGAGTGCACAAGCTTGCGCCACTTATCTAAAAGTAAAGAAGAGCTACTGCTCCTAATTAGCAAAAGGGGCATGTGCCCTCAATGTCTGTACTGCTCAGTGCACTGTTCTGCCCCGTCCAACCACAGGAGCTTTCAGCTTCTCTTAGTGTATACCAGGCTGCTAGTGGTTGGGCTGGATGGTGCATCTGTGCCTTCCGCCCTCACCTAATCAGCACCCAGGTGTTCATGGGGCCTAACGGCAAGTTATAGGTATGTTTTATTTTTTCTTTCTACATTACACCTGTCTACTGAACCAAAGCCTATATGTCATTTAACATACACAAGAATAACGTATTGTGCTAATTTAGCAAATGTCCATAGGTGTGCACAGCCTATTGCATTAGGGCAGTGATGGCGAACCTTGGCACCCCAGATGTTTTGAAACTACATTTCCCATAATGCTCAAGCATGTGTATCTATACTGACTACTGACGGTGTCAGTAGGGCAGTAGACAGTGTCAGTAAGGCAGTAGACAGTGTCAGTAAAGCAGTAGACAATGTCAGTAGGGCAGTAGACAGTGTCAGTAGGGCAGTAGACGGTGTCAGTAGGGCAGTAGACAGTGTCAGTAGTACAGTAGACAGTGTCAGTAGTACAGTAGACAGTGTCAGTAGGGCAGTAGACAGTGTTAGTAGGGCAGTAGACAATGTCAGTAAGGCAGTAGACAGTGTCAGTAGTACAGTAGACAGTGTTAGTAGTACAGTA
Organism: Lithobates clamitans; assembly: GCA_037952925.1. Taxonomy (NCBI): domain Eukaryota; kingdom Metazoa; phylum Chordata; class Amphibia; order Anura; family Ranidae; genus Lithobates; species Lithobates clamitans. The sequence goes on along the minus strand of JBBGZY010002399.1, from coordinate 562,906 downwards.
GACAGTGTCAGTAGGGCAGTAGACAGTGTCAGTAGGGCAGTAGACGGTGTCAGTAAGGCAGTGGACGGTGTCAGTAGGGCAGTAGACGGTGTCAGTAAGGCAGTGGACAGTGTCAGTAGGGCAGTAGACGGTGTCAGTAGGGCAGTAGACAGTGTCAGTAGTACAGTAGACAGTGTCAGTAGGGCAGTAGACAATGTCAGAAAGCCAGTAGACAGTGTCAGTAAGGCAGTAGACAGTGTCAGTAGGGCAGTAGACGGTGTAAGTAGGGCAGTAGACGGTGTCAGTAAGGCAGTAGACAGTGTCAGTAGGGCAGTAGATGGTGTCAGTAAGGCAGTAGACAGTGTCAGTAGGGCAGTGGACAGTGTCAGTAGAGCAGGAGACGGTGTCAGTAGGGCAGTAGATGGTGTCAGTAAGGCAGTGGACAGTGACAGTAGGGCAGTAGACAGTGTCAGTAGGGCAGTAGACAGTGTCAGTAGAGCAGTAGACAGTGTCAGTAGAGCAGTAGACAGTGTCAGTAGGGCAGTAGACAGTGTCAGCAGGGCAGTAGACAGTGTCAGTAAGGCAGAAAACAGTGTCAGTAAGGCAGCAGACAGTGTCAGTAGAGCAGTAGACAGTGTCAGTAGAGCAGTGGACGGTGTCAGTAGGGCAGTAGACGGTGTCAGTAGGGCAGTAGACGGTGTCAGTAGGGCAGTAGACGGTGTCAGTAGGGCAGTAAACGGTGTCAGTAGGGCAGTAGACAGTGTCAGTAGGGCAGTAGACGGTGTCAGAAGGGCAGTAGACGGTGTCAGTAGGGCAGTAGACAGTGTCAGTAGGGCAGTAGACAGTGTCAGTAGGGCAGTAGACGGTGTCAGAAGGGCAGTAGACGGTGTCAGAAGGGCAGTAGACAGTGTCAGTAGGGCAGTAGACAGTGTCAGTAGGGCAGTAGACAGTGTCAGTAGAGCAGTAGACAGTGTCAGTAGGGCAGTAGACAGTGTCAGTAAGGCAGTGGACAGTGTCAGTAAGGCAGTAGACAGTGTCAGTAGGGCAGTAGACAGTGTCAGTAGGGCAGAAGACAGTGTCAGTAGGGCAGTAGACAGTGTCAGTAGGGCAGAAGACAGTGTCAGTAAGGCAGTGGACAGTGTCAGTAGGGCAGAAGACAGTGTCAGTAGGGCAGGTTAAATATCAGGGGTTTAAACAGGGGGAATCTGTGCCACACAGGGTGATTAGGGTGTGCCCAAGCACACCTGGCACACCCTGTGCGCACACCTATGCATATGTCTAAAGGCATCAGAGAAAGTGATAGGTCTACAATGTTTTCATTTTTTTGAGAGGCAAAGGTGAGCCAGTGTTTCACATCCAGCTGTTGTGCATTAACAATCGACCACAGCGATTTAAAAGGAGCAGGGGGGGGGGAGTAATTGTGTATATTTGGTGGTGTGCGGTAATATTTGATGTTCACCGTCCATGTAAGAGCGAGTTCAGCAGGATGCGAGCTGGGAGTCCATCTGTGTTTCAGCGCTGTACTCTGCAATCTGTTTTGACAGTGACCCAAGACGAGGCAGTCCCCCGTGCACAGAGGAGTATACATTTACATGCTGCTCGGGGCTACAGCTAGATCTCCAGAGAAATGACTTAACATCTATTGACTGGAGAATAATAAAAGAGACTTACTCAAACTGAAAGCTGCACAGGCTGGAAAAGGAGAAGGTGAAGTGCCAGCAGACGGATTGGACATTTAGAACTTTCCTGGCAATAATGGTGAAATGAGTAGATCAAAATGAGGTTGTTTTGCAGCAGACCCATCCTTAAAGAGACCCCGACCAGTCATTTCAACGCCTATCTTCCCGTAAGGTTATAAGTAGGGATGCACCGATACCGATACCAAGCATTTGACCGAGTATCTTTGCGGTGATACAAAATGAATGGGCACAAATCGCACTGCAAAGAATCACATGCGATCTGAACAGGATTGCTGTGCGATTCCTGTTCTGAATCGCATGTGATTTCCCCCACCGCTCCTCTGTGTGTATGTGTAGAAAGATATTAAAGTGATTGTAAAGGTAAAATAAAAAAAAAATAAAAAATAACAAACATATCATACTTACCTCCACTGTGCAGCTCTTTTTTCACATGGTCTTCTGGGGTCCCCCGGCGGCTCTCACGGCTCCTCCCCACATCTGATAACCCCCTCGGAGAAGCGCTTCCCCGAGGGGGTTACCTTGTAACTGCGCACTCCCGAGTCTGGATAATTATATAGAAAAAATGATGATAAAGAAAACCACTATAATTGAATCTGCTTGTGACAAATGAAATGCGATTGATCAGAACGGTTCGTCCAGTGGACGCTCCCGAGTCCAGCATTTGCGTCCATAGAGACCGAATGCAGGACTAGGCCCCGCCCCCCGGCGCTCGCATCATTGGATTTGATTGACAACAGCGGGAGCCAATGGCTGTGCTGCTATCAATCTATCCAATCAAGAGCCGAGAACCCTGGGCAGAGAGAGAGAGAGCGTCCCTGTGGGTCAAGTTCGAGGGTTCAGGTAAGTAAAATGGGGGGGGGGGCTGGGGGGCCAGATGTATTAAGGTGAAAAAAAAACCCTTTAAAGCGCCATCTAGTGGGCAGTTGGAGGTGCTCACAGGGCTGGAGGAGATGTAGAGGCGGTCCACCCCAGGCTGACATCCCTTCCGCCCTATACCCACGGGGTTCTGGAACTTCTCCTCCAGCCCTGTGAGCACCTCCAGCGGGGCCAGATTTGCTACCACATATGTACTGTGAGTTCTAACATTTTTTTAAACTGCCCACTAGATGGCGCTTTAATCCCTTTCTGTACACACACAGGAGCGGTGGGGAAAATCGAATGCGATTCGGACTGTATGCAGGAGCGTAGCCACCCTCTTTTGTTTGCGTGCATTGAGCAGTGTGATGACCGCATTTACCATACACTGCCTTTGGAGTGATAGGGAAAAGGAAAGGTTCAGGAGCTCCTCACTGAGGATTTTACAAGAAGGCAGAAAAAGCACAAAAATGTATTCTATGAAGTACTTTGTTCAAGCACAGCATGGGTCATCGCAAGCCAGTTGATAGAACTTTATGAAAAGTCACTGCATGACATTTCGATAAAGTTTGTTTAAAATAAAAAAGAAAAGAGAACGGTGCAATGCGCCAGTATTGGCGCATCAACACTGCGCTGGTCCAGCCAGACTACACAGCATCTGCTGCATTGCAACACAGCAGCTGGTGTATATGGACCCTTAATGCCGGTTCACACTACAGCGACTTGGGATCTGACTTGTCAGACCTCAAGTCGCCAAGTCGCTGGACATAAGAAATTCCATTATAGTTAATGAGAGCCGTCTTAATGTACACTACTGAAGTGGCTCCGACTTCAGAAAAGGTTCCTGTACTACTTCAAGGCGACTTCTAGGCGACTTGTACCCATAGATTTTAATGGAGGGTCGCCTCCAAGTCGGATCCACATTTATAGTGAAGCGACTTTACAGGAAAAAGAAAAGAATTTACCCAGGAAGAGAACAGGAAGAACAATTATGTCACAAGAGCTGATTAGCTCTGATTGGCCACATGCAAAGTCGCCTGTCCTGGAGGCGACTTGAAGTCACGTTGTAAGTCGTTTAAAGTCGTGCTGAAGTCGCCTCCAAATCGCCTTGCAAAGTCGCGCTGTAAATCGGGTTTCACCTGTGTGAACCGAGCCTTACTGTAGAACTGTTACAGCCAGTGTTAAATATGCCCTCCATCCACTAGAGGGCACCTGGGGGACTAGGATTACAAGACTCTGAGAAAAATTGTGGAGGATTGTGGGAATTGTAGTTCACTGAGGAGACTAAGCTATCACTATAGGTTGGCTAGGAACTAACATACCCAAGAGAAAGATTTTAAAGGGGAGGGAAAGGAATAGTTTTCCCAGGCTGAGAGAGGAAGAAGGTTCTCCGTCTGCAGGGAGACCAGGGCTGAGACTGTGACCAACCTGAGTGTAGCAAGGATAGTGAGCGGGTGATCCCTATCTGAGAGCAACAAAGGTAGAATGGACACTATTTTGAAGCTTTGGATTGTGACCTGGACTGTAATGAGCATGCTGAGCAGTTAAAGAGCCACACGCTGAGGATACCCCCAGAGAGAAACTTGGACAAAGCCTCTGCTTACACAGGACTGACGAGTGACTGCTGGCCAACCACTCACTGCAAATACTAGCAGAAGGACAGATTTGCCAGCTAGGAATACTTTACCATTGCATGCACAAATTCTTGGAGGGACACCATCCCAAGTGCTACATTTGGGCCCCAATGAGCTGGCCAGCAAAACATTTACTACATGTGTACTTCTTCTTGCTGACTGTTGCTGCGGTAACCACCTATAGGTCCTCTCCTTAGTTAGATTAACCTGTGTAGGTTTAAGAAAGAGGTGGGCAATTAAGTGTTCACTATTGGCAGCCCGTAAACGATATAGGTTAACTACCGCAATACTACTATTTTCTGTTGTTTGATTGTTGACTGCGGACTTATAGCTTTTGATGGTAAACCATACCGGTATAACCTTTCCTTGCTGATTTTTTTTACTGTATAGCCTTTTCTTACTTACTTACTTTGCCACAACTCAGTTTGGTGCCATTTTTCAGTGTGGGCACAAAAACAGAGGACCCGACACAACAAGCAGCTCCTTAAGGGGTGGGTATTACAGTATATTTCATACATAGTTACAACTTGAAGACATTGACTATAATGTAATGCACATAAAAATGCATAAGAGATGCAACAAGCAGTAGTTCTCCACTTGAGACCAAAAATTCTTCTAAAACCTTCCAAGCACCAACAGTGAAATAAAAAAAAGTTTATACTCACAGGCCTTTTTTTTCTCTAAAAATAGGTGCAGGAACTCACCCACGACCCCGAAATCCCCTTCTCCCGCACACACACCCTCCATCAAATAGTGAGTGTGGTCAAATGTCACAACGGGCGGGTCTTAAAGAGCATTAAATACCATGAGTACACGCAGAGTTCAGGTTTGCACTACGTGCAGAGTTCAGTGGTACACTACCTACATGCACCTAGTGCAAAGTTCAGGGGTGAGCTACATAGAGGTCAGAGCTCAGCCTTCTTCCACAGCTGCCTCCCTCCCTCACACTGTAGTTCTCCCCGTCTTTCTCACTTGCAGGGAGATCATCCAGTGGGGGTGTCGGCACCCACACTTCACTCTGAACACCTGCATCTCCCTTTTACCCATCCAGCACTCAGTGGGAGCTGCTCAGGAGATCAGATCTGTGGGAGCTGCTCAGGAGACAAGCTGTCACTTGTAAACACAGAAGCCAGACTTCTGTGTTTATAAGTGATGGTGGTGAGCAGAGAGCAGAGGGCCTGAGCCAGAGGTGGTGGAACTGAGTTCCACCAAGTTCCAGCTGAAAAAAAGCCCTGCTCACACAATAAAAGTATGGGAATATAACATATGTATTGAAAATGTGGAAGGCTCTGGATGAGGCTGGGGGTCACTGTGGGGGACAGAGGTCTGGATGGGGTTAGGAGACTGCGCAGCAGATTTTGTGGCCCTGTGGGGGATGAGATTTTTAGTGGGAGCTGGTGGAAACTCTGGGGGATGGGGTCTCTAAAGGAAGGTGGAGGTCTCTCCAGGAGGCTGGGGTGGACTGTGGGGGCTAGGGGGCACTGTGGAACACTGTTGGAGGTTGAGGGCACTATTGAGAGCTAGAGGCTCTGCAGCAAACTAGGGGGTACTGGGAGGCACTGTTGGGGATGAGGGCTCTCAGGAGGCCTAGGGGAACTTTGGAAGGTTGACTGGTACTGTGGGCCACCACAGAAGGTTGTGTAGAATTTTTGGGTGGTTAGGGGACCTGTAGGTAGCTGGAGGATCAAGAGGTTGTGGTTCGGCAGCGGGCCAAGGCCCTGTGGTTGAGAACCACTAATTCAAAGTGATGCACTGGTGTGAAGAGCTTTATAGATTATAGTAGGCATGTGCAATTCGTTTCGTTCCGAATTAGTTTTTTAACGAATTTCGACAAATTCGTTAATTCGGGAATATCCGAATTAACGAAAACCCGTTTAACAAATTTTTTCCGAATATTCGTAAGTTCGATAAAATTGGACATTCGTAAATTCGGGCATTCGTACATTAGTAAATTAGTGAATTCGTAAATTTGTAAATTTGAAAATTTGAAATCTGAAATAATAGTTAACTAATAATAACTTAACTATTAGTAATTACTAGTAACTTTTAAATTATAGGTATTGTAATTTCCTTTCAAATTTGGCTGTTAGTGAACGTAACACATACAAATTTATCCAAAGTTATGAATGATCCGAAAAAACGGAATGGAATGTAAAGAATTAATAATAATAAATAACAATAATAATACCAACAACTTTTTATTATTATTATTTATAATTAATTTGTTTAGATGCAGCATTTGTTTTGGATAATTCGTAACTTCGGATAAATTCGTATTTGTTACGTTCACTGACAGTCAAATTTGAAAGGAAATTACAATACCTATAATTTAATAGTTAGTTACTATTTCAGATTTTTGAATTTTCGGGTTTTTGGATTTTCAAACTTCGAATTTACAAATTTCCGAATTTTCTAATTTACAAAATGTTCGATTTTACGAATTTACGAATGTACAAATGTAAAAATGTACGAATGAACGAATGTTCGAATTTACGAATGTACGAATGAACACATTTACGAATCGCGATCATAACGAATGACCCGAAAAACTAAAAAAAATAATAAACTAATGAAACAAAAACGAAAATGAATGAATTTTTTGGCTGTGCACATGTCTAGATTATAGTGGTAACTAGTGTGCTGTGATCCTGTGCGGTATTAGACATAAAATGGTGTAAATGAGCCCTTAGAGGGCAGTGCATTGCGTCTTGGAAAAACAGTTACACATGGAAAACAGACTGAAAGCGCAATAAAAATGTAATGAAGGTTTTAATTATTGCATTTTTCAAGTCACATGTCCAAATTTCCAACAAACACAGACGCGACCCACAAAATGGAGACAGGAATTGACAAAAAAATTGAACAAAACGCATGCAAAATGTGGCTTGCATTGAGCTACATTTTAACGCAACACCAAGAAAACACATTGTGCGCTTTGAGGAAAATGCATATGTGCTTTCTTACATGATTGTCTGAACGAGCCAAAACCCTTCCTCTATCCAACAGAAAACCCAACACACTTTTCACCTACTCTCCACAGATCATTTACATAGCATGTGGTTCCTTGTGTTGAGCAACACTTTATAGTTCTACAATATGCCATTGTCAGTGACCTCATCTGTGTTGCCTAACATCAAAACGCAATGACATAGAAATTCTGCTAAATATAACAAATGTACAAACTGAGGTCAGGTTTGCTTAACCACTTAAGGACCGAGCCTCTTTCTAAGATTTGGTGTTTACAAGTTAAAATCAGGTTTTTATGCTAGAAAATGACTTAGAACCCCCAAACATTATACATTGTTTTTTTTTCTAACACCCTAGAGAATAAAATGGCGATCATTGCAATACTTTCTGTCACACCGTATTTGCGCAGCGGCCTTACAAGCGCACTTTTTTTTTGGAAAAAATACACTTTTTTGCATTCAAAAATAAGACAACAGTAAAGTTAGCCCAATTTTTTTTATATTGTGAAATATAATGTTACATTGTGTAAATTGATACCCAACATGTCACGCTTCAAAATTGCACCCGCTCGTGGAATGGCGACAAACTTTTACCCTTAATCTCCATAGGCGATGTTTAAAAAATTCTACAGGTTGCATGTTTTGAGTTACAAAGTAGGTCTAGGGCTAGAATTATTGCTCTTGGTCTCTACCGATCGCGGCGATACCTCACATGTGTGGTTTGAACATCATTTTCATATGCGGGCGCTACTTACGTATGCGTTCGCTTCTGCACGTGAGCTCGGCGGGACGGAGCATGTTAAAAACATTTTTTTTCTTATTTATTTTAATTTTTTAATTTTTTATTTTAATTTTAATTTTTTATTTTTACACTGTTCTTTAAAAAAAAAAAAGTGTCACTTTTATTCCTATTACAAGGAATGTAAACATCCCTTGTAATAGAAAAAAAGCATGTCAGGACCTCTTAAATATAAGATCTGGGGTCAAAAAGACCTCACACCTCACATATACACTAAAATGCAATAAAAAAAAAATAAAAAGAAATAATTGAAAAAAAAATAAAATTCTTCTTTAAGAGCTATGGACAGAAGTGACGTTTTGACGTCGCTTCCGCCCTGCAATGGTATGGAGCTGGGTGGGGGCCATCTTCCCCTCACTCAGCTCCATACCTGACAGGGAAGAGGACCCAATCGCCTCCACCGCTGCCGGCGGCTCCGGTAAACGGCGGAGGGCACCGGAGCGTGGCGTGGCGGGGGGCCCTCTCCCGCCACCGATTAAAAGTGATCTCGTGGCGAATCCGCCGCAGAGACCATTTTTATCTGAAACCGCACTGCTCACTGAAGAAGAGGATACCAGGGTTATGGTAGCTAGCTGCTGTAACAACAACAATATTCCTCTTGTGCTGACGTATATTGTCGTGCGCCGGTCCGGAAGTGGTTAACCATTCTATACCGGGCCTATTCTGGCACTCCTCTCCTACATGTAAAAATCATAATTTTTTTGCTAGAAAATTACTCAGGACCCCCAAACATTATATATGTTTTTTTTTTTTTTTTTAGCAGAGGCCCTAGGGAATAAAATGGCGATTATATAAGGTAGTTATTAATTATTATTATTATTATTATTATTATTATTGTTATTATTATTATTATACAGGATTATACAGGATATAGTTTAAATATTCTGCACTTACCAAGGTAGTGATGCAAACTTGATTATAATAATAACAAAAAATTGATGAGAAAATAAGTGAATATATAAAAAAAAAAAAAAAATTTGTGAAAAATTATATAAAGTGAAAAAATATATAATGTGAAAAAATCTATAGTATGAAAAAAATATATATTTTCCAAAAATATATAAAAAAATATGTGTAAGTGCCGCTACTCCCAAGAATGAAATACTCAAATATATATATATATATACCGACCGGTATATATGGGAATTGCTCAAACCTTAACCACATACAGTAATTAATATGAACCTTATAATAAACATAAAAATAATATTAGTCCAACACTCAGTGAAAATCAATTAATAAGGGTAATCAAATAAAACGTGTGATTTTGCTGTATTACTTATAAAAGTCCCAAAGACAGAGCTGTGAATCAAGTGATGATAAATGTTCATGTAAACTTCTGATGCAGAGCCTTGATATCTGCAATATCGGATAGTGGGTGTTTTTATTATCCCAGCGGAGAAATATAAAGCCAGATGGCCTCTCAGCGGACGAGGTGGTTCTCAATCAATGCTTGTTACAGGGAAACGCGTCGGTTGGAGAGACTTTTTGTGACGTCACCACGCATCAGCTGGCAGTCTGAAAACTTACCGCTGGGTCTGTAACGATTTCTTTGCTGTTTTTGTGCAAAACTTGGAATAAAGCAACCATTTTGACTGCACTATGACGTTTCCTCTTTTCTAAATCTTTCGCATGTATTGGAGAAATACAAGACAAATCGATTGGAAGCTTTGGAATCCGTTTGGTGGCGCCAAACTTTGGTACCTAAAAATCTCCATAGGCGACACATTCAATTTTTTTTACAGGTTACCAGTTTAGAGTTACAGATGAGGTCTAGAATTGTTGCTCTCGCTCTAACGCATGAGGCAATACCTCAAATGTGTGATTTGTATGCCTTTTACATATATGGGCACGACTTACGTAGGCGTTCACTTCTGTGCGCAAACACGCGAGGATTGGGGCGCTTTACTTTTTTTTTTATTGTTTATTTTACCTTTATTTTTTTGTTTTTACACTTTCTCTTTACATTTTTTTATCACTTTTATTCCTATTACAAGGAATGTAAACATCTCTTGTAATAGGAATAGTGCGTGACAGGTCCTCTTTATGGATCTATAAGACCCCCACATCTCTCCTCCAGGCTGAAAAGACCAAGATAAAAAAAAAAAAAAGAACTGTCTCGACCTTTCCATCCGAGTCCCCAGCATTGTTTACGCCCGCCGGCCCGGACGTGACGTCATAACGTTATGACGTGATGTCATAACGTTTCGCCCGGGCTTCTGAGGGTCATAGAGATGACTGTGGACCATCTGGTCACCAGAAATCTCTATGATCAACTTCTGGCAGTGACCTATTCATTCTCCGACTCGCCGATCGCACGGGCAAGCTCGGAGAAGCACCAGAGGGCGGCAGGAGGGGGGGTGTTCTATTGCAGGCACTTTGTGTTATTTTTCAAAGGATTCCTGTGTCCTGTGCAGGCCCAGGCTGTACTTAGGGCTTCGACGTATGCCTAAGTCGAGATTAAGCCCCACCTCTTGTGCTACCCTGTTTCCCAGAAAATAAGACCTAGCGTGATTGTCGGTGATGGCTGCAATATAAGCCCTACCCCCCAAATAAGCCCTAGTTAAAGTCCTTGTAGGTCTTATTTTCAGGGTAGGGCTTATTTTCGGGGGAAACAGGCTAATACCCCACCCCTGCCTTTTAAGGGCCAGGACTTCAACAGTAGGTGGTAGGGCTCAAGGGGCTTTGACTTATGACCAAGTCGAGATTAAACCCAACCCCTCTCTGTGCTAAAGCCCCACCCCTGCTTTTTAAGAGCCAAAACATCACCAGGTAGCAGTAGTAGAGGATCTGGCACTTGACAGTTGAAAGTATGTGGTGGGGCTTAGCTCTAGGAGGTAGAAGGTCTCATGGGGCATTCACTTATACCCAAATTTAGATTAAACCCAAACACTCCCTGTGATAAAGCCCCACCCCTGCCTTTTAGGGGCCAGAACTTCAACAGGTAGCCGAGGGTCTGGCACTTGATAGTTGATAGTAGGTAGTGGGGCTTAGCTCTAGGAGGCAGAGGAGCAGAGAAGTCATAACTTTAGGTCACTTACATCCTGCACCTGGACTCCAAGGGGCTTCCACAAAAGGTTATTGGCAGGGGCCAGCCGTCCATGCAGAGCGCAGGGGCGCCGCCCCCCTAATCCATGCGTCCGGCCCCTAATCTACATGCAGGATGCTGGACGCATGGATTTCTATGTTTTTTTTTGTTAAGCACATGATTAGAGCCCGAGGCTCTAATTGGCTTCAAAAAAGGGTGGACTTGGGGCGCAGAGCACCCCTTAGTTTGCCGACCCCCCAAAATATTGAGCAACAGCCGCCAATGGTCAACGGGACAAGATTAATACAGGTACTGCAATACTTTTTTAGAAACATTTTAAGCTTTGTCCTGCTTATGGTAAAGGAACACTTTTATAAATATAGATCTTATAAATATAAAGTCTTATAATGGAAGGTGCTGGGTCTCCGGATGTCTTTGTAGATGCATGAATGAAGTCTTGTTCACACCAGCAGCAGCTCTGCCCAACACAGTCCCAATACAAGAATGAATGAGACAATTTGCCTTATGTCCTATGGCTTCAGTTCACACCAATCCACTGTGTTTGTGTGTGCTAAAAAAAACCCCCCAAAAAAAAACATGGACATGTTGTTTTTCTGCGCAGTGTGTTCCAATGTGCTGTAACGCACAGCAACACGCAGCAGGGCATAGGATTGCATAGAGGTTTAAAAATACAAAAAAGGAAAAAACAGGAGCTGCAATGCAATTTTATCAACATCCTAATGCAGGGGCGGACTGATAACTCATGGGGCCCCCGGGCAATCAGAGATTATGGGGCCCCCAGGCAATCAGAGATTATGGGGCCACACAGTATACACACACACAGTATACAATCACACAGTATACACATACATGTACACACAGTATACACAGACAGATGTAAAAAAAACACAGATTTATACATACTGTCCCTGGTTTTACTGAGGCTGGCAACCCTGATGGGGCCCCCTAGTGGCCCAGGGGCCTCGGACAGTGCCCAAGTGGCTCAATGGTCAGTCCGCCCCTGTCCTAATGCCTAATGCTTAACCACTTCAATACCGGGCACTTACACCCCCTTCCTGCCCAGGCCAATTTCCAGCTTTCAGCGCTGTCACTTTTTAAATGACAATTGCACGGTCATGCTACACTGTACCCAAACTCAATTCTTACCATTTTGTTCCCACAAATAGAGCTTTGTTTTGGTGGTATTTGAATACCTCTGCGGTTTTTATTTTTTGCTAAATGAATAAAAAAAGACCGAAAATTTTGAAAAAAAAAAAAGTTTTTCTTTGTTTCTGTTATAAAATTTTATAAATAAGTAAGTTTCCTCCTTCACTGATAGGCACCGATGAGGTGGCAACAATGATATGGCACTGATGAGGTGGCACTGATGGGCATTGATAGGCGGCACTGATGAGCAGTCATAGGTGGCAATGATGGGCACTGATAGGCGGCACTGGTGGGTGACACTGATATGCAGCACTGATGGGCATTGATAGGCGGCACTGATGAGCAGTCATAGGTGGCACTGATGGGCACTGATAGGCGACACTAATGGGCACTGTAAGGCTGCACTGATGGGTACTTATGGGTGGCACTGATAGACGGCATTGCTGGGTACTGATGGGCACTGATAGGCGGCACTGAAAGGTAGCACTGATGGCTGGCACTGATAGACTGCACTGATAGGCATCACTGGTGGCACTGGCAGACATTTTTAATTTCCACTGATTAGCAGCTGCCTGGGCACTGATTAGCATATTCCTGGTGGTATAGGGTGGTATACCTGATGGTCCAGTGTGGTGGCCATCCCTGGTGGTCCTGGCGGCATCCTGGTGGTGCTGGGCGGGCAGTCGAGGGGGGGCTGCGTTGATAAACAATCAGAACAGACCCCCCCCTGTCAGAAGAGCAGCCGATCGGCTCTCCTCTACTCGCGTCTGTCAAATGCAAGTGAGGAAAAGCCGATCAACGGCTCTTCCTGTTTACATAGTGATCAGCCATGATATTCTATGCATATTTACATTCATTTTTTTACATATATTATTTTTATATTTTTCTGTGAATTGTTACTTTTCTGTTCCTTTCAAACAGCAGAGTCATTGCTGTGATATATGGGCTATCATGCACTTAAAAGTATGCATAGCCAAAACCTGTTTAGTGGTTTTGGATTGAGTAGGAAAAGGATGCATTCCCTAGTCATTTTTTTTTTTTGCAGTCTGTGGGGAGATATCCCTTCATTTCCTGCCCTGGAGATTCAACAGGAAGTGGAGGGAAATCCCTATAAATTGGGGACAATTCCCTTCTTGAGTATCTATCAGCTCAACAGGTGTCCCCAGTGGACAATTTACCTAAACTTGGTGACAACTGTAAAATTTTGGATTTCCCATCACTGTCTGTCCCAGTGACAATGACACCAGTCTTCTTAACCACTTCAGCCCCGGAAGGATTTTCCCTCTTCCTGACCGGGCCATTTTTTGCGATACGGCACTGCGTCGCTTTAACTGACAATTGCACAGTCATGCAACGTTGTACCCAAACAAAATTTATGTCGTTTTTTTTCCCCACAAATAGAGCTTTCTTTTGGTGGTATTTGATCACCTCTGAGGTTTTAAAATTTTGGGCTATAGATAAAAAAAGAGCGACAATTTTGAAAAATTTTGTAGTTTTTGCTATAATAAATATCCTAAATTAAAAAAAAAAGAAGAATTTTTTCCTCAGTTTAGGCCGATATGTATTCTTCTACATATTTTTGGTTAAAAAAAAATCGCAATAAGCGTATATTGATTGGTTTGCGCTAAAGTTTTAGCGTCTACAAAATATGGGATAGATTTATGTCATTTTTATTATTATTAATTTTTTTTACTGGTAATGGAGGCGATCTTGTGATTTTTATCAGGACTACGACATTGCGGTGGACAGATCGGACACTTTTGACACTATTTTGGCACCAGTGACATTTATACAGAGATCAGAGCTAAAAATAGCCATTGATTACTGTATAAATGTCACTGGCAGGGAAGGGGTTAACACTAGGGGGTGATCAAGGGGTTAACTGTGTTCCCTAGGTGTGTTCTAACTGTAGGGGGGATGGGACTGACTAGGGGAGGAGAGAGATCGGTGTTCATACTTAGTATGAACACACAATCTGTCTCCTCTCCCCTCAGAGAACAGGGATTTGTGTGTTTACACACACAGATCCCAGTTATCGCTCTGTCACAAGTGATCGCGGGTACGCGCATCGGCTCCGGGGACACGTGGCGGCGCGCCTGCTGTGACGTCGTAAAGAAGCGATGTACAGCTACGGCAATATGCGCAGCCGTGTCAACCTGCCGCAGTATAACTGCGGCGGCTGGTCGGCTAGCGGTTAAAGCTACTGCAATTTGCGCCGCCGTGCCAACCTGCCGCAGTATAACTGCGGCGGCTGGTCGGCTAGCGGTGAAAGTGAAACTATTTGTAATATTTTTTTTTTTTTAAAGAATACCAAACATGTCATACTTCCCTGCTCTGTGTAATAGTTTTGCACAAAGCAGCCTTGATCCTCCTCTTCACGGGTCCCCCGCCGGCGCTCCTGGCTGTCCCCTCCTCCTGAGCTATGGGGGCACCAGTGCGTGCTCGCTCCGGAGCCCCGCTCTTAGAGGTATGCCCAGAGGTGAGAAGGAACGAAATAGGCAGAGGGCATACATGACTGGGTGGAAGGGGAACCCGGTAAAAGGGGTAAATTATATTAAGTAGTGTGGTCAGTACTGACGCTTACCTGATTGGTCAAGTAGATAAGGTGATTGGGAGGAGTTGGAGAGTATAGTGCTAGGGAGGAGTGGTTTAGGTTCACTTGCAGAGAACAAATGGTCAGAAGAACGTCCCACCTTCCCTCCCTATTTTTTCGGGTAGTACTGTTATACTTCTTTTGTTGTTCTTTGGTGGTTTGGGGTCCTTGACAGGGGTGTAAACCTGGTGTTATTGGTAAAACGGTGGGGACCCATCTTAGGTGTGGCGTCCTCTAGTTTGTATGGTTCAATCAATAATGACCGGGTAATGGTAAGACCAGTGGGTGTCTGAGGTCACCTGGGTTAGTCCCCGAGGCAGTATTTGGCGGCTGGGGTCATAACCTAGCTAACAGGTGCCACAGACACAAAGTTTTAGTTATATCATTATATGGTACCGTTGTTATCTGGATTAATATGTTTATTGTTATTTTTTGTTATTCATAAGCTTATGTTTAATAAAAGGTCAATTTGTGCCATTTAACTTCAACCAGTGATGTGGTTTTTCCTAGGGGTTATAGGAAGGTGTAGTTGTGTGCAGTTTTGGGTAGGAGATCAAGAAGTCAAGTATGGAGGCGAGCTCTGATCTACCCTGGTCTCATGTGTTCAAGACACAAAAAGCTGGGCTTGACCCCCCCCCCGCTCCGTCCTCTCTGGCTGTAATTGAAAAAAACAACAGGAGCCAATGGCTCCCGCTGTTGTCTCTGAGCCAATGAGGAAGGAGAGAGCCTGGAGAGAAGCTGTTCCAGTGCACATCACTAGGTCAAGATCAGGCTCAGGTAAGTATCAGGTGGGGCTAGGGAGAAAGCTGCATGCAGAAGATTTTTCACCTTCATGCAATGAAGGTACATAAACCTTCTGTCTTTAGAATCACTTTAAGGTTCTTAATCATAAGTCAATGCTTTTTCAGGGCCGACAATCCCCTTTATTGGTTCTTAAGATGAAAAGGCCAATGCTTAACATAAGACTCTATCTGAAGACTCCAGTGTACCTCCCAACTTTTTGAGATTGGGAATGAGGGACACCTATCAGCAAAAGTATGCAGGCAAAGGACACACCCCCTGTCACACCCCCTTAAAGGAGAATTGTACAAAAAAAACAAGATTGGTTAAACCCACAAGTGCTTTTTTACCACTACTATTACTTTATATTGGCTTTTGGAATTTACAAATGCAGCAATTTAGAATTCAGTTGAAAGGTTTAGCACTGGAAAACACTTTTTGATAGATAAAAAGTGCATTTTATATACGGTACCTCTATATAGATCAGACCAAAATGAAGGACAAATGAGGAGGAATGAAGGACAGAGGGACATTGCTCCAAATCAGGGACAGTCCCTCGAAATCAGGGACAGTTGGGAGCTATGACTCCAGGGGTGTGTTCTGAGTCAAAGAAAGATCATTAATAGTTGTAGTGAATGTGTGATCAACATAGTTTCCCAGGAGTCTTGAGATAGGGTCCTATAGTAAACATTATCCTTTACATCTTAACTCTCGATGAAAGGAGATGGTTGACCCTGAAACAAATTGGCTTCCTTTTATCTTCAAGCTGTTACTGTATGATCCACAATAAATGATTATGGAGTCTCAGGACGGCCGACAGGTGCTTTTTTTTTTGACAACTTCATTTGGATTTCTCAACTTGGGAGACCATCACCCCTTGGAGGGTCCCACTCTGGTAGAGCTGCCAAGGTCTAGTTATCAAGTTCAACCAACACCTACATGACAGAAAAAAAATCCAAGCCCAGCATCTCACATCTACTTTCTCATAGCAAAAAAACTTGGGATTCATGTAAAAAAAGCTCAGGATCACGTATTGATGATAAAAGGGATCATTCAAAACACTGTTCATCAATTTAGCTGATTCGCTTTGGTGAGGTTGCTCACATTCATCAGAATACTCCTAAGAAAAAGAGGGGGGGGGGGGCTTCTTTGTAGAAGTGGACTTCTACAAAGACTTTGGGTCTTTGTAGAAAGTAGTAATGGTGGCACCCCAAAGATTACAGAGTCCAGTAAAGTTTTAAATTCAATAATTGAAAATCCAAAGTGTTTTGGGGGTTCAGACACTCCTCCTTCAACATATCTTTTGGTAAGCAGTACCATAAATATCTCCAATCATTCACTATAGTAAAACTTTGAGATCAAAGTGACTGCACACGGCCGTTAATCGCATGTATTGATATGGAAAAGCAAGAAAAAACATTTAGCATGTATGCTGTAACCTTGAATAGACTGAAGGGATGAGTCAGCTGTAATATTATCTCTGTTTGTGCCAGAAAAATGTTCTACGTTCTATTCAAGAGTAATGAATGAAAAGTTGAACTACTGCAACTGTGCCAGTTTCCACGGGGCCAAACCAGGACTTAATCCACGCAGGATCAAGCCTGAACTTGCAGAAAGGTTGAATAGACTAAATAAGCCTTACGTAACGGAAGATTAGGTGACAAATGGTATGGTGTTGAAAGTCCTAGTTATTTTTCTTTGGAAAGCAGAGGCAGATTCAGTAGAAAAGCCTTTCCCCTGCCAGTATGCTGTAGAAAAGAAGCCCTGTTCTCTGTGAGGAACCAGTGGTCTCCGTGCAGAGGTCCAACATTTCCCCTGCTGAGGTAGAACCAGAGTTCTATCAGTAAGGAGCATGAGCTTTGATGGTTGCCCTGCTAGTCTGAATCAGCAAAGCTAATGCTTTCTGCTGATTGGAGAGCTAGAGGTCTGACTCAGTGGGGAAGGGGGCAGGAAGATCTTTGCAGATGGACCACTGCTTCCACACAGTGAACAAGGGTCCCTCACTACAGCATACTAGCAGAAGACAGGCTTATCCACACTATATTACCGAAAGTATTGGGAAGCTTGCCTTTACACACATGAACCTTAATGGCATCCCAGTCTTAGTCCATAGGATTCAGGCTGGGTTCACACTATTGCAAATTAGATGCAGGTTTCCTTGCGTCCAATTTGCATTTCAGAAGATTGTGACCGGCTCTCTTTGGAGCCGGTTCACACATCTCCAGAGCGGCTCCAGTGAAAATTGCACAGGAGTCCTGTGCGTCTTCTGGTCCATTTCAGGTCCGAATTCAGCCAAAAATTTGTACTGAAATCGGACCTGAAATGGTGAACAGGTGACGCACCGGACCCCTGCTGTGAGCTGCTCTGTACTCAAGTGTGAACCCAGCCTAAATATTGAGTTGGCCCACCCTTTGTAGCTATAATAGCTTCAGCTCTTCTGGGAAGGCCGTCCACAAGGTTTAGGAGTGTTTCTATGGGAATATATGACCATTCTTCCAGAAGCGTATTTGTGAGGCCAGGCACTGATGTTGGACGAGAAGACCTGGTTCGCAGTCTCCGCTCTAATTCATCTCAAAGTTGTTTGGGTTGGGGTCAGGACTCTGTGCAGGTCAGTCAAGTTGCTCCTCCCCAAACTTGCTCATCTATGTCTTTATGGACCTTGCTTTGTGCACTGGTCATTTTGGAACAGGAAGGGGCCATCCCCAAACTGTTCCACCGAAGTTGGGAGCATGAAATTGTCCAAAATGTCTTGGTATGCTGACGCCTAAAGCGTTCCCTTCACTGGAACTAAAGGGGCCAAGCCCAACCCCCGAAAAGCAACCCCACACCATAATCCCCCCTCCACCAAATGATTTTGTGCCTGACCTCACAAATGCGCTTCTGGAAGAATGGTCAAACATTCCCATAGACACACTCCTAAACCTTGTGAAAAGCCTTCCCAGAAGAGTTGAAGCTGTTATAGCTGCAAAGGGTGGGCCAACTCAATATTGAACCCTCTGGACTAAGACTGGGATGCCATTTAAGTTCATGTGAGTGTAAAGGCAGATGTCCCAATACTTTTGGTAATAAAGTGTATGTAGGGTGTGGCTGTTATAACGTATACTTGCTGTTGGCAAGTCTAGCTCTTTGTGATTTGTATGCCTGGCTAAGTAAACAGTTACAAAATAGATACTAATGCAGTGGGTAGTGGGCACGATTCTGGCCAAAATGAGAATCGCAATTTTTTTGCTTAGAATAAAGATCACGATTCTCGCGGCGTAACATCATCTTTCATATTATACAAAAAAATTGGGCTAACTTTACTGTTTAGTTTTTTTTTTAAAATTCATTAAAGAGGAGGGCCCATTAAAAAAAAAAAAATTAAAAGTCAGCAGCTACAAATACTGCAGCTGCTGACTTTTAATTGGACACTTACCTGTCCCAGGGTCCAGCGATGCGGGGGATCGAAGCCCCGCTCGTCTTCCCCCTCCGTTCGGCGGCGCCGGCATTGCAACTGTGGGCGCCGGGCTGTGGCTTCACAGCCTGGCACCCACTGCCAGCCCAGGCACTGAAAGAGGTAGACTACGAGGGGCCCCCTAGCAACAGCCATTAAGAGGTAAGTTAAAAAAAAAATTCCAAATGTTTTTTTTTATTTTTTTTAAGGCACAGTCATGCATTTTTTTCTTTTTTAGGGTGGAACACCACTTTAAAGTGTATTTAAAAAAAAAAAAAATTGCATTTGAAAGACCGCTGCGCAAATACAGTGTAACTTAAAATATTGCAACAACCACCATTTTATTCTCTAGGTTCTCTGCTAAAAATATATATATATATATATATATATATATATATATATATATATATATATATATAATGTTTAGGGGTACTAAGTAATTTTCTAGCAAAAAATAATAATTTTAACTTGAAACCAACAAGTGTCAGAAAAGGGTTTAGTCTTTAAAGCAGAACTCCGGGATCGGCAAAAAATCCCCTATTAGTACACCGCCCACATACACAAAACACTAAACAGTTATTACATTTGTGAAATTCCTTACCATTGAAGAGAAAATTCTGATTGAATTTTCAGAAAAAATGCTCTCTGTAGTTCAAAACATGCATCATGTATTCTGCTAAGAAGGAGGTGTTAGAACAGTGATTGCATCATATCCTCTCCCCTCTCTTTATATCATCAAACTACATTTCCCTTCATGCTTTGCAAATTGCAATGAATGTGCGAGGTACACTAGGCCTGTACATGTAAATGTGAACAAGCCCACTTCAACATAAATCACGCCCCTCATTCTGCAGGCAGCCATGCTGTTCAGTAGCACACAGCAGAATAGATAAGTTACAGCCTTATAAATGCAAAACGTGTCTGTGCTCTCCTCCTCCAGACACAACAGGAGATAAACAGATTGCCCTTACATGCTTTATGTAATCATTACTGAACTGTAGACACATCCCATAATTCTATATTACACACACTGTACTCTGCTGTAATTCCGTATTAGAATTATTCCTCCTCATGCTGCAGATTTGAGATCTTTCTAACAGCAATCAGTGCTTGTATGGTGTATGTGAGCACATCCCTATCTGCACCACAGAAAGAAAGAGCCGGGCCATGCTGCTTTACATCAGCGCATGACACAAGTAAATGTCGGCATGAGCAAAAAACTAAAAAGTGCGCTAACTTACTAATCGCCCGTAGACATGGTATATCTGTATTTTGCAAAAGCATTTGACACAGTTCCCCATAAACGTTTACTGTACAAAGTAAGGTCTGTTGGCATGGACCATAGGGTGAGTACATGGATTGAAAACTGGCTACAAGGGCGAGTTCAGAGGGTGGTGATAAATGGGGAGTACTCGGAATGGTCAGGGGTGGGTAGTGGGGTCCCCCAGGGTTCTGTGCTGGGACCAATCCTATTTAATTTGTTCATAAACGACCTGGAGGATGGGATAAACAGTTTGATCTCTGTATTTGCAGACGATACTAAGCTAAGCAGGGCAATAACTTCTCCGCAGGATGTGGAAACCTTTCAAAAAGATCTGAACAAATTAATGGGGTGAGCAACTGCATGACAAATGAGGTTTAATGTAGAAAAATGTAAAATAATGCATTTGGGTGGCAAAAATATGAATGCAATCTATACACTGGGGGGAGAACCTCTGGGGGAATCTAGGATGGAAAAGGACCTGGGGGTCCTAGTAGATGTTAGGCTAAGCAATGGCATGCAATGCCAAGCTGCTGCTAACAAAGCAAACAGAATATTGGCATGCATTAAAAAGGGGATTAACTCCAGAGATAAAACGATAATTCTCCCGCTCTACAAGACTCTGGTCCGGCCGCACCTGGAGTATGCTGTCCAGTTCTGGGCACCAGTCCTCAGGATGGATGTACTGGAAATGGAGCGAGTACAAAGAAGGGCAACAAAGCAACTAAAGGGTCTGGAGGATCTTAGTTATGAGGAAAGGTTGTGAGCACTGAACTTATTCTCTCTGGAGAGACGCTTGAGAATTATTTACAAATACCATACTGGTGACCCCACAATAGGGGTAAAACTTTTTTGTGGAAGAGAGTTTAACAAGACTCGTGGCCACTCATTAAAATTAGAAGAAAAGCGGTTTAACTATAAACTACGTAGAGGGTTCTTTAGTGTAAGAGCGGCAAGGATGTGGAATTCCATTCCACAGGCGGTGGTCTCAGCGGGGAGCATCGATAGTTTCAAAAAACTATTAGATAATCACCTGAACGACCGCAACATACAGGGATATACAATGTAATACTGACATATAATCACACACATAGGTTGGACTTGATGGACTTGTGTCTTTTTTCAACCTCACCTACTATGTAACTATGTAATCAATAACACAATAATGGTGGAACCCTCTAATGTATGGAAATCTCAATAAACTTCAATATCACCACAATAACGGTCTCTGTGATATGTAACGTCACATATAATACACATCACACTGAAAATAAGACATAAAAAAATGACTGCAAACTTTGCAGGGATGGTGGAAATCCCTCCTACAGATATTTGGCGGTGGATGGTGTCCACTGCTTATCAGTGCAGCCTCATCAGTGCCCATATGTGACGCCTTATCAGTTCAGCTTTTCAGTGCCCATTAGTGCAGTTTATCAGTGCAGCCTTATCAGTGCCGCCTCAGTGCAGTTTATCAGTGCCCATAAGTGCATTCTCATCTGTGCCCACCAGTGCAGTTAATCAGTGCCCATGTCACGTCACATTCGGCTACCCATCACATTTTGCTACCCGCTGGAGTGCGCATGCGTGACGCCACCATATGCGTTCCAACACTGTTGTAAGACCACTTTGCCACAGGGCCCTTCGCGGGCTCGCTTCGCTCGGCATAATTATAATCTAACTCTATGTCCACTTGGATGGTGGGGCTTGAACCTGGACTCAGGGGTGTGGCCACAAAATTCTGCGTAAGCCCAGATCGCCACAGTGTTGGAACACATATGGCGGCGTCGCGCATGCGCAGTCCAGCGGGTAGCCAAATGTGATGGGTCGCCATATGTGACGCTACACCCATCATATTTGCACTGAACAAGAAAAGAGGTGGGGAGAGTCTGATTGAGGTGACCTGAAAGCTGCCTGGAAGTCTCCATAATCTGACTTTGACCTGCTGGACCCACAGGATGAGGATTCCTTAGTTCTAGTTTGATGTGGAGTACTGCTAACACCCTCCGATCGGATGATTTCTTCCCCACTTTATTTTATTCATTGCCTGTGTTTGTCACTTTTTGTATTTTTGTGTTGTACATGGTTTGTTGCACTGTGTGATGAGTAGGGTGCGGGTCCTCAGACTTGCCCTGAAAGTCTTGGGAGGGGGGTGGACATGGCCTTTTGGCTTAGTTTGCCCTCTCTCATGGGGTCTCCCTTCAGGGGGAGCCCCACCTAGTACTTGGGTGGGTCTGTTTCGGCAGAACCTCCAGAGAAAGGGGTCCATCTGGTTTTGGCCAGACGGACCCAAGTCTAAATACCCTTGTCCCCGTCTAGAGCTTAACGCCCCAGGGGATTCAGGGCAAGGCCCTCTGATTTTAGAGGGCTTATGTACCCGTTGCACTTTTTTGTGTTTCACTCTTTATGTGTGTGCACATTTTTTTGGCACCGGCTGAAGTTTTTGGGTGTGTTTGCACGCCATGGGCTTTAAAAAAAAAAAAGAAAATTGTTACACTATACCTTGCCAGATCTCCTTTAATTTGGGGTCAGCATTTTTGGTAAGCAGCTTGATTTAAACAAAGTATAAAAGTCTAACGAACTACCTACTGAGAGTGAAAAGTTATACGGACATCTGCTGGCACCAATCACGTCCCATATAGCCGTGTAATAGCATAAAAAGCAAAGAAATTTGTCCTTCGCTATTGACCTATTAATCTGCTATAACAGCAGTAATAAAAAATGAATTACAGTATGTAAACGGTAGGAAAAAAGTCTCGATAGTGTGATATCGTTTTATAACACCAATTTATTATAAAAAAAAGCCCCAGTCCAGGGAACTCACGTGGCTCTGGTGCGTCAGTGCACCGCTCTATTCAAAGCTTTAGAACACTGAGAACTTCAACTTGTTGAGGACGTAGGTTCCTCCACTGTGAGACAGACCAGCTGCCTCCTGCACCGTCCTGTCCCCTCCACTAGGTGGGTTCATGGATCACACCCAAAAGTGGGACTTCTGCTTTAAGCACTCCTCGCTCCCTTACATGCCTCATTTGGCATGTCATTTTTTTTGGGGGGGGGGGGGGGGGCGGTTGACTAGTTTTGAGTGGGACTTCCTGTCCCACTTCCTACCTCCGACTACGGGCCGCCTAGGCGACTCCTCCTCTCCCCCTCCCTCTCGGCAATCTTCTGGGACACGTCCCAGAACATTGCCTGTCCACTCGGAGAGAGCGCAGCGCAACTCGTACATGCGCAGTGCGTGCCCGGCCGCGAAGCCGCAAGCTGTCATGGCTCGGGTGCCCACAGTTTCAATGGAAGCGCCGTGGAGTGGAGGGGGAGAGGAGCGAGGCTCCGTGTGGCCGCATCGCTGGACCATGGGACAGCTGAGTGTCTGTTTCAGCAGATAAGCCTCGTACACACGATTGGATTTTCCGATGGGAGTTGTGTGATGACAGGTTGCTCCATCGGACAATTGTTGTCGGATTTTCTGCGGACAAATAATGGATAGCAGGCTTTAAAATTTTCTGCGGACAAATGTCTGTTGTCGGATTTTCCGAGCATGTGTACACAAGTCCGTCGGACAAAAGTCCAAAGTACAAACACGCATGCTCGGAAGCAAGGACGAGCCAGAAGCGGTCGGTCTTGTAAACTAGCGTTCCTAAAGGCGAATTAGCATTCGTGACGCGGCAAATTATGAAATCTCGAAATGCAGCGCACAATTCTCTTCTTCTTTAATGGGATAATAATGAAGCTGCTTTGCTGGTGATACTGATGGAGTTATTGCAAACTAATTTTCAAAGGCTTTTTTTTCTTCTAATGATATCAAGAATAATATTATTATGCTTGTTTTTTTGTTTTTTGTTTTTTTTTGGTGCAAGTTTCCACAACACCATTATCCTGTAGTTTTTAAGATCAAAGATACAACTATGTTGGTGTCCCTTGTTAATTTTACATTGTATTTTTTTAAATGTAACTGCCTACTCCCAAACTGTCATTTGAAGTAAAACACACAGCCAAGTATTATTCTACACAATTTTTTTATTGAGGATTAAAAAAAGAAAACAAATAAAATTAGACATGCTATCTGCCAATAGAATTTAACCAAAAAGTGCATTCTATGCATCCCAAAAATAAAGAAAATATACCAAATCAAATCATTATTCAACCAAAAAAAAAATAAAAGCCTTATGCATGTGTCCTGCTTCTTAATATAGGGGGTCACCAATGCCAAGAGTTGGTGAAAGCAGGGGTCCTTCATCCGGAGATAATTCCGAAAATCATCCGGATTATTCTCCTGGAGCTCCCGCAGCAAAGGCATATGACATAATTGGTCACGATTAATAAAGCAACCAATTTTTGGTCAAAGAAATCCTCCTCCTCCTGTTCCTGGACTGGACTTGGGTCAAAGCAATAACTCCAAGGCCAATAATAAATAACACGTTATCTCCTCCGGTTCCACAACATGTCTGGTTGGCGAACGGCCATTCAGAAGGGAACTGAAAAGCACGAAATGAAAAGCGCGAAATTAGGAGCACAAAATGAAAAGTGCGAATCAACACTCACCAAACTTCTACTAACACGAAATTAGCAGAAGGAGCCCAAAGGGTGGCGCTAAAGAGCTGAAAAAAACACGTAGTACGTCACTACGTTTGTGTTTGTTGGCCGACAATTGTGTTTTTTTAGACAATTTTCACCTTGCTTTAGCATTTATAGCTTTTGGGTGCCGCTGTGTGATATAAAATTGAGGATATTATCTGAAGCACCGAGCACAGTTTATTCATTTTGGAAGAAAAAAGGTGGAGTGAAAAGAACATTTAGGCTAGGTTCACACTGCTGCAGTGCGAATTTACCGCGATTTTACCGCGAATTTACCGCGATTTTACCGCGAATTTACCGCGATTTTACCGCGAATTTCAGGAGTTGGATATAGCTGCGATTGCTAGTCTAGCCAATGGAATCATAATGTAAAAAAAAAAAGGGTCTTAACTTCCTGTGTACTTCCTGGTTTTTGTGGAGAGTAGTGTGGTGGAATTCGCACATATGTGAACCATCAATGCGATTCAAGAACGATTTACATTGATGTCTATGGAGACTAAATTCGCAACGCAACGCAGTAAACTCGCACAGGACCTTTTTTTCACGCAGGTTATATTCGCAACGCGTCGATGTGAACGGCACTAATGTTAATCTATGTAATTTAAATGACTTGCGAATTTGAGCGATCGCAACGGCTCAAATTCGCAATAGAATTCGCAGCAGTGTGAACCTAGCCTTAAACTGATTCCATCACGCAGAGAGAAAAATTTTTTTTTAAAAAAACATGAAAAATGTGCCCAACTGAACGCCCCCCAATTTTTTTTTTTTTCACGCGTAGTACTGTGGGTGCAAATGGAGGATCTCTATCAGAGAACTCCAAGGAGAACAATTAGCAAAAACTGCCTTTATTAGATTAGCTTAATTAATTATTAATTAATTAGATTAGGGAAAACTGAAGAGTTACTCAAAGGTGGAGTTACCCTCTAACACACCAAAGAGGAGATATATTTATCTTCTCAAGGTTATTGTGTCTCTGGCTGGGCCCATTATTCATTCCCTGAATGACATCGGGAAATGTCATAAAAACACAGACTGGAAAGGAAAGGAAAACAACAGTTACGGATGACATTAAACATATTTATTGGTCTGTATTTATTTGAGAGGAGTGCAAATCACCAGCAATCTTATGTTACAGAGATGGATAGAGTATTGGCTGAGTTAGTCATCTGTAATTTAAGGGGTCATTTCATTTATATCTATATTCCTGTTACAGGTCGTCGGGTGAATCGCATGTGCTAAGAGCGGCAGTTAGTGGAAGTGTTATAGACGCATATTTATTTCTTTAAAGTGGAGTTCCACCCACTTTTACAACTCTTCATCATCCCTCACTAAACTGTGCACTGTAAACGAATTGGATATTTTTGTATTTGTTTTTCTCAGCACCTACTGTATATCTGCTGTATTCATTTTTCACTTCCTCCTCCCTGGCCGTGGCCCATCGCATCATTTCCTGTTTGCAATGCCTTCTGGGAAGGGGCGGCAACTTCCTCTGACACTGCCGTTGCTATGGAAACCTGACCTGAAACCTATTACACTGCTTGTGCTGCACTGAGCATGTGCGAGATCTGCAAGGATGAGATCCAGGAAGAAATACAGTCTGGCTTCAGATGCCCACACTTAAGATGGCCACGGCCTGCTGTAAGTTTATAAAATAACAAACTACTGCTATAAACTAACAAAACAGACCTTAGTTTACAGACTAACTTTACTAGAATACATTAAGCTTGTGTATTATAGGGGTATTTTTATTTAAAAAGTATAATTTCGGCCGGAACACCACTTTAAGTAGCTAAGTCATCACTAGCCAAGGCTTATCTCTGCTTTGATTTGAGTGGAATAGGGTTAGCACCCCCGTTGGGTTTTTGTTGCTTATGCATTGCAGAGTAAAAGGCTGACCCATGGGAATAGGTTTGTATAGAGTGTTTTTTTTTTCTGGGGCACAATAAAATAATTTATTGATAATTGACAGCTAATGCCGTGTACACACGAGCGGACTTTTCGACCGGACTGGTCCGACTGTGTGTGGGCTCCATTGGACCTGCAGCGGACTTTTTCGGTCAAAAATCTGATGGACTTTAGGTTTGGAACATGTTTCAAATTTGTCCGACGGACTCGAGTCTGGACGAAAAAAATGCTCGTCTGTATGCTAGTCTGACGGACAAAAACCGACGCTAGGGCAGCTATTGGCTACTGGCTATGAACTTCCTTGTTTTAGTCCGGTCGTACGTCATCACGTACGAATCCGTCGGACTTTGGTGTGATCGTGTGTAGGCAAGTCGGAAGTCCGTCGGAAAGTCTGTCGGACCTTTGTTGCCGAAAGTCCGCCCGTGTGTACACGGCATAACTCGTTTCAGTGGTTATACAAGGTTTTTCTTGATCAAGGTTTAGATTTAACCCTATTTCTATTAATCATTCAGATTGCACAGTGGCTACCCAGGGATCTTATTCTCATTAATTCATTCTTAATAACCTACAGTTAAGAACCTGCTCAGTTAACCACTTCAGTCCCGGAAGATTTTACCCCCTTCCTGACCAGAGCTCTTTTTGCGATTCGGCACTGCGTCACTTTAACTGACAATTGCGCGGTCGTGCGACGTTGCACCCAAACAAGATTGACGTCCTTTTTTCCTCACAAATAGAGGTTTCTTTTGGTGGTATTTGATCGCCTTTGCGGTTTTTATTTTTTGTGCTATAAACAAAAAAACAGGGACAATTTTGAAAAAAAGCAATATTTTTTACATTTTGCTATAATAAATATCCCCCAAAAATACATAAAAAAAAATTCTTTCTCCGTTTAGGCCCATATGTATTCTTCTACATATCTTTGGTAAAAAAAAAATCACAATAAGCGTATATTGATTGGTTTGCACAAATGTTATAGCGTCTACAAAATAGGTGATAGTTTTATGGCATTTTTATTACAAATTTTTTTTTATTAGTAATTCCGGCGATCTGTGATTTTTATCGTGACTGCAACATTATGGCGGACACATCGGACACTTTTGACACCATTTTGGGACCACTGTCATTTATACAGCGATCAGTGCTATAAAAATGCACTGATTACTGTGTAAATGATACTGGCACGGAAGGGGTTAAACACTAGTTGGCGATCAAGGGGTTAAGTGTGTCCTAGGGAGTGATTCTAACTGTGGGGGGATGGGCTACCACTGATATGACAGCAATCACTGCTCCCGATGACAGGGAGCAGTAGATCTCTGTCATGTCACTGGGCAGAACGGGGAAATGCCTTGTTTAGGCATCTGCTCGTTCTTCCGCTCCGTGACACGATCGCGGGCCCCTGGCGGACATCGAGTCCGCGGGATACAGTGGCACGGTCACGGAGTACGCGGCGGGCTCGCGCCCACAATGCCGCGTTTTTAAGGGGACGTACCTGTACGCCCATTTGCCTAGCTGAAACATGTAATCCTTCCCAGAAGAGCACAGCATGGTGGCTCCAGCAGGGCCCTGCAAGCCAATGAGCTGCCCTGAAACAGGACCAACAGTCAGGGGAACCAGGTGAAACTCTTGGAAAGGCAGTTTTTACAAGGTCAAGGAGCTGTGACCAGTAACATGCAAGCAAAACTTTTTTTCTTATTTTCCTTGCACGTGATTGGGAATTCTTTGCAAAGTGAAGCTTTAACTCATTTACTAAGTCCTGGAGCAACTGCACTTTTCAAAGTGCACAGTCTATTAGCCTTTAATAAATCAACCCCCATGCATTGCAATAAAGCTGCTGAAATGGTGAAAAAAAAAAAAGCTGCCTGGCTCCCAACTTGTTATGCTTTTTTTTTATAGGTATCTTTTTCATATATTTGAGGCCTGTCACATTCTGAAAGGGGACCTCTTCTGCAGATATTCCATGGTGCTTACCTAATTAAAGTGGTTGTAAAGGCAGAAGGTTTTTTAAGATTAAAAAGCCTTTTGTGTGCAGCAGCCCCCCTCAGCCCCCCTAATACTTACCTGAGCCCCATCGCTATCCAGTGATGTGCACGAGTGCCTCGGCCATCCGGCACTCTCCCTCCTGATTGTCTGAGACACAGCAGTGGCCCCCATTGGCTCCCGCTGCTCTCAATCAAAGTCAGTTAGCCAATCAGGAGAGAGAGGGGGCGGGACCAGGCCACAGCTCTGTGTCTAAATTGGACACACGGAGCTGTGGCTCGGAGCGGGTGCCACCCATAGCAAGCTGCTTGCTGTGGGGGCACTCGACAGGAGGGAGGGGTCAGGAGCTCTGAAGAGGAACCTGAGAAGAGGAGGATCTGGGCTGCTCTGTGCAAAACCATTACACAGAGCAGGCAAGTATAACATGTTTGTTATTTTTAACAAAAAAGAAACAAAACTTTAGTATCACTTTAATGATTAGTTCACTATGGGGTGGATTTACTAAAGGGAAATAGACTGTACAGTTTGCAAGTGCAGTTGCACTTATTTTCCCCAGAGCTTAGTGAATGCAGTGAACCTTCACTTTATAAAGAATACCTAATCAGGTTCAAGGGAAAAAAAAAATCAAAAAATCATCCTTGCTTGCACATAATTGGATGATGGAAACCATCAGAACCTCACCACATTCTTTAAGCTCTGGGGAGAATGAATGCAACTGCACTCGCAAAGTGCACAGTCTGTTTGCCTTTAGTAAATGCCCTGTGAGTGTGTGTGGGGGGGGAGGGGGTGTTTCTGTGGTGATTCTCCCTCAAGGGACAGGTGCATAATACTCTACACCAGCCTTTTTCAACCTTTTCAACACAGAGGAACCCTTGAAATAGTTCTCTGGTCTCGGGGAACCCCTAAAAATCTACAACTCATGATACATTAGTGTGATGGTCAGTGGGAAGAATGGTCCTTACACTTGTGGTCATTGGGAAGAATTACCCCCTTACAGGTAGCTAAAAAGATTAATGGTGTCAGTGAGAACTTATCTGAGAGGCAGAAATTGCCCATTGCTGAAGGAACCCCTAGCAACCTCTGGAGGATCCCTGGTTGAGAATCACTGCTCTACACTCACAGTATGTCCTCAGTCTTCCTGATTGATGCTAGGTAAAATTGAGGACATCTTGTGGCAGAGAAGAGGTACTGCAGGAGAGAGTACCAGAGAGGTGGTAAGTATTGCACCTCCAGGAAACTTAAAAAAAAAAAAAGCCCGGAGTTGGGATTGAAATATCTCAGTAGCTGAGAGATTTCATTGCCCATGTAACGCTAGGCTGGGAACCATAGCTACTCAAGCAATTAATAGTATCTATGGCAGCACCTTCATTAGTAATCATATTGTTTCTGCATTTCTGATTTGAGACGAGACAGTCTCTATATTGATAGATGGAAACTTGGCCGATTCAGCGGGGACCAGCGGAATTTCGATCTTTCTATGGCTCTTCCCATTGGAGAGGAGCGATCAGCGATTGCAATCAATCGGCTATAGCGCTGATCAGTGTCTTCTGACAGTGTAGGAGTCCTGTGGTCTGAATACAATAACACATCTTGAATGGCTGGTCAAGAAAAAAAAAAAGATCCATCTATAACCAGCTTTACTCTACACAGCCATTGATTGATTCTACCATTGCAGTAGTACAGCCCTCCCTCCTCATGAGTAGGTATAGCACAATATCTGTAAAAGGTTCTATTCGAAAGGAAGTCAGGATGTGATTTCATGTCGTTTCATGCAATGGAACATTTTGAACTATTGATAACGATCCGATCAATGGAGTTGGCGGTAGATGACACGGCCTCTCCCGTCTCGTAACGTCATGTCAGAGGTTAATTATTACCTCTTGCTTCTGTGTGACAGCAAAACCTTCATTTACAGTGAAAGGACAGTGACCACTCGTTCCCGAATGACATCCCTTTGTCATGGCTGTAAAACTCGTGTTTTCTTGTGTCTGAAAAGGTTTTAAAGCCTTTATTGTAACCAATATTTTCTAGTTTTGTACAAAGTAGGGAGGAGTTAACATTTCTTTTGGTTTTATCCATTTCAGTGACTTCCGTTGACAATAGGCGTGTTGGTAGAGTGCTAGACCCAAAAGTAGGAAAGATAGGTCTTGGAATCCAAATATTAGAGACAGCTCTCTGTCAACCAGAGTAACCTTGGGGGAATAGTCTTAAGGCTAGGTTCACATCTATGCGGCTGCACTTGATGCGTTTTTTTTTCAGGCATGTTTAACAGTGTGTTTTTAAACCCTTGCTTTTTATGCGTTTTTGCATGCAGTTTTCATGCATTTTGCGTTTCACGTGTAGCCAAGTCCCGAGTCCCTTTGGTCTAATGAGAACCTCCAGAGTTAGAGACAGCTGACATCCTTCTATGTATAGTGGGTCATTAGGCATGGTGGGTGTGATGCAAGGTAGATTCATGGGCGCCAGACACTTCTTGAATGCAAAGAAATGTATTGTCTCTTAAACAGAACTGTGGGAGAGAGGGTTTAGGGCCAGGATAGCCTTTTTGTAGTTGCAATGTTCATTGGAAGACTCCAAGACTTCTATAGGTAGACAACCAGACACCACATCTGCATGTGTAGACACGCTGTCTCCTATGGCAACAATCTTGAACAGTTCCTAACAAAGGTTACAATGAACTCTTTCACTTCCTCTACAATCTCCTATTGTAGATCTTAACTCAACTGAGCTCCCAGTCTCTCTCACTAGACTTGCTGATCCACTCGCCACTTGATCTCCTGAGCTCTTCCAACCTTCTCACTCAGTATCTTCCTCAAGCGTCACCCCCGCGTCTCTGCTGGGTCGCTAGCTTGGCATCCAAGATACTTCTCAAGTGTCACCCCACTGGCCTGCTCGGTCCCTAGATTGACACACAAGGCTGCTCTGCAAGTGCCATCTCCGCTGGTTGGTCCCTGGTTGATTGCGGCTGAAGTTCCCCAATTCTTCACCAACCCCGGTTGGTGAGAAGATTCCTCTGGTACTTGCTTCAGCTAATCACAGTGGTCCCTGGTAACAAGGTGGGTGGTCCCTTAGTGGCGACAGCTTCTCCCCTACCTCCGACCATGACAGGTTCTCTGGCCAGCAGAACCGTCATTTCTTGTTATGCCCCGTACACACGGTCGGACATTGATCAGACATTCTGACAACAAAATCCATGCATTTTTTCCGACGGATGTTGGCTCAAACTTGTCTTGCATACACACGGTCACACAAAGTTGGCGGAAAATCCGACCATTCTGAACGCGGTGACGTAAAATAAGGATGTCGGGACTATAAACGGGGCAGTAGCCAATAGCTTTCATCTCTTTATTTATTCTGAGCATGCGTGGCACTTTGTGCGTCGGATTTGTGTACACACGATCGGAAATTCCGACAACGGATTTTGTTGTCGGAAAATTTTATAGCCTGCTCTCAAACTTTGTGTGTCGGAAAATCCGATGGAAAATGTGTGATGGAGCCTACACACGGTCGGAATTTCCGACAACAAGGTCCTATCACACATTTTTCGTAGGAAAATCCGACCGTGTGTGTACGGGGCATTAGACTGCAAGTCGCAGTCCCAACCCTGCGCTGTTCTCTTGCTAATGGATAGTCCCTCAGACAGCCTAGCAGCCAGATGTCCCCGGGTTAGACCTCAGGCTCTGGCCTGGTAAAAATCCAGTAAATCCAAGGTCCAGTAAATCTTTATTGAACAGGTCAAGAAGAAGAAAAAGCCAATTTGGGTTGATTTACTAAAACTGGAGAGTGCAAAACCTGGTGCAGCTCTGCATAGGAACCAATCAGCTTCCAGGTTTTTTTTTCTCAAAGCTTAATTGGACAAGCTGAAGTTAGAAGCTGATTGGCTACAATGCACAGCTACACCCGAATTTTCATTCTTCCGTTTTAGTAAATTAACTTAAATGTGTTTTGGGGGCTCAAAACTCCCGTATCAGTGCTGAGAAACAAGATGGCATAAAGCAACCTAAAAAAGAGATCTAAAAAGGCATATTCCAAAATGTTCTAATGTAAAACCCACCCTGCAAAAAACGTTTTGGAGCTTCTTTGGGGTGTTTGTCATGCGTAGGGCAGCCCATTCAAATAAATAGTCTGCCCTATGCGCCGCAAAAGCGGAAACGCTCCAAAACATGCAAAAAAAAAAAAACAGTAGCGGGAAAGTCAGTTGCTATGCTCAGATGTGAACAGGGCCTAACTGCACGAGCTTGGGACTGGCATGCACTAATACGCATGCATGGCCGATTTGCATAGCTCCCAGCTGTCCCTGATTTCGAGGGTCTGTCCCTGATTTGGAGCAATGTCCCTCTGTCCCTCTGCCCCCCCTCATTTGTCCCTCAACTTGGTCTGATCCATATAGTTGTATATAAAATGCACTTTTTACCTTTCAAAAAGTGTTTCCCAGTGCTAAACCTTTCATCCAAATTCTAAATTGCTGCATTTGTAAATTTTAAAAGCCAATATAAAGGAATAGTAGTGGTAAAAAAAAGCCCTTGTGGATTTAAGTAACCTTTTCTTTTTGTTAATTCTCCTTTAAGGGGGCGTGGCAGGGGGCGTGTCCTATGCCTACATACGTTTGCTAGTAGGTGTCCCTCATTCCCATCTCAAAATGTTGGGGAGGTATGAATTGGTATATATACTAGGTCTAAATTAGACAGGGGGCTATTACCCTGCCTGCATGTATTTGGAGCGCAGGAGGAAGCCAATGCAAACACAGGGAGGATGTGATCACTCCATGTAGATAGTGTTCTGGTCAAGATTGGAACCAGGGACCCCAGCGCTGCAAGGCAGACCTGCTAATTATTAAGCCACTGTGCTGCCCAGCTTTACAAGGCTCACATAAAAACCACAGCTGCCAAAAGCTCTGTTTACAGCCAATCCTTCTCACACCCACATTCCCTTATCTAGGATCAAAGCTCAAAGGAAAATAGAGTACAAGTGCTCCTAATACTGCCTGGTTTAGTAATTATTTTATAAGTGCTTTAAATCAGTCACAGGAATAGAAACCAAAATGTTCATATACAGTAACAAACAGCATACCTCCCAACTTTCTGAGATGGGAATGAGGGACACCTATCAGAAAATGTAGGCAGGCATAGGACACACCCCTTGCCACGCCCCCTTAAAAGGAGAATTGTACAAAAAAACAAGATTGTATAATTATCCCTTTCATGACTAAGCCTATTTTTGAAATTTGGTGTTTACAAGTTAAAATATGTATTTTTTGCTAGAAAATTACTTAGAGTTCCCAAACATTATATATATTTATTTAGCAGAGAATCTAGAGAATAAAATGGCGATTGTTGCAATATTTTTTATCACACGGTATTTGTGCAGCGGTGTTTTAAACGCAAATTTTTGGTAAAGGGACACTTTCATGAATTTTAAAAAACCCAATTTTTTTGTATAATGTGAAAGATGATGTTACGCCGAGTAAATAGATACCAAACATGTCACCCTTTATAATTGCACGCACTCGTGGAATGGCGACAAACTACGGTACCTATGAATTTCCATAGGCGACGCTTTAAAATTTTTTTTACGGTTACCAGGTTTGAGTTACAGAGGAAGTCTAGGGCTAGAATTATTGCTCTCGCTCTGACGATCGCGGCGATACCTCACATTTGTGATTTGAACACCGTTTACATATGCGGGCGCGACTTCCGTATGCGTTTTCTTCGCTGCGCGAGCTCGCGGGGACAGGGGCACTTTAAAAAATTTTTTTTTTTTTTTTTAATTTATTTAATTTATTTTTTTACTTTATAAATTGTGTTTTTAAAAAAAAATTTTTTTTTTTACTTTTATTGCTGTCACAAGGAATGTAAACATCCCTTGTGACAGTAATAGGTAGTGACAGGTACTCTTTATGGAGGGATTGGGGGTCTAAAAGACCCCCGATCCCTCCTCTGCACTTCAAAAAAAAAAAAAAAGGTCTCTTTAAGGCCATTGGGCAGAAGTGACGTTTGACATCGCTCCGGTCCTCCAAGGGCATAGAGTCAAGTGGGGGCCATCGTGCCCTCACTCGACTTCCTGCCCAGCAGGCCACAGGACCGGATGGTCTCCGCTGCTTCCAACGGCTCCGGTAAGATGCCTGGGACGTGGCAGGAGGGGCACCTCTCCCGTCGCCCATAAAAGTGATCTTGCAGCGAATCCGCCGCGGAGACCACTTTTATCTTAAAGCAGACCGCCCGCCGTGAATAAATATACAGAGGTTAGGGCAACTATCTGCTGCCATAACAACGGTATTTAATTTGAAAATAGCTACCACACCTCCCAACATTTGAAGATAAGAATGAGGGGCACCTACTAGCAAACGTATGTAGGCATAGGACACGCCCCCTGCCACACCCCTTAAAGGGGACATAACCAAAAAAAAAGGCTATTTAAATCCACAATTGCTTTTTTACCACTAAAATTTCTTTATATTGGCTTTTAAAATTGACAAATGCAGTAATTTAGAAATTGGATGAAAGGTTTAGCACTGGGAAACACTTTTTGAAAGATAAAATGTGCATTTTATATACAACTATATAGATCAGACCAAAATGAGGGACAAATGAGGAGGAAAGAGGGACAGAGGGACATTGGTCCAATTCAGGGACAGTCCCTTCGAAATCAGGGACAGTTGGGAGCTATGGTAGCGACGTATATCCACGGTGGGCGGTCCGGAAGTGGTTAAAGAGTCCCTGTCATTAGACCATACATTTTAACAACATTCTTCTCATAGAGTTATATGTGTAGGCCTCCCCTGTGTAGACATTCAAAAGCCCTGTAGACACCCAAAAGACTACTACTGGGTGCCACCATCTTGGATGAGATGTTAGCAGCCTTACCAGACTCAGAGCTGTCTTTTAAGGGACACTATAGAGCCTTTCTCAACCTTTTTACCCCTGAGGAACCCCTCAGGTCTCAAGGAAACCACTGCTAAAACCAATTCATTGGAGATCAGTGGGAAAAATGCCCCTTATATTGGTGACAAGTTGGAAAAATGTCCATACAGTGGTGGTCAGAATGCCACTTCTACAGCCAAAAAGTTCATTGGTGTCAAGCAGCTGGCTCTGGGACTATGCAGTCACTACCAAATTGGAGGTCTGGAGGTGACAGCTCAAGGAACCTCTAGCAAATTCTGGAGGAATCTCCATTTGAGAATGGCTGCTCTCTAGGATTCCCCTTCATTCCTGCCCTGGATGCTACATAAAAAGATATGTAGGAAGGTGAGGGGAGGGGCAGAGGAGCTGGGCCAGCTCAGAGAGTAATTAGACATTCCTAGAAGTGGAAAAAAAAAGCCATGCAAGGAGGGAGGGGCTGCGCTAGGGAATAGACACTTTATGAAGTAGTCACATTTTCTAGCAATTTCAAAAGCACATTGCAATTAAAGCGGAGGTCCGCCGAAAAAAATAAATAACAAAAGTCAGCAGCTACAAACACTGCAGCTGCTGACTTTTAATATATGGACACTTACCTGTCCAGGGAGCCCGCGATGCCCGTCGGCTCTCGGCTGCTGCCGCCGCCATACTTGGTAAGGGAATAAGGAAGTGAAGCCGTGCAGCTTTACTCCCTGGTTCCTTACTGCGCATGCGCGAGTCGCGCTGCGCGCCCTCACTGGTCACTACTGTGTTCTGGGACCTCTGTGTCTCCCAGAATACAACGCGGGAGGACAGAGTAGGCGCCGAAAGTGGCGTAGGTCACCGCGAACGTTGTGGTGATCTATGCCAGGAAGTGGGAGCAAATACCTGTATTAGACAGGTATCTGCTCCCTCCTCCCCCCTGAAAGGTGCCAAATGTGACACCGGAGGGGGGGAGGAATCCAAAAAGTGGAAGTTCCATTTTTGGGTGGAACCCCGCTTTAAATAAAAAGAAAGTATATTTTAACCACTTCAATACGGGGCACTTTCACCCCCTTCCTGCCCAGACCAATTCTAATGCCCTGTACACACGGTCGGATTTTCCGATGGAAAAAGTGCAATCGGATTGTGTTGTCAGAAATACCGACCGTGTGTGGGCTCCATCAGACTTTTTCCATCGGAATTTCCGACACACAAAGTTTGAGAGCAGGATGTAAAATTTTCCGACAGCAAAATCTGATCGTTTAAATTCCGATCGTGTGTACACAAATCCGACGCACAAAGTGCCACGCATGCTCAGAATAAATTAAGAGATGAAAGCTATTGGCTACTGCCCCGTTTATAGTCCCGACGTACGTGTTTTACGTCACCGCGTTCAGAACGATCGGATTTTCAGACAACTTTGTGCGACTGTTGCCGCGTACACACGACCGGACTTTGCGGCATACTTGGTCTTGCAGACCGGAGTCCATTGGACAATTCGATCGTGTGTGGGCTCCAGCGGACTTTTTTTCCCCAAAAGTTCGACGGACCTAGAAATGAAACATGTTTCAAATCTTTTCGACGGACTCGAGTCCGGTCGAAAAATCAGCTCGTCTGTATGCTAGTCCGGCGGACAAAAAACGACGCTAAGGCAGCTATTGGCTACTGGCTATCAACTTTCTTGTTTTAGTCCGGTCGTACGTCATCACGTACGAATCCATCGGACTTTGGTTGATCGTGTGTAGGCGAGTCTGTTCATTCGGAAAGTCCGTCGAAAAGTCCGCCAGACAAAGTCTGCCGTAAAGTCCGCTCGTGTGTACGCGGCATCAGTGTATGCAAGACAAGTTTGGCCCAAAATCCATCGGAAAAAATCTGATGGATTTTGTTGTCGGAATGTCCGATCAATGTCCGATCGTGTGTACAGGGCAGAAGCGTTCAGCGCTGTCACACTTTGAATGACAATTACGCGGTCATGCAATGCTTTACCCAAACAAAATTTTGATCATTATTTTGAGACAGCTAGAGCTTTCTTTTGGTGGTATGATAACCAGCACTTCCTATTTACACTGTGATCAGCTGTGATTTGACACATCTGATCACATGGTAAAGCGCCTACGTCATGGGCTCTTTACCGTGATCAGTGATGCGGTGTGTCCGAGTGACACCATGGATCGCCGTGTTGCACGCCTCCGGGGGGGGGGGAGGGGGGCGCACGAGTGGCCATTCTGAAGGGTGTCGTACGACATCCACTCAGAACAACGAAACCCTCGCCCAGCCATCAATCTGCTATAGGCCGGGCGGAATCTGGCTGATAAAAGATTGCACGTGAGCATTTAAATCACTTAATTTTTCTGTGCTTTTACCTGCAATTTGGTGACAGGGTCTCTTTAAACTCTGCACAGCCCGACTACAGCTGATGGTCGCTTAGGTGACTCTTTGAGTAGTGTTAGCATTTTATGGCCTTTCTTTGTCTTCTTTGTGTACGTTCTGCTCTCCTGCACCTTATTTGGTTTTGATACAGGATTCTTTTATGTTCCTTTGTTTCCCCAGGCAGGGAATGGACAGTAGTCACATGAAAACACTGCCTCTGGCATGATAGATAGGAGAATACCCAGAATTCCTATCAGTTACCTAACCGGAGCAGATACAATGAGATGGAAGAAGTGGCTATTTACAAAAAAGAACTTCAACTTAAAGGAGAAGCACGGGGTTTGTAATTATAAAAAAGGATCCTAACATTGATACTCACCGGTGTGATGCTGCAGCTGTCCCATGCTGGCTCTAAGCCCGAGGTCTAAGCGATCACATGACCACTGATCTCCCAATCCGTGGTCTGCCTGGAGCGGAGAGCAGTGACTAGCAGTCACCCCTCTCCTCTCTGCTCCTGCAGCACTCACTGGGCCGGTGAAAGGTTGGGGCGAAGCTGGCTCCGTCTCTCACACTTTGGTACAACTGGAAACCAGGCACACCCAGTACACTCTTGCCTCGTTTCCACTGAGTGGATCAGTTCGGTTCGGTACGGTACGCTATTTTGAGTGTTTCCATTATGAAAGCGGCCCATACAACCGAACCGA
This sequence comes from Lithobates clamitans, assembly GCA_037952925.1. Taxonomy (NCBI): domain Eukaryota; kingdom Metazoa; phylum Chordata; class Amphibia; order Anura; family Ranidae; genus Lithobates; species Lithobates clamitans. The sequence goes on along the minus strand of JBBGZY010002399.1, from coordinate 524,329 downwards.
ACCGCACCATTCTGGGTCCTGCTTCAGATGTGGGGCCATAGAAAATGATACGGTTCGGTTAGGGCGGAGCTACGATACATTCCACTGATTGGTGGACGTGTGACGCCATGCTAGGCATTTTTTCTAAACACACTTATGGCCCCTGGCGGTCTGACTTGCAGTGGAAACGGACCATTCTAGGCATTTCAAACTGTACCGACCCGAACCGATCCGCTCAGTGGAAATGAGGCATTTGTGCGCACACCTATGGTCCATTCACAGGCGCACGGCTCGAGATCGAGCCTGCTTGAGTGCCCCCCATAACAAGAGGCTTGCTATGGGGGGCACTTGGCAAGGGGGAGAAACCAGGAGGGGACCCATGGTGGGGATGGTGGGGCTTGAACCTGGACTTAGGGGTGGAGCCACATAATAACTGTGTTTTGTCGTAGAAGTGTCTGAACGCATATGGTGGCATCGCGCATACACACTCCAGTGGGTAGCCAAATGTGATGGGTCGCCATATGTGACGCTACACCTGCTCATCTCATAGGTTTGCTAACCTGACAGAAGTTCGCTGCTTTTAAAATTCAACATCTGACCAGTCAGACGAAGTTCTAAGAACTGTACTGTAAACTCTCTTTACTGTTATAAATAAGTCTAAAATGCAAAACTCCGGTGGGTGTAACAAGATGTCCGCTTTCCCCTTCTCACTGTATCCTTGCTATGGAGGAGTGCGGGGTGTAGCAAGATGGCGCCAGCTACACAGGGGTGCTCCTCCACACGCTTTTACAGGGCATGGGGAGTCTGGAACCACTGGCTAGTATATGCTAACCGCACAGCCTTATTTAAGGCGCTGGTCGGTCTCCGTCTGCATTGCCCCAACAAAGCACACATTGCGTACAACTGAATCTAATCATTACCATACAACGGTTATTCCACCGGTATGGGAATAGATTTCTTAAAGCCAACAATTTTTCTGAACGGCATCCTGTGCCTCTCCTGACATCTGACTATTTTCAAGCTCCTGATTTGTGCTAATACATGTGATCATTTCTCCATCCTGTACCCCTGATGAAGGTGTAAAAAACCGGAAACGGAAACGCGTCGGGTATCAGGGCATTTACCCATTAGAGAGTATCAGTGCCACTTTTTGTGTTTTGCCATGTTTGTAATATGCACTACTAGACGTTGAACGTCTTTTTACATTTCTATTTGCTCACCTGTCTAAGTGTTCTACATTCATGAAATAAATTGTTTTTTTACTCATCCAGTGTTGGTGGTCTATTAAAGTCTCATCTAGGGGGTATTTTTTTCTTGGTCTGTCTAATTAGGGATGGGACCACCACACTTCTTTGTCTGACATAATGGAAGCCTCTCTTTCTTCTACTATAGAGGAGTGCTGGGTGTAGCAAGATGGCGGCGACGGAACGTCACTTCCGTTACACATTCTGACGGGTCGCCTAATCTGACGAAACAGGGGCAGGGACCATTTTTTTGTACTGCTCTGTGCAAAACCATTACACAGAGAAGGTAAGTATAACTTTTTTTTTTTTTAAATTAATATCTTTAGAATGACTTTAAGTAAAAAAAATTATAAAAAGATGTGTTAGATGACCTCACATCAGCATGCAGAGATGCGGAGCTTACGTGAATTTAGTAAAACGGGAGAAAGGTCCGCAAAGAAAAAGGCAAAACAAAAATCCATTGAAAAGCAGAAATGGAACTATTCATGTCTTTGAAAGAGCATTAAATCAACAATACGTCTTCCAGGCTCTATAGTGCTACATAATTACTCTCAGAAAACAGACGGGAGTGAAAAATCTACAATATATCCGCCATGTGATTCACAAAGAAAAACTTGGCACTTTTTAAAAGCAAGTTTCTGATCAGTAGCATAACAATAGCCGGTCTGGAGACGGATGGGGCCCCACTAGGGGGGCTGTTGAACCAATTTAAACTGAGAGTCTGATAGCATAACACCTATGATAACACATATCCATGTCTGTATGTTTAGGGATGCCGGAGATTGCTATTGACGCTGACCCTGTACACCTGTGACATTTCCCATCAAGACGAACTGAAGTCAGATGTACAGACTTATATTGGCCATACACGGTTAGAAAACCGTTCGGAAAAAACGTTCGCAATTTAGAAAAATCTGTCGAACGTGCATGCGAGAACGCCATCATTGTATCAATAGATGCCGCCCAATATTCGACATATTATCGATCGATAACAACACAAACAGTACATTTGTCCTCGATTGTTTCTATGATCAGCGGAAACGATGCTACAAATACTCGACCTTTGAGAATCCTCCCACTGAAACCCGTCAGATATCGTTGCCGCGCACGACGCATCTGTGACAATCGATTGAGCACAGAAAATACATATCTAATGGCCAAACATTGTTGTGTCTCAACACATTTGTTGAATGGTCTGCCAATATGTCAACCACAATTTTTTAACATTTTGAGCAATGTCCCTCTGTCTCTCATTACTCCTCATTTGTCCCTTATTTTGGTCTGATCTCTATAGTTGTATATAAAATGCACTTTTTATCTATCAAAAAGTGTTTCCCAGTGCTAAACCTTTCAATGGCTGCATTTGTAAATTCCAAAAGCCAATATAAAAGAATAGCAGTGGAAAAAAAGCACTTGTGGGTTTAACCAATGTTGTTTTTTTTGTACACTTCTCCTTTACGTGGGTGTGGCAGTGGGTGTGGCAGTGGGTGTGTCCAATGCCTGCATACTTTTGCTGATAGGTGTCCCTCATTCCCATCTCAAAAAGTTGGGAGGTATGGATGACGTAGGACCGGACTAAAATAAGGAAGCTGATAGCCGGTAGCCAATAGCTGCCCTAGAGTCGGTTTTCGTCCGTCGGACTAGCATACAGACGAGAGAATTTTTCGACCGGACTCGAATCCGTCGGACAAATTTGAAACATGTTCCAAATCTAAAGTCCGTCAGATTTTTGACTGAAAAACTCAGCTGCAGGTCCGATGGAGCCCACACACGGTCAGATTGTCCGCCGGATTCGGTCTTTTGGACCAGTCTGGTCGAAAAGCCCGTCCGCGTGTACGCGGCATTAGCCTATTTCTGACATTTGGTGTTTACAAGTTAAAATCCATATTTTTTGCTAGAAAATTACTTAGAGCCCCCAAACATTATATATATACATTAGCAGAGAATCCAGAGAATAAAATGGCGATTGTTGCAATATATATATATATATATATATATATATATATATATATATATATACATATATATTTCCCAACTTTTTGGGAAAAGGGACACTTTCATGAATTAAAAAAAAACAAAACAGTAAAGTTAGCCCAATTTTTTTTTTTGTATAATGTGAAAGATGATGTTATGCCGAGTAAATAGATACCAAACATGTCACGCTTTAAAATTACATGCACTCGTGGAATGGTGACAAACTACGGTACCTAAAAATCTCCATAGGCAACGCTTTACATTTTTTTTACGGTTACCAGGTTAGATTTACAGAGGAGGTCTAGTGCTAGAATTATTGCTCTCGCTCTGATGATCGCGGCGATACCTCACATGTGTGATTTGAACACCGTTTACATATGCGGGGGCAACTTCCGTATGCGTTTTCTTTGCTGCGCAAGCTCACGGGGACGGAGACGCTTTAAAACATTTTTTTCTTATTAATTTTATTTATTTTTATATTATTAAACTGTGTTTTAAAAAAAAAAAAAGATCACTTTTATTGCTGCCACAAGGAATGTAAACCCTTGTGACAGTGATAGGTGGTGACAGGTACTCTTTATGGAGGGATCGGGGGTCTAAGAGACCCCCGATCCCTCCTTTGCACTTCAAAGTATTCAGATCGCCATTTTCGGCGATTCTGAATACTGTATATTTGTTTAAAACCAGCGCCATTGGCAGCCGAGTAAACAGGAAGTGATGTCATGACGGCGCTTCCGTGTTTACAATCAGGAGACTGGAATGAAGCCGTTTTCAGCTTCGCACCAATCTGTCCCTAGCCGCTGGAAGTGGCGAATCGTGGATCGGGTCTACCGGTGGGATGGGCGGCCCGGTCAGGCGTTCCCTCCCGCTCCTCCGGGATAACAGCCAAGTGGCTTTTAGCAGCATCGGTTGTTATCTCTGGAAAGCCGATCGCCGGCTCTAAAAAATGGTACCGGGATGATGCCTGCAGCTGCGGGCCTCATCCCAGTATAACCCCCGAAAGCCGAGGCCGCACATGTGCGTACGCTCAGCGGGAAGGGGTTAACAGGTGTTGCCTTGTGTGTTTTTTAAACACTTCCCGCCCAAGGTTTCGTCCCAGGACGTCCTTGAATTTGGGGGGGGATTTCTGAATTATGGATTCAGCTACAGGCATCATTCAGATATCGGCTTTTTCAGCCGGCGATTCCAAATACCATAAGAATGATCATAGCGAGTGTTCCACCGCTTGATCTTTCTTACGGTGCTTCTACCAACTCAGCGATCCCATCGGTGAGTTGGATTACGGATCCGCCAGCCTCAGATGGTGAGTATAGAGATTTCCGGCAAACCAGATGGTCGCCGTAGTCTCTATGATGGTTCGGAGGCTGGGCGCGATTTTATGACGTCACGCCCGGCCTCTGCATTCATATGAATGGCGCTGCCTCGGCTGGGAAGCCGAGATCGTTTATTTATTTTTTTTAGTTCAGGCTTCCCAGCCTAGAGGTGAAATGTGGGGTCTTACTGACCCATATCTCACTGTAAAAAGGACCTGTCATGCAATATTTCTATTACAAGGGATGTTTACATCCCTTGTAATAGGAATAAAAGTGATCACATTTTTTTTTTTTAAAGTGTCAAGCTAAAAAAAGAAAAGTAAAATTAACAATAATAAAAAAAAAAAAATTAAAGCGCCCCTGTCCCCCTGTGCTCGCACGCAGAAGCAAACGCATACGTAAGTCCCGCCCACATATGAAAACGGTGTTCAAACCACACATGTGAGGTATCGCTGCAAACGTTAGAGCGAGAGCAATAATTCTAGCCCCAGACCTCCTCTGTATCTCAAAACATGTAACCAGTAAAAAGTTTTAGAGCGTCGCCTATGGGGATTTTTAAGTACCGAAGTTTGGCGCCATTCCACAAGCGTGTGCAATTTTGAAGCATGACATGTTAAGTATCTATTTACTCGGCGTAACTTCATCTTTCACATTATGCAAAAAGAAAAATTGGGCTAATTTTAATGCTTTGTTTTTTTTTTCCAAAAAAAAAAATGTTCGAAAAATTGCTGCGCAAATACCGTGCAAGATAAAAAGTTGCAACGACCGCTATTGTATTCTCTAGGGTCTTTGCTAAAAAATGTATATAATGTTTGGGGGTTCTATGTCATTTTCTAGCAAAAAAAAAAATGATGAATTTTACATGTAGGAGAGAAATGTCAGAATTGGCCTGGATAGGAAATGGCTAGAATGCATTTTGAAAATCAATAGGTCCAATATTTTCTATTTGCCGATGAACGAAATGTCGATAACTAGAAAGATCTTTCTGTTCGTTGCTTGTTGAATTGACTTCCGGGGTTACATTTTAACATGCGCATGCTCTGTCGATGGTCAATATTAATATCAATAGGTCAATATCATCCTCCGCCTGCAGCTCAATAGACCAGGACTGACTGCTGACTTCCAGGTTTGGATCTGAACCCGGTCCTGAAACAAATGCAAGCTCACCCTTGGTCCTGAGATGAATAGAGGGGTTGGCCATTTGGCTATGGTAGGTCCCTATCATCCTCCGCCTGCAGCTCATTAGACCAGGACTGACTGCTGACTTCCAGGTTTGGATATGAACCCGGTTCTGAAACAAATGCAAGCTCACCCTTGGTCCTGAGATGAATAGAGGGGTTGGCCATTTGGCTATGGTAGGTCCCTATCATCCCCTGCCTGCAGCTCATTAGACCAGGACTGACTGCTGACTTCCAGGTTTGGATATGAACCCGGTTCTGAAACAAATGCAAGCTCACCCTTGGTCCTGAGATGAATAGAGGGGTTGGCCATTTGGCTATGGTAGGTCCCTATCATCCTCCGCCTGCAGCTCATTAGACCAGGACTGACTGCTGACTTCCAGGTTTGGATCTGAACCCGGTCCTGAAACAAATGCAAGCTCACCCTTGGTCCTGAGATGAATAGATGGGTTGGCCATTTGGCTATGGTAGGTCAATAGCATCCTCCGCCTGCAGCTCAATAGACCAGGACTGACTGCTGACTTCCAGGTTTGGATCTGAACCCGGTCCTGAAACAAGTGCAAGCTCACCCTTGGTCCTGAGATGAATAGATGGGTTAGCTTTCACCGATCCAGAGCAAGCCACAGATTAGAAAGTCAGAGTGAATTCAGAACTTCTTCCTGGTTGGTAACTCGGAAAGTACTGAAGCCTTTGGCTCAGCATCACAGCCGGGCTACTGTCATTTTTAGAAGAAGCAGTCTAATGGTAGCTACATATTTTCTCAGTTGAGATTTCGGTGCTGAAGCAACATGAACAGATGACAAGAAGTCAACAAACGCTTATACGATAGCAGGTTATACTAAGAATAGTCAATTTGCAAAAACAAGAACAGTTCTAGGGACACAAAGATCTGAAACCTGGAACTGTTCCAGTAAATTTGGGAAGGTTGGTAATGGAAGAAACTGATGTCTCCCTCAAAGCAGGGGTAAGCTTAGTCTTAGCATTTTTATCTAGGGTACGCCAAGCTAACTCCTAGTATTGCTTACCTATGAGATGCCCCACAGGGGTACTGAAAGGATCTTTAGCAGTCTTCGTAAAGGCCATGATAGGGCTCTTGAGGTCATTAAACCTTCATCAGTTAAAGCTTACAGCGAAACTCATCAATCCAGTGATTTCAGCACAGTGTCTGAAAGGGTTGTGTGCTGAGTAGTGTTACCTGGCCGGGGAGGGGTGGAGGAGGATCTGGGAGTAGAACAGAGTCAGGAAGCAGCTCCAGGTAACACGCAAGGTGGACTGTGACTGTCACGTGTGCTGGTAGTCACCGGGGAGTTTGTAATCTTCTGAATAGAGAAGGGAGGTGGGAATGAGACAAAAAGCAAACTCCGTCCTCGCCTATGTTTATACTGCACTGGGACATAGAAGGAGTCATTGTGGGTGGCTTTTTCCACATGTGTAGCAGAAAGGCTGCAATACAGATGTAGAGATTGTAAAGATTCCCAACATTCCGCTCCTGTTATATAATCCCATCCAGCTTCAACATAGAATATAGACATATGGCTTAGGTACCACGCAGGGGCGTAACAGTTATTTATGGGGCTCCGAAGCTGAATTTTAATGGGTCCCTCTCTCTGCGACCCTTCTGTATAAAGATGGCCATACACCAGTAGAATTACAGTTTGATTTCAGAGCGTTCGCTCGATTTTTTAATGGGGCCAAATTGGCAATCGTTTTTTGACCTTGGTGAAGAAAAAAATACAACAGAAAAGATGGACATTTTTTCCCCAAACAAATAAAATACTAATAATGAATGAATAAATTGAATATTAAAAGCAAATTAAACTTTGAAGTACTTTCGAAGGACTTTCATCTCTGATGGCAATTATTGAATTTACTGTCCAGATTTTTTTTGTATGTATAAAAATCAACCAGTGTATGGCCAGCTTAAAGCGGGACTTTCCCCTATTTTACTTTTAGCACACCCCACGTAGGAGCTGATGAACAGGGATCCCCCCCCACTCCTGCACAGCCAGGCCCACGAATCTTCACAGGCACACACAAGTCAGAAGAATGCCCGTAGCTTTGCTTTTGATGTTTTATTAGGGGGGTTAACAACTTGGATGGGGATAAGGGGTTATGTATACCTCCCAACTTTTTGAGATGGGAACGAGGGACACCTATTAGCAAAAGTATGTAGGCATAGAGCACACCCCCTGCCACGCCCCTCAAGGGAGAATTATATGGAAAAAAAATGTTTGGCTGAACCCACAAGTGCTTTATTACCACTTCTATTCTTTTATATTGGCTTTTGAAATGTACAAGTGCAGCAATTTAGAAACTGGATGAAAGGTTTAGCGCTGGGAAACGCTTTTTTAAAGATAAATAGTGCATTTTATATACAACAATATGGATCAGACCAAAATAAGGGACAAATGAGGAGGAAAAAGGGACAGAGGGACATTGCTCCAAATCAGGGACAGTCCCTCGAAATCAGGGACAGTTGGGAGCTATGGGTTATCGGATGCTCACTTGACTTTCGCAAGAACTTCAGGGACAACTTCCTATATACAGACTCCTCTTCAGCTTTCCTTCTACACACAATTTGTTCATTTTCTTGCACAGTTTCTGCTGGTTCACTCCTAAGGGAACTGACAGACTCATTGTCAGTTCAGTAACAGCCCTTTACAGGCAGGAACTCACAGTCCCTCAAAAGTAGCCCACGTGGAGAGAAACAACGTGTAACCTTTCCTTCCACTTCCTCTGTGGCCACCGATCCCAGCACCACTTCTTCAGGTAACGCTAGCCCACCTGGCTGCAGCTGCCCCTTTCACTAGCCCTCCTGGCTGTCTCTACACCAGCCCACTGGGCTGACTCTCTGGATATCTCTCAGGGAAAGGTAGAAGACTTAAGCCCACTGCTGTCTTCCAGGTAGACTGGCTACATGTGGCAGTTCCCCCCTTTTTTAGTCCTACCCAGGCCCGGATTTACTCCCTTTGCCGCCCCAAGGGTGGGTCCTTCAACGCCGCCCCCCCCCCCACACACACACAAACACATACACACCACCATTCTCGTCGTTTATCGATGACTGCTACAATAGATCAATTAAAAACATATCTCCATACACGAGAACACTAAAAATAACTGGCTTTAATTGTACAGACTGAAAATACTTCAGGGTAAGCGCGCGAGGGGTAAGGATTTTTCGCTGGCAATGGCTGGTGTTAGTGCTTCAATCATCCCCGGCACCATGGTTGTTATGGTGTCAGGATAATTGAAACGCATTATTTCTATCATTACATTGTAATATAAAATGAAATAGTTCAACTCACCATAATGCAGAATCATTGGAAGCCCTGAGCGTGTCACCTGCCACCATCGCTTGTCACTTGCCACTATGCTTGCCACCAGATAAGGATGTCACTTGCCACTATGCCTGCCACCAGATGGGGATGTCACTTGCCACTATGCCTGCCACCAGATGGGGATGTCATCTGCTACTATGCCTGCTACCAGATGAGGATGTCACTTGCCACCATGCCTGCCACCAGATGAGGATGTCACTTGCCACGCTGCCTGCCACCAGATGGGGATGTCAGTTGCCACGCTGCCTGCCACCAGATGGGGATGTCACTTGCCACCATGCCTGCCACCAGATGGGGATGTCACTTGCCACCATGCCTGCCACCAGATGGGGATGTCACTTGCCACCATGCCTGCCACCAGATGGGGATGTCACTTGCCACTATGCCTGCCACCAGATGGGGATGTCACTTGCCACTATGCCTGCCACCAGATGGGGATGTCACTTGCCTCTATGCCTGCCACCTGATGGGAATGTCACTTGCCACCATGCCTGCCACCAGATGGGGATGTCACTTGCCACCATGCCTGCCACCACATGGGAATGTCACTTGCCACGCTGCCTGCCACCAGATGGGAATGTCACTTGCCACGCTGCCTGCCACCAGATGGGGATGTCACTTGCCACGCTGCCTGCCACCAGATGGGGATGTCACTTGCCACCATGCCTGCCACCAGATGGGGATGTCACTTGCCACCATGCCTGCCACCAGATGGGGATGTCACTTGCCACCTTGCCTGCCACCAGATGGGAATGTCACTTGCCACGCTGCCTGCCACCAGATGGGAATGTCACTTGCCACGCTGCCTGCCACCAGATGGGAATGTCACTTGCCACGCTGCCTGCCACCAGATGGGGATGTCACTTGCCACCATGCCTGCCACCAGATGGGGATGTCAGTTGCCACCATGCCTGCCACCAGATGGGAATGTCACTTGCCACCATGCCTGCCAGCAGATGGGAATGTCACTTGCCACCATGCCTGCCACCAGATGGGGATGTCACTTGCCACCTTGCCTGCCACCAGATGGGAATGTCACTTGCCACGCTGCCTGCCACCAGATGGGAATGTCACTTGCCACGCTGCCTGCCACCAGATGGGAATGTCACTTGCCACGCTGCCTGCCACCAGATGGGGATGTCACTTGCCACCATGCCTGCCACCAGATGGGGATGTCAGTTGCCACCATGCCTGCCACCAGATGGGAATGTCACTTGCCACCATGCCTGCCAGCAGATGGGAATGTCACTTGCCACCATGCCTGCCACCAGATGGGGATGTCACTTGCCATTCTCCCTGCCACCAGATGGGGATGTCACTTGCCATGCTGCCTTCTATTTGATGGAGGAGGGCGGAACAGCGGTGAGGGCAATGAGAGATGTCATCTCATCTCTCTCCCCCACTGCCGCACCACTGACATTACATAGATTTTTTCAAAAATGGCGCCGGGCTGCGCAATCACGCTACTGCGCATGCGCCGCCCGGCCAAGCGCGTACGAGCTTTCCCGAGCCCAGCCGGCTTCGGAACGGCGCATGCGCAGTTGCGTGGTTGACTCGCGGCCATCTTTTTTACGGGCACCGGTGCCCATAATAGAGTTTAATGGGCAGTCCGAATAGGGGGGTGGCCGCGAAGTCTCCGCAGGAGCGGCGCCTCCCCTGCACCACTGCCGCCCTGAGGCCTGGCCTCGGTGGCCTTGTGGCAAATCCAGCCCTGGTCCTACCAGTGTTGAATACTGACTCTGTCCTCTCTTTGCTCCCATGCCTTCAGGAATGCCTCCTCCCTTTGTATCTTTGGCAGGATCCTTCCAGCACCCATGCCCCGGCCCAAGGCAGAACACCCTCCCCCCAGACTAGAGGGTACCCCTCTCTGCCACTAACAGCCTCCTCAACACTGCATCTCCATACTCCAGCTGACTGACACTGCTGGCCTGGCCTATGTCTATTTATGGGGTTGTCTCAGCCCCCTGCCAGCCTACTTTTGTGGGTTGGCTGAGGCCCCAAAAATATTCATGGCAGCGCCCCCCTAGCCCCCGTCCTCTAGTTCTAGAAGGTTCTCCAACCTTCCAGACACCAGGGGGAGGCGCCAGAGAGCTGCCAAGATGAGTCATCCAGCCCTGGTCTCTAATAACCCTGACCCAATTCTATGACTGGCCAGAAGTGTGCTTTTTTATTACACTGCCACCTCTAGTAGCACACACTAGAGCAGTGGTTCTCAAATCCTGTCCTCAGGACCCACTAACAGGCCAGATTTTAAGTATTACCTTGGGGAGATGTAGACTAAAATACTGCAATCACTGAGCAGCAAATTATATCACCTGTGATGTATTTCAGTTATCCTGCAAACCTGGCCTGAGAACCACTGCACTAGAGGGTATTACATACTAAAATTCAAATCAGCATGCATACCTGCATGCTAATGTGAAATCATGTGTCAGAAACCATGAATCAGACCGAGACAGAAGTACAGTTAAATCACACTTGTTAAATAATAAAAGTAAATAGAACAAACATGGTCAAAACAGCCAAAGTTCGGTAACCAGAACGGATAGTCAGACGAGCCAGAAAGTCAGGAAGCCAGGAATCAGCATAGTGGAACAGCAAGGATCTGGAGCCAGAAGTAATGTCAGCCAAGCAAGTCTTTAACAGGAATGCAGGAGAAAGTCTCTGTGATGTTGACCAAGGCGAAGGCAGAGATCATCTGGGCTGGGCGGCTTAAGTAAGCAGGACTGACGAGCAGGATATCATCAACAGGTGAGTCACTGTGGAGAGATAGGAGCCGGCAATTAGCTGACAGCTGAGCGGCCAGCTCAGAGAAGGAAGGGCTGAGCCAAGCCGTGACATCATGTAACTGTGTGTTTTTTAACGCAGAACTAAGGGGAGCTATACTTATCTTTCCTTCAACAGTCCACTCGCTGGTGCTGGCATCTTCTTCTGTAAGAAAGATATACATGTAGACAGAATATAATGGGCTTCTCGGTGGTACCTGGGTCTCTTGTGAGAGTAAATATGAATATGTTTTCACCGTCTCAGTAAGAGGTAGGTTGCTGCCACATCTCTGTTATGGGGAAAAAAGGAAAGACCCCCCTGAATCCTATTTTAAAGGCAGCAACACCACAAATGTAGAATAACCCCTTCCCGCCGACCGTACGCACATCTGCGTACTCGGCTTACCGGGGTTATATCGGGATGATGCCCGCAGCTGCAGGCATCATCCCAGTACCGTTGCTTAGAGTGGGCGATCGGCTATCCGATTATAACAACTGATGTGGCTAAAAGCTGCTCGGCTATTATACCGGAGGAGCGGGAGGGGACATCCCCCCCCCTCCCGCCGCCTCCCGCCGCTCTTACCGGGCCTCCCGTGCGATCGGGAAGCCCAGTGTCCAATCGGCCGCCTTCGGTGGCTGGGGGCGGGCTGGAACGAAGCTGTGGGCGGCTTCGTTCCAGCCTTCTCAATATAAACGCGGAAGCGCCGTCATGATGTCACTTCCCGTTTACTCGGCTGCCAATGGCGTTGGTTTAAAAAAATACACAGTGTTCAGAATCGCCGTTTTCGGCGATCTGAATACTGTGAAGTGCAAAGGAGGGATCGAGGGTCTTTTAGACCCCCGATCCCTCTATAAAGAGTACCTGTCACCACCTATTACTGTCACAAGGGATGTTTACAATCCTTGTGACAGCAATAAAATTAAAAAAAATAAATGTTTTTTTAAACACAATTTACAAGTATAAAAAAAAAAAAATTTTTTTTTTTTTAAAGCGCCCCCGTCCCCGCGAGCTCGCACAGCGAAGAAAACGCATACGGAAGTCGCGCCCGCATATGTAAACGGTGTTCAAATCACACATGTGAGGTATCGCCGCGATCATCAGAGCGAGAGCAATAATTCTAGCCCTAGACCTCCTCTGTAACTCTAACCTGGTAACCGTAAAAAAAAATTAAAGCATCGCCTATGGAAATTCATAGGTACCGTAGTTTGTCGCCATTCCACGAGTGCGTGCAATTATAAAGCCTGACATGTTTGGTATCTATTTACTCGGCGTAACATCATCTTTCACATTATATAAAAAAAATTGGGGTACTGTTTGGATTTTTTAAAATTCATGAAAGTGTCCCTTTTCCAAAAATTTGTGTTTAAAACACCGCTACACAAATACCGTGTGATATAAAATATTGCAACAATCTCCATTTTATTCTCTAGATTCTCTGCTAAAAAATATATATAATGTTTGGGAGCTCTAAGTAATTTTCTAGCAAAAAATACAGATTTTAACTTGTAAACACCACATTTCAAAAATAGGCTTAGTCATGAAAGGGATAAAAAAAGTTTATTAATATATGTGAAATTAGATCACTTCACACATGAAATGATCAGTTAAAAACCATAACATAACACAAAACACAAACAGAACACTACATAGCATAAATATATAGCAAGTATGCAAATGTATATGAATCGTGGTGCTTTCCAAGTTCCGATAAGATTCCAGTACCCAACGCGTTTCTGGTTTCAAGCGCTTCATCAGTGGTATTGGATAGGTGAATGTATAGTCATATATTTATCAGAGAGTAAGCAAGAAATTGGTACAATGTATACCGCGCTATGCAAGCAGTAAAAACAATAGAACACTGTAAAGCAGGGATGTCAAACTCAATTTCATCGTGGGCCGCATCAGCATTATGATTGTCCTCAAAAGGGTCGGTTGTATCTTTAAGATTAGATGTCCAGCACATCCCCTCCCCTTACATTAGATGTCAAGAGACACCCCACCATCAGAAGTTGAATCCCCTACTCTCCCTAACATCACAGTGCACCCCCTTTCCTTATGCTGCTGCTGGGAAGAAGCTGGATGCATTGCTTGAAAGCAGAAAGTAGGGGTCTGGAGGTGGTCCGGAGGAGGGCTGGAGCTCTCCTGCAGCTGCAGGAGAGGTGTGAGGGCCACATGAAAGGGCCTGGAAGGCCGGATTTGGCCCGCGGGCCTTGTGTTTGACACCTGTGCTGTAGAGGATGGTGCCAAATGGTGGCCTCCTGACACTACCCCCCAAATTCAGAGGGCGGAGTATCTTACGAGAGCCCTCCACGTACTAGTTGGTCACGTATTAAGATGATGTGCAGACTACAGCAGGGTCTTTAGATGAGCATCTATTAAGTATGACGAATGTCAAGGATGTCTTGGCCTTTATGCAGCCCTTCTTGATCCATTAAAATATAGTCAGGTAGTAGGTAATCTCCCCCTTCTTCCTGTTAATGCCCGTTTGTGTAGATCCCCTCTATACGGACGCCATCCTCCCTGGCAGTGCTGTCTCTGCATAACTCTAGCTGACATTTGCTTGCACAAGAGATCCAGGTAGCACCGTGGAGCCCATCCTTCTCTGTCTACATGTACCAACAGCCCTGAAGAAGGAGGAGGTTTATCCCCCTAAACTCGTTGGCTCGATTTGTAGGCTCGTTATTTTCAATAAGGAGCCCACCAGCCAGCCTACTTTTGTGGGTTGGCTGAGACCCCAAAAATATCCTAGGCATCACTTTAGACACTGGGTGCTCCTCTCTCCCTATCCAAATATCTTTCCCACCGAAGTGACATCACAGTCATACCAGTAAGGTAGCAGCCCATACTTCCAAAGGGAGTTAAACACCACCACCCACCCATGAAACCACCTTACATTCACTAAGAATAACTTAATCAGTCCAGCGCAGTCTCTAACTCAAAGCAGTGGCATCTTCTTGTGGATACCAGTCTTTGACTGTCTTCATTGGCCATTGCAGGATGACGTCACTCCTGCGCATGTTCCGACACACAGGGACCATGCTGGCAATATAGGCTGAGCTGCTCACTTTTAATGCTGGAGAAGGCTGTGAGCAGGCAGGTAGGTGTACTTTATTGAAGGTATCCGGCCACCAAGTGGTAGAAGAGAAAAGTGCAACAAGGCCAAACTTATGGAGAAATCAATTGATCTCTAAAATCAACCAGGATATCTATTCCTGGCAAGTAAATTTGGGGGGAGCAACCCTGCCTAAACTCCAGGGTGCTACATATTTTTTGTGTCTGCCAATAATAGTTACCTCTCTCTTGCAGTACAACGGTGGCCCATCCATAAAGGTGCCGCCCCCCTCTATGCGCCAGCCCCTAATCTCCATGCGGGGTGCCAGACGCATAGAGTCCTATGAGGTTTTTTTTTTGTGAAGCACATGATTAGAGCGGGAGGCTTTACTTGGCTTCAAAAAGGGGGTGGGCACTGGGCGCAGAGCACTGTGCCCCCGAGCCCACCCACTTGTGACATTAGTGAATGTTGATTCGCTATGGTCTTCCTGCTTCTCTTCCCGGCCAATCAGGACAGGAAACGGGTCCTAAGACCGGAGTGGCTGGGAGTAGAAGCCATGGAAGCCACCCGCGACCTGGATGGGGTAGGTGCGTGGCTATTTTTAATAATTTATCATTTTATTTAACCAAAAAAGCAAGCTGTCCGACTTTAAAGCACCGACACCGCTAGTAGTAGTTAGTCACATTCAGCGGGACTTTGTTCTGTAATGTTGAAGAAGACATTAAACATCTTTTCCAAGCAGCTTCTTTAGTACCATTGAGTGTCATCAACATATCCCAGCATATATAGCCACAGAGGTAACTCAGTCACCAATTGAATGTGTGAAGGCAGATGTTGAGTGTCTGAAAACAGGTAGCTACCCCATGACCCCATATAAATGAAAACCTTCACAAATAGCACACACCTACTCCATAGAGAAAATGAATACAATTGAATAGTAGCACACACAATTATCCAATAGTGGAAGATAATGCACATGAAAAGACCTGCTTTAAAGTAAAACTATAGGCAAAACTTTTTTTTTTCATTGTTGATAGAGTAAAGGAGGGTTATTATAACTCCTGTCAGATTTTTTTTATGCAATTTGCGTCCCATTGTGGAGATTTCCCTTCACTTCCTGTCCCATAGCCTAACAGGAAGTGAGAGGAAATCCCTCCAACTCAAGCAGGGCAGGTGCAAGGATTGTTGACACCCTAGGTGAAACCCCATTTTGCCGCCTCCCCCTTGGCTCCACTCTTGACTCCACCTCCTTTTCCCTGTCCATGTAAACCCCACCTTTTTAAAGAAGCGCCCATCAAATTCAGCCTCACCAGTGCCCATTAACGCAGCCTCACCAGTGCCCATCAATGCAACCTCACCAGTGCCCATCAATGCAACCTCACCAGTGCCAATTAAATGCAGCCTCACCAGTGCCCATCAATGCAGCCTCACCAGTGCCCATCAATGCAACCTCACCAGCGCCCATTAAATGCAACCTCACCAGCGCCCATCAATGCAAACCTCATTTTGCCACCTCCCCTTTGGCTCCACTCCTGACTCCACCTCCTTTTCCCTGCCCATGTAAACCCCACCTTTTTAATGAAGCGCCCATCAAATGCAGCCTCACCAGCGCCCATTAATGCAGCCTCACCAATGCCCATCAATGCAGCCTCACCAGTGCCCATCAATGCAACCTCACCAGCGCCCATCAATGCAACCTTACCAGCGCCCATTAATGCAGCCTCACCAGCGCCCATCAAATGCAGCCTACCAGCGCCCATCAATGCAGCCTACCAGTGGCCATCAATGAATGTTTGCTGCCTGCTGATGCTGAGACTAATGCCCCGTACACACGGTCGGACATTGATCGGAAAATCCGACAACAAAATCCATGGATTTTTTCCGACGGATGTTGGCTCAAACTTGTCTTGTATACACACGATTGCACAAAGTTGTCGGAATTTCCGATCGTTCTGAACGCGGTGACGTAAAACACGTACGTCGGGACTATAAACGGGACAGTAGCCAATAGCTTTCGTCTCTTAATTTATTCTGAGCATGCGTGGCACTTTGTCCGTCGGATTTGTGTACACACGATCGGAATTTACGACAACGGATTTTGTTGTCGGAAAATTTGATAGCCTGCTCTCAAACTTTGTGTGTCGGAAATTCCGATGGAAAATGTGTGATGGAGCCCACACACGGTCGGAATTTCCGACAACAAGGTCCTATTACACATTTTCCATCGGAAAATCCGACCGTGTGTACGGGGAATTACTTGCGTGCTGCAGAGAGAAGAGAGTAGGAACACCAGTGGCCGGGCACCCTATGCAGCAGGGCGCCCTAAGCGGTTGCCTAGTTTGCCTAGTGGTAGCACCGGCCCTGAACTCAAGGAAATTCCTTGGGTCCCCCCAGGTCACCAGGACTAGTATACCCATTGGAAGATTTCCCCTCTAATACTTATCAGGAGACAACCCAAAATTTGGGATTTTCTTTTACTTTCAATGATATTGGTAAACAGGACAAATAGAGAGGGTTGTATCTCCTAAAAACTCAATAAAAACTGACAGGTGTTCTAATGCCTTTCCACTCTATCCAAAACCTAAAAAAAAAAGTTTTGCCTTTAGTTATACTTCAATTGCTTGCTGACCAGCCGCCGTCGTTATACGCCATAGCTGTATGGCAGACGCTTTAAGAGCTATAGCGGGCACGCTTTTGGCGACGCTGGAGCTGATGCGGGTGGCCGGCAGCAGCAATGTCCACCAGTGACCCATGATCGATCCTCAGAGAGGCAGAACGGCATACCTCCCAACTTTTTGAGATGGGAACAAGGGGCACCTACTAGGAAAATATGTAGGCATAGGACATGCCCCCTGCCATGCTCCCTTAAAGGAGAATTATACAAAAAAAATGAATAGTTAAGTCCACAAATTCTTTTTTTACCACTATTATTCCATTATTCTGGTTTTTGAAATTTAAAAATGCAGGAATTTATAAATTGACAAGTGTTTCCCAGTGCATCCAAAGATAAGATATGCATTTTATATACAACTGTATAGATCAGACCAAAATGAGGGACAAATGAGGGGGGAAGAGGGACAGAGGGACATTGCTCCAAATCAGGGACAGTCCCTCGAAATCAGAGGCAATTGGGAGCTATGGAACGGGGATCTGTCAATATGAACAGACAGATCCCTGTTCTGTCAGGTAAGTAGAGAGAGATCGTCTGTTCCTAATAGTCAGGAACAGCAATCTCTCTCTCGCTGTACACCCAGTCAGTCCCTTCCCCCCACAGTTAGAAACACCTCCCAAGGGAACACTTAACCCCTTGATCGCTGCCTAGTGTTAACCCCTCCCCTGCCAGTGACATTTATACAATAATCAGTGGCTTTTGTTAGCTCTGATCGCTGTATAAATGTCCCAAAAAAGTGTCAAAAGTGTCCGATCTGTCCGCCGCAATGTTGCAGTCCCATTAAAAATCGCTGATCACCGCCATTACTAGTAAAAAAAAAAAAAATTATAAAAATGCCATAAATATATCCCCTATTTTGTAGACGCTACAACTTTTGTGCAAACCAATCAATATACGCTTATTGTGATTTTTTTTTTTTTAGCAAAAATTTGTAGCAGAATACATATTCAGGTACAAAAAAGTGGCCACTGCCCCCACCTAAGACTGGTCTGTGCAGCAAGGAGCCCTGGAATGGCAGCGTATGTCAAACAAATATAAAGGGATTTCAAAGCGACGCAAAAAAATGACCTGGTCATTAAGGGGGTAAATCCTTTCCAGGACTGAAGTGGTTAAGAAAAAAACTTTATTTATAGTGGTCATCTGCGCTACTATTAGTGAACTAAGATAAAATAAAGTAAAAATACTAAAAGTGGAAATGCAGCAAAACCTAATAGTGTTCACAGCTACACCAATAAAAAAATCAATAAAAGTTGCAGTGATCTTGCGCATAACCTAACAATCCATCATCAGGAAGTCACGTGACGTAACGCGTAGGGCGTGGCCGGAGTATACCGCGGACTGGAAGTGACGTGTGAGGTGGCGTGAAACGCCAAATGTTTGTCTCTGTTTGGCGCGCTTGCTGCTGCTTTAATGTAAGCAAGTATTTTAATTAAATAAAATATAATTATGGTAATACACTATTGAAGGCTTATTTACCTTACACGGGGATCGTAATATCGGTTAGGAGGGGTGAAATTTCTTGATCTGTAATTCCTTGCTGTTGATCCTGGATTCTGGAAGCAATACTCACTGTTCCTATTGGATTTTTAAGGCATTTAACCTTTGCCTATGAGGTGAGAGTTCTGTGAGCACATTGGCGCGGTGTCAGCGGCTTTCACTCATTGGTTAAATTGTCAAGTCTTTTGAAACTTTATCTACACTATCTTGAACCACTGGATTATTTCTACTTATGGACTTTTTTTGCACTTATTTAACTAAACTGTGTCACAACTTTTATGAACATTTATTGAACGTTATTATTGTATTTTTTTTTTATTGATAAGAAAGAAACTTTAACATTTTTATTGTATTAAAAATGTATTTGTATTACATGTAATTTTTTGTGACATGTAATGTCATTTTTAATGTCATTTTTTATTATGTCATTTTTTTATGTTATTATTTTCATGTTGTATTTATTGATTATTGTTCTTTTTATAAATTATGAAGCATGTATTGCTTAGTCTAATTATTAATTAATAAACTCTTTGCTACACTTCTCATGTGCTCACTTTTGCGTTGAAAATGTAGACATCATTTGCTTGTTTTTTAATATTTTTTAATGAAAACTCACCAATTGGCGACTTTTTTGATTGATTACTTTGTATACATTTCTACACATGCAGCAAGCAAATTCAATAGAACTAAACTTACCTGTATTTTTCTTACCTTTGTGAATAAGTCCTTTATGATTCTTTTATTATACAGGGCCATTTTTTTTTTCCTGTAGCGCTTTTTTTGTGACGTCAGCCTTTCTATGGCTGGATGTTTAGAAATTAGGCTTCTTCTTCCACGCTTCTTCTGTCTAAATCAACATTGACTTACTGTATTTTCTGAGTGTTCTACCCAGTCGATACACAAGCTGATGCTTTTAGGTATGAGCATCCAGTACACCATGGCTGACACTAGGGGGCACTGTGATACCACCACTGTAATCCTCAGTGCATGCTGCCTTGGATTTTCACTGGGACAGCTCAATTCGTCATTAAGAGGGGGACAAAAAAAAAAAAGCTATAATTTGGCCTAGAATGTTTCACGTTTTTTCGCCGTACTAATCTACTCCAACATGTTTCAAGGCAGACATTGAACCTCTTCAGAATTAACTGCGGCGGGTGAAGGTTCGTAGAGAGCTTAGGTTCAAATAATGCGATGCCTTCTTGCCGTGGATGCTGCACGATTGAAATTCAACCTTCGACACACATGTTTTTTAAAGAGATTTATTCTTCCAGGCCTCCGCACAAACACAAGACAGCAAAAGCCTAAACATTACATACATTACAATAAGTTGCGAATAAAAATGTCATTGATTGCGACAGAACTGGCGGCTCTTACAGTCTGAGTGCTACATCTTTCACGCCGGTTCGCTGCGCCGCTGTGATGATAAATCAGCTCGATGTACCCACGGTTAACTCCTTCTTGGTCACAGGAATGGAAGAAAGGACTGGATTGAGGACCTGATCAGCAAAGTGGTCAAGTCACCTTTGGGCAAGGCTTTGGTCATCAAACTCATGGATTCCTTGATGGGTTTTGGCAATGGGTTGCCTTTAGGTTTGGTGGATGATATACACTATTCATAAGATATAATAAGGAAAACCCTCATTCTTGAGATAGAATTGTATCAAAAGCATTAATTTAATTAGTGGCTGTGTGTCTGCCAAGTACCTGTATGATGAGGAGCCCGAGATGATGATGGTGGGACAGGGACTTCTAGGACAATGGAAGGGTGCAGGTGCCAAGAAGCTTTAACCACAGCCTTGAACTTGGGAGCTCTTGTGTCTGGTAAGCAGAAGCACAGCAGGGAGGGCACTCCGACTTCACCAAGACCAGTAGAGAACAGAGCCGGGTCGCAAACTTCATTTGGTAACAGTTGAGCAAAAAGGCACCAAATCAAGAGCAGGGTCAAGGTCATAGATGAGCAGAGGTTGGCCAAGTGCAGGCAAAATCTTGGTCAAGATACACAGGTAGGCAGCAGACATAAATAGGTAGGTTTTTTTGTTTTTTTTGACCACAAGATGGTAACCAAAGATAAAACTCATAGAAAAATATAGGTGCAATGTTGGTTTTTATTTATTACAAGTCATCTCTGACATATATACATAAAAGATTGCTTGCGTTCCTGGCTCAAATTTTGGCTTGAGTTTTCTATTTTTAATGTAGGTGCATTCTATACTTCTTTTAAACACTAAATAAATCTTACTACACTATGAGAGGCTTCCCTATCTCTTTATGCATGTAATTGTGGAGTACTACCGAGTATCTTGAGGCCTGGTTCACACCTATACAGGTTGCAGTTTGCATACTGCAGGTGCAGTTTGCGTTTTTCAATACACGTTTTTGATCCATTAAAGTCTATGGAACCAAAAACCAGAGAAAAGTCCCTGGCTCTTTCCATAAAATGCACAGATATGAACTACATCCAGAGGAAACCATGTTAAATGGACTGTAGTGTGTTTCTGCAAAACTGAAAATGCGCTAAAAAATGCATAAGTGTGAACCAGGCCTAAAGGCACAGAGGTACTTTAAGTCTAGGTTCACATCTATGCGGCTACGCTTGAAGCATATTTCAGGAACGTTTTGCAGTGCATTTTGCGTTTTTAAACCCGCGCTTTTTATGCGTTCTTGCATGCAGTTTTTATGCATTTTACTTTTTTCTCTTTAAACGCACTATAAACACACTGTATATAGCTGGTTGCTAAGGAGGGGGCCGGGAAGCTGGCCGCTGCTCCCTTAACAACCGATGAGTCATCAGCTGTCAGCGGGATTCCCCACTGACAGCTAAATGTAAAAAAAAAAAAAATTGCCAGCAAAAAAACATTGCGACAAAACAAAGTGTGCCCCCCCAGGTCTATACCAGGCCCCCCTCCAAAATGTAAAAAAAAAATATGGCTTGGGGTCACCCCCAAAATCCATACCAGACCCTTATCTGAGCATGCTGCCCAGCAGGTCAGGAAAGGGAGGGACGAGCGACCGCGCCCCCCCTCCTGAACCATACCAGGCCGCATGTCCTCAACATGGGGGGTGCTCTGCGCCCCCACCCCAAAGCACCTTGCCCCCATGTTGATGAGGACAAGGGCCTCTTCCCGACAACCCTGGCCGGTGGTTGTTGGGGTCTGCGAGTGGGGGGCTTAACGGAATCTGGAAGCCCCCATTAACAAGGGGGCCCCCAGATCGCGCCCCCCCCACGTGAATGGGCATCGGGTACCTCGTACCCCTGCCAATTCACCTGAAAAGGCAGTAAAATGTAAAAAAACAAAACAAAATATATTTTTCGACAATTTTTTTATTAATAAATTAGTTCTGAGCTGTCTTCTCCCGCCGCCGCCTCTCCAGGTTCCGTCTCTCCCGGTGTCATCGTCTTCTTCCTCGCCACTGCCATCTTCTTCTTAATTCTCACCACCACCATCTTCTTCTCCCTAGCCACCACCGCCGTCTTCTTCTTCCTCACCGCCGCTGCCTTCTTCATCGCCGCCAGTTACCCGCTAAAAAACAAAAGAGAAGCCGGATTTGTCCTGAAGCTGTCTTTCTCCGTTGTGATGTTCCCGCTCTCCGGCACCTCTTATATAGGCTTGAGGCATGGCCATCCAATGATGTCGCCCGGAGAGCACGCCCCTTGTGACGTCATGTGATGTCACACTGACAGCTGATGACTCATCCGTTGTTAAGGTCACGGCGACCGGCTTCCCGGCCCCATGCTTAGCAACCTGCTATAAACAGTGTTAAAATAAAAACCACAAGATGCAAAACACATCAAAAATCACATCACAAACACAACACTTGCATTTCTGGTGCGGTTCCATTGAAGTATATTACCCACAAATCACCTGACACTTCTATGTGTAATGTCTGCTCACCTTAGATATATAACCCATTACAGGTCATGCTTCACTTGATCCACTAGATGTCCTTATTCTGATGGCCAGCATGAGCATCACTCATTCCCACATCCTCTGAGCCCAGGTCATCATAAACCTGCCCTCAGCCCATGACTGGACAGTAAAGGGAGAAGCAATACAGTGATCAGTATATCTCTCCATCACTCTGCTCTCTCTTCCTATTAGCTATGCTTGTCTGCACATGAACAAATTGATTTCATGTTCTGTTTCTTCCTCTCAATCGCCAGCCCTGCTGTACAGAAACGAAGAGGCTGATACCAGGTCAGATTCAGGTACTTACACTACTTGCATTTAAAATATAAATTTTATAATAATGATTACAGAGCTGCATTAGTTTGTGTTTTTTTTATCTGTCAGGAATTCTGCCTTATGGCATGTTAAGAATATAAAAAAAAGGAAAAATGGGTATTACTGCACTGTCACAAATCAACAATGAGTGAATATAAAAAACGAGTGAATATAAGAAAGCAGCAACTTTCCTCTGTGATACGCACAGCACACATCAATGAATCCAAAAAAAATTGCTCTAAAGTAAAAAATTTGTGAGAAAAACAATAGTGAACACATTAAAGGAAGTCCATATGATGACATGATGTCCAAACAATCCTTCAGTGCTTAACACTTTCAGATGAGGTCATCTGTGACGAAACACGTAGGGGGAGCGACGTGCTGACGTCACCACATTTGCGCAGGTCCTGGAAGGACAGGCTGCCTTATTGAGCCGGCCGGCTTATCTTTTTGTGCCTAATTTACATTCTTTCGATGTAAGTGCAATATATTTTTTAACAATAAACGCCTAAGATTTTACACTATGGAGGCCTTAACTCTTTTTGGGGTTCATGTGTGATCGGGCCCCTCTGGGCGGTGGAGGCTTGACAGCGATTCCCTTGGATGACTAAAGGTCCTGGCTGGGTATATAGACTTCCTGTAATAGGAAGTCACAAGGAGCTGGTAAGCGGCCATTCTTATGAGGTGGAGGCTTTCTTTGAAATTCTGATTTTAAGAATATGTTACACCAACATTTCATATTTCTGATATATGCCTGCTGTACCATGTAAAAAGTATTCTGTTCTCTTTGTATTGCTTCCCTTGTACGAAATCGCTGCCAGTCCCCCCAATTTCCTATTTCAAACTGACCACGCTAGGCATAGAAGCACATCCATCCCAGTGTGGTCAGTTTTCTGGTTGTGCTGGGAACACAACTTGCCTGTCCTCTAATGGTCAGGCTTCTGCTCTCACACACACACACACACACCCTGCACAGCTATTCACTGGGAAGACCAGTGTGCTGCTGTTTCTCCACCCCTAGCTCTCTAAGCCAACCTATGCAGCTGAAAAGAGAGTCTACCTGATCACTTATAAAAAAAAAGGTATTTATAATGTGTTTTTATATATATGCAGAAATGTTTTGCTTTTCCATTTCTGTTTTAAACGGAATGGGTTGTTTTACATGGTGGGGGTTCACATATACTTTATCACATTCCATTAATGAAGGTGCATTATTGCAACAAATATTTTAAAGGGTGCCTAGGCTGGTCCCTTTCAAATGTATACCTAAAAAAAAAAAGGAAAAAATCTATAATAGTGTACTTACAAAAAGAAGCTCTAGTTGCGTGAAAACAATGGAAAAAATACGATTTTTGCTCTACCAGAGTTTGCTTCAGCTGGAAACTGATACCATTATTACTGAAATGACAGCGTAATACCAGACACACTTCAAGTGAGCAGTAAATATATGTTTTACCTTTAAACCATAGAAAAGACCTACACGGCTTAGTTTATAGTGTTAGCTTACTGACCCAAAAAGAAAATTTGCTCTTGTTTGGACATCCCTGTTTGACTTGGCGCCTTCCAATCAATAGCATTGCGCTTTACTGAACACAATAGTCTAACGGAGTCCAGAGGGACATCCGGTCCGGGCTCTTAAAGGACAGCACATAAAAAAAGTTTAATTGGCAAAAGTCGTGATTTTCAGGCCGTGTGGAATGCTCAGGAAGCCATGGTTTAAAAGGTTGGACTTACCCGAAAGAAGATCTAAACTCAATTACTACAAAACCATATGAACTTTAACCACTTGACTCCCGCGTGCTTGTAGATGGGGTGTGATGACAATAATTCACACAGAGGGGTGCAATAAAGAACTTACGGAAAGAATGTAGTAACGGTTCACATCAGAACACGGGGGGAGAGGGTACACTCACGGTTTGCATTAATAATAATGGAGAGGAGGCTCTGCTGGACAGGCAGCATCTTTAAAGAGAGCAGAATACAGCCTGGCCATCTCGTACCCAGGCGAGATGTCCAGAGGAATTAAGGACCCCATGGTTTCCCTCCTCATCAAGGTCTTTGGGTTATGGATCGTTCTTACCTGCTGGGAAACTCTTTGCCACCTTATGGCCACCAGGAACACCCGCCCAAGTTTTTACTTCAGGCCATTGAGGGTATACTAACCCTTACACAGAATAGACATGTTACACATCCCTGCTTACCCAAAAATGGAATGTCCGGTTGGCGTTAGATTTTGTGAATGCTTTATTTAAAAGTTTGTACTAGAGGCCCCTAGCAATGGGTTAGTTCCTGCACCCGGGAGCCTCCTGTTGAACCATGAAGCATGGATGGTTTGGGTTATGGATCCTTCTTCCTTGCTGGGGAACTTCTCGCCACCTTATGGGCACATGGCCACCAAAAACACATATCTCCTGTTCAAGTCATACTTCAGGCCCCCCAGGCAATAATAACCCTTGCACAAATTAGGCATTTAACATGCCTTTGCTCACCCAGTAAAAAAAAAAAAATGCTCAATTGGAGCTTGCTTTTCTGAATGCTTTACATAAAAGTTTGTAACAGGGCCCCCTAACTGTGGGTTATTCAGCCTGTATCTACACCTGGGAGCTTCCTGTAGATCCACCAAACACAAGAAGTTTGGGTTACCAATCCTTCTTACCCGCTGGGAACTCTTTGCCGCTTTTCAACCACAGGGCCACCAGGAACACATACTGGTCTCCTGCCCAAGACATACTTCAGGCAATGCTAACCCTTACACAGAGTAGGCATTTGACATGCCTTTGCTCACCCAATAATGAAATGCTCAATCGAAGCTTGCTTTTCTGAATGCTTTACATAAAAGTTTGTAAAAAGTTTGTAACCCCTAACTCTGGGTTATTCAGCCTGTATCTACACCTGGGAGCTTCCTGTAGATCCACCAAACACAAGAAGTTTGGGTTACCAATCATTCTTACCCTCTGGGGAAATCTTTGCCGCTTTTCAACCACAGAGCCACCAGGAACACATACTGGTCTCCTGCCCAAGTCATACTTCAGGCAATGCTAACCCTTACACAGAGTAGGCATTTGACATGCCTTTGCTCACCCAATAATGAAATGCTCAATCGGAGCTTGCTTTTCTGAATAGTTTACTTTGTAAGAGGGCCCCCTAGCAGTGGGTTATTCAGTTTCCACATCTGGAATCCTCCTGTAGAACCAAGAAACACAAGAAGTTTGGGTTACCAATCCTTCTTACCTCCTGGGGCCACCAGGAACACATATTGGTCTCCTG
The DNA here is from genome assembly GCA_037952925.1 of Lithobates clamitans. Lineage (NCBI taxonomy): Eukaryota > Metazoa > Chordata > Amphibia > Anura > Ranidae > Lithobates > Lithobates clamitans. The sequence continues at coordinate 497,827 of JBBGZY010002399.1, read as the reverse complement.
CCCAAGTCATACTTCAGGCCCTTCAGGGTGTACTAACAATTTCAACATATTACACATCTCAGCTCAACCAACACCGGTATGTCCACTGTACCTCTGATTTCAGAAAATATATAATGTTCTGGAGGGTTTTAGTTTTTTAGCCAAAAATGCAGATTTTTACATGTGTAAAAAAAATGAAAAAATTACTCTAGAGCAGAAGTGGATAAAAAAAAGACCCCACATTTATTGGTGGTTGATGGTACTTTAACCCTTCTTCCTTTAAAAAAATCCCACATTTATTGGTGGTCAATGGCACTTTCAAATCCCAAACCTTTTTTAAAAATAAGTAATGTAGTCACTGACTATTTCCAATGCATTTTGTCACATCCAGACTTCTTCAGGAGTGGTTTTGAAGTCTGGCTGTGACAAAACGCATTGGGAGGGGGCCGGAAACGTCACTAGACCAGCCTGAAGGTGGCAGGAAAAAAGTATGTATATATTTTTTGTAAACAAATTGGATCCCAAGGAGATGGCATATTTATTCCTTTTAACAAGCGTCCACTAGGACATACTGTATTCCGTAATATTGTATGCACTTGTATGTATAGCAATTAAGGTTTTATATGGCTTTGTCCTCAGTTTTTCCTCATAACAAGTCATCTTTATCCCGTTGCTAGTGGTCTTCGGATAATGCACACAAATAATTCAGCTGATCTAACTTTATGTTACAATAATAACCCAAGGATACCAAATGCTTCAGCAGCTGCACACGCTTTACATAATTCGGCAATGGTACTTGTTCAAGTAGCGGATAAATTGTCCATCGATGCATTCAGTCCCTGCATTTAAAACCACTGTGATGGCTTCTACTCTGATATATATTTACTTGCTGTTATGTATCTAATGGAACTATTTTTTTCCCTAATGTGACATGAAACCAGAAGCTGTCCCATTTTTCTTTCCAATTTATTATTTCCATAAATAACATTAAGTGCCAGTTTGTGTTAACATGTCTGTAATCAATAACGTGGAGTAGAAATATTGTATTCCCATACTGACAACTTGGGCAGACTTTCAGTAACTTTACAAGTCTACGTGAATATATTCATGATGTCACAATACATCAACCAGGGGCGGACTGACCATTCGGGCACTGCCTGAGGGCCCCATGCCACTAAGGGGCCCCATCAGGGTTGCCAGCCTCCATAAAACCAGGGACAATATGTAAAAATCTGTGTTTTTTTAAAAATCCCAAGATTATAGCTGACCCACCTCTCCAATACCTTTTCCGTGTGTGTAATCTGTGTGTGTATACTGTGTGTGTGTATATTGTGTGTCTGTGTGTGTATACTGTATGTGTGTGTGTGTATACTGTGTGGCCCCATAATCTATTGCCTGGGGGCCCCATAATCTCCTATTGCCTGGGGGCCCCATAATCTCCTATTGCCGGGGGGCCCCATAATCTTCTCCTATTGCCCGGGGGCCCATAGGTTGTCAGTCCGCCCCTGAGCAACAGTGCATTTTATTTTTCTTTTAAAGCTCCAACTGTTGGTAAAATGCCATCATTTGAGCGCCAATCGATGACTTAACCTAGTCTGAGATGATGTCATCAGTCTGCTGGAGGCAGGAGGAAGCATTTCTTCAGTCTCATCTTCTCCAGGGATAAGCTGACTGTGCAGTCTGAACCTAGCTTGGACTGAACTCTGGCTGTTTGGGCGTTCGGGCGAATGCCTGAACTTTAGCCCACTTGGCCCCCTATTCGGTGGAAGCCATGAATTATATATACAAGCTGTTTTTTTTTTTATTGCTCCTATATTGGATAGCTTACCGCTGTCACTGGTTCCCTAGGAACCACTGATGTCACGGGGGAACCTTTTAAGCAACAGGGTGAGGATAGAGATAGAAGGGACATTACTGCCATAATGGCCACTGGGGGTCATATATATGACTTGACTATTGCAACTCCATTCTCATTGGCCTGCCTCTCCATAGGCTATCCCCTCTTCAGTCTATCATGAATGCTGCTGCCAGACTTATCCACCTTACCAACCACTCAGTGTCTGCCAACCCTCTCCTCCAATCCCTACACTGGCTCCCAATCACCCAGCGAATTAAATTCAAAATACTAACCACAACATACAAAGACATTCACAACTCTGCCCAGAGCTACATCACCGATCTTGTCTCCAAATATCACCCAAATCGTCCTCTCCGCTCTTCTCAAGACCTCCTACTCTCAAGCTCTCTCGTCTCCTCCTCTCATGCTCGTCTCCAGGATTTCTCCAGAGCCTCTCCCATCCTCTGGAACTCGCTACCTCCACCGGTCCGACTATCCCCTACTCTTGCTACCTTCAGGCGATCCCTGAAAACTCATCTCTTCGGGAAAGCCTATCATGTCTCCAACTAATCTCCTACCACTTCCACCAGATCATTCCCCACAGTTACAACCTTTTGTACCACCTGCCCCAACCTATTAGATTGTAAGCTTTTTTGAGCAGGGCCCTCCTAATCCTCTTGTATTGTAACTCTATTGTCGCCTTTTTATATTGTAAAGCGATGCGTAAACTGTTGGCGTTATACAAATCCTGTATAATAATAATAATAATATATATATGTAGATGCACACACATGCATGTGTGTTTGCGCTTTGGGGTGCACAACCTAATGCAATAGGCTGCACACACTTATGGACCTAATCCAGTGCCTTGAAAATATATTCATACCCATAATCCATCAGTGAGTGAACCTTAACATAAAATAAGGGACATGCTGATAGGCACATTTTATGTTAAGGGGCACTCTGATGGGCACAACAAAATGTGGCATGCGTGGCATGGGCACCACTCAGGGAACACTTTGTATGTTCTCAATAAATGCAAGATATTTTCTGATTGGGTGAGGTGGAGAGGTGAAGCGGTGATGTCACAATATCCACCAGTTGCACCTGCCATACTTTTACCACATTCCCGTGTGTTTGGAAGCCTATTGAAATGAACAGGCTGCCAAAAATGGAGTGCATGGGATTGCTCGTATTCCGGTATGAATCGGCCCTATGAAAATACATTTTCTGAATGGCCCCCAGGGTGAACGAGCCACCTCCTGTGTTCACAGGGCAACCGCTCGGCACAGGACCTGGAAGCTAGTGGAGATCACTGAAGTAGCGGTGCTTATTACAGGGATTTCCAGCTTCTATGGGGTTCTTCCAGGTATGACACATACACTATACTACCAAAAGTATTGGGACGCCTGTCTTTACATACACATGAACTTTAATGGCATCCCAGTCTTCGTCCGTAGGGTTCAATATTGAAGCGTTTGCAGCTATCACAGCTTCAACTCTTCTGGGAAGGCTGTGTGTCTATGGGAATGTTTGACCATTCTTCGAGAAGCGCATTTGTGAGGTCAGGCACTGATGCGGATGAGAATTCCTGGCTTGTAGTCTCCGCTCTAATTCATCCCAAAGGTGTTCTGTCGGGTTGAGGTCAGGACTCTGTGCAGGCCAGTTAAGTTCCTCCACCCCAAACACGCTCATCCATGTCTTTATGGACCTTGCTTTGTGCACTGGTGTGCAGTCATGTTAGAACAGGAAGGGGCCATCCCCAAACTGTTCCCACAAAGTTGGGAACATGAAATTGTCCAAAATATCTTGGTATGCTGACGCCTTAAGAGTTCCCTTCACTGGAACTAAGGGGCCAAACCAAACCCCTGAAAAACAAACCCGTGCCATAATCCCCCCTCCACCAAATGATTTGGACCATGGTCATACATTCCCATAGACACACTCCTAAACCTTGTGGATAGCCTTCCCAGAAGAGTTGAAGCTGTTATAGCTGCAAAGGATGGGCCAACTCAATATTGAACCTTACGGACTAAGACTGGGATGCCACTAAAGTTCATGTCCGTGTAAAGGCAGGCGTCCCAATACTTTTGGTAATATAGTGTAGATACTTACATGGGCCCAAGATGGAGCAAGGTGTCTATATAAAAATTGCCTTACCAAGAATTCAACCTTAAATTACTCACATTTGTAAGTATATGTATAATGATGTAATAATGAATACAGTGCTGTATTAATGTGTCATTTTATATCTGCTTTAAATAAATCCCAGAAATAAATAAATTAAATTACAATGGCATTAGGCAATCGGTTTGGATGCAAATAGCGCTTTCTTTAATTCTTCTTTAACTGGGAGTTATTTGATATTTTTCTTTCGCTCGCTCACTAACATCCCTCTACCTCAACAACCTACAGCTCCCTCCAGCAATTTAATTAAACTGAGTTTTCATTTTCATTATTGATACTCAGCAACCACCAGCTAAATCAGGATTTGGATGCTCCGAGTTGTACAGCCAGGTTTGGAAGAGAAGAAGAAAAAAAACAAAAAACGTGTATTTCCCTCGTCAGGTTTGTACTCATTTCGCCATGAATAATTTAGAATACAACAGGGCCTTGCTCGCCCAAGGTAATATGTTTCTGGCTTGGCACCCGGCATCCAACCTTGCAAAATATAGGCCAGATAGTTCTCTCAAGCTGGGACGTCAATCAGCGTTCCAAGGCACATGATTCCCAGCTGCTGAGCGAGTTCTGCGTCCTGCTGCCATATCCGCCAATGCTTGTTTAAAGGGATTCAATTGTCTTTTTAACATTTCTATTACCATTTTCACTTTTTTCTTTTATTCTATAAATTGTTATTGAATTTTTGAGAATGTTGAGCATGGGAAGAACATTGTTAGCATAAGAATGACACTCATAAACATACAATACATTGTAGTGCAATATATTAGCCCTAAAACCTCAGAGGGTAGTAGAGGGTAGTAGAAGTAGTAGGGGTGACAATACGAATGTCATGTAGTTCATTGGAAAATTTGCAAGCGTCATATGAAATTAGAGCCTACCAGTAAGTAGAGGGGAGATGGTGGCAAAGGAGAAGGGGTAGGGAAGAGTGAAAACAGTTAGGTAAAAAAGGGGCGAGGGGGGGGGGGCAAGCCCACTTGGGTCCATATCGATCAAAGCTGTGTGGAAGATAGGTAAAAACCCACGGTTCCCAAGCTTGGCATAATTTGGTGAGGTAGCCTTGGAGCCTGGTGGTATGTTTCTCATTAAGTAGGGTCCAATGTATTTGAGATTTGACCTTTGAGACAGATAGGTGCCTCGAAGACCAAGCTTTAGCGATCACCTGTTTGATAGCTGTAGGATATGTGTCATGAGAATAATTTGGAGTTTAGATAGTCCCTTTGATTTCCAGTTGAGGAAGGCCTCCAGTGGATGCAATGGCAGTTTCTGATTAAAATATGTGCTTATCATGTTGTAAACCTGGTGCCAAAACTGCTGCACCACTGGGCTGGTCCACCAAATACGGATAAAGATGCCTGCCTCCAAACAGTCACGATAGCAGTGCACAAAATGCTAGAGTTGATACGGGCTAAGCTAGTGGGAACCATGTACCACCGGAGTACAGTAGTACTTTGCGAACAAAAGGTGTAAACTTTAGTGGTCGGATTAAACTCCTGCCAACAGTCGACCAGAGTATATTGAGAGAGGAGTGTGCACAAATAGGCTGTCTGGTTGGAGGGGGCAGAGTGAGAGTCAGACCTGTCTAGGAAAGGGAAAAGGACAGAGTTTGAGTCTCCACTCAAAATTAGCGTACATGCCTGGTATTGGCTAATAATATGTAATATACAGTATGTTAGGTAGTGGTTGGGGCATAGTAAGTCACTATGATCACCTCTATAAAGACACCTCTTCATTTCATTTGGGCGCTAGCTTGATATACTAGGGCAGGGGTCTCCAAACTTTCCAAACAAAGGGCCAGGTTACTGTCCTTCAGGCTTTAGGAGGGCCGGACTGTGGCCAGTGGGAGTAGAAAATGCCCCATCATCAGTGGGAATAAACAATGTCCCATCACTGGGAGGAATAATGCCTTATTGTTGGTTCCAGTAGGATGAATGGTGCCCCATCATTGGTGTCAGTTGGAGGAAAAGTGTTCCAAGGGCCTTATAAAGGCAAGCAAAGGGTCACAGTTTGGAGACCACTGTAATAGGGGATACTAGATGCTAAAATATTCAGGTGAGAGAAGTGGGTGAAAAGTGGGTTTCCTGCAGGCAGAAAAAAGATTATTTCTGAGCCTGAAAGTAGCGAAAAGCAACAGTGTGCTTGTTGGGGGAGTTACGTCCCTTAACATTAAGGGACAAGATCTGCAAATCAGTCATGGTGGGGAGCTAAGCTCATAAGTGACAAGACCCAAAAGGATATCAGTGAGATGTCTAAATGGGGGACCACACGGGGGTAGAGGGGAAAGGGAAAAATAGAGAAAGCCCATAGTTCGGAGAATAGGTTATGGGGGCCAAACAATGCGAAAATAGAGATAGTTCTATAGGTCTCCCAGTGGGTCGGGTTCAGAGTCCTCCGCTATATAACACTACATGTGCCATGAACATATGTGGTGCTATAGAGGAGAGTATAGACCAGCAGCGTAAGAATATCAATGGAGCCTGAAAAACAAACATAAGAGTCAAAACATTTAGAGAACCCACATTGTCAGTCTAAAGTATAGGCATTCAAAAGGCTGAAGATACGATTGACATGGGAAAGGTAAGGGAGGTGAGGGGACGTACTGGATACTTTTGCTGCCATGGTGCTATATGTTGGGTGTCCAGTGCACCCCTGTGCCTTTTATGAGGGTTGGGCTCCCTCCAGGCTCACCTGCCCTCTGCCTATCCATTATAATTCATCTGCTTCCACTGTGGACGATCTCAAAATTTAGAGTTAGGACTACAGAAAATAATGGGGTGCCTTGACAGGGATCTATACCTTATGCATGTATTTGCAAATGTGTGAAAACAAAACCTCTGTTAGACAGGACAATTCAGTTGGTAAGCTGGCTGGTCGGTAAGTTGACCCCGGAATTTATTTGGTTTTGTTTTGCATTTTGTTGCCCATACATGTGCTCCTTGCTGCAAAGTCCAGTTATAGGACGCAGTTAGGGCAGTGGCCATTTGTTTGTATAGATGTATGATGGGCAGTGCAGGTGTCCATCCATTCCTCTTGCTGCCACTTGTCTCAAGAAAGCGCTCAGCGCCAAGACAAGAGGTCCCTATGAAGTTTCTTCCCAGCTAGGTTCTTAGACATCCGCCAAGGAAGAGGAGAGGACACCCAGTCTGACCTCATAGCTAGGAAGTAGATGGCTGCTGTATAATAGCTGCTTGTTGCAGCTCCAGTTACTTTCCCAAGACAAGCAGTATCAAGAGGATTGCAGAGTAAAAGGGGTTATGTCAACCTCCCATCTACCTACGTTCCTCCTGCCGCTGCTTTTCTTGGTAAAGTGCTAATTCATAAGGGCTGCTTGTCTTGGCTCTGATCACTTTTCCCAAAAAAAAACAGCGGCAAAAGGAATGCAGAGGGAGAGGGGGCATGTCAGTCACCTGTCCCTCTGCATTCCTCTTGTTGCTGCTTGTCTCAGGAGAAGTGCTTGGAGCAGAGACAAGTGCCCATCTCCTTTCCAGTAATGAGGTCACAAGTGCCCATCTCCTTTCCAGTAATGAGGTCACAAGTGCCCATCTCCTTTACAGTAATGAGGTCACAAGTGCCCGTCTCCTTTCCAGTAATGAGGTCACAAGTGCCCGTCTCCTTTCCAGTAATGAGGTCACAAGTGCCCATCTCCTTTACAGTAATGAGGTCACAAGTGCCCGTCTCCTTTCCAGTAATGAGGTCACAAGTGCCCGTCTCCTTTCCAGTAATGAGGTCACAAGTGCCCATCTCCTTTCCAGTAATGAGGTCACAAGTGCCCATCTCCTTTCCAGTAATGAAGTCACACTGAGCATCCCCCTCCTCTGCCCCCTAGAAGGGAAGGAGATGGCTACTTCATAAGGGCCAATTCTAACAGCTTTAAAAACTATCCTGAGATAGGCAGCGGTCAGAGGAATACAGAGGGACAGGAGGCTCACATTCTCCCTCTTCTTCTGCATTCCTCTTGCTGCCACATGTCTCAGAAAAGCACTCAGAGCCATGACAAACGGCCATTATGAGGTGGCCATCTCCTTCCTAGCTAAGAGGTCGGATTATATGAGCGCCCTTCTCTCCCCTCACAACCATTCCACAACATAACTAGAAAGGAGATGGCTGCCTCATAACAGTGTCCCGACTCTGAGCACTTTCCTGAGACAAGCAGCGGCAAGGGGAATGCAGAATGGCGGGACACTGACCCACCCCCTCTCCCTCTGCCTTCCTCTTACTGATGCTTGTCTCAGGACCGCACACAGAGCCTAGAGAAGCAATCTTCTCCTTCCTAGCTATGGGCTTGGACTGGGCACCCCTCCCCCCTTTCCCCACAGCTGTCCAAAAACATTGCCCCCGCCGTTTGTCCTGAGAAAATACTTGGAGCCAAGACAAGTGTCCATTTGGAAGCAGCTGTCTCTTTCTTAGCTATAAGGTCAGACTAGACATCTTGACTCTGAGCACTTTACCGAGAAAAGAGGCGGCAAGAGGAATGCAGGTAGACTGAAGGTTGGCACGCCCCCTCTTCCTCTGCATTTCTCTTGCTACCACTTGTCTTGGGAAAGTCCTTTAGGGCTCTTTCACACGGACACGTCCGTGTACGGAGCCCGCTCTGCTCAGCGGGGGATCGCTCCGTTGATCCCCACTGAGCAGGCAGATGACAAGTCGGTCTCTGCATACTGTGCAGCGACGGACCTGTCAGAGCGCCGCTCTCCCCTATGGGGGATCGGATGAAGACGGACCGTATAGTCCGTCGTCACCCGATCCCCAGATGGATGGAAAAGTAGGTTTTTCCTCCGTCACTCTTTTTTGGATCGGAGCAGGTCGGATGTCAGAGGACATGTCACCACTGACATCCAACGCTCCATAGAGGTCAGTTCAGATCCGCCTAAAAAACTGACAGGCGGACCTGAACGGATCGTCCGTGTGAAAGAGGCCTTAGAGAGACAGGTTTGATTTCTTCTTAGCTTTATAAAATCAGGAGGCTGTGGGGGAAGGGATACAGTCTGATTTCATACCCCGTTTCCCCGAAAATAAGACCTAGTGTGATTGTCGGTGATGGCTGCAATATAAGCCCTACCCCCCAAATAAGCCCTACCCTGTTTCCCCGAAAATAAGCCCTACCCTGAAAGTAAGACCTACAAGGACTTTAACTATGGCTTATTTGGGGGTTGGGTTTATATTGCAGCCATCACCGACAATCACGCTAGGTCTTATTTTCAGGGAAACAGGGTAGCTAAGGTCAGGAAGCACCTAGCAAAATGGGACACACATAGACAGTACTACATGGACAGAACAGCAAAAAAATATATTTATTAATTGTTCTTCTTTAACCGCTTAATGATCGCCCACCGCAGATTTAATGCGGCAGGGGCGGCCACTCTGTGCAAGATCTTGTACCTGGTACGTGATCCACGCGCCGGGGTAGAAAGCGCGCCCACGCTTCCCCAGCTGTGGTGCGATTGGCTGCAGTATCAAACAATCATCAGCTGCCGGCCGCTGAGTAGTCACTCTGGAGATTACCGAAGAGAGCCCTGTGTAGGTAAACAAACACAGGGCTCTCTTCTGACATAAGCAATGTGCTGCTTTTTCTTCCTGCAAAGCACATTGCTTAGTAGAATCGGCACACATGGTAAAACATGTTAGGCACACATTTAACTCCTTTGATCGCCCCTGATGTTAACCCCTTCCCTGCCACTGCCATTAGTTCAGTGACAGTGCATATTTTATAGCACTGATCACTGTACTAGTGTCACTGATTCCCAAAAAAGTGTCAGTTAGGTGTCCAATTTGTCTGCGGCAATATCGCAGTCCAGCTATAAGTTGCTGATTGCCACCATTACTAGTAAAATTAAAAATTAAAAAACCATAAACCTATCCCATAGTTTGTAGACGCTATAACTTTTGCGCAAACCAATAAATATACGCTTATTTGGATTTCCTTTACCAAAAACATGTAGCAGAATACATATTGGCCTAAATTGATGAAGAAATTAGCTTTTTTACATTTTTTTATTGGAAATGTTTTATAGCAGAAAGTAAAACATGTTTTTTTTTTTCAAAATTGTCGCTCTTTTTTTGTTTACAGCCGCTTGATTGTTCTTACAGGCGTCCCCCCCCCCCATCAGCCACTCTCCGGTGCATCTCTTGGCTCATCCTTTACAATCAGCGAGCCGGAGAAGGAATCCGCTGGCACCGGCAGTTGAGCATAGAGATTTCCGGTGACCAGATGGTCCCCAGTCATCTCTATGACCTTCGGAGGCCCGGGCGTGACGTTATGACATCACGTCCGCCCGGCAGATGTAAACATTGCCCAGGGTTGCGGCTGGAAAGGCCGAGATCGTTTATTTTTAATTTTTTGATCTCACTCTTTCCAGCCTAGAGGAGAGCCTCTTCTAGACCCCACATCTCTCCAAAAAGGGGACACACACTATTCCTATTACAAGGGATGTTTACATTCCTTGCAATAGGAATAAAAGTGATAAAAAAAAATGTAAAGAGAAAGTATAAAAAAAAAAAAATAACGGTAAAATAAACAAAAAAAAAAAAAGTAAAGCGTCCCTGCCCCCACATATGTAGACGCCGTTCAAATCACACATGTGAGGTATCGCCGCGAGCGTTATGCCATGTAGACACGATCAGACTTTCCACCAACAAAATCCATGGATTCTTTTCCGAAGGATGTTGGCTCCAACTTGTCTTGCATACACACGGTCACACAAATGTTGTCGGAAATTCCGATCGACAAGAACGCGGTGACGTACAACACGTACAATGAGCCGAGAAAAATTAAGTTCAACAGCCAGTGCGGCTCTTCTGCTTGATTCCGAGCATGCGTGGACTTTTGTGCGTCGGACTTGTGCACACACGATCGGAATTTACGACAACAAGTTTTGTTGTTGGAAAATTTGAGAACCTACTCTCAAACATTTGTTGTCGGAAAGTCCGACATCAAATGTTCGATGGAGCCTACACACGGTCGGACTTTCTGACAACAAGCTCACATCCAACATTTGTTGTTGGAAAGTCTGACCACGTGTAAGTGGCATTAGAGTGAGAGCAACAATTCTAGCCCCAAAACCTCCTCTGTAATGCTGCATACACATGATCGGAATTTCGGCCTGCAAAAGACCGATGAGACTTTCTTGGTCGGAAAATGCGACCGTGTGTATGCTCCATCGGACTTTTGCTGGCAGAATTCCAGCCAGCAAAAGATTAAGAGCAGGTTCTCAACCTTTTGGTCGGGAAAAGTTCCTATCCGTAAATGCGATCGTCTGTGGCAATTCCAACGTGCAAAATTCCTACATATGCTCGGAAACAATTCGATGCATGCTCGGAAGCATTGAACTTCATTTTCTCTGGCTCGTCGTAGTGTTGTACGTCACTGCGTTCTTGACGGTCGTAAGTTCAGCGAACTTTTGCGTGACCGCGTGTATGCAAGGCAAACTTGAGCGGAATCCAGTCGGAAAGGCCGTCATATCTTTTTCCCAACGAGAAGTCCGATCGTGTGTACGCGGCATAACTCTAAACTGTTAACCTGTGAAAAATTTTAAAGCCTCCCCTATGGAGATTTTTTAAGTACAAAAGTTTGGCGCCATTCCACAAGTGCGTGCAATTTTAAAGCGTGACATGTTAGGTATCTATTTACTCGGCGTAATATCATCTTTCACATTATACAAAAAAATTTGGGCTAACTTTACTTTTTTTTTTTTTTCTCATTTATGAAAGCGTTTGAAAAACTGCTGCGCAAATACCGCGTGACGTAAAAAGTTGAAACGACTGCCATTTTATTCCCTAGGGTCTCTGCTAAAAAAAAAAACATATGTAATGTTTGGGGGTTCTGGGTAATTTTATAGCAAAAAAAAAAAAAAATGATGGTTTTTACATGTAGGAGAGGAGTGCCAGAATAGACCCGGTATGGAAGCGGTTATAGTAGCGCAGTGCCGTATCGCAAAAAAATGGCGTGCTCATGAAGGTGGGTAAGCCTTCCAGCCTTAAAAGAACATCAATGTGTTTATAACATCCAGTGCAGGCTTTTGCTCATAATCCGAATGTGATGTAGTTGAACTGGGAAGTATGCCTTTAAATCTCCCGACTCATCCTTATGCTGATAGACCGGAGATCTCAATCTTATCATTCAGCCCCCGCAGAGTTAAAGTATTCCGACCGATCACTGCGGCAGTGTCACATTTATTTCTTTTATTCATCGCCGCCATCTGCTCTCTATGGCTGTCACATTCTGTCGAGGGTCTGCAAACATTCCGGAGTATGATGTAGTTCACGCACTCGCTGGTGACCAAACAAACTAACCTTCTCTGCATTATTAAATGGGGGGGGGGGGGGTTGCCGGTGACATAGGAGGAAAACGCAGCACGACTGACCCAGCCGCAGAAAAAAAGTACAGATGTCAAACATCCGCCGCGATGCAGAGGGGGGGCCGAGAGCCAGCGCCATTACCCAGAAGCAATTTTGGAGAAATTGCTGGAGGGAAAGACATAAACCTTTCATAAACGTATATGTAAACATAAGGACTAGGAGCTGCTGGCTTCTTTTCCATTCCCCAACAGCGCCGCGGCACAGTCATCACCGCACAACGTGAGTCACGCGATGAATATCATCGCTCCTATACTAGAGACCTCATGAATCCAAAGGTAATGAGAGGAATTATTAAAGGGAACATTTCTTGGAATTTGGTACTTTTTTTTTTTTATTTATAATTAATTTAAACATATTTAAAATAATTAATTTACAATTTAAAATGTGTCTCAGGCTCTGTTTTTGTGTAAAGTTGGAAAAGAGATAAACCTTTGACAGGTATTTATTGCTACTGGGCATATGCAGAACGAAAACATTTTTTTTTTTGCTTAATTTCGATTCGTTATTTACATAAACTAGTTTTGTTAAATTTGTTTCTTTCGTTTCATTCGTTTTCGGAATTTGTTTATGCGGTTTCTAACCGATTAAAATTTTTCTAATTTGAGTCAATTTCGAATAGTTTTTGAATCGATTTCGACTAGTTTTCTAATTCGAATAGTTTTCAAATTTCCAAAGAAAATAACATGGAATAGAAAATAAAGGAATAGAATAGAAAAAAAAAAATCATAATTTTTTTTCCTATTCTATTCCTTCATTTTCTATTCTCTTTGGAAATTGGAAAACGATTCGAATTCGAATTTCGACCGAATCTTATTTTTAGTTATTTCGGATTCGTTAAAAGCGGAGTTCCACACAAAAATGGAACTTCCGCTTTTCGGAACCCTCCCCCCCTCCGGTGTCACATTTGGCACCTTTCAGGGGGGAGGGGGGTGGAGATACCTGTCTAAGACAGGTATTTGCACCCACTTCCGGCATAGACTCCCATGGGAGTCTATGCCTCTTCCCGTCCCCACCGCGCTGTCTGCTGGGACACACACGGGTCCCAGAGACAGCGGGGACCAGTTAGGAAGCGCAGCGTGACTCGCGCATGCGCAGTAGGGACCTGGGAAGTGAAGCCGCAACGCTTCACTTCCTGATTCCCTCACCTAGGATGGCGGCGGCAGCTGCCGAGAACCGGGCGGGTTCTCGGCGTCCCCTGTCGACATCGCTGGACCCTGGGACAGGTAAGTGGCCATGTATTAAAAGTCAGCAGCTGCAGTATTTGTAGCTGCTGGCTTTTAATATTTTTTTTTTTGGGCGGTTTAGGTGGACCCCCGCTTTAAATTCGGTACTATTCTAATTCAAAATTCGGATACATCCGAATTTCCGAGAAACGAAGATTCGTCCGGGCAGTGAAGGCAAAAGGCTTCACTGCCTGGTTCCTTTACCAGGAATGGTGGCGGCAGCACCCAGGAGTCGATCCGAAGATCGGCTTGGGGTGCCGACATTGTGGGCTCCCTGGACAGGTAAGTGTCCTAATACCCTAATATGGGGCAGCACAGTGGCATGGTGGATAGCACTTTTGCCTAAGCAGTAAGAAGGGTCGCTGGTTCGAATCCCAACCACGACACTACCTGCCTGGAGTTTGCATGTTCTCCCTGTGCCTGCGTGGGTTTCCTCCGGGTACTCCGGTTTCCTCCCACACTCCAAAGACATGCTGGTAGGTTAATTGGATTCTATCTAAATTGTCCCTAGTATGTATGAATGTGAGTTAGGGACCTTAGATTGTAAGCTTCTTGAGGGTAAGGACTCATGTGAATGTACAATGTATATGTAAAACGCTGCGTAAATTGACGGTGCTATATAAGTACCTGAAATAAAAAAAAAACAATATCAAAAGTCAGCAGCTACAGTATTTGTACAACGACCCTAAACATACAGCCAGAGCTACAATGGAATGTTTTAGATCAAAGCATATTCATGTGTTAGAATGGCCCAGTCAAAGTCCAGACCTAAATCCAATTGAGAATCTGTGGCAAGACTTGAAAATTGCTGCTCACAGACGCTCTCCATCCAATCGGACAGAGCTTGAGATATTTTGCAGAGAAGAATGGGCAAAAATGTCCCTCTCTAGATGTGCAAAGCTGGTAGAGACATCCCCAAATAGACTTGCAGCTGTAATTGCAGTGAAAGGCGGTTCTACAAAGTATTGACTCAGGGGGGCGCCATACAAATGCCCCCCACACTTTTCACCTTTTTATTTGTAAACAATTTTGAAAACCATTTATAATTTTCCATCCACTTCACAATTATGTGTCACTTTGTGTTGGTCTATCACATAAAATCCCAATAAAATACATTTAAGTTTTTGGTTGTAACATGACAAAATGTGGAGAATTTCAAGGGGTATGAATACTTTTTAAGGGACTGTATATATATATATATATATATATATATATATATATATATATATATATATACAGTATATATATGAGTTGTGTATTATATTATATTATATTATATTATATTATATATATTTATATATTGAGTTTCCCTTTAAGCAATCCTTCAAAGCCAGACTTCAAGACCAATAAACAAACTTGTCCAAAGAAATTCTCACAAGGATGTTTGCATAGTGATATTTGAATTGTGTGCGGCCCATGGCAGCCAAAACAATTAGTCAAATATGTTCGACCAATTTAAACAGATGTCTTATTGGCCATAGGAAATTTGCCTCTAAGCCGCTCCTGGTGTATTTATCACTGGAAGACTGTATTTACCAACATATCACATTTAAAGAAATTGTGGGGGCGATTCACTAAGAGTTAAATAACGGGCAAATAAAATGTGGAAAAATACTGCATGCGGTAAATCAGCTGTGAAAGTTAAATTCACTAAGAATTTAGCGTTAAATAACTAATGTGATATTTTTCCGATCACTCTGTAATTATCGCATTTTCTCATGAGCTAATTTATCACACGTGTCGGTGGTTAAGAGTTGTTTTTAAAGTGGTGTTCCGGCCGAAATTATACTTTTTAAATAAAAATCCCCCTATAATAGACAAGCTTAATGTATTCTAGTAAAGTTAGTCTGTAAACTAAGGTCTGTTTTGTTAGTTTATAGCAGTAGTTTGTTATTTTATAAACTTACAGCAGGCCGTGGCCATCTTAAGTGTGGGCATCTGAAGCCAGACTGTATTTCTTCCTGGATCTCATCCTTGCAGATCTCGCACATGCTCAGTGCAGCACAAGCAGTGTAATAGGTTTCAGGTCAGGTTTCCATAGCAACGGCAGTGTCAGAGGAAGTTGCCGCCCCTTCCCAGAAGGCATTGCAAACAGGAAATGATGCGATGGGCCGCGGCCAGGGAGGAGGAAGTGAAAAATGAATGCAGCAGATATACAGTAGGTGCTGAGAATTTTTTTTAAAAAATATCCAATTTGTTTACAGTGCACAGTTTAGTGAGGGATGCTGAAGAGTTGTAAAAGTGGGTGGAACTCCACTTTAAGGTCATTTCCATAAGGTCGTGTCAGGGTTTAACTGCTTCAACCCCGGAAGATTTTAACCCCTTCCTGACCAGAGCACTTTTTGCGATGCGGCACTGCATCGCTTTAACTGACAATGGCGCGGTCGTGCGACGTTGCTCCCAAACAAAATTGACGTCCTTTTTTCCCCAGTTTTTCCCAAATAGAGCTTTCTTTTGGTGGTATGTGATCACCTCTGCGGTTTTTATTTTTTGTGCTATAAACCCCAAAAAGCGCCAAGTAAGAAAGTAAGGTGAATCAAGTAAGGTGAATCAAATAAGGTGAATCAAGTAAGAAAGTAAGGTTGATCAAGAATGTACAAAAATAAATAAATAAATAAGTAAATAAAACTTTACAAGACAAAATAAAATAAATAATAGTAATAAAAAAACATTGCGGAGGGGAGAGGGTTGCACTGGTGCAAGTATGAAGGTCCGCTTTAAATTGATCTTATTTATGTGCGTAAAAAAAATAAGATTGAAAATGTCTACAGTTTCCCTTTAGGGAAAGACAAATATGGGTCATTTCACATTCCTGCTCACACAAAGCATCAGTCAGCGCCGGTAAATGCCAATGCAGATTCCTTTCCCGGATAGCAAGGTCCCCGACCGGACGGTAACGGCCTCATTTATCTTCGGAGACTCCCGGCAGAGAGATGGAGAGATATGTGTCAACATGTGTTTGGCCTTCGTTGGAACAATATGCAGAGTTTCCTCTTGGACCACGGCCTAAATCCCTAATACTGTCTGACGCTCTTCGGTGTCTACGCTCGTGATACAAGTGTGTGTATGGCCAGAACTTAGCAATCCACCTCCATTCAGCTTGGCACGTGTTCTGCCTGACAACCCCACCAGCTGTTGCCCGCTGCCGCCTTTTTAATAAACAGACTTAGCCGGGAAAGCTCACAAATGTCTGACTGATTATATGAGC
Organism: Lithobates clamitans; assembly: GCA_037952925.1. Lineage (NCBI taxonomy): Eukaryota > Metazoa > Chordata > Amphibia > Anura > Ranidae > Lithobates > Lithobates clamitans. The sequence continues at coordinate 481,047 of JBBGZY010002399.1, read as the reverse complement.
AAGCTGTTTGAGCTCAGGCATCTCACTTCCATATATTGCAAAAACTGGTTTCTTACGAGCGTGCGTTCTGCTTGGTGTCGGTGGAAATGTTGGTTCTCACAGCTCATGTTTTACTTCTGCAAGGACCTCATGCTTTATGCGCAAGACCACCATTGTATACCATCTGTAGGGACAAACGTGCTTTAAATTCTATATTTCCTATTTCAAATTTCGGGTCCATTCACACCAGATGCATGGGCACATTTTTTTCAACAAATAAAAATGCTCAACCAAAAAAAAAAGGCATATATAAATGCAAACATGTGCTGTGATTAATTAACCACTTCAATAGCGGGCACTTACGCCCCTTCCTGCCCAGGACAATTTTCAGCGCTGTCACATTTTCAATGACAATTGCGCGGTCATACAACGCTGTACCCAAACTACATTTTTATCATTTTCTTCCCACAAATAGAGCTTTCTTTTGGTGGTATTTGATCACCTCTGCGGTTTTTATTTTTTGCTAAACAAACTAAAAAAGACCAACATTTTTAAAAAAAAAAGATTTTTTTTTAGTTTCTTTCATAAAATTTAGTTTTCCCCTTCACCGACGGGCACTGATGAGGTGGCATTGATGGGCACTGATTAGGCGGCACTGATGGGCACTGATGAGTTGGCACTGATGAGGAGGCACTGATATGTAGAGTTGATGGGCACTGATATGTAGCACTGATTGGCACCAATAGGCGGCACTGATATGCAGCACTGATGGGCACTGATAAAGTGGCACTGATGAGGAGGCACTGATATGTAGAGTTGATGGGCACTGATATGTAGCACTGATTGGCACCAATAGGCGGCACTGATATGCAGCACTGATGGGCACTGATAAAGTGGCACTGATGGGCACTGATGAGGAGGCACTGATATGTAGAATTGATGGGCACTGATATGTAGCACTGATGGGCACCAATAGGCAGCACTGATATGCAGCACTGATGGGCACTGATAAAGTGGCACTGATGGGCACTGATGAGGAGGCACTGACATGTAGAATTGATGGGTGCTGATATGCAGCACTGATGGGCACTGATAGAAGGCACTGATGGGCACTGACAGGCGGCACTGATGGGCACTGATAGGCGGTACTGATTGGCACTGACAGGTGGCACTGACAGATGGCACTGATGGGCAGCACTGATGATTAGGTACTAAGAAGTACTGACAGGTGTTACTGCTGGGCAGTGATTGGCACTGTGGTGGACAGTGATTGGCACTGTGGTGGGCAGTGATTGGCAGTGTGGTGGGCACTGGCACACTTTATTGTTGTGGCACTTCTGGGAACTGATTGGCAAGTGATTGTTACATTTGAGGGGTCTGTGCTGACAATCAATGTGCTGATTATCAGCCCAGACCCCCCCCCCTGACAGGGAGAGCCGCCGATCGGCTCTCCCTGTCAGCGCGAACCGAGGAATGCCGTTTACCGGCATTTCCTGGTTCACGCGATGATCAGCTGTGATTGGTCACAGCTGATCACGTGGTAAGAAGCCTCTGACAGAGGCTTCTTATCATGATCGGAGATGCGGGGTGTCAGACTGACACGCCGCACTCGCGATCGCCGCGGCGCGCCCGTACGCCGGCTTGCTATCCTGCTGGACGTCATATGATGCCCAGTCAGGATAACAGAACCACTTCCCGGCCGTTAATCTGCTATAGGCCAGGCGGGAAGTGGTTAATGTGCTGTGACATGTTGTGATTAACCACTTCAGCCCCGGAAGATTTGGCTGCTGAATGACCAGGCCATTTTTTGCGATTCGGCACTGCGCAGCTTTAACTGACAATTGCGCGGTCGTGCGACATTGCACCCAAACAAAATTGACGTCCTTTTTTTCCCACAAATAGAGCTTTCTTTTTATGGTATTTGATCACCTCTGTGATTTTTATTTTTTTGCGCTATAAACAAAAAAGAGCGACAATTTTGAAAAAACACAATATTTTGTGCTTTTTGCTATAATAAATATCCCAATATTTTTTTTTAAAAAAGCAAATTATTTCTCAGTTTAGGCCGATATGTATTCTTCTGCATATTTTTGGTAAAAAAAAAAAAAAATCGCAATAAGCGTATATTGATTGGTTTGCGCAAAAGTTATAGCGTCTACAAAATAGGGGATAGATTTATAGCATTTTTATTATTATTTTTTTTACTAGTAATGGCGGCGATCTGCGATTTTTATCGGGACTGCGACATTATGGCGGACACATCGGACATTTTTGACACATTTTTGGGACCACTGACAATTATACAGCGATCAGTGCTATAAAAATGCACTGATTACTGTGGTTAAAGTGGTTAAAGTGTTACTAAACCCAGGACCTGCATTCACTATATCTGATCTCCCACAGTACACAGAACATGGAAATTCAGTTATTTTAGTAAATATAAACTGCTAAATACCTTTTCTCATCAGCAGTATATAGCAGTCTTGTGACTTCTATCAGTGTCTGGTTAAAGCTTGTAGGAGGAGTTTTCATTCTACTTTGACTGTCCTATGATGCTGCATGACCCCTGACCCTCTGCCTGGACAGTGCTGATTGGCCCTGTGCTGATCATAAAAATTGTGTATTTTTTTTTTTCCGATCTCATGCTTTCCAGCCTGGAGGAGAGATGTGGGGTCTTATTGACCCCTCATCTCTCCATAAAAAGGACCTTTCACAAATGATTTCTATTACAAGGGATGTTTACATTCCTTGCAATAGGAATAAACATGATAAAAAAAAATGTTGTAAAAGAAAGTAAAAATAAAAAAAATAAAGTAAAATAAAAAAATAAATAAATGAATTTAAAATGCCCCTGTCCCCGGTAGCTCGGGCTCAGAAGCGAACGCACACGTTAGTCCCGCCCACATATGTAAACGCCGTTGAAACCACACATGTGAGGTATCGCCGCGTGCGTTAGAGCGCGAGCAACAGTTCTAGCACCAAACCTCCTCTGAAACTCTAAACATGTAACCTGTAAAAAATTTTAAAGCGTCGCCTATGGAGATTTTTAAGTACCGGTACTGAAGCTTGGCGTCATTCCATGCGTGTGTTCGCAATTTTAAAGCGTGACATGTTGGGTATCTATTTACTCGGCGTAACATCATCTTTCACATTATATAAAAAAATTGGGCTAACTTTACTGTTTTGTTATTTTTTAAAATCATGAAACTGTTTTTTTTTTCCCAAAAAAACACGTTTGAAAAATTGTTGCGCAAATACCGTGCGAGATAAAAATTTGCAATGACCGCCATTTTATTCCCTAGGGTGTCTGCTAAAAACACATCTATATATATCTATCTATATATATATATATATATAGATATATAGATATATAGATATATATAGATATCTATATATCTATATATATAATGTTTGGGGTTCTGAGTAATTTTCTAGCAAAAAAATATGATTTTTACATGTAGGAGAGGAGTGCCAGAATAGGCCCGGTATGGAAGTGGTAAATACATGAAGGTTTAGGGGGACAGCAGTTTCAATATAAAGCTCAAGAACAAGGGGACATGACCTCATGCTAGCAGGACTAAAGTAGTAGTGGATGCTTGGAACAGAGGTGATGAGTCAATCATTAGCTAGTAAATTCAACATGAAGATTACCCACTTACCAACCACCCTATAGCAGTTTTACTGCTACAAGGCGGCTATGTTGCGCAGGATCACGTATATAATATACACGATCCTGCACTCCCGGGTATCGGACACTAATGCGCACTTCGGGCAGCTTGCTCCCGCCCTGATCAGCGGGTCCCACGGACACGATGTCTGCCGGCACCCGCTGATTGTTCGGTACACAGGCAGAATGTAAACAAGGCAGATTGCCGTTCTATCAGTAGATAAGGCATGGATCCTGTGCTCCTGAAAAGCAAGAACATGGATCCATGCCTTCCCCTAGTAAAAGCACCTCCCCCACTGTACACAAACACTGGCTAGGCACACATTTAACCCTTTGATCGCCCCTAATGTTAACCCCTTCCCAGCCAGTGTCATTGGTACAGTGACGGTGCCATAGGCGTGCGCAGGGGGTGTGCTGGGTGTGCCCGGGCACACCCAAATCACCTCCGTGCAGCGCAGAATCCACCTGCTGCCCGCCCAACCCAGCAAGGCTGCCAGCTTCCCTCCTCTCCTCTCCTGCCAGCTGCTGCTGCAGGGACGAAGGGACATGTTTCAAGATGTCGTTTACTGGCCTCTTCCTTTTCTAAATGAACACAGTTAGTGATCAGTACCGATTGCTCACTGTGTCCATTCATTACTGAAGCAAGCAAAATGTGTTTACTATGTTTCAGTTTGTGAATAAACAGGAAGCCGCTCAGCACAGAGCACTTCCCATTCATTCACTGCCCAGTGCAACTGAAGCTACAAAGAAAGTAACTCAGGAATCTCTGTCCTTTCTCATTCAGTGCCTTTCTCATTCTCAAACGTGAGACATCAGGGATCTGTTTAGACCCCTGATATTTCACCAAAGCCTCCCAACAGGACTTCTAAAAAATGTAAAAAAAAAAAAATATATATACACAAAAAAATGTATAAAACAATAAAACAAAAAAAATGGTAAAAAAATAATAAAATAAAAGTAATAATACTAAAACAAAAAAAAATTGTAAAATAATAATAAAATAAAAGTGATAATACTAAAACAAAAAAAAATTGTAAAATAATAATAAAATAAAAGTAATAATACTAAAAAAAATTGGAGAAGATAATAATAAAAAAAAAAAACTACCAACACTGTCCACTGTCCTACTGCCTTACTGACACCATCCACTGCCCTACTGACACTGTTCATGTCTTATTACATTTTAAAATGCTTTTTACATTTATTTATAAGAGTGTATGTGTGTGTGTGTATGTGTGTGTATATATATATATATATATATATATATATATATACTGTACATACATGTACACGTATGCTTTGTTTTAGCTTTGGGGTGCACACCCTAATGCACTAGGCTGGACACACCTATGGACAGTGCATATATTTAGCATTGATTACTGTATTAGTGCCACTGGTTCCCAAAAAGTGTCATATGTTTCAGTTAGTGTCCTGACTGTCCGCCGCAATATCGCAGTCCTGCTATAAGTCGCTAATTGCCGTCATTACTTGTAAAAAAAAAAAAACACAAATAAATGAATAAATTAAAATATCCCAACGTTTGTAGACGCTCTAACAATATACGCTTATTGGGATTTTTTTTTACCAAAAACATGTAGCAGAAAACATATTGGCCTGAATTGATGAAGAAATTAGATTTTTTCTTTTTTTTTAATTGGATATGTTTTATAGTAGAAAGTAAAAAAAATATTGTTTTTGTTTTTTCAAAATTGTCGGTCTTTTTTTGTTTATAGCGCAAAAAAACCCCAAAAAAACACAGAGATCAAATACCACCAAAAGAAAGCTCTATTTGTGGGAAAAAAAGAACATATATTTTATTTGGGTACAACGTCGCACGAGCAATTGTCAGTTAAAGTACCACATGGTCTGGTCATTAAGGGGGGTAAATCTTCTAGAGGTCAAATGGTTAAATACATGAAGGGTCTGAACAGTGGTGGCTGGTGCTCCATTTTTTTCGGGGGTGGGGGACGGCAAACAAAGCCCACCCTTTTTTGAAGCCAATTAGAGCCTCAGGCTCTAATCATGTGCTTAAAAAACCCCCTCAAAAAACCCCCATTGAAATCCATACGTCCGGCGCCATTCATGCAGATTAGGGGCTGGGAGCATGGATTAGGGGGGCGGCCCTTATGGACAGGCCGCCACTGGGTCTGAATAAGGTTTAGGAGGACAGCATTTTCAATATGAAGCTAGGTTCTAGAACAAGGGGACATGACCTCATGCTAGCAGGAGGAAAGTTTAAAACTTACCTTAGAAAGTATTATTTTACCAAAAGAGTAGTGGATGCTTGGAACAGAGGTGGTGAGTCAATCATCTGCTAGTGAATTTAACATAAGGATTAAAAAAAAAGAAAAAAAGAGGAGACCAGATGGACCACTTGGTCTTCTTCTGCCGTCATTCTTCTATGAGTTTATGAATCTAAGGTCATCTGAATTTTGACTCTCTAACGATAAGATCTTGCGTTCTAAAGCCTCGTACACACGATCGGATTTTCCGACGGGAAATGTGTGTTGTCAGGCTGTTGGTGGAAAATCCGACCGTTCGTACGCTCCAGCGGACGATTGTTGTCGGATTTTCTGCGGCAGTTTTTAAAAATTTTCCGTGGACAAATGTTTGTTGTCGGATTTTCCGAGCGTGTGTACACAAGGCCGTCGGACAAAAGTCCAAAGTACAAACACGCATGCTCGGAAGCAAGGACGATCTGGAAGCGGTCGGTCTTGTAAACTAGCGTTCGTAATGGAGAATTAACATTCGTGACGCGGCAAATTATGAAATCTGGAAATGCAGCGCACAATTCTCTTCTTCTTTAATGGGATAATAATGAAGCTGCTTTGCTGGTGATACTGATGGAGTTATTGCAAACAAATTTCAAACTCTTTTTTTTTTTCTAGTGATATCAAGAATAATATTATTATGTTTTTTTTTTGTTTGTTTTTTTGGGCAAGTTACCACAACACCATTATCCCGTAGTTTTTAAAATCAAAAATACAACTATGTTGGTGTCCCTTGTCAATTTTACATTGTATTTTTTTTAAATGTAACTGCCTACTCACGCTCACAAGTAAAACACATAGCCAAGTATTATTCTACACAATTTTTTTATTGTGCATTAAAAAAAAAGAAAACAAATAAAATTAGACATGTTATCTGCCAATAGAGCTTAACCAAAAAGTGCATTCTATGCATCCAAAAATATAGAAAATATAACAAATCAAATCATTATTATTCAACCAAAAAATAAAATAAACGCCTCATGGATGTGTCCTGCTTCTTAATATAGGGGGTCACCAATGCCAAGAGTTGGTGAAAGCAGGGGTCCGTCATCCGGAGATAATCCCGAAAATCATCCAGATTATTCTCCTGGAGCTCCCGCAGCAAAGGCATATGACAGAATTGGTCACGATTAATAAAGCATCCAGTTTTTGGTCCAAGAACTCCTCCTCCTCCTGTTCCTGGACTGGACTTGGGTCAAAGCAATAACTCCAAGGCCAATAATAAATAACACGTTATCTCCTCCGATTCCGCAACATGGCTGGTTGACGAACGGCCATTCAGAAACGAACTGAAAAGCACGAAATGAAAAGCGCAAAATGAAAAGCGCAAATCAACACTCACCAAACTTCTACTAACACGAAATTAGCAGAAGGAGCCCAAAGGGTGGCGCTAAAGAGCTGAAAAAAACACATAGTATGTCACTACGTTCGTGTTTGTTGGCCGACAATTCCTTGCCGTTTGTATGCAAGACAAAATCCAGGCACTCGGCCTTCGGACAAAAGTCGAAGGTTTTGTCTGCGCAAAATCCGATCGTGTGTACGAGGCTTAAAACAGTTTTTGTTATAATTTTTTTAAAATACAACGACAGATTCTCTTTAAGAAGGAGCCGGCGTATTTCTTGCTCTTTTAGTGAATGGCTCTTTCGGTCCCCCTTGGACCATCTCACCGCGGCTTCCACGTGCCAAGAAATATTATCAGCAGTTTTTCAAAACTTCCGGAGCTTGGAAATCACTGTATTTTATTATACAAGAAATAAAAAAAAAAGCTTAAGAAAAATGTCGTGACACCTGAATAATATTATTTTATGTGACTATATGAATAATGAGGTGTGTTATGGGAAGCAACAATGCATAAATATTTCTTAACAACCGCACTTCAGGCTGTAAAGTATACGCCTTCACCAATACAAACAACTATTGGCAGCGCCGTAGCGAGATGCGAGGGGGGTTTGCCGCTAGTTATGGTAATTTTCACTTGTGGCTCCGCAGGCAGGTTAGAAATAAATCTTCAGAATTCAGTTTTAAAAGTGTGCAGAATTTATTCAGGAAATAATCCACAGACTTAAAGTGGAAGGAAAGGCGTTTCTGTCTCCCTGGAGCTTTTTCTATAATGTGCAAGTGTGGGGAGCATATTCATACATGATGGCATTCTTACCATGTAAAGTGCCCCCCTCCAGCTGCGGTGCCCGTGATCTCCCCCCTCGCCACTCTGTTGGTGGCGCTTTCATCCTCTCTCATTCTTCATGTTCTGCAATCAACAGCCCCCTTGATTGGCTGGGCCTGGGTGACGTACACTGTATTACCAAAAGTATTGGGACGCCTGCCTTGCCTGCCTTTACACGCAACATGAACTTTAATGGCATCCCAGTCTTATGCCCCGTACACACGGTCGGATTTTCCGACGGAAAATGTGTGATAGGACCTTGTTGTCGGAAATTCCGACCGTGTGTGGGCTCCATCACACATTTTCCATAGGAATTTCCGACACACAAAGTTTAAGACCAGGCTATAAAATTTTCCGACAACAAAATCCGTTGTCGGAATTTCCGATCGTGTGTACACGAATCCGACGCACAAAGTGCCACGCATGCTCAGAATAAATAAAGAGATGAAAGCTATTGGCCACTGCCCCGTTTATAGTCCCAATGTACGTGTTTTACGTCACCGCGTTCAGAACGATCGGATTTTCCGACAACTTTGTGTGACTGTGTGTATGCAAGACAAGTTTGAGCCAACATCCGTCGGAAAAAATCCTAGGATTTTGTTGTCGGAATGTCCGAACAAAGTCCGATCACGTGTACGGGGCATTAGTCCGTAGCAGGGGCGGACTGACCATTCGGGCACTCGGGCACTGCCCGAGGGCCCCATGCCACTAAGGGGCCCCATCAGGGTTACCAGCCTCATTAAAACCAGGGACAGTATGTAAAAATCTGTGTTTTTTTTAAAAAATCCCAAGATTATTGCTGCCCCGCCTCTCCAATACCTTTTCAGTGTGTGTATGTGTATTCTGTGTGTGTATATTGTGTGTCTGTGTGTATACTGTATGTGTGTGTGTGTATATTGTGTGGCCTCATAATCTCCTATTGCCTGGGGGCCCCATAATCTCCTATTGCCTGGGGGCCCCATAATCTCCTATTGCCTGGTGGCCCCATAATCTCCTATTGCCCGGGGGCCCTATGAGTTGTCAGTCCTCTCCCGGTCCGTAGGGTTCAATATTGAGTTGGCCCACCCTTTGCATACCTCCCAACATTTTGAGATGGGAATGAGGGACAACTACTAGCAAAAGTATGTAGGCATAGGACACGCCCCCTGCCACGCCCACTTAAAGGAGAATTAACTAAAAAAAAAAGGATTAGTTAAATCCACAAGGGCTTTTTTTAACCACTACTATTCCTTTATATTGGCTTTTAAATTTTACAAATGCAGCAATTTAGAATTTGGATGAAAGGTTTAGCACTTGGAAACACTTTTTGAAAGATTTTATATACAACTAAATAGATCAGACCAAAATAAGGGACAAATGAGGAAGGAATAGGGACAGAGGGACATTGCTCCAAATCAGGGACAGTTGGGAGCTATGCCGTTGCAGCTATTACAGCTTCAACTCTTCTGGGAAGGCTGTCCACAAGGTTTAGGAGTGTGTCTATGGGAATGTTTCACCATTCTTCCAGAAGAGCATTTGTGAGGTCAGGCGCTGATGTTGGACAAAAAGGCCTGGCTCACAGTCTGCACTCTAATTCATCCCAAAGGTTTTCTATCGAGTTGAGGTCAGGACTTTGTGCAGGCCAATCAAGCTGATTGTTTTTCAGGGGTTGGGCTCGGCCCCTTAGTCCTAGTGAAGGGAAGGCGTCAGCATACGAAGACATTTTGGACAATTTCATGCTCCCAGGACTCTGTGCAGGCCAGTCAAGTTTCTCCACTCCAAACCCGTTCATCTATGGCTTTATGGACCTTGCTTTGTGCACTGGTGCACAGTCATGTTGGAACAGGAAGGTGCCATCCCCCAACCTTTCGACCAAAGTTGAGAGCATGAAATTGTCAAAAATATCTTGATATGCTGACGCCTTAGGAGTTCCCTTCACTGGAACTAAGGGGCCAAGCCCAACCCCTGAAAAAAACCCCAAACCATAACCCCCCCCTCCACCAAATGATTTGGACCATGGTCAAACATTCCCATAGACACACTCCTAAACCTTGTGGACAGGCTTCCCAAATGTCTTGGTGTGCTGATGCCTTAAGAGTTCCCTTCACTGGAACTAAAGGGGCCAAGCCCAACCCCTGAAAAGCAACCCCACGCCATAATCCCCCTCCACCAAATAATTTGGACCAGTGGACTAAGCAAGGTCCATAAAGACGTGGATGAGCAAGTTTGGGGTGGAGGAACTTGACTGGCCTGCACTGAGTCCTTACCTCAACCTGACAGAACATCTTTGGGATGAATTAGGGCAAAGACTGCGAGCCAGACCTGCTCGCCCAACATCAGTGCCTGACCTCATGAATGCTCTCCTGGAAGAATGGTCAAACATTCCCATAGACACACTCCTAAACCTTGTGGACAGCCTTCCCAGAAGAGTTGAAGCTGTTATAGCTGCAAAGGGTGGGCCAACTCAATAATGAACCCTACGAACTAAGACTGGGATGCCATTAAAGTTCATGTGCGTGTAAAGGCAGGCATCCCAATACTTTTGACAATATAGTGTAAGATGCTTTTCTATGGGTCCCCGCCCATTTTCTAACAGCTTGGCAGATGATCAGGGCAGACACATGCTTATTGCAGTTCTGTTAGAAGACAATTTTGGTTGTGGTATAGACAGAACTAGTGGGTAGGTAACAACCAATAGGAACGGTTTGGAAAGTGATATCACCTTTTAAGGAAGATAATACACACTCTAAAAGGACTTGGTGGGCGTGGCCATTTTGGTCTGTTTGTAATGACAATTCCTATAGCATTAAGTCAGCTAAGGCAACCATCCTTCTATGTCCTTGTATGGCCCCGGAACCAGGTTTTGGAGGCATTCTTATACATTAGTGAGCCACAATCAATGGGAAAATGAAATTCTCCATGAGACCCCATAGGATTATCTCACTAGTATTGCTATCTAAATGTACTGATGTTGATGTTGTTGGTTTATGGGCAGGCGGCTACTTCACCCCAGAGGATCTCCATGGAGCCTTTGCTTGTAATGTAATGTAACAAGAAAGGAAAATGAAACACCACACCACTGCTAGAAGGTCCAGATTTAACTTTATTCCTATAAAAATCAGGGGACAATCCATAGAGTAGCCAACAGGTTTTGGGGGCCAAAAAATGCCCCCTTCATCAGGGCTTGATGGAATACAATGCGTATGGACTAGAAATGAAGTGGACCTTTAATGGTTTTTATTCCAGTGTGACTTCAAGCACAGGTCTTGTCAACAGCTGGTTTTGGCAGCAGAACAACAACAAAAAAAGTTATGGCTTTAGATACATTTGAAATATTATTAATAATTCATTTTAGGTCTGCTTTAACACCTTCATTACCCCCTTCCCGACCGCCGCACGCCGATATAGGTCGGCAGAATGGCACAAGTAGGCAAAAGGGCGTACAGGTACGTCCCCTTTAAGACGCGGCATTGTGGGCGCGTGCGCGTTGCATGCTCCGTAAACGTGACCCCGTATCCCGCGGACTCAATGTCTGCCGGGTGCCTGCGGTCGTGTCACGGAGCAGAAGAACGGGGAGATGCCTATGTAAACAAGGCATTTTCCCATTCTGCCTAGTGACATGACAGAGATCTACTACTCCCTGTCATCGGGAGCAGTGATCGCTGTCATGTGAGTGGTAGCCCATCCCCCCCACAGTTAGAATCACTCCCTAGGACACACTTAACCCCTTGATCGCCCCCTACCCTGTTTCCCCGAAAATAAGACCTAGCGTGATTGTTGGTGATGGCTGCAATATAAGCCCTACCTCCCCAAATAAGCCCTAGTTAAAGTCTTTGTAGGTTTTATTTTCAGGGTAGCGCTAATTTTCAAGGAAACAGGGTAGGGCTTATTTGGGGGGTGTGGCTTATATTGCAGCCATCACCGACAATCACGCTAGGTCTTATTTTCGGGGAAACAGGGTAGGGGGCGATCAAGGGGTTAAGTGTGTCCTAGGGAGTGATTCTAACTTTAACCACATTAACCACAGTAATCAGTGCATTTTTAGAGCACTGATCACTGTATAATTGTCAGTGGTCCCAAAAATGTGTCAAAAGTGTCCGATGTGTCCTCCTTAATGTCGCAGTCATGATAAAAATTGCAGATCGCCATTACTTATAAAAAAAAATTAATAATAAAAAGGCCATAAAACTATCTCCTATTTTGTAGACGCTATAACTTTTGCGCAAACCAATCAATATATGCTTATTGCAATTTTTTTTTTTACCAAAAGTATGTAGAATAATACGTATCGGCCTAAACTGAGGAAAAAAATATTTTTTAAAATATTTTTGGGGGGATATTTATTATAGCAAAAAGTAAAAAATATTGCTTTTTTTTTCAAAATTGTCGCTCTTCTTTTTTGTTTAAAGCGCAAAAAATAAAAAACGCAGAGGTGATCAAATACCACCAAAAGAAAGCTCTATTTGTGGGAAGAAAAGGACGTCAACTTTGTTCGGGTGCAACGTCGCACAACCGCGCCATTGTCAGTTAAAGCGACGCAGTGCCGAATCGCAAAAAGTGCTCTGGTTAGGAAGGGGGTAAAATCTTCCGGGGCTGAAAAGTGGTTAACACGCCATTTTTTAGCTTTCAATTCTGTGTTTTTATTTAATTACTTGGTCATGCAACACTGCACCCAAATCAATTTTTTTTTTTGAAAGATGGAGCTGAGAGGTATTTGTTCACTTCAGTAATTGAATTTATTAATTTTGCTATACAAATGAAAAAAAAAAAAGACCAAAAATGTTTTAAAAAAAAAAACTGTTTCAAATACTGTCAGTTATAAAATGTATCAAAAATGGATGTAAAAATGTCAGGACAGTAAAACACTCCCTTTTTTTTTGTGATCCTTTTTTTTTTTTTGATCCTTTTTTTTTTATCCTTTTTTTTATCCTTTTTTATCCTTTTTTTTATCCTTTTTTTTATCCTTTTTTTTATCCTTTTTTTTTATCCTTTTTTTTATCCTTTTTTTTATCCTTTTTTTTTTATCCTTTTTTTTTTTTAAAGTAGACATGACAACGTGATCCCAATTTTTTTTTTGTATCAATGTTTTGGGGAATGAAGAGATGGTGAAATGGTTAAAGAGATTGTCGCTTTACCCATTGCTAAGTATGTTTGAGAAACCCACTACCACTTCACAACACTTGAGAATAATGACTAGAGAGCCACTTTAAAACATGAAAGTTCTTGGAGTATTGAGAACGGTATAGAGTTTCACATTGACACAAGTTTGGTTCCAGGCCCCCACGCTGTTCTGTATTCCAACGGCATCCATAGTTAAATTAGAAAGCCTCCGCTGGATGTCTCCTTTGGATAAATGGTTTCCCTTTTGCTTTATTTGTCTCTCTATCATGGTGGATCTACTTACCACATAACAGATGAGAACGGGGAAGGAGGTTATCCTAGGGCCATTGAATTGTTAATGGCACTCCCAGCAGACACCATGCTCCTTCCTCTATATTTATGAAATGTCATTTGCCAACTCTGCAGCTCTGATGATCAAATGCTCAAAAAATAAATCAATAGCAGCCTTTCTGCACACAAACCTGAAGTGAGGGCGGCCAACGAGAAGGATGAACCTCTCCCAGGGCAGGTAGACAACTGATGACATCTTAAAGAGGACCTAGTGCATCCGTATTTAATTAAAAATCTGTTTTATACTGGAGATATAATTCAGACAGTATAACATTTTGTAAAATTTGAGTTTAATGCATGCGTTTTATTAAATCTTTTGCTGGAGACTTGAAGCGACCCTTTTGAACCATGAAGGGATTACAGAGGTGTGTCAGCATGGGAAGGAACGGGACAGTTTATTTTTACCTGCAGACATTGTAGGCTCTTTGATTTTTTTTCTAGACCAGACTTACTCAACTTTTTTTTACCCCAAAGGAGTTGTTGAAATAAGTTTTAGGTCTCAGAAAACCCTAAATTAGTCCATTGGATTTTTTGGGGGGAAAATTCCCTTTACCGGTGGTCAGTGGGAGGAAGGTCTCTTACAATGGGGTTGGTGAGAAGAATGTTCCTTACATTGGTGATCAGTGGGAAGAATGTCCCTTACATTGGTGGTCAGTGGGAAGAATGTCCCTTACATTGGTGGTCAGTGGGAAGAATGTCCCTTACATTGGTGATCAGTGAGAAGAATGCTCCTTACATTGGTGATCAGTGGGAAGAATGTTCCTTACATTGGTGGTCAGTGGGAAGAATGTCCCTTACATTGGTGGTCAGTGGGAAGAATGTCCCTTACATTGGTGATCAGTGAGAAGAATGCTCCTTACATTGGTGATCAGTGGGAAGAATGCTCCTTACATTGGTGATCAGTGGGAAGAATGCTCCTTACATTGGGGATCAGTGGGAAGAATGTCCATTACATTGGTGATCAGTGGGAAGAATGCTCCTTACATTGGTGATCAGTGGGAAGAATGATCCTTACATTGGGGATCAGTGGGAAGAATGCCCCTTACATTGGGGGTCAGTGGGAAGAATGATCCTTACATTGGTGATGAGTGGGAAGAATGTCCCTTACATTGGTGATGAGTGAGAAGAATGTTCCTTACATTGGTGGTCAGTGGGAAGAATGCTCCTTACATTGGTGGTCAGTGGGAAGAATGCTCCTTACATTGGTGATCAGTGGGAAGAATGATCCTTACATTGGTGATTAGTGGGAAGAATGTCCCTTATATTGGTGATCAGTGGGAAGAATGCCCCTTACATTGGTGGTCAGTGGGAAGAATGATCCTTACATTGGGGATCAGTGGGAAGAATGCTCCTTACATTGGGGGTCAGTGGCAAGAATGTTCCTTACATTGGTGGTTAGTGGGAAGAATGCTCCTTACATTGGTGATCAGTGGGAAGAATGCTCCTTACATTGGTGATCAGTGGGACGAATGCTCCTTACATTGGTGATCAGTGGGACGAATGCTCCTTACATTATGGGTTGGTGGGAAGAATGTCCCTTACATTGGTGATCAGTGAGAAGAATGTTCCTTACATTGGTGATCAGTGAGAAGAATGTCCCTTACATTGGTGATCAGTGGGAAGAATGTCCCTTACATTGGTGATCAGTGGGAAGAATGTCCCTTACATTGATGGTCAGTGGGAAAAATGTCCCTTACATTGGGGATCAGTGGGAAGAATGTCCCTTACATTGGGGATCAGTGGGAAGAATGTTCTTTACATTGGTGGTCAGTGGGAAGAATGTTCCTTACATTGGTGATGAGTGAGAAGAATGCTCCTTACATTGGTGATCAGTGGGAAGAATGCCCCTTACACTGGTGATCAGTGGGAAGAATGCCCTCTTACATTGGTGATCAGTGGGAAGAATGCCCCTTACACTGGTGATCAGTGGGAAGAATGCCCTCTTACACTGGTGATCAGTGGGAAGAATGCCCTCTTACATTGGTGGTCGATGGAAACAATGCTCCCTTACACTGGTGTTCAGTGGGAAGAATGCTCCCTTACAGTTGGCTGAAAGGATCATCTTCTTTCTTTTGTTCTAATGAAGGGCTAATAAGCATTGTCAACCCAGCACAGAAAGCGAAAACAAAAAACACTACTGCAGCCACCACATCTAAGGATTGGTAAACTGCAATATATGACATTTTTGTTTTTGGGATTGGGTATACTTTATATGTGTAAGATGCCCCTAAAAATAAAATTCCATTATCAAAGTGAGAGCCTAACTTCATACGCTTGCTTCACTAACCCCAATCACTTTCTTTAAGCCTCTTGCTGACATAACTATTCAGTCTTTAACAATTAAACACCAAAATAGTCTATAAGGTTTTAGTTTCCAGCAGCCCCGAAGTGAGGTTGTGTTGAAGAGAACAAAAGAGCAAAACGCGCTGGAGGCCAAAGTATAGTAAAGGCTCATTAGCTGGACCCCTCTGATAAATACACCAGTAAAGCCAAATACGTTCTAAAACAGAAATGGACAAAATTCATGAACTAGTAACATCCATGGGGGGGAGGCCTGAGAAATAACTAAAGCAAACAGGAATCTCATGACTGCGTTCAGCAAAAATATTAGATGATAAAAGGAATGTATTATATACAACCCCATTTCCAAAAAAATCTTTTCCAGCATTTTGTTGCCCTGTCCCAACTTTTTTTGAGATTTATTGCTGCCATCAAATTCTAAATGACCTTTTTTTCCTTCCTAAAATGGTCCCTTTTCTCAGTTTACCCACTTGCCGGCCAGCCGCCGCAGATGTACTGCGGCAGAATGGCGCGGCTGGGCGAAACATCGTTATGTCACGTCGCTTCGCCCTGTGGCCACTAGGGGCGCGCCCGCTTCTCTCCCCCGGAGCCGATGCGAGTGCCCGGCGGTCACGATCACCGCTGATACACCGAGAAACAGGATCTGTGTGTGTAAACACAGTTTCCGGTTCTCTGAGGGGAGAAGAGACAGATCGTCTGTTCATACAAAGTATGAACAGTGATCTGTCCTCTCCCCTACACAGTCCCCTCCCCCCTCCAGTTAGAACACACACTAGGGAACACAATTAACCCCTCGATCGCCCCCTAGTGTTAACGCCTTCGCTGCCAGTGACATTTTTACAGTAATCAATGCATTTTTATAGCACTGATGGCTGTATAAATGCCAATGGTCAAAAAAATGTGTCAAAAGTGTCCGATGTGTCCGCCATAATGTCGCAGTCCCGATAAAAATCGCAGATCGCTGCCATTACTAGTAAAAAGAAAAATAATAAAAAAAATGCCATAAATCTATCCCCTATTTTGTACACGCTATAACTTTTGCGCAAACCAATCAATATACGCTTATTGCGATTTTTTTTTTTACCAAAAATATGTATAAGAATACATATCGGCCTAAACTGAGGTAACAAATTTTTTTTAATGTATTTTTGGGGGATATTTACTATAGCAAAAAGTAAAAATATAGTTTTTTTTTTCAAAATTGACGCTCTTTTTTTGTTTATAGCGCAAAAAATATTTGGTCCATATTGACATGATAGCGTCACACAGTTACTGCAGATTTGTCGGATGCACATCCATGATGCACCACATCCCAAAGGTGCTCTATTGGCTTGAGATGTGGTGAGTGTGGAGGCCATTGGAGTACAGTGACCTCATTGTCCAGTGGTGAGATGATTGGAGCTTTGTGACATGGTGCATTATCCTGCTGGAAGGAGCCATCAGAAGATGGGGACACTGTAGTCATAAAGGGATGGACATGGTCAGCAACAATACTCAGGTAGGCCGCGGCGTTTTAACGATGCTCAATTGGTACTTAGCGTGGCAAGAAAATATCCCCCCCACCATTACACCACCACCAGCCTGAACCGGTGATACAAGGCGGGATGGATCCATGCTTTCATGTTGTTTACGCCAAATTCTGACCCTACTATCTGAATGTCGCGGCTGAAATCCAGACTCATCAGACCAGGAAACGTTTTTCCAATCTTCTATTGTCCAATTTTGGTGAGCCTGTGTGGATTGTAGCCTCAGTTTCTTATTCTTTGCTGACAGGAGTGGCACCCGGTGTGGTCTTCTGCTGCTGTAGCCCATGTGCTTCAAGGTTCGATGTGTTGTGCATTCAGAGATGGTATTCTGCATACCTTGGTTGTAACGAGTGGTTATTTGAGTTGCTGTTGCCTTTCTATCATGTGGAATCAGTCTGCCCATTCTCCTCTGACCTCTGACATCATCAAGGCATTTTCCTCCACACAACTGCCGCTCACTGGATATTTTCTCTTTTTCTGATCATTCTCTGTAAACCCGAGAGATCGTTGTGTGTGAAAATCCCAGTAGATCAGCAGTTTTTGAAATACTCAGACCAGCCCATCTGGTGCCAACAACCATGCCACGTTCAAAGTCACTTAAATCCCCTTTCTTCCCCATTCTGATGCTCAGTTTGAATTTCAGCAAGTCATCTTCACCACGTCTAGATGCCTAAATGCATTGAGTTGCTGCCATGTGATTGGGTGATTAGCAGTTTGTGTTACCAAGCAATGGAACAGTTGTACCTAATAAAGTGGCCGGTGAGTGTATATGTTGACCTGGGTCTGTTCAGTGTAAAATTCCTTGGTAAAGTGGTTGCAAACTCCTATTGATTAATTGTACCTATAGGTAAGCCTATAATAAGGCTTACCTATAGGTACTCTAAATATCTCCTAAACATGTACCGTTTAGGACATATTTATTGTATATGCAGCTGATGACGTCATCAGCGCACGTGCTCTGAAGGAACAGCCGCCCGTGCCGTTCCTTCAAAACCTTGTGCCGTGACCGGTGGCCCCCACGCGCATGCACGGGAGTGACATCACGCAGCTCTGGCCAGTCACGGCCGGAATCTGCGGACCCGGAAAGGAAGACGGGTGCTGATGGATGCGGCCTCCAGCGGTGAGAACAAAGGCTTTGTTTGCAGGTAAGTTTAACATAATATGCTAGTATGCAATGCATACTAGCACATTATTCCCTTACTTTGCAGGTCAGAAAAAAAACAAAACAAAAAAACAAGCAGCTTTTACTTCCTCTTTAATTTAGGGTATTTTTTAAATGTTTTTAAGTGTGGGTTCCATTTGAGGGACATTCTGTATCTGCACAATGTTTGGCATTTGAACGAATGGCTTATTTCATTGTATCATTTTTGTGGCGTGGACATTTTTTTAGGGGGCTTGCCCCACTGTCCATAGGGCCGCTCCGGTGGACAAACGAGATCAACACTCCCTGAATTGTTGGTCTTCCAGCAGACCTTTACTGAGAATTTCCCTTGAACGTAGCACGGTTTTGGTGGTGCAGGCAAAATGTATTCACCCTCTTCTTTTGCAGGTATACCTATTGGGAATTTTTTTTGTACTGACAGGTTCACTTTAAGAGAGCCAGGGGGCTTTTTAATGATTATGTGTACTTTATCCAATTGCTTATCACAAATCCATTTTTATAAGTACAGTTGAATACCTAGGCCAAGGGTTAAGGTATTCAGCACATGACAGGGAGGAATGACAGTTTATTGATTGAGACAGTGTGATGCCCTGACACTGTGAAAATGTAGGAGAAAATGACACAGGATTTACATTAAGGCTGAATGCAAGGTTTCAGATGATCAATTCTTAGCACAGAAAAGCTGTTGTTTTTGGCTTTTCCTGGTTTCCATAAATCTGGATTGGGGCCTGCAACTTATAGGTTCCAAAATGTTTTTACCAGGTGCCTACAGCCTGTCTGAGTACACAGGTGTGCAGGGTCCTTATATAATCAAGCCTGAGGAAAACTCAGAACTCCCAGTTTGGAGACAGCTCCCATATTTGAGACAGAAGATCTCACCCAGAGGTCAGAGGAGCCCCATCCAGAAGTTTAGAGACAGAAGGTTTCACCCAGGGGTTAGAAGAGCCCCAGCCAGGAGTTTTGGGACATGAGGTCTCACTAGAGTTGCCACCTCATCCCTTTAAACTCGAACACATATGAATTACACAGGTTCTGAGGCTAATTTAATGCAGAGAAGGCACCAAGTGAGTTTAATTACCTCCTTAATCAGCCACAGGTCTGTTTAATTAATATGTGTTCAGTTTTAAAGGGATGAGGTGGTAACCCTAGGTCTCACCTAGGGGTCAGAGGAGCCCAGCCAGGAGTCAAGAGACAGAAGGTCCCACCCAGGGGTCAGATGAGCCTCAGCCAGGAGTCAAGAGACAGAAGGTCTCACCAAGGAGTCAGAGAAGCCCCAGCCAGGAGTCAAGAGACAGAAGGTCTCACCAAGGGGTCAGAGGAGCCCCAGCCAGAAGTCAAGAGACAGAAGGTCTCACCTAGGGGTCAGAGGAGCCCCAGCCAGAAGTCAAGAGACAGAAGGTGTCACCAAGGGGTCAGAGGAGCCCCAACCAGGAGTCAAGAGACAGAAGGTCTCACCCAGGGATCAGAGGAGCCCCAGCCAGGAGACAGGAGGTCTTGTTTCAGGAGTCAGGTGGGCTCTTATCGGGGTGCCAGGAGTGGGCTGTGCAGCAGGGCTCTGCAACTAGAGGCTAAGAGCCAAGTGAACCAGGACAGCTGGGCAACACAGTCAAAGGGACTGGTAAGAAGAGCAGCAGTGCTGCTAACAAGGGAGCCAGGTGGCTTGGCATTATTAATTGCATGTTCATGTTGATGTGAAAGAACCCTGTGTGGGCAATTTAAAATATGTGAACTTTCTGTTCTGTTTAATAAAAGTGGCCTGCCATGCCCTAAAATACAGTTTGGACTGACCAACTCATTGGGGAAAAAAATGAGTATAATTTCCCCAATACTACATACAATTTATATATTTTTTTTGTTTTGTTTTGTTTTTTTACTGCCAAATTGAATCATATTCTGGCTTTTCATATTGCTAGGAGACTTGAGTGGTAAGATATCCTCATGAGAACTCGCAGCAAAACCAGAAAATAACAAAACAAAACCAGAAAATATGTGTCATACTCCTAATTGGAATCTCTATAATGTATTGGAAATAATTGTGCTTCAAATCTGAATTCTGAGAAAAGAGCTAAGGCCTCATGCACACTAGGACATCTCGCCCCAGTGCGTCCAATCCAAGTGTTGTAGTATGCCCGGAAGGCCCTCTGAATGCGTGTAATCGTCCCAGAACGCATAGGGCCCTAAACGCAAGTACCACTTGGTACAGTGTTCAGTCCCATCCAGCCACAGAGTATAACAGCCTGTCATAGACCTTGGATAGGCTGCAGAAAGCAAGGCTAGATGCTGCATTTGTGTTTCCCAGGCGCACTATCAAGGTATTCAGCTCAGCCAGTCTTATGATCCAGGCATCCCTGCGAGACAGCTTAGCTGGGTAGGGGACGTAACTCTTCACCAGCCCACCTCCACCCTGAATACTGGACAAAGAAAGACTATCATGACTCTAAAATAAGCTTCCATAGACTGACAGTGCTGTGGAACATAGTAGGACACCCTACCCGACCGCCGGGCACGCGCATCGACTCTGAAAGCGAACCGACGTATAGTTACGACGGTTTGCCCAGGGGAGCCAACCTGCCACAGTATAACTGTGGCGGCTGGTCGGGAAAGGGTTAATATATTTAAGTAAAGCTCTTGAAACTTTGTATTTGTCTGGTCTAAAGTTAATAAAGGGGTCTAATGCAAGTAAATGGCACATATTGTCTAGAGCTCAGGTCACTATACACATTTGGAGTATAAAGGGTAACATAGGTTTCTCTTGCAGCCTACCATTAGGTGTGTGCACGTGGAGGGTGAGAGAGCCTCTTGCAGCGAGGGAGTTGTTGGCACTCCTTCTGCAGTGATCCATCTCCCATAGCAACGCCGCAGATCTTCATTACTGGGGCCCTCATCCTGTACACAGGTACGGAAGAGTCACGTGAAGGTGGAATGCATGGAGACCATGCTAGGTGCATGAAGGGACCCATACCATTACTGGGAGTGAGATAGTGGTAATACACTCGACAGGTGGAAAAGGCAAAGGCTCTGCATGTTCCTCCGAAATGCACAAGTAACCGTGGCCATGTACAATACATCGAGAGAGTTTATTAGAGTTCAGTCAGTTGTTCAAGTAAGGGTACCCCATGTGTGAGGCAGTAACCCTAGCATAGCTCAGAAGAACCCACCCTGGGGTAGGTAGGGTAGGCCTCTCATGTGACCCTTGCTTGGTGCCAAACAAGGAGGGGAACATGGAGGACATGACCACCACACCACTCTCCGTCTACAACATGCACAGGACAAGAATATGGCAGGCCTCAAGATATTGTTTCCTCTGTGTGACTTGTATGTCACAATCCGCTCTCCTCCTCCAAGCTATAAGTAGGTAAGAATGAGCTTAATCTAGTGTCCACCACACATGCAAGTCTTAATATTAATATATTAATATATTTTTGGAATCATTATATAGATGACATACTGATGTTATGGACAGGTACTATCGATGAGCTAGCAGAATTTATGATTGATTTGGGGAATAATACTTACAACCTAAAGTTCACGATGAAATATACTAAGACCCAAATTTCATTTCCTGATACCAAGGTGAAAATTCAAAATGATGGTAACTTCAGTATGACTCTATACCGCAAGGAGACAGCAGGGAACACCCTATTACATGCTACCAGCTTTCACCCTGCTCCGCTTATTAAGAGCATACCCTATGGTCAGTATTTAAGACTACGAAGAATCTGTTCAGATGATGAACTTTTCAAGACAGGATGAGGGGGACACTACCAGAGTCATATTGGCTTATACTCGACAGCATCCATGCATATGTGAAATCTTAAAAAAAAATTGGTATCTGCTCACCAATGACTCTAACCTTCAAACATATACAGGAGATAGACCTCATATAACATTTAGGAGGGCCAAATCCCTGAAAGATAGGTTGACTCAAAGCCATTATGTAGAGCAGAAAGATGAAGATATCTTTCAGAAGGGGACTTGGAAATGTAATTTGTGTAATTATTGCTCATGGTTCTTTAAAAATCATACTATGTATCTTCCGAATGTAAAACCACATTCCATCCCACACCAGGTCAGTTGTCAGACAATTGGGGTGGTATACATTATGTTTTGTGAATGTGGAAGTTTTTACGTGGGCAAAACGAAACAATGTTTTTGGCGTAGAATAAAGGACCACATTTATTATATTGGAAGTAACCTACCATATACACCCATAGGGCGCCACGTAAATTTCCAGCATTCTGGCAACAATACGGTCATTAAATTTGCAGCTCTGGAGCCCATCGTTGAGGACCCGAGGGGTGGTGATTTTGATAAAAGAATTCTACAAAGGGAAATGCTGTGGATTCATAATTTGAAGGCCACTACCCTCCGGGCCTCAACGATGCGGTGAGCTATAAACCTTTTCTGTAACAAAAATAGTTTTTTTTTCTTTGTTTATTGTCTATATGTTGTATGCGTTATCTATATGTAGGTGATTTTTGTTGGTACATTATGCTTGCCTGTTAAATAGCTCCTTTAAATCTCTGACAGCATATTTGTGTAAACTTGGACTAACATCCACACGTGAACTCATGTGTTGGCTGTTTGAGAAAAGCTCTTCTTAGCTTGGTAAATCATCATGTCTGCCCATTTATTAGTAGGCTCGGTAAGTCTGTGGATTGTTATATGCGTTTGGGTTGGACAGATTCATGGAGGTACTCTATGCTCCAGTTTGTCCATTCACTTCCTGTTTTTCCATACCTATTTCCGGTATGACAGGATATCCCCTATGACACGCATGCTACGTCATGTGGCGCCACGCGTCATTACGTCACGCGGCATGACCTGTCATGGCGTCCTGCCACTGGTTGGCACAGAGCGGCTTCATGCATCATCTGTGGCTGGCGGAAGTTGCCTGACGCTAGGCGCCACACCACTCCGCCCACACCTGGGCAGAAATTGGGGCATTTTGGCACCAATTTACCACATAAAAGGCGCCTACCCAAACTGACAATCCCAGAATCAGCGGGGACACCCGTGATCAGACTATTGGTCGTTTATATATAAGAGCAAGAAGACAAGCTGAGCATAGTTTGCAGGGCTACTATTGGACTTGACGTTCTGTGGAGTGGCTTACACCCACAGATAACCCCAATTTTGGGGGACCAATCCCTTTTTTTTTAATCTCTGTATCTGTTTTTGTTTTATAGACCCTTATATCCCCTTAGGGGAATTTGCGGGAGTGGCTATACGTTTGGTGAGCCCCCCCCTTTCCCCAAGAGAAGGACAGTCTTTGTGATACGCCTCCACAAGGTGTGTAACAATTCAATTTGTAAATTGACTTATTCAGATCGTTATATGTACTTGTTTGCTTCACTAGTACATATTATTGCTAGTATTCCTCTAAGACAGTGGTTCTCAACCTGGGGGTCGTGACCCCCTCGGGGGTCAAATGACGATTTGCCAGGGGTCACCAGATCCTGGGCTGTGCCTGAAGCCCACGCTGCCCTCCCAGCCTTTTCGCGGCCGCCCAGCAGGACCCAATCTCCTGATTTCGGCATAGATGTCACTGCTACGAGACACCACAAAGTCGGTAACACTACCTGTGAATAGTGTTGTCATTAAAAGTCCCCACTACAGTTCTCAGATCAGCAGATGACCTTGATCAAGAGCACCTAAGTTGGCTGATCAGAACTCCCCGCCAGCACTGCCACTGATCCCATCCCCCACCAGCACTGGCACTGCCACTCATCCCAACTCCCCGCCAGCACTGCCACTCATCCCATTTACCCCCCCATGGAAGGGAGAGGAAAAGAGGGGGGGACAAAGAAAAAGGAAGAGGAAAGAATAAGAGAGAGAACAAGAAAGACGGCTAGAGAGAGGGATGGGGAAAAAAAACAAGAAATTAGGATAGAGAGAGATATAAGGAGTACAAAGAGAAAGAGTGGTACATCCTAAAATGTACCATAAGAGGTTTTAATACTGTACGAGTGGAAGGGACTCAGGAAGCGCTAAATGTCCATGGGTTAGGGGCGCAAATTACTTGTCTTGCCTTGGGTGCTGACAACCCACGCTACAAAAATAATTTTACTGTTAGGGGTCCCCACAACTTGGGAAATTTTATCAAGGGGTCACGGCACTAGAGAGGTTGAGAACCACTGCTCTAAGACAACATGATGCATTCCCAGGTTTCGGTTCAGCATACCTAGCCGAGGACTGGAGACACATTTTTGAGTGGATACATTAAATTATCCTGTGTAGCCATTTATCTTTGATCGGGGGCCAAGCATAATATTTAGTTGATGGTAAGCTTGTACACATTTGAAGGTGATATGAGAGGAATTTGTTTTCCCTCTCTTCCCGCCACCCCCCTTTTTTTTGGGGCACTTACAATTTACCCCTATGCTTTAGAAATGACCAACAACCTTGACTAGATCCTAAGGTGGAATTTTCTGTCGCTTGATTTCAAGTGTCAGGATCTTTGAAATACATTTTGCCTCCACGTTGGTGGATAGAAATCATCTTGGTTTCTGAATTTACCTTATGAGGTGTCGCCATTACCTGACTCTGAGAATCACCAGGCAAGCATATGTGCAATATTTGTATGTATATATGTGGTTCTGTCAGTCATGTTGGGTGTTTTTTTTTATTTTTTTATTTTTTATTTATTGGTTCAAGATCTTGACATATTGGGGGTTATTTACGAAAGGCAAATCTACTTTGCACTACAAGAACTTGCAAGGAAAATAAAAAAAACAGCATTTTTAATTGCACATGATTGGATGATAAAATCAGCAAAGCTTTCCCTCAGATCTACAGCGATCTACAGCGATCTACAGCGACTGCACTTACAAGTGCACTTTCAAGGGCACTTGCAGTGCACTTGTAGTGCAGAGTGGATTTCCCTTTAGTAAATCAACCCCATAGTCTACTATATTATATACATTACAATACTATGTATACTTATGATATTTCTTTCATTGTTTTTAATTCTGTATTAGCATCTACCCAGAAATGTCCTGAGGAAGCATTTTTGCGAAACGCGTTGACAAGAGTACATGGAGGAGTTTATGAACCCTATCTATCTATACAATTTGTACAGTATATGTGTCCACATGGACTCTATCTTTATCCATATCCCCATGTCTATTGGGTATTGTTGATTCTGTTTGTCAGTAGAGTACTATGTATGTCTATGTTTTTTAAATCACGTATTTTGTAATAAAGACTTATATTTTTAGATCCACTGTCTCATGTTGTGCCCACAAAATCCATTTGTTTTTTGATTGCGTTGTTCAAACTCATTCAATTCATTTTTCTTAATATTAATATTAATAGTAATATTATTCTTTAAAAATCTGTCCTCTTCTAAGCAAATAAAGACAACGAAGCTTTTGTTTAGTAGGGCAGTAGTAATACTGACATATAATCACACACCTGGGTTGGACTTGATGGACTTGTGTCTTTATCAACCTCACCTACTATGTAACTATGTAGTTTATCGTATTTAATTTATTATTGTATTTATGTTTTGTATTTGTGTTCTTTTTACTTTCTGTATATGTATCAATC
The DNA here is from genome assembly GCA_037952925.1 of Lithobates clamitans. Taxonomy (NCBI): domain Eukaryota; kingdom Metazoa; phylum Chordata; class Amphibia; order Anura; family Ranidae; genus Lithobates; species Lithobates clamitans. The sequence goes on along the minus strand of JBBGZY010002399.1, from coordinate 454,997 downwards.
TCTATTTGTGAACAGTTGCATTCAATTTTATGTTCTTTTTTTTGGCACAGAAAAACAAAACTGGTCCAGGATTTACAGGAGCTTCTGTAACCTTCAGGAGTCATTTAAAGCCCATTGCACCTATAAAAACCACCAAAAAAACACCTCAATGTCTTCTACAACGTTGACTCTAGGGCGATATTTGTCTGAACTTTTCCAATATTTGAATTAAAAAGAAATGAAAACTATCTATTTCGCTTATCTTTACTAGCTTTTTTCCTGCTTGTCTCTCTATCTATATATTTAGAGAAGAGGTTTTTACACCCAGACAGTAGTTGAATAGAAGGGCCCAAAAATTGTTCTCAGATAGTGATCTTTTGGTTGTTTTGTCCACCCCTGCTATAGGAAGGTTCAACAAGTCATGACTTTAGAAAGGTCAATGAAAATATTGTGGCTGACAATAGAACTATACCATTTTAGAGAACATTTTACCATGAAATGAACCAAACAAGGTTAATGTCCTAAAGATAGTGCTAACAAGGCCTACGCAGGGCTTTTTTTCAGCTGGAACTTGGTGGAACTCAGTTCCACCACCTCTGGCTCAGGTCTTCTGTTCCTTTCCCATCAGTCACCACTATCACTTATAAAAAAAGAAGTCTGTCTTTTTATCAATGGCAGCTTATTTCCCAGCAGCCTCCACAGATCTGATCTCCTGAGTGCAGGATGGGGACAAGGGAGGTGAAGGTGCCTGGGGTGCAGTGCAGATTCCAAAACTCCTACTGGATGATCTCCCTGCAAATGATAGAGGCAGAGCTACCTACAGTGTGTGGGGAGGTACTAGAGCCGGCTGGGTGTTTCAACTTAATAAAGCAACACAAGTAAGACATGAGGAAGATGGTGGAGCATCTAAGGAGGGATGGAGAAGATGGGGGCAGTGGAAGGGGGGTTGCATGCAGAGGCCAGAGCTGAAAAGGGGGTGAAAGTGAGATGTGGATAGGGGATGCAGAAGTAAGCAGCTTTGGAAGAAGGCAAAGTGCACCCCTGAACGCTGCGCTCTGTATGCAGATCACCCCTGTAACTCTACACAATGTACGTAGCACACCCCTGAACTCTGCACTCTGTGTGTAACCCCCCCCCCCATTCAGCACTCTTGGTATTTAGTACTCATGTACCTAATGCACTCCTGGTATTTAATGCCCCTTTAGGACCCTTCCACTATAAGTGATATTTGACCACACCATTTGATGGAGGTTGGATGGATGATGTGGAGGGTGTGTGTGTGTGTGTGTGTGTTTGTGTGTGTGTGTTTGGGAATGAGGGTCGTGGTTGAGTTCCTGCACCTATTTTCTAAGAAAAAAAGCCCCGGCTGTAGAACTTTCAATGACCTTTAATGGACAGTAACTGATTTGGTATCCTTAAGCAAAATCAAACCACGGTAAAAAAATAAATAGATGAAATAAAAAATGCAATAACATAAAAGAGGCTTTTAGAACATTTAAAAGCAATGAAATGGTCCCTACCTGTCCAGTATAATGCATTCACGAGCTCCCTGCCAGTTGATAAGTATGCGCGTCTACCGCTATAACACAGCTTCGATTGTTAAAGAGACCTTGGATGGAAGCGCGAGTGAGGCTACAAAGCCACCATTAATTTTTAACTATAGTGGGAACTGTGCCCTTGCCTCTCCAGTGATTCACTGCCTATTGTCAAGCTCATGAGCTTCGCATTCATCACTATTCAGTCGGCGAGCGAGCTTCCCTGACAAGTTATCCAGCTGTATACTGCAACATATTCACTAAATGGGCTTAATTTGACAGGTTCACAAGTACTTGACTAAGTGTATTAGTAATCAGTCTGTCTTGCCTCAAATGCAGCAGCTTCAGGCAGGCAGAGAAAGCACAGATCTGGCCTAATGAAAATGCCATGGACCTGCCTGCACTCTGAAATGGGGAAAACCATTGCCGCCTGTAGTAAAGGCTGGCTGTTATTTGAAGGCCAGGAGCCAGAGTCAGATGCTACACGGAGAATGGACAACTAAGTGCCAAGCAATAGGCTCACCCATCGTGCAATTTGAATTGCCTTTACTAATGACAGACAGGTGCCACCAGTGACAGAAATGTGGTCAGCTGCCATCGCTGACCTCTACTCTAAATGTGGATTGTCTTCATGATTGCTGATAGGGCTTCAGTGATTTGAGTCCTTGATGAGGAGCTAGTTTGTTGGTCAGAAATTCAGAGTGGAGACAGATTTCCTGATCTGCAGACTTGTTCCAGGTTAGTCACTCAGAAAGTGCTGAATGAATTTGATCGGCATGAAAGCCAGGAAATTAGTTGTCACCAACATTCTTCACATGTAAAGCATTTTTAAAAATTTTCCAAAAATATTTTCTTCCTCCCACCCTTCTGAACTCTCTTCCTCCTATCTTCTATTTCTTCCTTGCATACTTCCCTTTCTCCTTAAAGGGGTTGTAAACCCACCTTTAAAAAAAAATAAAAATAAATAACAAACCTGTCATACTTACCTCCACTGTGCAGTTAGTTTTGCACAGAGTGGATCCTTGACCTCTGGGGTTCCCCGGCGACGCTGGCAGCTCCTTCCCGCATCGAGTGTCCATGTTGGAGAAGGCTCTCCTAAGGTGGACACCCTTGCGCGCGCGCTCCTGAGTCCTGCATCTGTGTACATTCATACAGAATGCAGGACTCGGCCCCGCCCCCCGGCGCTTGGGTCATTGGACTAGATTGACAACAGCTAGAGCCAATTGCTGCGCTGCTATCAATCTATCCAATCAAGAGCCGAGACAACGGGCTGAGGGGAAGAGCGCGTCTCCGCTGAGGGAACGAACGGGCTTAGGTGAGTAAAACGGGGGGGCGGTCAGTGTTAGAAGTTTTTTCACCGTAATGCATAGGATGCATTACAGTGAAAAAACACAAGGGCTTATAACCCCTTTAACTCCTTCCCTTCCATCCTGACTTGGTTACGTTCCTTTCTTCATTCCTTCCTTCATACTTTCCCTCTCCCCCTCCTTCTATCCTCCTTTCCATTGCATCTCATAGCCTGTATAAAAAGCATTGGAATTGCTCTTATTTTATAAGGAGAAAGGGATAAATGTCAACTCATGAGGTGTAAAAATACTGACAAAAAAAGATTGAAGTCAACCAACATCAAATCTGGTGTAGTGCTACCCCCGTAAGTGAATGCAGTGAATGTTGTTGTCTCCCACCCTGCCCAGCCAGGCACACACATTTTTCATCACTCAGAGGCAAGAAACAGTCCTTGCAGCTTTGTTTGTTATTATTTTATTATAGGAATTGAACTTGGATGGGGAAGGGTGCATATGGGATGCCCATTTGATCAATGAAACTCGTTAGGGACTTGAATTATATACACTCTGGTATATACATTCTATCCTCTTCTACCTCCAGCACACACTTGTTTGCAGACTATCACTCCCAGGACCAGCTAGCACAGATTTCAGACCCAGCACAATCTCAGCTGGGTCTGGTTAAATGCCCTTTGCAGGTGGGGACTGTGGGCCCCTATGGTGTAGCAAAAAAAAAAAGTCTTGGTGCTAGCTATCCTATCTGTGGCTACTACTCCCAGTACCACCTCTTCAGGCACTGCCAGCCCTCCTGGCTGCAGCTACCCCTTTCTACTGCTCATGCCACCACAGTCCTCCTGACTGGCTCTGCACCCATCCAAGACTGCTCCTTCCTAGTCTTCTCAGGTGTGCCTCCCAGTCCCCTTGACTGTGTGTCCCTCACCAGACCTCTTGAGTCTTCCTCTTCTTCCTGGAGTCTTGCTCAGAAGTGTTCTCCCACTGTCCTCTCCTTGCTCCCAGTGCCTCCTGGCCTGGACACCTCCGTTTTTTTGAGAAGGTCCTGCCTGCACCTGAGACCAGGCCCAAGGTCACCCCCTCCCCCAGACTGGGGAGCTCCCTCAAAAGGCCACAACAGCCTAACACTGCATCTCTAGCTTCTACCCGAACTCTCCTCCCCAGCTGGGCTGACCCAGAGTATTTGAGGGGGCCTGCCCCCTGCCAACCCAAGTTGGGGATTAGTCAGGGCCCTCAGAATACTCCAGGCAGCTCCACCTTACTTCCCCTCCCATTTTTCTAGAAGGTTCCAGTACATTCTAGAAATTCTAGAAGGTGGGAGGTCTCACTTATGCTGCCTGTGAGTCATCCAGCTCTCCCTGGATCTCTTCCCAACCCAGGAAAAACACAAATAGGCTTGGCTGTCAGCCAAGCCTGCACACATTTACCACACACCAAAAAAAACAAAAAAAACTATCTACACTTCTAGCACTAGAGGGTGCTACACTGGATTGGGAAGATTTGCTCCAAAAAAGTGAAACAAAAGGGTTCAAAGGCTTAGTGCATTATCAACAGCCCTTTACTACAGGATAAAAGAGTTCAGCGTTTTGCTCTGAAGAAGGGAGTATAACCCACGAAATGCATCAACTGTTTCATGTTGCTCATTTGGACTATATGAGTTCCATCGTGTTAAAGACCTTTGGTTCTTGAGTTTACATACAACGCTGTTAAATTCATTGCATGTACTCTTTAATCCTTTAAGTGCTGTTGATAATGCACTCAGCCTTTTTGTTTCACCATTTTGTGCGGTTAACAAAGGACCATTCCCTTTTGTTTCACTTTTTTCTGCAGTTGCAAGATTCCTCGATCTTAGGAGGGCAGCATCAGCTCAATACACTAATCCAATCTGGGCATTGATGGTTATCACCTGCGGCAGCCAGTCAGCTTGGTCTCTACAGAATCCCCTAGCTCTGTGCTGTCAAACTACTACCTTGATGCGTGGGGTACTTTGGTAACTTTCCTAATTCACTACACTTTCCTAATTTCACCAACAAAACTATGTCATTGATTGGCAAGGCATGGCATCTTACTAAGATCTGATCCATATCACCCAATGAGAGTTTTTTTCTAAGTAGCATTTTCTGAACCTCCATGGTGGTGCCATCACATGGGTCCAAATGTGTTGCAAAAGCATCATTGAGTATGGGTATCAAGTCACTGTAGCCCAGCTACACCCATCCAACTACTATGGTATTATGGATATACAAACAGTAAATGTTATTGTAGTAGATTAACAAAAATGACAAAAATGGACAACTAATACATATTTTAACAATTCCTTTGCTGAATGAGATTGGAAAGATTCCAAGACCAATTGACGACCTGATCGTTCCTATCAAAGTCCTAAGAGCACATTTCATCTGGCAATTTTGAACTGATAGTGGCTAGTAGAAACTTATATTTGTCTACAATACCTACAGTAATAGCTTACTAGTCACTATGTTTGTCAGGGCAGACAGATCTACAACTTACCTGACCTCAAGTCCATTCTTAGGTGGACGCATTGTGTGGATCATACCTAACTCTACAGGGACAGGGTCAGGCAAAACCAGATCGCTTGGAAGTGGCATACAATAAAAACTCTTGCAATTACATTTTCCGATACTAAAATGTTATCTTAGGCCCCTTTCACACAGGCACCATCAGTTTAGCCACGTTCTTATCCGTTGCTTCATCCGTCTTCATCCGTCTTCTGTTCCGTTAATCTCCGTTCTCATCCGTCTTCCGTTCCGTTAATATCCATTTTCATCCGTTAATGTACACGTTTACATCCGTTTTTTCATCCGTTTTTGTATCCGTTTTCATCAGTTTACAGCAATTTCTGTGCCTTTAAGGAAATTACTCAGAAAGCATTGCTCCTCCCAACCTACATTGCCATGCATGAACAATTTGCCGACTACTTGCTATCTCCATCAGGAGAAGATCCATGGCAGTACCAATATATATCAATAAGGCAGTGCAAATTTAAATGTATTAATTAATTAATTTGGTTATTTCATTGTGTTTTGATAGCATAAGAAGACAAGAAAAGCACATGATATGTTCAAAACCATTTTAGTTTGATTATTCTGAATAACCCTTTTAAAATAAGGGTTTTTTCACTTTGTTTTTTCATTTGTCAAAGTATGAACTTTGAATTGTTTCTTCAAAACGGATCTTAAATGATCTTAAAAAAACGGATCTTAATCGGACATTGTCAGTTAATATCCGTTTTGACGGATCTGGACGTAGCCTTGTACGTTAAAAAGATGGATAAAAACGGAAGCGGAGGTTAATGGATGGTAACGGATGGTCATCCATTTGCCCATAGGAATGCATTGTCGTCCGTTGACGGATGGAAGAAAAACGGATAGAAGGTGTGAAAGGGGCCTTATTGGTGTAATCATCAATATAGTTTAATAACATTTTGATAATTTGCCTTGCCAACATATTCTTTTTTTTTTTTAGCTGTTTAAAGGTTCCTCTAGACCTACTATTCTGGATCACTTTCTTTGGCCCTTTTTCACTTGGTCCTCTGGATCTCTTCCTCTTATGCCGTGTACACACGACCGGAATTTTCGACCGAACTAGTCCGACGGAAGAAATCGTGTGTGGGCTTCAACAGACTTTTTCTGTTGAAAAATCTGTTGGACTTTAGAAATAGAACATGTTTCAAATCTTTCCAACGGACTTGAGTCCGATTGAAAAATCCATTCGTCTGTATGCTAGTCCAACGGACAAAAAAGGAGGCAAGGGCAGCTATTGGCTACTGGCTATGAACTTCCTTATTCTAGTCTGGTTGTACGTCATCACGTTTAAAACGATTGGATCGTGTGTAGGCAAGTCAGTTTTGTTGGAAATCCGATGGAACTCCGTCGAAAAGTCCTTCGGTGTTCAGTCCGACGAAAAGTCCGGTTGTGTGTACACAGCATAAGACTCTTGATTTTGGTCCTCTTCCTCTGGATCCTATTCCTCTCGATCTTCTGCCTCTAGGTTCTTTCGACCACTTCTCCTTGTCTTTCTTCCTCTGGGTCTTCTGGACCTCTTCCTTTGGGTGCTCTTCCCCTGGATCCCATGGACCTCTTCCCATTTCATTTCCTTCTTTCTTCCTAACTTCCTTCCATTTTTTCTTCCTTCAATATTTATTGTCAGATAGCCTCTGTAACAAGCATTAGAATAGCTATTGTTTTACAAGGAAAAATGAAAAGAATGTCTACTGACAGGTGCACTAGTTCCAACAAGAAAAGCCAAATCAGTTTAAATAAACCAACATGTGACTGGATTAAGCAGATTTTTTCTTTTTGAATGATCCTTTGGTATCATTAAAGAGCCCCTAGAAAAATGGCAACACCATAATACATTATAGAATGTTAAAATACAAAGGTATACACCGGTATAGAATTGGATACGATGCACACTTGTAGCAGGAACATAAAATCCATCGTAGTAGCAGATGCACAAAGGAAAATGCATTTCATTTTTTTAGTCTTCCTCAGGGGGTTAGCATCCATTAAAGTGATTATAAAGTCAGAAGGTTTTTTATTATCTTAATGCATTCTATGCAAAAAAGCTTTCTGTGTGAAGCAGGCCCCCTCAGCCCCCCTAATGCTTACCTGAGCCCCATCTCTATCCAGCAATGTCCACGAGTGCCTCGCCCATCCTTTGGACTCTCCCGGGATAAATTGGCTGAGACACAGCAGTTGCACCTTTGGGGGAGAAAGGGGGCAGGGCTCCATGTCTGAATGGCCACAGGAAACTGTGGCTTGGCTCAGGTGCCCCCATAGCAAGCTGCTTGCTGTAGGGGCACTCGACAGGAGGGAGGGGCCAGGAGCGCCGAAGAGGTACCCGGGAGGAGAACTTTACAATCACTTTATAGCTTATTTTTAGCTATATATTCTATTTATGTGTATACCTTTTCTGTTATTAGAAAGTCCCAGCCCCCTTGCTTCCTTCCCCTTTGTGGGTTTTTCTTTCAGTTACAGTGGGATTTGATACCTTCTACTGTATATTCCAGTAAAGGAGCATGTTATTTTAATTTATATTTTGGTATCCTTTCTAATTCACTTCCAACAAAACTTTGTCAATGACTGGCAAAGCATGGAGTTAGGGAATGGAATATCTTTACTGTCATTTTAATTAGAGATGAGAGGACTGGATCCATATAACTTAGGCTGTGAGAGGGTGGGGGGTGAGAGCCAATCAGGTGTGCTGAATGCAAATATCCTGATAGGAAACATGCCTATACGAAGAGAGGGCAGTGTGAACAGAAAAATTACCTCATCAGACTGCTGCTGCTCTTTAAGCCTCCAATCAGCAGGCTGAGGGACACCACTTCAGGTCTCTTGCCATCTAAAACTGTAACACAGAAAGCTTCGTCATCCACCTGGCTGGGCTTCGAAAACCTTAGAACTGGATGATCAGAAATATAAATCCTTTGGCAGGTAACACATCCTGAAAACAAGTAAAGGGAAGATTTTACACAGTAACACATGTTGATATTATTTAGCTTAATTTGACCACATATACATTCATATGTAAAGAATTCATAAAAAGGAGTGGAATCACTTTAAAGGTTGTCCTCTCGATAAAATTGAGGTAACAAATGTAATTTCCACAGGATCATATACCCTTGTATTGCCCGCAATAAAATAAAATCTGTCCAAAATGCAATTCCTTCAACTGCAGCCTTCTAAATCATTGCAATAAATCGCACCAGAGCCAAAGGTCCTATTATATTCGCCTTCCACGTGCTGTCTTATTGTGTCTGTAATGAGTATGTTCAGATCCCCGCAGAATAGGCATCTTATGTGAGCCTTAGTTCATGCTGCGGTCCCTTGTGAAAATAAATACCTCCATTCATTTCCCAGGGGGCCACCAACATGTAGGATCGGGCCGCGACCTTTTCTGATAGCATCATATTTTTCTCCCCTGAAAAACGATCCTGTGCAGCCCCTGCCGCTTATTTGTGAACGTTTCTATAATATTCTCTCGCTCGGTGCATGGGGCTGTCATCCTTCAAGGGGCACTGGGGGGACAGAGAGCGCCGACAAAAGATTTCACAACTCCTTTAAGCCGATATGCTGAGTTCAGAGAGAACAAAGAAAGAAAATAAAGATTTCATAAATGCCAAAACTCTATCTGTAGTATGTATGCAGAACCAAGAACACTGGGGAAGTAAAATCCGTCTTTCTTTCTTTCTTGCAGAGTTTGACAGGCAGCACCAATCACAGACGATTAAGCCCTGAAATAGGCGAAACGCGTCTGGGAACTTCTCTACAGGTGGAGAGCAGGAGCTGAAGCCAGCTTTCACCCATTTAAATCATATTCGTGCCACTGCGAGTCAGAGTCCTTGTGCAAACGGCCACCATTTTGTTCATGTCCCTATTCTCGATGATGCAAAACTGTCCTGACGCTGGCCAATTTCTATCAAACTTTTATCAAAGTGGACCTTGTGCTCCTTTTTTCCCCCCCATTTTTCTTTATTAGGATAAAGTGGTTGTAAACCCTTACATATACCCAGTGAAGTCACCGGCCTCAGGTGATACACAGAGATGAAACAAATCCTCCTACATAAGTTGTACCTGCTTATCTGCGGTCTTCTCTTCTCTACAGCCGTTCAAAGTGCAGAATTTATAAAGCTTGCCTGTGCTGTCAGAAAAGGGGGGCAGAGAGTTGAAGTCACGCCCTGCAGAGCTCAGTGAGGAGAGGTCTGAGAGCTGATTGGAGGAAAGTGACACACCCCCCACTTCACACAGCAAACAGGAACAGAGCTGACGCTGTCACTCAGCTAGAGGTCCCTCCCCTGTCACCTTTTTTTCTCTTGGTGTCAGGAAAACTTGTCAGAAGTGATTCATGCTGAAAGCAGAGGAAGGAAGCAGCAGACAGAAAAATGACACTTAGTGCTCTGGATTGAGACAAGTACACAATATAGAGGGAAACACTTCGTTCATTTTTCATATCCATTTTACAACCATTTTAAGTAAACAGGCAATGGAACATATTCATCAAAGCAGCTATGGCTTAGTTTACAGGAGTTCAATACAAAATTGGTACAAACTAGGGATGCAATGATACCATTTTTTTTCTTTACGAACACGAGTACCGATACTTTTTATTCCTGCAGATACCAATTACCGATACCTACTGCAATTGTTTTGTTTACACGTCAGCTGTCAGAAACGATACACAATTTATAAATTAAATAAATGTATTTTTTGTGTGCTTTTTTCAATGTGAAACGTGTAAATATATGTTAAAGGTGTAAAAATATTAACAAACAAAACTAAGAAAAAAAGTTTTAATTATTAATAGTTTATAAAATAGAAGTGAACAAAAAAAAAAAATCAGCAGGAAAATATTAGTTAAATAGAGAAGGAGAATAAGGAGTTATTTAAGGCTAATTAGAGTAAATTAAGGGTTAATAAGGAGTTAAAGAGAGGAACATTTAATTAAAAAAAAAAAAAAAATTATATATATATATATATATATATATATATATATATATATATATATATATATATATATATATATATATATTTTTTACTTAACAGGTTGCTTTAAACTGACTGTATCTGCAGATCGAAGTTCATCCCTTTCATCTGTAGATGAATAAACAGAAAGATACAAAAAGAAACAATGTTTGCTTTTATCTCTTTGTTTCAGTGGCTGAGCAATGTTGTTTATAAACATTGCACAGCTGCTTTTTAATTTTCTTTTGGACAGTTCCAATTTCCGGGACTTCCTTTACACTTCAGCTGTCAATAGGGGAAGCCCACTGACACCGGCGCACGCCAATGTACGTCGCCAGAATGGCACGGCTGGGCAAATGGGCGTACCCGTACGTCCCTTTGAATTTGCCGCTGTGCCACTGCGTGCGCGCCAGCCGGGAGCTCCGTGAGTCGGGTCGTGGGTCCCGCGGACTCTATCGCCACGGGGATACCCGCGATCGCCTCACGGAGAGGACGACCAGGGAGATGCTAATGTAAACAAGCATCTCCCCATGCTGCCTATCCTGTTTCCCCGAAAATAAGACCTAGCGTGATTGTCCGTGATGGCTGCAATATAAGCCCTACCCCCCAAATAAGTCCTAGTTATAGTACTTGTAGGTCTTATTTTCAGGGTAGGGCTTATTTTCGGGGAAACAGAGTAGTGCTTATTTGGGGGGTAGGGTTTATATTGCAGCCATCACTGACAATCACGCTAGGTCTTATTTTCGGGGAAACAGGGTAGTGACAGTGTCACTGATCTCTGCTTTCTGTGATCGGGAGCAGAGATCAGTGATGTGTCACATGTAGCCACGCCCCCCCACAGTTAGTAACACTCCCCAGGACATACTTAACCTCACTCTAGCCCCCTAGTGGTTAACCCCCTTACTGCCAGTGTCATTTACACAGGAATCAGTGCATTTGTATAGCACTGATTGCTGTATAAATGACAATGGTTCCAAAAATGTGTCAAAAATGTCCGATCTGTCTGCCACAATGTCGCAGTCACGATAAAAATCGCTGATCGCCGCCATTACTAGTAAAAAAAAATTAATAATAAAAATGCCATAAAACTATCCCCTATTTTGTAAACGCTATAACTTTTGCGCAAACCAATCAATAAACGCTTATTGCGATTTTTTTTTTTACCAAAAATATGTAAAAGAATACGTATCGGCCTAAACTGAGGAAAAAAAAAGTTTTTTTAAATATTTTTTGGGGATATTTATTATAGCAAAAAGTAAAAAATAATGTGTTTTTTTCAAAATTGTCACAATTTTTTTGTTTATAGCGCAAAAAATAAAAACCGCAGAGGTGATCGAATAGCACCAAAAGAAAGCTCTATTTGTGGAAAAAAAAGGACGTCAATTTTGTTTGGGAGCCACGTTGCATGACCGCACAATTGTCAGTTAAAGCGACACAGTGCCGAATCGCAAAAAATGCACTGGTCAGGAAGGGGGTAAATTCTTCCGGGGCTGAAGTGGTTAAGGACGCAGCGGCCCCGCTCCTTAACAACCGATACTTGGCGGCTTTTTTTTTACATTTCAGCTGTCAGTGGGGGAATCCCGCTGACAGCTAAAAGAACTGAGCCTGAAAGTATTGGTTTCAGGTATTAGAGCATTTGCATGGGTACCGATACTTATACAAATGCTTAGTATCGGTGAAGCCCTAGTATAAACAGTTAAACAGTAATTGGTATAGCGAGGTCACACATAATGCGGTGACTGGTGAATGCCAGTCATCGCTAGGGCACACAGAAAGCATTTGTTTTCTATGTGCCCCGTTTGCACTGCAACACAGCCCAGAGGTGCAGTGCACTGAACGGCGGTAAAATGCAGACATGCTGAATTTGAACGCAGTACACAGGTAGGCACCACATGTCACTGTTGTGTCTCTTTGTGCTCTTCACATGAAGGTACATAATAAAAAAAGGAAACCAGGTGACACCGCCCCACAGTGCACCATACTGCACCCCAAAACTGACAGCTGCCCGCATGCTAAAATGGAGTGTTTAGCGTATGGGGCATTGTGAACAGGCAATAATGAATTATGATATCATTTCAATGCATAAGAAGATACCCTGAGAGTGAAGGTAGTATTATTTATAACCAGAACTGAGTCAAGATCAGTTAGTAAAAGTTTGATGCCAGTCTCAGGTGTATGAAGAGGTTACAGGGGTAATCTTACAGGATGCGATTGATATCTATTATTGCAAAAAGGGTGCATAAGGCATTTGCGCCAGGCTTGTTGAAATTCTAGATGACAGTTATTTGTGATTGGAAAAATGTGTTCATCTGCACATTGCAAATTGACACTGATGTTTGCAAATCCCGGTGTGATAGAGGAATTCCAGTTGCGTGAAATAATAGATTAAGCCACAAATAGAATATCTATGATAACAATGTGACGGAACTGTCCAGCACCCCCCCAGCTTGGGTGCCTCCATAAAGATATAGCTTCCTTCAGTCTGGAACCAGTAACCAAGTATAATGCCCTGTACACACGGTCGGATTTTCCGACAGAAAAAGTGTCGATCGCATTGTGTTGTCGGAAATTCCGACCGTGTGTAGGCTCCATCTGACTTTTTCCATCGGAATTTCCGACACACAAAGTTTGAGAGCAGGATATAAAATTTTCCGACAACAAAATCCGATCGGTTAAATTCCAATTGTGTGTACACAAATACGACGCGCAAAGTGCCACGCATGCTCAGAATAAATTAAGAGACGAAAGCTATTGGCTACTGCCCCGTTTATACTCCCGACGTACATGTTTTACGTCACCGCGTTCAGAACGATCAGATTTTCTGACAACTTTGTGCTTCCGTGTGTATGCAAGACAAGTTTGAGCCAACATCCGTCGGAAAAAATCAGTGGATTTTGATGTCGGAATGTCCGTTCAATGTCCGATCGTGTGTACGGGGCATTAGAGTTGAATATTGCACCCAAGATACTAGACGACACTAGCTTGAATGCAAACTGGAACTCAAGCTAGTGTCGTCAAAAGGTGTTAGAAAGCCCTCAATGGTCATTCACAATCCAATTAGATAGACACATCAATTAGAAGATAAAGGCACACCGTCATCTATGTTTCAAACAGAGCAAAGGGGGCTGGGGCTTATCCACATCCCATTGTCAAACCATTCTATGTGTCTGGAGGATGGGCAACCCACAACTTAGCAGAGGTCAGATGGGTAAGGAGTAATTTCCAAAATATCCTTTCCTTCACACCCAAAGTTCCAGTGGTCCGTCAATCTCAATCTAGGCAAAGGCACTGGACTGGAGCTCAAGGATTTCTTTTTATGGTTATATTATGTTCATTTTTATAATTATATAGCGCTTCCAAGAAGCCGCAGTGACTTAACCAGTTCTTTCCCAAGATTAGTGCAGAAGCTAGGGGATGTCTTTTTGTATTTTTTTGCAGAAACATATAACACAGGAGGACAGTGGGATATGAGATACTCCAAAACATCTAGGCACAAAGTTGCAGAGGACACTTCTCTAGGTGACAACAACACAGTCTTTCACTCCCAGCTGTGGACCAGGAGAATATTAGGCACAGAATTAGCAAAGACACCTATCCACTAGATCAGGGATCTCCAAACTATGGCCCTCCAGTTGTTCAGGAACTACAATTCCCATCAAGCCTAGTCATGTCTGTGAATGTCAGAGTTTTACAATGCCTCATGGGACATTTAGTTCCGCAACAGCTGGAGGGCCGTAGTTTGGAGATCTCTGCACTAGATAGTAGCAATAGTCTTTCACTCCCAGCTGTAGACCAGGAGAATGTTAGAGCATGAGTAGGACATGAAAGTAGACTGGAACAGTCTAATGCCCCGTACACACGGTCGGATTTTCCGATGGAAAATGTCCGATCGGAGCGTGTTGTTGGAAATTCCGACCGTGTGTGGGCTCCATCGGACATTTTCCATCGGATTTTCCGACACACAAAGTTGGAGAGCAGGAGATAAAATTTTCCGACAACAAAACCTGTTGTCGGAAATTCCGATCGTGTGTACACAAATCCGACGGACAAAGTGCCACGCATGCTCAGAATAAATAAAGAGATGAAAGCTATTGGCCACTGCCCCGTTTATAGTCCCGACGTACGTGTTTTACGTCACCGCGTTCAGAACGATCGGATTTTCCGACAACTTTGTGTGACCGTGTGTATGCAAGACAAGTTTGAGCCAACATCCGTCGGAAAAAATTTTGTTGTCGGAATGTCCGAACAAAGTCCGACCGTGTGTACGCCCTATTAGTTTCCTGCAGGTGAAGACCACAAGATTTGGGCAGGTATTAGGAGCAGACCGAAGCAGTCTGGTTTTCTGCAGCTGAAGAGCAAAAGATAGAACAGCCCACTAGACGCATTGGTGCAGTTTTTACAACCCACCGCTAGGGAGCATAGATAAACTGCAGCTCAAGATATTGGACTCCACTCACAATTCCTAGTAGAAGCAATGCCATGGGCTCGATCCAGGGGAGGGAGTAGTCCAGCAGTCAGTCAGGTGGGCTTCAGGGCTTAGCAGATACCTTCATCCAGGGGAAGAACACATCTCTCAGTGCTACTAGCTATTTAGCTACCTCCCACCCACCATTTGAACACATCTCCCCAAGGATTGGCTTGAGCAAAAGAAGAGCTCAGCCTGAACATTTGAATTTCCCCACCCTAAGCTCTGGAAAGTTCTCAACAGGATCGGGGGGGGGGGGGGGTCAATCAAATGTCCAGACCAGCCAGAACAGACCAAAACAACAGATCAGAGCTCCTCTGTAGGCAAACTAATTTACCTAGCATCCTTAGCCTAGGAGGGTGCTACAATTATTATTTTTGCTGCATCTTATTACACTTTTGGAATGTATTCATGCAGATTTGTAAACTTACCGGAAGGTCCACTTCTATTGCTTCAAATTAATTCAATATTTTTTTCTTCATTTTTTTTTGCCTTGGATGCATGTTGTTAGACATCCTGCTGGGTAAATAAATAACCGAACAGATAAATATCCCCAGTTTATACTCCGTTAAGAGATAACCGCTAATCGGCAATGCTGATTTTGGCAAGCTGTCATTTGGGTTTATTAAGCGGGGGTTTTATTTTAGGAGGCGACAAGGCCTCATTAAGGCGGAACGGCATGCCAAAACATGCATTAGGAACTCGGAAAGAGTCTCGAGCTTGTGTTAGCAATGTGAAATGTCGTTCTCGAGGAGCGCAAAACCGACACAAAACACAGAAGATTTCTTTCTTTCTCTCTTTTTTTTTTTAAAGGTTCACAGAATGCAAACGAATAGCCTAACAGTCCGTCCAGGTTTTAAATAATTCAGTCGGCTTCAACAGAAACAGCTCCGCTTAACTCGGGAAGAAGGGGGGGGGGGTGAAAAATCGTATGCCGATGAAACAAATGGAGACATGTTTTCTCTCTGTGAATTCTCATCAATGAAGTTCGATGCACGGGTAAGCTGCGTAATGAGCAAAACCGGGAAGCAAGGACACCGGCGTTATTGGATGGGGAAAAAAAAAAACACTGAAAGCCCAGCAAAGCAAATTACTAACACGGCAGAGACAGTCTGCAATTAGAGGTCTGCTCACGTATATCTGACAGTGATGAAAATAGTATTAGGAGGAATAGGAAGGGAGAGGCGTTGGCCATAGCGGACAGTTAGATTCCAGCTGACGGTTTTATAGCGCAAGTGAGCAAATTAAACAGATCGGTTGATTGGTTGTTGTGGCTAATACAAACGCGTTTTATTTTTTCCAGCATTGATTAACCTTAAAGCTGGAATAGGTCCTTTGCATTGTAATAATGCATGTTTTACCATACGTTACCGCAGCACATGGTAATGCGTGAACCACTCTTCTGTTCCATTTGAAGGGCACCCTAATATCTTCCCTAGCGCACCACAAAAATAAGGTACTTTGTACGATGCGCCACAATGCTAGATCTCATCAGCAGCTGGTGCAGGTAAAATCTGTAATCGTAGTTCCTGATCAAAGAGGAGTTCAGAAGAAAGGAGGGTGACCCTTTTTTTGTGCCAAGAAGAAAAAAAAAATTGGAAGCATCAATGTAATAAAAGAGAAAAAAGGGAGTTTAACACATTTCAAAGGATTTAGGAGACCAAGATGTATTGTATGGGCTGCAGTTGCCTTCCTTACTTCCCTCTCAGTCTCCCTTCCCTCCCTACCTACCATTTCTTTCCTTTCTCTCATCTCCTAAGTTACTACTCTCTACTTTGTCTCTGCCTCCACCCCCCTATTTCATCCCTCTGCTTCATCTCTCCCTTTCTTACATTTGTTCTTTTTTTTTTTTTTTTTTGCATAAACAGTTTGTTGAATTTTTCACGGTGATACAAAAGAAAAAAGGTTATATGTAGTTTACAAAGTCACAAGAGCATATAATAACAGTGAAGCTCAGATACATTTGTTCTTTGTTATTTCCTCCCATATCTCCCATCCTTGGTTATGTGCCTGGTTCCTTCCCTCCACTTCCTCTCTTCCTTCCCTATGTGCCTGGTTCCTTCCCTCCACTTCCTCTCTTCCTTCCCTATGTGCCTGGTTCCTTTCCTCCACTTCCTCTCTTCCTTCCCTATGTGCCTGATCCCTGCCCTTCACTCCCTCCCTTCCTTCCCTACTTGCCTGGTCCCTGCCCTTCACTCCCTCCCTTCCTTTCCTATGTGCCTAGTCCCTGCTTCTCACTCTCCCCCTTCCTTCCCTATGTGCCTGGTCCCTGCCCTTCACTCCCTCCCTTCCTTTCCTATGTGCCTAGTCCCTGCTTCTCACTCTCCCCCTTCCTTCCCTATGTGTCTGGTCCCCGCCCTTTACTCCCTCCATTCCTTCCCTTTGTGCCTAGTCCCTGCTCTTCACTCCCTCCCTTCCTTCCCTATGTGCCTGGTCCCTGCCCTTTACTCCCTACATTTCTTCCCTTTGTGCCTAGTCCCTGCCCTTCACTCCCTCCCTCCCTTCCCTACTTGCCTGGTCCCTGCTCTTCACTTTCTCTCTTCCTTCCCTAAATGCCTGGTCCCTGCCCTTCACTCCCTCCCTCCCTTCTTTTCCTATGTGCCTAGTCCCTGCTCTTCACTCCCCCCTTCCTTCCCTATGTGCCTGGTCCCTGCCCTTTACTCCCTCCATTCCTTCCCTTTGTGCCTAGTCCCTGCTCTTCACTCCCTCTCTTCCTTATGTGCCTGGTCCCTGCCCTTTACTCCCTCTATTCCTTCCCTTTGTGCCTAGTCCCTGCCCTTCACTCCCTCCCTCCCTTCCCTACTTGCCTGGTCCCTGACCTTCACTCCCTCCCTTCCCTACTTGCCTGGTCCCTGCTCTTCACTTTCTCTCTTCCTTCCCTAAATGCCTGGTCCCTGCCCTTCATACCCTCCCTTTCTTTCCTACATGCCTGGCCCCTGCTCTTCACTCCCTTCCTTTCTTTCTTATATGCCTGATCCCTGCCCTTCTTGCCCTTCCTTCTTTCCCCATGTGCCTGGTTCCTGCCCATCACTCTCTCCTTTCCATCTCCATTTACCTGGTTCCTTCCCACCACTCCTCCCCTTCCTTCCCTTTGTGCCCAGTTCCTGCCCTTCACTCCCTTCCTTCTTTCCCTGTGTGCCTGGTTCCTGTCCTTCACTCCCCCCTCCCCTCTCTATATGTGTCTGATTCCTGCCCTTCACCCCCTCTCCAGTGTTGCCAACCGTCAGTATTTTTACTGGCAGCCAGTAAAAAACAGGCAATGTTCTCCTGCCAGTAAAAGTAAAAGGTTGCCAATAAAAAATATGGCTGTGATGCTCGGCTTGGTCCGAAGCCGGCTGAGACCATCCGAGTGCCTGCTACAGTGTGATCGGGCGGCTCTGGCGGAGGCAGTGCCTAAGCATGTCCTGTGATGTCATGGTGCAATGGAGCCAAGCAGAGCGGCCAGAGCCTCGTGTGCAGGTTTGTGGTATGGGAGCAAGGCAGGCTGGGACTGGGACCGTCAGTGCTGTTTAGACTGGAGGGACCGCTTGGCTTGGAGAGAGACTGTCACTGTGACTCAGGAGGGGATGTGTTGTGTCTGTGAGGTGCACACTGCTCTCAGTGTCACCGTGAGAGTCAACTTTATGTGTGTGCGCCCATTCTAATATTTTGCCCTCCTGAGTCCTGTCCCTGAGCCACTTACTTACTACATCGAAAATAAAATAAGAAATATGTTTTTAGCCTTATCTACCTTAAATCATACTGCTAATTGCATATTGTAATTGTAGCCTAAATACTCTCATTTGCATTTAAAACTGTAATTTTGTAACTTTTGGAAATGCCAGTAAAAACTTGGCTGTGCCAGTAAATTTTGGGTGTTGTGTCAGTAAATTTCAATCTGGTAGGTTGGCAACACTGACTCTCTCATTTCCATCCCCATGTGCCTGGTTCCTTCCCTCCACTCCTCCCCTTCCTTTAATATGTGTCTGATTCCTGACCGTCACTCCCTCTTTTCCTTCTGTTTCCTTATTTGTTCTCCCTGCTTCCTGTCTTCCTTCAATCTATTCCCTCTCTCTCTTCTTCTTTTCCTCCAGTAGCGGAGTGCCTTTCATTTCCTCCATTCCTCTGTTTCCTTCCTTCCTTCCTTCCTTCCTTCCTTCCTTCCTTCCTTACAATTCCTACCCTTTTCTCCCTTCCCTCCTTCCAGCCCTCTGCTTTCTCTCCATTCTCTCCCTCTTTTCTTTACTTTCCTCGATCCCTTCCCTATCTATTTTCTTTCCTTTTCTTACGTCACTCACTTCCTGCCTTCATTTCATTATTTTATGCACTCTATTCCCTCCTCTGTGCTCCCTTCCTTTTTCTCCTTCCTCCTTTCCATTCATTTATTACCTCTCCTTTTTCCTTTGGCTCCCTCCTTCCTTATCTTGGTACCCTTTATTCTTCCCTCAACTCCCTCCCTTCTTCTTCCTTCCTTACATCCTTCCATTCCCTTCTTCCTTCCTTCCTTCCTTCCTTCCTTCCTTCCTTCCTTCCTTCCTTCCTTCCTTCCACCACCTTCTTCCTTCCTTACATCCTTCCACCCCCTTCTTCCTTCCTTACATCCTTCCATTCCCTTCTTCCTTCCTTACATCCTTCCATTCCCTTCTTCCTTCCTTCCATCCTTCCATCCCCTTCTTCTATCCTTCCATCCTTCCATCCCCTTCTTCCTTCTTTACATCCTTCCATTTCCTTCTTCCTTCCTTACATCCTTCCATTTCCTTCTTTCTTCCTTACATCCTTCCATTTCCTTCTTCCTTCCTTACATCCTTCCATTCCCTTCTTCCTTCCTTACATTCTTCCATTCCCTTCTTCCGTCCTTACATCCTTCCATTCCCTTCTTCCTTCCTTACATCCTTCCATTCCCTTCTTCCTTCCTTACATCCTTCCATTCCCTTCTTCCTTCCTTCCCCTTCTTCCTTCCTTACATCCTTTGATTCCCTTCTTCCTTCCTTACATCCTTACATCCCCTTCTTCCTTCCTTACATCCTTCCATTCCCTTCTTCCTTCCTTACATCTTTCCATTCCCTTCTTCCTTCCTTCCACCCCCTTCTTCCTTCCTTACATCCTCCCATTCCCTTCTTCCTTCCTTCCATCCTTCCACCCCCTTCTTCCTTCCTTACATTCTTCCATTCCCTTCTTCCTTCCTTACATCCTTCCATCCCCTTCTTCCTTCCTTCCATCCTTCCATCCCCTTCTTCCTTCCTTACATCCTTCCATTCCCTTCTTCCTTCCTTACATCCTTCCATTTCCTTCTCCCTTCCTTACATCCTTCCATTTCCTTCTTCCTTCCTTACATCCTTCCATTCCCTTCTTCCTTCCTTACATCCTTCCATTCCCTTCTTCCTTCCTTACATCCTTCCATTCCCTTCTTCCTTCCTTACATCCTTCCATTCCCTTCTTCCTACCTTACATCCTTCCATTCCCTTCTTCCGTCCTTACATCCTTCCATTCCCTTCTTCCTTCCCTACATCCTTCCATTCCCTTCTTCCTTCCTTCCATCCTTCCATTCCCTTCTTCCGTCCTTCCATCCTTCCATTTCCTTCTTTCTTCCTTACATCCTTCCATCCCCTTCTTTCTTCCTTCCATCCTTCCATCCCCTTCTTCTTTCCTTACATCCTTCCATTCCCTTCTTCCTTCCTTACTTTCTTCCCCCTTTCTTTCCCACCTTCCTTACCTCCTTCATTCCTTCTCTCACTTTTAATTCCTTAAAGTTTATCTAAACCTAAAACCATGAATGTAATATATTGCTTCTTATGGGTCCTCAGATAAGGTAACTACATTGGTTTTCTTTTTTCCTTTTTTTTTTTCCCTCTTAACTGAACCTGGCAATCCTGTGATGGCCCCCACTTAATGTCCCTTCATGGCTACCCTCAATTCTCAACTGTATCTATGGGGGACGCCATGGTTATCACACAGACTGAACTTCAAACATGTCTGTCCTTGCTCATTTCCAATACAAGGTGGATTGATGGGACTAGTAGAATACTAAAGAAAAACAAGATTGTTTTTGCCATGTTTTCAGCTCACTGGAAGTGACAATGAAAACGAATACAGCCACCCCCTCTAAGGACTGCTAAGCTGCAATATGTTACAATATTAAAGTGGTTGTAAACCCCTACATACCCAGTGAAGTGACTGTTCTCTGGTGATACACAGAGATGAAACAAATCCTCCAACAAAAGTTGTACCTGCTTATCTGCAGTCTTCTCAATGGCCCTTCAAAGCGCAGAATTTATACAGCTCGTCTGAGCTTCCAGAAATCAGTGAGCTGAAGTTACACTCTGCTGGGGAGAGCTCTGGAAGCTGGTTGAAGGGGCAGGACACACTTCCCTTCACACAGCGCACGTACGGAGCTGAGGCTGTCAATCACAGTCTATGCGCTGGAGCTCCCTCCCCTGTCACCTTTTTTCTCTTGGTGTCAGAAGTGACTCATGCAGATAGTAGAGGAACGAGGCAGCAGACAGAAATGACCCTTAGTGCTCTGGATTGAGACAAGTACACACTATAGAGGGATAGGCTTTGTTCATATTTCATGTCTGAAGTTTACAGCCACTTTAAATTTAAACTTTTGTGCCTGTAGCAAGAAAATGATTCTGCCTGGGACCCCGTCTTGCTTCTGTGTGTCTCAACCACAAGACACCGGGATTAAAAAACTGCCTCAGCTGATGGGGACTGATTGATAACCTTTCAGTGCAGGCGCTGCCAGAGCTCACAACCAAAGACCAGAAGCAGCCTGTGCAAACAAACCAACCTTATGTAAGTTTACTGGTGAGCTGTCCTGTACCAACCTCCAGGCTATGTTCTACTAAGAAGCAGAAAAATGAAATATAGAAATAAAAGCGTAGACAGAAGTTGCCAGTTTGTAATTTTTATATTTCACACCGATGCCGTTTGCTTTTGATCCATTTCTGCGGCACGTGCGATTTTACCGCAATTTGCAATTTTTTCAAATATGACAAGAATTCTGTAAGTGGGGTGTGGGGTGGTGTTGGGTGCGGGGCTGTAGATTCTGACCATGTTACATGTTACACGCTAAACATGGGAGTAGCATGAAACATGGTCCAAAAGATGGACTTTTAAGGGTGTCTGTCCATTTTTCTACAAAAAAAATGGAGCTTCGAATATCTGCTCGATATAGCCACATCCCTAAGATACATGGAAAAACATGGTTTCCCCCTCTATAATTGCCTCTTTTATGCCTCTAGTATGCCTCTTTTAAAGGCATAAAAGAGTAACAAAATGCTTGCATTCAAATTCAAATTTTAATTATACCAGATCAGTTTGCAAAAATAAAAAAAAACATATTGTTATCAAAAGATGCAGTACATAATAAAACAAACGAGGTACATATTACCACACCATATTTGTTCACATAACAGCTATTTGGTATCTATAAGAAGAGTTGCATCAACATATGCGACGTGTTTCGGAGTAACTTGGCTCCTTCTTCAGGAATAGTTTTTTTGCAATTAGTGTAGGTATAGTCTACAAGATGAAAAGATGAACTTACTTCTATGTCAAAGAAATCTGTGCAAGTGTCACGAAAACAGCACCATCACAACTCGCAGTCTGGGATACAATACTTTCTGCTGTAGTTTTTATTCTGACAGTAGATGTTGAACAAGGGTTGTGGGTGTGTCCTTAAACATCTGAACTCAAAAAGTGGAAGTTCGCTATTTCAGGCTACTATCACACAGGTACATATACTGTTTTTTGCTAAAATACACAAATTCTAAAAAAAAAAAAAAAAACACATAAACAAAAACAGTCCAATCCAAAACAGTTTGCAAGTGAATCATTTGACGTCATCTTTGACAAAACACTTTTGGCGGAGCTACATGCTGACATTATCACGTTCCTTGACGTGGACCCAGAAGTGAGGTTGAGCTAGTCTGGATTGCTGTTTTTACTGCGAGGTGGCTCTTCTTTTATATGTAAGTGTATTCTATGTGTTAAATAGCCCTTTGGATTTTTACACTAGTTGGAACGCTTGTTCTCTTTTTTTCTTCAAAACATTTACAAAGGCTAATAGAGGACACCTGTGGTTGTTTTTTGATTCATGTTAGCAGTGGACCCTGCTGAGGAGAACAGGGAGCCTTACTTTTAGCTGACCAATAATACCGCTACCATATGCTATATATGACTTCTCTATAATATGACAGTCATATACTTCTGGTAAGCCTTCAGTTGTAGCTATATGGTGGTGGAGATCTTCTCTGGTGTGGGCTACACAACACAAACATTTTCCGACACTTTTTAAAATAATTCAATTATTCATGTGCAAACTATTTCACTAATGGTCAGGATTGTTATTTTTGTTTATGTGTAATATTTTATGTATAGCGCCCTCTAGTAGTGCTAGATTGTTAGTGTACCTAAAAGTATAGGAAAATGAAAGTTTAAATCTGGGTGAGGGTTTAGTGACTGAGGGCTGGGTGACTCATCCTGGCATCTTCTCTGGTACCTCCCCCTGTTTTCTGGGACATTGGAGAATGTTCCAGACATAGTGGGTGGAGGTTAGGAGAAGCTGCTTGTAATATTTATGAGAGCCTCAGCCAAACCCTAGGAAAAGGATGGCAAGGGGCAGACCACCTCATAAATAGGTATCCCGGGGGGGGGGGGGGGGGGTTTAGTTAGTCGGTGGAAGATAAAGATGGAGTGTTAAGGAGTCTGTCAGTGGCCCTTGAGGGTGCCCCTTAGTCTGGGGGGGTGACCTCGGGCCGGGCTCAAGTGCTGGAAGGGTTCTACCAAAACACATGGAGGAGACCATTTCTGGAGGCACAGAAGCAAGGAGAGAGGACAGCAGGAGCAGGTCAGCACGTCTGGGAGACCTCCTGAGAGTCAGCCGGGTGGGCTGGTGAGTGTCAGTCTGGAAGACTGTGGGGAGAAGTTACAGCCAGGTGGGATCAGTAGCCACAGGAGTGATGCAAGCTGGACACTGAAATTCTGCTACACAACCAAGGGGCCTGGGCTTCCTGCCTGTAATGGGCCATTGCTTCAATCCGACTGAGTGACTGTCAGATATTCACAGTGTTTTAGCTGGGTTCTGCAAGCGAGTGCTGGAGGAAGAAGAGGAGCTGTACATAGAGACTGTATATAGGAAGTTGCCCCTGAAGTTGTTGAAGTTAAAGTGGTGTTCCGGCCAAAATGATACTTTTTAAATAAAAATACCCCTATAATACACAAGCTTAATGTATTCTAGTAAAGTTAGTCTGTAAACTAAGGTCTGTTTTGTTAGTTTATAGCAGTAGTTTGTTATTTTATAAAATTACAGCAGGCCGTGGCCATCTTGAGTGTGGGCATCTGAAGCCAGACTGTATTTCTTCCTGGATCTCATCCTTGCAGATCTCGCACATGCTCAGTGCAGCACAAGCAGTGTAATAGGTTTCAGGTCAGGTTTCCATAGCAACGGCAGTTTCAGAGGAAGTTGCCGCCCCTTCCCAGAAGGCACTGCAAACAGGAAATGATGCGATGGGCCGCGGCCAGGGAGAAGGAAGTGAAAAATGAATACAGCAGATATACAGTAGGTGCTGAGAAAAAAAATAAAAAAATATCCAATTTGTTTACAGTGCACAGTTTAGTGAGGGGTGCTGAAGAGTTGTAAAAGTGGGTGGAACTCCACTTTAATTGGGAATCCCATATTCTCCCATCCCTATCCAAGTTATTACCCTCAATAAATAACAGAAAAAACAGGTTTGTGCACAGCCAGAATTCACAAAAAAGCCCACCTGGGTCAGTCGGAGGCTTTATTTACAATTAACCGCCCCGATCAGTGGTTACATGCAAACAGCAGCGGCACCAGCCATTGAATTTTACAGAGCACAAGTGTGACATCTGCCGCTGATAGCGTCAGGCAGCATTTATAACCGCCGGCAAGAATCTACTGACAATTTCGTGATTTGCCTACTGTGTTGATCACTGTTCTCCTTGCTGGAGGTTCTGACATGAGGAAGCAAACCCTGCCTCTACCAAGATGGCCACCGCCACACAAAGACACACTGCAGAGCAAGGCATAAGTCAGCAATGGTGGAAAGATCATCTGCAGGAAGACCACAGGTAATTTTAAGGTCCTGTGCACTCTGCCTGGGTTTTTTTTTCACCATATCTTTTATTTTTAGAAGATAATTGCATTAAAGAATCTGTCTACTCAAAACTGATAGTACAGCACTGGAGTAGGGTTGCCTCCTGTCTGGGACTCACCCGGTGTCAGGGCTGGCCCTTCCTTCTCTGAGCTGGCCAATCAGCTGTCGGCTAATTGCCAGCTCTCATCTCTCTCCACAGTTAACCAGTTGTTGTGGATCTGCTTGTCAGTCCCGCCTACTTAAAGATCTCCAGCCCACTTCATTCCTGCCTTCGCCTTGGTCACATCACAAGAAAAGATCTCCTGCGTTCCTGTTTAAAGACTGGCTTTGCTGACATCCCTTCTGGCTCCTTATCTTGGTTGCTGTTCCTCTACTTGTATCCCTGACTTCTGGCCTGGCTGACTACCCGATTTGGTTACGGAACTCTGGCTTGGCTGATTACCCGATCTGGTTACTGAACTCTGGCTATGTTTTGACTACGTTTACTCTATTTACCTTTTTATTTTTATTAATAAACAAGTGATTTTACTGTACTTCTTTCTCGGTCTGGTTCATGGTTTATGACACCCGGACAGTCCGGGACTCACCCAGACAGTCCGGGTTCTGAATCATGTGTCTGGGTTTTAGTCGCTGTAAGTGGATTCCAAAATGCTTGGGACAAACATACCTCTAAAAGATGGCCACTGCCACACAGAGACAGGATGCAGAACAAGGCATGGTAAGTCAGTAATGGTGAAAAGATCATCTGCAGGAAGACCACAGGTAATTTTAAGGTTCTTTGCCCTCTGCCTGGGTTTTTTTTTCACCGTATCTTTTATTTCTAGAAGATAATTGCATTAAAGAACCTGCCTACTCAAAACTGATATTACAGCACTGGAGTAGGGTTGCCTCCTGTCCGGGACTCACCCGGACAGTCCGGGTTCTGAATCATGTGTCTGGGTTTCAGTCCCTGTAAGTGGATTCCAAAATGCTTGGGACAAACATACCTCTAAAAGATGGCCACTGCCACACAGAGACAGGATGCAGAACAAGGCATGGTAAGTCAGTAATGGTGAAAAGATCAGCTGCAGGAAGACCACAGGTAATAATGGGGACTAGTCCTTTGCCCTCTGCCTGGGTTTTCTTTCCACCATATCTTTGATTTTTAGAAGATCTTTGCATTAAAAAAAATCTGTTTACACAAAACTGATATTTCAGCGCTGGAGTAGCGTTGCCTCCTGTCCGGGACTTACCCGGACAGTTCCGGGTTCTGAATCATGTGTTTGGGTTCCAGTCACTGTAAGTGGATTCAAACATGCTTGGGACAAACGTAGATCTGTATGCTAAAAAGTAAAAAACAAAAAAAATAGGGCAGACTAGATGAACAGCTTGGTCTTTTTTTCTGCTGTCACTTTTCTATGCCTCTATCTGGAGATGACACACCTTGCTCACCCAGCACTTACTGACACACCTCTAATTATTTCAAAGAATTTATAAGGCCAAGCATAGCCTAAATAAAGAGAAGATCAGCAAGTGTGCTTATAGAAACAATCAATAAGACAATAACATGACTCTGAGCGATATGGTTAAACACCTGCAGCATTCTATATAACAGTAAGGCCGACCATAGATTGTGCAAATTTCTTTTCTGTTACCACGGGCTGCAGTAGAGAAATCTGCACAATTCCCCCATCAGCACAGACAACGCTGACAAGAAAATCCCTCTTGCTGAGACATTGTATTCTCATAATTATCGCTAGCGGCTGCTGTAGCTGCTAGAAATAATCACTGTCTTCTCCCCGCAGGGATGCCTCCCTCCTTCCAGGAGAAGACAGTGATTATTGCTAGCAGCTACAGCAGCCGCTAGCGATAATCACAAGTAAAATCCGTCAGGCTGGTTGTACCCAAGTTGATCGATCCCTCTTGCTGAGACATTGTATTCTCATAATTATCGCTAGCGGCTGCTGTAGCTGCTAGAAATAACCACTCTATTCTCCCGGCAGGGATGCCTCCCCCCCTCCAGGAGAAGACAGTGATTACTGCTAGCAGCTACAGCAGCCGCTAGCGATAATCACAAGTAAAATCCATCAGGCTGGTTGTACCTAAGTTGATCGATCGATCAACTTGGTACGTTCAGCCCGCAAATACACAATTTGAATCTCGGCCAGTTCAGCAGTTTCCAGATTCGAACCGTCTATGGCCAGCTTTATTAACAAAACTGAACTGTATATAAAGGCCGTCCTAACTTGATTTAACAGTCCCCGTTTCATCACACTGGCCAGTGAACGATTAAAAAAAAAAAAAAGTCGGCCTGGCAAAGTTGGGGTCCTTGAAGAAAGCACAACAGTTCCCAGCAGACAACAGATTGACGTGTATGATGTTTGGTTCTTACCAGATCCAGTGTGCCCTCTTCTGGGTCTCTGGACACGTTCTCTGTTTCAGTAAAAGACCAGTTTAAGTCAGACAGGGATAGAAGTTGCTGATGATCTCTCCCATTTAACCCAGTCTGATCTCACCAGGCATCTAAATCACCCTCCCAGGGAGAAGGTTTTCAGACTCTTTGCTCTGAGTTCTCACCCGAATGTGGTCAGCTATGGCAGGGATACATTCATCCAGCAGCAACAGCAGCTATCTCTTTCCCACACACCTGCTTGTTTTAATGTTTCAATACTGACCCCCCCCCCCATCACCCATCCCATCCCCCCTCCCCCCATTCTCATCAACCTGCAGACCATACTTTTCCTTGCTCTATCAGCCAAACACCATCCTCCAGGCTACTCCGTACCCATCCAAGATGGCTGCCCCCTGCACTGGAGACACTCCATAGATGAGCATTACAAAGTGGTCTCCTTAAAGATGGCTGCTGCACTTCAGCATAAATGAATATTCTGTTTAACCCTGTCCACAGTGTAGAAGGATAATACAGCAGTAATAAAGGAAGAAGTTCCGAAGCAGATATCAGCTGAAGTCAAGGTCACAGCTAAAATATCCCTTTTGTGTGGACTGACCCCCAAAGAGTTGAATATCTCCCGCTTTCCTTTAATTCAGTAGAACTGAGCCTATGCTTCGCCAGTCAGAGCTCGCCATAAATCTTTTCCTTATCTTTCACTGTCTTGTTCTTTCAGCCATTACATTATCTTTTAAAGACCAATTCCAGGAAACAAGCGGAATCGATCAGCGAACTGTTAAAGCTGGACTCCGGGCAAACAACTAAGACACAATTGAATAACATACATGTTTATTGTCTCGCTTGGCAGAGGATCTGCAATATTCAGCCTCTGCACACTTCTGCCACAATGTACAGCCAGGAAGATGACCTGAATGTGCCCATGGTCAGCATTCATCTACATTCAAACTTTCCTTTTTAACTACATTCCTTATATTAAAACCAGTGATGTCAATACTGAGTCTCTGTGATTCTCTATGTAATGCAGGCAGATCATGGTTTTGGAGAGGGGCTGTACATAGCACTTTTTCTTTTTTTTATTGTGACATTACCTTTCTGTCTTTCCACCTCATCCAATCAGAAAATGCTTTGCATTGGTGTTAATGTGAGATATAGTAACCCATTACTGGTGTCAATGGGAGGAATAGGGCCCCATCGTTGGTGTCAGTTAGAGGAGTAGTGCCCCATCATTGGTGTCAGTGGGAGGAATAGTGCCCCATTGTTGGTGGCAGTGAAGGGAATAGTGCCCCATCATTGGTGTCAGTGGGAGGAATAGTGCCCCGTTGTTGTGGCAGTGAAGGGAATAGTGCCCCATCAATGGTGTCAGTGGGAGGAATAGTGCCCCATTGTTGTGGCAGTGAAGGGAATTGTGCCCCATCATTGCTGTCAGTGAGAGGAATAGTGCTCCATTGTTGGTGTCAGTGAGAGGAATAGTGCCCCATCATTGGTGTCAGTGGGAGAAATAGTGCCCCATCATTGGTGTCAGTGGGAGGAATAGTGCCCCATCATTGGTGTCAGTGGAAGGACTAGTGCCCCATCATTGGTCTCAGTGGGAGGAATAGTGCCCCATTGTTGGTGGCAGTGAAGGGAATAGTGCCCCATAATTGGTATCAGTGAGAGGAATAGAGCCCCATCGTTGGTGTCAGTGGAAGGAATAGTGCCCCATCATTGGTGTCAGTGGGAGGAATAGTGCCCCATCATTGGAGTCAGTGGAAGGAATAGTGCCCTATCGTTGGTGTCAGTGGAAGGAATAGTGCCCCGTAGTTGGTGTCAGTGAGAGGAATAATGCCCCATCATTGGTGTCAGTGGGAGGAATAGTGCCCCATCATTGGTGTCAGTGGAAGGAATAGTTCCCCATCATTGGTGTCAGTGGAAGGAATAGTGCCCCGTAGTTGGTGTCAGTGGAGGGAATAGTGCCCCATCTTTGGTGTCAGTGAAAGGAATAGTGCCCCATCGCTGGTATCAGTGGAGGGAATAGTGCCCCGTAGTTGGTGGCAGTGAAGGGAATAGTGCCCCATCGTTGGTGTCAGTGGAAGGAATAGTGCCCCATCATTGGTGTCAGTGGGAGGAATAGTGCCCCATCATTGGAGTCAGTGGAAGGAATAGTGCCCTATCGTTGGTGTCAGTGAAAGGAATAGTGCCCCATTGTTGGTGTCAGTGGAGGGAATAGTGCCCCTTAGTTGGTGTCAGTGAGAGGAATAATGCCCCATCATTGGTGTCAGTAGGAGGAATAGTGCTCCATCATTGGTGTCAGTGGGAGGAATAGTTCCCCATCATTGGTGTCAGTGGAAGGAATAGTGCCCCGTAGTTGGTGTCAGTGAGAGGAATAGTTCCCCATCATTGGTGTCAGTGGAAGGAACAGTGCCCCATCATTGGTGTCAGTGGGAGGAATAGTTCCCCATCATTGGTGTCAGTGGAAGGAATAGTTCCCCATCATTTGTGTCAGTGGGAGGAATAGTGCCCCATCATTGGTGTCAGTGGGAGGAATAGTGCCCCATCATTGGTGTCAGTGGAAGGAATAGTGCCCCGTAGTTGGTGTCAGTGGAAGGAATAGTGCCCCATCGTTGGTGTCAGTGAAGGGAATAGTGCCCCATCATTGGTGTCAGTGGAGGGAATAGTGCCCCGTAGTTGGTGTCAGTGAAAGGAATAGTGCCCCGTAGTTGGTATCAGTGAAGGGAATAGTGCCCCGTAGTTGGTGTCAGTGAGAGTGCCCCATGGGTCACATTTCGGAGATCTCTGAATTTTGCAGAGCACACAGCTGCAGTGTTTGCTGTACTGATTTCACTTCCGGATAAGAAATATTCTTCGGACACCACATTTCACCCGATTGACCAAACGCACATTTTCCTGCTCTGCTCGGATTCTTTTGCATTTTCTAGAATTTTCAGGAAGGTGTCCCTGGTAATAAATTCTTCTGTTTGTATGAGAAATAATGCAATTTCCTTTCGACCACCAGATGTCAGTCTTGTGCAAAAAATGAAAAGTGGTAATCCCAATTCATTTGTCCTAGTGGGGCTCTGAGATTATGCAGCTCATTTTAATTTACTGAAGTGAAGACAGCGTATAGTAAGAAAACAAATTATAGCACTTTCTTCTCGTTTTACTAACTTTATTGGGCTATTGGAGTGAGCAGTATTCCCCCTTCCTACTATCCACCAGAGGGAGGAAGGAATATTTGCGATATTTGCTTGTAACTGTTCTTGTGTAAACAAGGAATCATTTTTTTTCTCTCCCCCCTCTGTGTACTGCAGGTTTCAATATAACAAAGGGAATAAAAAGAAAAATATAACAGAATGGAGTCTCCGGTCTTGCTCTGGCTGGATGCTGAAAGGGTGAAGCAATTACGGGCTGTCGGCGTGTATCCCGGACTCCGGAGGCTGACACCCTCCGCAGGAGATCGGTCCCCGCCTCCCCTGTCACAGCCTTCACTGTCTTGTTCCACTTTCGGTAACTGAACGGGAAATCCGATTGGGGAAATCTTGCTTTCTGAATTTTAGGAAGGTGTAAGAAGCCAGGGAGTAATTCAATCCGCTGCTATGCACCCAATATACAATTTTTGCTTTGGAGGACTTAACCTTTAAATGTAAAATGTTGTGTATAGTAAGAGGAAAACAAGGTTAGCTGTCCAGAAAGGTTATAAGATGATGGTGCATTTGGCTAAAGCACTGGGAGTTGGATGCTGGCACATTCTGGTGCAGAACCAAAAATGTACTACCCTATACCACCATCCCACTAACCATAGGTGCGCGCACAGGGTGTGCCGGATGTGCCTGGGCACACCCTAATCACCCCATGCACATTAGCATTATTGCTCTATGTGCCAGCAGGAAGATGGGAAAGAGCTCCATCTTCCTGGTTCTGCCATAAGAGAAGTGCTTACGCAATAAGCCCCATATATATGTAGACACACACGTGTGCTTGAGCTTTTAGGGTGCACACCCTAATGCACCCCGGCGCACACCTATGCCGCTAACCCTACCTGTAATCAGGGCTGCTAATAAGGCAGTACAGCCAGCCCTCCTGTACTGGGCCCGGGCCCCATTAGTTCAAAAGAGGGGCCCGCGCACCTACTGGGCAAAAAGCCTGGCTGTACTGTCTTATTGCAGACACCGATCCTCTTCTGCCTCCCGCTGGCAGCGCTGCCAGCTTCTCCTCCTCTTTCTCCCTCCGGCTGCACTGCAGGGGGATTGGTTTAGCACATGGGCCGCTTTCATCTGTCCAGGCCCCCCTTTTCCCCCCGCAGCGGTGCCAGCATCCCTCCTCTCCTCTCGCGCCGGAAGCTGCTGCAGGCACACACATGGATGTTTCAGGGGGAAAGGGCCTGTATATATGTCATTTTCTGGCCCCTTCCTTTCCTAAATGAACACAGTGAGTGATCTGTACCAATCACTCCTGTGTCCACTCATCGCTGAAGCATAGTCAACTCTATTTACTATGCTTCAGTTTGTGAATGAGCAGGTCGCCTTAGAGTGATTCCTATTTAAACTTCTTTGCAGCTGAGGTTGCATAGAAAACAGGGCTGCTGATAAGGCAGTACATTCAGCCCGCCTGTACTGGGCCCGGGCCCCATCAGTTCAAAAGGGGGTCCCGCGCTCCTGTTGAGCAAGAGGGCTGGCTGTACTGTCGTATTGCAGACGCCAATCCTCTTCTGCCTCCCCCTGCAGTGCTGCCAGCTTCTCCTCCTCTTTCTCCCTTCGTCTGCACTGCAGGGGGATTGGTTCTAGCACATGCGCCGGTCACTTCCATCTGTCCAGGCCCCCCTTTCACCTGCAGTGCTTCCGGCTTCCCTCCTCTCCTCTCACGCTGGCAGCTGCTGCAGGCACACAGATGGATGTTTCAGGATGGAAACCGGGCTAAAGGGCCTGTAGATATGTTATTTTCTGGCCCCTTCCTTTCCTGAATGAACACAGTGAGCAATCGGTATCAATCACTCCTGTGCCCATTCACCACTGAAGCATAGTATGCTGTGTTTATTATGCTTCAGTTTGTGAATGAGCACAAAGCCTTTTAGCGGTTCCTATTCATTTATCTGTGCAGCTGAGGTTGCAGAGAAAGGGACTAATAAATCCATGTCCTCAGTCACTTTTGGCCGGGGGGGGTCCAGTCAGGTAGGCTTATGGGACCCCGTGATTTCTAATAGCAGCCCTGCCTGTAACCATAACCCTCCTAACACTTACCTTCCCTGTAACCCAATAATTAACCCCCCCCCCCCCCCCGTAATGCTCACACTAGCTTTCCTTGTACCCCAATTATTAACCCTCCACTTAACCCTCACATTAACCTTCCTGGTAACCCTAACCATGTAATGTTAACACTAATCCTCCCTGTAACCCCTACCCTAACCCCTCCTCTAATCCTAACATCAACCTTCCCTGTAACCATAATATTAACCCCCATTTATCCCTAACCCTCCTTGTTACCCTAACACTAATCCTCTTTGTAACACTAACCCTCCCTGTAACCCCCACACTAACCTTCTCTGTAACCCTCACATTAACCTTCCTTGTACTCTGAACCCTCCCTGAAATCAGGCCTGTGGATAAGGGGGTACCACTGGTCCTCCTGTACGGGGCCCGGGCAAGCAGGGGGGCTCAGGCAGCAGGGTGACTAGTATGTGGGCAGGAAGGGTGATTGGCACGGCGCTTTTTATCGTCCCCCTCCTGCCAGCTTTCAGCTTCCAGTAATTTACCTCCCACTGCACCAGTCACCCTCCCTGTGCCCCATACCTTTCCCCCTGTTATCAGCCCCCTCACGTGTGCCCTCCTCAGGGCTGCCAGTTTCTCTCCTTTCCACTGGCAGGTGCCAGCACAAAATAGGATTCTTCAGGATGGAGAGTGGGGGAAGGGTCCACTAAATAAGCTATATTTACCAGTCTCTTCCTTTCCTGGATGAACACAATGAGTGATCGGTACCGAGCACTCACTGTGTTCATTCATAACTGAAGCATAGTAATTTGTGTTTATTTGGGGGGAGGGCCCTGTCAGGATGGCTGTTTGGGGCCCCTGTGGTTTTTAACAGCAGTCCTGCCTGTAACCCTAACATTAGCTCCCCTTTATCCTCAGCCCTCCTTGGTAACCCTAACACTAATACTTGCTGTGAACTTAACACTTACCCTCCTTGTAACATAACATTTACCCTCCCTTTAACCCTAACACTAACCCTCCTTGTAATCCTAACACTAACCCACTATGTAGTATGTAACACTAACCCTTTGTGTAACTCCACACTAACCATTTCTGTAACCTTAACACTAAACCTCCCTGTAATCCCAATATTAACCCTCCTTATAACCTCAACCACAGATTTTCCTGTAACCCCATTACTAACACACCTATTATTGTCATGCTAACCCCCCCTAACTCCAGCAAATAGCTTTACATTACCCTTCCCTATAACTCTTAATCTGACACTTCCTGTAAATTTCACAATAACCTTTCCTGAAACCACACCTCTCTTTAACCTTTACACTAACCTTCCTGATAACTCCAACACTAATGTGATGGGAGGTCACATTACTCCATCCAAGATCATCCCATGCAGAAACAGGATCATCAAGGTCAGTCAGCACTTGCTGCATCCGCCATAAGACCTCCAAGTCCATAGCTGCTGGGGCAGGTTGGCAAAGCACACTGTTGCTCTACCACATTGCTGACTCTTCAGCCAGGATTTCATAGTTGTCAACTGGTATTTCCTGATAGTCCCAGGCAAAGGGACCCCAGGGGGAAGGACCAGTCTGCACTTCCCCCCAGCAGCGGGTATGTTTCTATGAGAGAGACAGAGGTTGGCTGGGTGAGTAATGCTGTGTTTGGAACAATTTGTTTGGGGTACTGTGTGGGTACAGGCATTAGAGGACTGGAACTATGGACTAACTTCGGAGTCAACCCATCTGGGGTCTCCTCCTGTGTTAGTCTTCTACCGAAAGGGCAGAGGTGTGACGGGAGGGCCCATGGAACCAAGAATCCCTTGGAAAGGTTGGGAAACCCATGTTTCAGCTCCTCATGCACCTCTAATGTCTAATGCCGCGTACACACGGGCGAACTTTTCGACCGTACTGTTCTGACGGACTTTCGAACAAACGGACTTGCCTACACACGATCAACCAAAGTCCGACAGATTTGTACGTAATGACGTACGACCGGACTAAAATAAGGAAGTTGATAGCCAGTAGCCAATAGCTGCCCTAGCGTCGGTTTTTGTCCGTCGGACTAGCATACAGACGAGCGGATTTTTAGACCGAACTCGAGTTAGTCGGAAAGATTTGAAACATGTTTTATTTTTAGGTTTGTCGGACTTTTGGGGAAAAAAAGTCTGCTGGGCCCCACACACGATCGAATTGTCCAACAGGGTCCGGTCCGCCGGACCAAGTCTGCCGAAAAGTCCGCTCGTGTGTGGCACAGGGTCTCTGAGAAAATATATCTTGGATTACTTAAAATGGAATAGTAATATTTATCCACAATATCTCCCAGGATATATGTAAAGACTTTTCTTGGTTTGTTTGATTCTGAACTCAACATGTTAGTTGAGAGAGCTGATCACATTGGCCTCTGTACATTGGCCTATGTAGGAGACGGGCCGACTCCTGCTGGAGCTCCTGCTATTGTGAGAAGGTGTCCTGTGTTTATACTTATGATAATGTATAATCTACTATGTGAAGCTCGGTGACAACAAGTCTGACCTGTAGTGAAATCCTAATTAATCGTAACAATGCTCAGGAGGGCACGGAGTCACATCGGCTGCTTATGTTAATTAAGTTTCTGGTTACAGGTGTATTGTTAGAGTAATATGAGCAGGAGGGGGAAACCTCCTCTTCTACTGTATATAAGACTTGTATTTTGGTTCTAATAAAGAGTCCATGTTCAGCAACTAAACAAGTATCGTCTTTTTTTGTGCTTGTGAGCGGTTGGAATATATGATATCTACATTCAGACTAGGAGGAAGTGGTATATGACGAAAGCACTCAAGCGGAGAGTGGGACGTTTCTTTACAACGAAGTCTTCCTGTAACCTCAAAACTAACCTTTTAATCCCAACACCAACCCTCCCTGTATTTCTTACAATATAAGTCTACCAATAACCCCACCACTAAACCTCCCTGAAACCTCAACACTAAACCTACCTGTAATCCCAACACCAACCCCTTCCTGTATCCCCAAATCAACCCCCCTAACACCCAACCCCTACCTTTCCTGTTACCCCCAACACTAACCCTCCCTGTGACCCCCACACAACCCCCCCTTTACCTCCAACAACTACCCTCCCTGTGACCTCCACCACTAACCCTCCTTGTAACTCCCAACACAACCCCCCATTACCTCCAACACCTACCCTCCCTGTAAGCCCCAACACTAGCCCTTCCTGAAACCTCAACACTAAACCTACCTGTAATCCCAACACCAACCCCCCGTATCCCCCAAAACAACCCCCCCTAACACCCAACCTCTACCCTCCCTGTAACCCCCAACCCCTACCCTCCCTGTAACCCCCAACACTAACCCTCCCTGTAACACCCAACACAAACCCCCCCATTACCTTCAACATCTACCCTCCCTCTAACCCCCAGAACTAGCCTTCCCTGAAACCTCAACAATAAACCTACCTGTAATCCAAACACCAACCCCCCACTGTATCCCCAAAACAACCCCCCTAACACCCAACCCCTACCCTCCCTGTAACCCCCAACACTGACCCTCCTCGTAACCCCCTAATACTAACCCTCCCTGTAAACCCAACACCTACCTTCCCTGTAACCCCCAACACCCACACTGTCCCCCTAACAACAATTCTCCCAGTTACCTTAATGATGTCTCTTTTTCTTTTTCTTTTCACTTGTATATCTTTTTTATTTATGACTTTTTACTTTCAGATTTGTGACCTTTTCTATTTGTATTTTTTTTTTAGCCTCAATGAAGGTGTAGTGTATTTAGCCCCTGAAAAACATTGGATTTATTCTGCAATAAATCAATTTTTCCATTAAATACCTTGGATTCTTGATGCTGTCATTGGATTGTATGTTTGAGTTCAAAACAGCTTCATGGCACCTTGGGTAGGTGCAAACGTCTTAAGGTGCCTTTGAACATCTCTTCCAAGCAGTGTTAATTTTGAAGTCAAATTTCGATTTTAGTCATCTGAATTGTTTTAGTCTTATTTTAGTTGACTAAAATCTCCAGTACATTTTAGTCGACTAAAATCTAATAAATTTGAGTTAAATTGTAATGCATTATGTAAGAAAATCTCTAGAAATTACAAACTCTATATATACTCCTGGAGTAAAAATCTAATAACATATTATTAATATATTTAAGATTTGAACATGCACTGCAGGCACAGATTTAGCCATTGTGATATATAACCCAGTGTTAATTTTGACATCATATTTTGATTTAGTTTAGTCCTAGTCTTTTGACCAAAATGCCATTTTAGCTTTAGTCGTATTCTAGTCGACTAAAAAAAGTGTTAACCACTTGCTGACCAGCCGCCGTCATTATACGGCAGCAGGTCGGCTCGTTCCTGCGAATCACACAGAGCGGCGGTGCCGCGATGTCCGCCGGCCACCCACGGTCACTCCACAGCCAGCCAGAACGGGGATCTGTCAATGTAAACAAACAGATCCCCGTTCTAACAGGGGAGTTCACCTTGATCGGCTGTTCCTAGTGATTAGGAACAGCGATCTCTCTCTACTCCCAGTCCCCTCCTCCCCCAGAGTGAAACCCCTCCCAGGGAACACACTTAACCCCTTGATCCCCCCTAGTGTTAACCCCTTTCCTGCCAGTGTCATTTACACAGTAATCAGTGGATCTTTATAGCATTGATCGTTGTATAGATATCAATGGTCGCAAAAAAGTGTCAAAAGTGTCCGATCTGTCTGCCGTAATGTCTCAGTCCCTCTAAAAATCGCTGATCACCACCATAGCTAGTAAAAAAAAATAAATAAATAAAAAAAATGCCATAAATCTATCCCCTATTTTGTAGACGCTATAACCTTTGAGCAAACCAAAAATATGTAGAAGAATACATTTTGGCCTAAACTGATGAAGAAATGTGTCTTTTACATTTTTTTTTGGGGGGGGGGGCTATTTATTACAGCAAAAAGTAAAAAATATTGTTTTTTTTTTCAAAATTGTCAGTCTTTTTTTTGTTTATAGCGCAAAAAATTTAAACCGCAGAGGTGATCAAATACCACCAAAAGAAAGCCCTATTTGTGGAAAAAAAAAGACAAAAATGTCATTTGGGTACAACGTCGCACGACCGCACAATTGTCAGTTAAAGCGACGCAGTGCCGCATCACAAAAAATTTGCCTGATCATTAAGGGGGCAAATCTTCCGGTCCTTAAGTGGTTAATAGTGTGTTAACACTGCTTCCAAGATGGATAATTAAATGGGTGGACAAATCATGCCTCAAGTTGTCTTTCCAATAGATGACAATTTTTGCGCTCTACTAGATGGCTACCACCAGGATAGAACATTTTGGAAAAGTTATGCAATGGAGGACGCATCAATATTTATTTGTATTGGCCATTTTCATGTAGGTATAATGCCGCGTACACACGGTCGGATTTTCCGACGGAAAATTTTCTATGGGAGCTTGTTGTCGGAAATTCCGACCATGTGTAGGCTCCATCGGCCATTTTCCATCGGAATTTCCATCACACAAAATTTGAGATCTGCATCTCAAATTTTCCGACAACAAAATCTGTTGTCGTAAATTCCGATCGTGTGTACGCAATTCCGGCGCACAAAGTTCCGCGCATGCTCGGAATCAAGCAGAAGAGCCGCACTGGCTATTGAACTTCATTTTTCTCGGCTCGTTGTACATGTTGTACGTCACTGCTTTTTTGACGTTCGGAATTTCCGACAAGATATGTGTGACCGTGTGTATGCAAGACAAGTTTGAGCCAACATCCGTCGGAAATAAATCCATGGATTTTGTTGTCGGAATGTCCGATCGTGTGTACGGGGCATAACATATCAAATCAAAGGGACACACTACTAAGTGATGACAAAGCCCAATTAAAGTGTGTTTTTTTTGCAATAGAAGCAATACAGTACAGAACCTTGACTAAAGGATTCGTCAACCTTGGGTCTTACCATTAAATTAAAA
Source organism: Lithobates clamitans (assembly GCA_037952925.1). Taxonomy (NCBI): domain Eukaryota; kingdom Metazoa; phylum Chordata; class Amphibia; order Anura; family Ranidae; genus Lithobates; species Lithobates clamitans. The sequence continues at coordinate 416,611 of JBBGZY010002399.1, read as the reverse complement.
ACACAGACTGCGTGACATGGGTTTTATAAGGCCACAGCAGCCAATTTATTAACCAAATAATAAATAACAAAAAACATGAAAAACATGTAACACATATCCTTGATAACAAAATAATGTCCAAACAGCAAGAGGTCTTTGGGTGTCTCAAAATGCACACTTTATAACTGTAAACGGTCAATATCCTCAGCTGTGCCCCAACAGGCTCGAGGACACTCGGACATCACAAACCCTCCCCCAGGGGATTTATCTCCTGGGAGAACCACCACTAACAAATGTAAGCGCCATCCTTAGATGGGCCCCACTACTCCTGTGACCAAATAAAAATTTTTACTGACCCCCAAAGACCCCTTGAACCGCCAACTGCTGTGACAAGTTTTAAAATCTACCACAACCTTACATTTTAACCGTATACAACATAAGTTTTTTTTTTTTTTTTTTTTTTTTTTTAAATTTATTTATTCCTCTTTTTTTTTTTTTTTTTTATTATTATTATTAAACCTTTTTTTTTTTTTTTTTTTTTTTTCGTTTTCTTTATAATTTTTTTTTTTTTTTTTTTTTTGAAAATAAGATTGCATGACACACACACCTTACCCGTATTCATAAAATACCAATACAACTCATACCTATCCAGCCTGCTGGCTCCTGACATCAGGGCGGGAGGGTGGGAAGATGTCACCTCTCCAAACTTCTCCGAATGATGCAGAAACCACCCCCTACACCGGACCCCAACCTCTGGATCCAGCCCCCCTGACTTCTACCTCCAATCAGGTAAGAGCTAAACCTATGCCCCACAACTGACCTGACTGACCGTTCCCTGACCCCTGTTCCTCCCATAGTCATGATTACCCTCCGTCTATTCTCTCCTACGGGTCTCACTTGACTAAAGGATTCGTCAACCTTGGGTCTTACCATTAAATTAAAAACACAGACTGCGTGACATGGGTTTTATAAGGCCACAGCAGCCAATTTATTAACCAAATAATAAATAACAAAAAACATGAAAAACATGTAACACATATCCTTGATAACAAAATAATGTCCAAACAGCAAGAGGTCTTTGGGTGTCTCAAAATGCACACTTTATAACTGTAAACGGTCAATATCCTCAGCTGTGCCCCAACAGGCTCGAGGACACTCGGACATCACAAACCCTCCCCCAGGGGATTTATCTCCTGGGAGAACCACCACTAACAAATGTAAGCGCCATCCTTAGATGGGCCCCACTACTCCTGTGACCAAATAAAAATTTTTACTGACCCCCAAAGACCCCTTGAACCGCCACGTGAGCTTGATTGAAACCTCATTCAAGCGAATCCCTCCACACCTGCAACGCCCTTGCCACACCCTCCTGAAGATCCAAGGACCATATGTCTATGCCCACTGCATTTAAGTGAACACCGTCGTCTCGCCAATAGCGAACAGACTGATCCTCCAACTCCCTGTGTCGAACCACTATGCCCCCGAGACGGGCCACAAACCTCCCAACCTCCCTATTCAACTTAATTCTGGCTTTGTTCACTCTGCCCACAGAGCGGGCGAAACGCCACACTTTTCTTGCCACAATATCTGACCACACAATGATGCAGCCAGGAAAATCACGTAGCAGGCGCAGAATATCAAATTTAATATCCCTCGCCAGGTCCCTGGCAGCCCGCACCCCTAAATCATTGCCCCCTGCCTGTAAAACTAGAACATCTGGGGGCCTGTCAATTCTGGAAAAATAGTGAAATTCAGGAAGGACTTGGCCCCACATCATTCCACGGATACCCAACCATTTTAATACAGCCTCACTCCGAGAAATGCCCAGTTGCCTCCCTTCCGGACGTACATCAGCCCTAACAGCCCCCCAGAACACGTATGAATCCCCCAGTATCCAGACCAGGCCAGGAGGAAGATCTGAAAGAAACACAAAAAAAAAAGGAACGTAGAACCACACCCACATACTCAATGCAACTTCAAAGCAAATGAGGGCGAACATAAATCTTAAAACGATCAGACTCCCACCTCCCTATACGTCTCACTACCTGCGAACCCAAACCCCACCTAGCCGCTTCTGTTGCTGCCCCCACACGAAAGGAGTGAGTATTAAACTGGGAAACCTCCCTGCCCGCCTTTTCCAAACAACGTCGAAAAACTGACAAAAATTGAAAACGCGACAAGGATGAGCCATCCTTGTGCATCAAGAAGGTCCCCGACCTCCACCCCCTCACCCCAAGATATCGTTGCACGGAAGAAACCGGGCAAACCGATTCCGGAAGCACCCGAAACAACGACACAGAAACCCCTTTTCCCAATTGATCAGTTTTAGACTTGCCAATATGAATCCTAACACAATCCCCAGACAGAGTCACGTCCTTCAAACTTAACCCCCCTGCTCCACACCTGTTCTTGCTAACTAATTCCCCAATGCGCAACGCTCCAAAAAATGCTAACGCAAAAGCCACATTGAACAAACTCACCTCATAAACAGACGTACAAACCCTGGGCAACAGCTCCACCAACTCTTGAAGCAACTCAAACGAGACCGGGCGCCTCGTATCTGGCAGTACTCTCCCGCGCCGAAACCCCTTCATGGCCTGACGCACCCTAAAATCCTTTGTCATATCCACCAGGCCCTGCATCCGAAAGAGAAAAGCTAAAGCAGCTAAACTCTTGTTCATTTTGGACACTGATTTTCCTTGTGTAAATCCCGTCCCAATAAAATACAGCAACAAAGCCACGTGATCCTGCGATGACACACCGCCCCCAACCGAACTTACCAGGGTAGACCACTCACCCCATACCGACGAGTACGCCGCCCACGTACCCCCAGTCACCGATCGACGTAACAGCTCCTCAGCTACTCCAATGCCAGTCTCCACAGCCTGTCGGGACAAGGAACCCCCAGTTGCTCCGACTCCGGCGCCAACCTCCGGAACCTCTCCCACTGGAAACGAGACAAAGAATCGGCAATGGAATTTAAAACCCCCGGGACATGAACAGCTTGTACTAAACAATTCAAACTTAAACACATTAAAACCAAGTGCTGCAACAAGCGCACCACCGGCGGAGAAGACGCGGACAAGTTCTTTATAACCTCCACCACCCCCAAGTTGTCACAGTGAAAACAGATCCGCCTATCCCGAAATTTGCAACCCCAGATTTCAACCGCCACCACAATTGGAAACAGTTCCAGTAACACTAAATTACGTAAGAACCCCGCCGAACTCCATTCTTCCGGCCACACCGCCGCGCACCAAGCCCCTTGGCAGAAAGCCCCAAAACCCGAACTCCCCGCTGCGTCAGTGAAAATATCAAGGTCAGATGCTGCCACAACCGGCGCCATCCATAAAGACCTGCCGTTGTATGTGGACAAAAACTCACCCCAAACCCTCAAATCGGCCTTCAGCTCACGCGAAAGCCTGATGAAGTGATGCGGCTTCAGTACTCCCGCAGTGGCAGCACATAAGCGACGACTAAAAATGCGTCCCATAGGCATGATGCGGCAGGCGAAATTAAGCTTACCCAACAACGACTGCAATTGCCTAAGCCTAACTTTTCTCGCCGCCTCCGCCTCCGCCACCCCTTGACGCAAGTCCTCCAGTTTGTCGTTCGGGAGACGACATTCCATCAGACGCGTGTCAATAACAATGCCCAAAAACTGCATGACTGTAGAAGGACCTTCCGTCTTCCCTGGCGCCAAAGGAATTCCAAAACGTGACGCAATAGATTCCAAAGTGTGCAACAGCACTGAACACACTGAAGAATCCGGGGGGCCAATGCAAAGAAAATCGTCGAGATAGTGCAGCACCGACCTCAACTGAGTCTCTTCCCTAACTACCCATTCCACGAAGGTGCTAAAAACCTCAAAATATGCGCAAGAGATGGAACAGCCCATCGGCAAACAACGGTCCATGTAAAACTGCCCTTCCCAACAGCAGCCCAGCAAATGCTGACTGTCCGGATGTACTGGCAGCAGACGAAAGGCGGATTCTATATCCGTCTTCGCCATCAATGAACCCTGGCCAAACCTTTGAACCCAACTGATCGCGGCATCAAATGAGGTGTAAGACACCGAAGACAGCTCCGGAGAAATGGCATCATTTACCGAAGTCCCCTTCGGATACGACAAATGATGAATCAACCGGAATTTGTTGGGCTCCCTTTTGGGTACCACCCCAAGGGGAGAAACGTGTAAAGACGAAACGGGGGGTTGAGCGAATGGTCCGGCCATTCTCCCGAGTTCCACCTCTTTTGCCAGTTTATCTGAAACAACCTGGGGAAATTGGCGCGTTGATTTCAAGTTTTGAGCCCGCGGGGACGGGGCCACAGGTCCCGAACATGGGATCTGAAAACCATGAGCAAAACCATCAGCCAAAAAACTTGCCGCCTCCCTTCGCGGATACCTATCTAGATACGGTACCATCTCGGGAAGGTTTACTGGCGTCCTCCCTTTTTGAGGCCGACTCAACGGGTTGGGACTTTCCTTTTTTGAAACACTTGGCATAACTGTGGGAGCCCCCGCAACCAGAGCACTCGTGTCGGAAACGACAGTTTGCGCCAAAACGGCACAACCCCTCATTAAACTGCCAGCAAATTCCCTTTCGCTGTGTGGCCGACTGTCCAGCGGCACCCGAACCGCCGGCCCCTCCGAGAAAGGGCTGTCCTGAAACCCTCGCCTGTGACATAAGCTTCATCCAAAGCCCAATGTCTTTATGGTCCCAGCGCAAGCCCGGACGCAAAGCCTTGCGCTGGCGGAACTGCTCGTCATAGCGCAGCCAAGCAATTCCCCCATACGTTCGATAAGCCTCCCCAATGGCATCCAGATAACAAAAAAGCGGAGAACAATTCTCCGGTGCTTTTTCGCCAATTACGCTAGCCAAAATGGCAAACGCCTGAAGCCAATTCCCAAAGGTGCGAGGAATAAGCCTCCAGCGTCGCTTCTCCTCCTCCTCCTTCTTGCTTTCGTCCGCCTTGCCCTTGTCGATATTAAATTTTTCTAACGGCAAAAGAGAGAATATTTCAACATATTCCCCTTTCCAGATCTTTTCGCGTACCTCTTGCTTTAGATGCACCCCCAGTGGGCCCTCAAAGCACACATAAATCTCGCACTTCGCCGCATCCGCCAACCGCACTTTATCCTCAGAGGACTCCTTCCCTTTATTCGCGTCCGCCCCAGTCACCTCCGTTTGCGACGCAGACGTCACGCTAACCCCGGCGGACCCCTCCGCCCCGGATGCCGCAACTGCAAGCGGCCCTGCTGAGGGGGGGGTAGGAGGAACAACAGAATCCACACCAACGGCAGCGGGAGCCCATGCCCCAACGGGCCCCTGAGATGCTGAAGAAGACCCCGCCGGATCAAAACGAGCCAATAACTCCCGGAAACCTGCAAAAAATGCGGACAAAACCGGCGCAGCACCCGACTCTCCCCCCGCCACTCCTGACACTGAACTAACCTCTGAAGAAACCCCCAAATTAACCCCCCCCACCTGACTGGTATGTAAAGGTAAAATTGGCGACTTACCAGGCTGCAGCCGCACCGCCACACGACTAGCCGTTCGTCCGGATCCCAGCTGGCTGCGCAAAGCAGGACGCCTCCCGACGGACCGATCGTCTTCATCCGCGCTGGTGATCTCACCGGACTCGGCCGAAGAATCTTGCCGCGGCGGCGTCCCCTGCCTCCTTTGCTCGAGCGGCTCCTCCTCAGGGCACCTGGAAGCCTCCTCTTCTGCCCCGGACTCTGTTCTGTCCATGGAAGAACTGCTGGGCACTGTAGTACCCCCAGCTGCAGCAGGGACGCGCTGTCTCTTTAAGGGGGCGTGTCCCCCAGCCTGGGCCTTCTCATTCATCCTGCTGTGACGTCCCGCCTGCGATGTGGATGGCGAACCAGCAGAGGGCGCTCCCACCCCACCGCTGTTCGTGACAGAAATCCTTTCTAGCTGAGCACCGCTCTGCGCAGCAGCGGCAGAGGGAGCCGAACGCTCCGGAGCCCTGTGACGGCGGCTGGTGGGGGACGATAACGGCACCCCCCCAGTGAGTATCCCTGAAGCCTGGGCATCATCATCTCTCTGGACAGCTGAGGGGCAGGGACGCCCCCCACTGCGCATCCCGCTGCGTCTCCCACGCTGAGCAGCCTTCCCACACAGGACATCTACACGGGGGGGGGGAGGGGGAGGGCTGCCGCACGCTCCGGCCTGTGTTGCGAGCGTTAGAAGAGCGCCGTGGGGTAGGATTCCTCCCAGGGCCCACCCAGGAGGCATTGGCAGGCAGCCCCATAGTAAGCCCTGGAGGGTCCCTGGAACAGGGGCTCCTTCTCGCCCGATGAGCCCTAGGGACAGGAGACGGGCTCAGGCGCTCCGGCGGGCGCACCTTTCTGGCTCGTTTCCTCCCCGGGGAAGAAGGGACAGGTGAAGCTGAAGATCCTGGCCCCCCAAGCACGTCAGCCAGCTGCTGCTGCAACCACTGCGGGCCCCGTTCAACTGCTGCGGCCCTGACCTGAGCTAACAAGGCCTCTAACTCACTCATCTCCCTGTCTGTCTACCTGCAGGTGACCAGCACGGATGTCCCAGGAAGATGTCACCTCTCCAAACTTCTCCAAGATGTCACCTCTCCAAACTTCTCCGAATGATGCAGAAACCACCCCCTACACCGGACCCCAACCTCTGGATCCAGCCCCCCTGACTTCTACCTCCAATCAGGTAAGAGCTAAACCTATGCCCCACAACTGACCTGACTGACCGTTCCCTGACCCCTGTTCCTCCCATAGTCATGATTACCCTCCGTCTATTCTCTCCTACGGGTCTCACTTGTTTACAAGTCGTCGCGCAAGACAAGGAAGAAAAGACGGAGACAGCTCTTCAGCTTTGTTAACATCGCCGATTGGGATTCTGAACGCTCAGTGTCATGGAAGGATAAACATAACACCGGGAGGCCAATGCCTAAACAGTTAATTATTGCGGTGGATGTCCCAGGAACATATGGTTACATCTCATTAAACAGCGGTTTGTAAACTTCACATGTCAAGACGGATCCTGGTGCTCCCTCCGGAGAGGAGTAAAAACCTTCTCAGGATAAAGTCGATCAGCGGGATTCAGACTTCTGAAGACTTCTCAAAGTGGAGACAAAGAACTGCCACTGCCCAAGAGCAGATGTAGAAATATGTAATGTCGGTGTTGTTATCAATCTGTGCAGGAAACATACAGTATATTGTGAATGTGTGAAATGTCATTATCCTAATATGTTATTTTGGTGGGGAATACTTATGGATGTATTTTTTTTTCTTTTATGATTCTTTTAAGTGCAAAAGTAAATTCATTGCTGGATAGGTAGGACATTTTGGATTTGCTGCTACCATGGGCTCACAAATGGGGAGCTTCTGGCCCAAAACTTTGCAGGTCTCCAGAAAAAAAGGAACAACCTATGATGCAGTAAGTAGGCAGGTTTGGTCTGCCCTCCCCACTGTAGGTGGTGCTTTCCCGAAGTGGCAATGCAGAAGGGGAAGGCAGTCATGAGCAACTTGGTCCCTCTATGAATTCTTGCAGTCACCAGGGGAACAGCTGTTCGATTGGATACTGGTGCCCATCATGACCTCTGTGGCCATCTTGGGCACACCTCCCAACTTTTTGAGATGGGAATGGGGGACACCCAGGGGCGGACTGACCATTGAGCCACTCGGGCACTGCCCGAGGGCCCTGTGCCACTAGGGGGCCCCATCAGGGTTGCCAGCCTCAGTAAAACCAGGGACAATATTTATAAATCTGTGTTTTTTTTACATCTGTCTGTGTATACTGTGTGTACATGTATGTGTATACTGTGTGATTGTATACTGTGTGTGTGTATACTGTGTGGCCCCATAATCTCTGATTGCCTGGGGGCCCCATAATCTCCTATTGCCCGGGGGCCCCATGAGCTATCAGTCCACCCCTGGGGACACCTGTAAAAGTGATAGTGTAGCGCTAAATGAAAATTTAACAATGTGTACTCTGGACACAATTTAGCTATGGACAAATAATATACAAGTGTATCATAGCCAAAACAAAGCTAGGGAAAAGCAGTGAGCTGAACAAAAGTTCAAATAAAAATTAAATCAGTGAAGTGTACAGAGTCCACTATATTGTGACGAAATAGGTTCCTCCCGTGAGGGTGTCTTCAGTCACATATGGGTAACAAAAGGCTTGTCTGTAGTCATTTTTCAATGGACAAATGGAGTGGATACTCTTACCAGATATGGTGGACCCCAGATGTCATATGACAGAAGGGTCGTACAGGCTAAACGGATCTCGTGGAGTATAGTACAAATGCAGAAGTCAGGCAAATCCTGATACGGTGTCACCAACTCTCGGTCCGTGGGTCTCCAAGATACTCTGCGGTCAGGACGATGGTCTGTGGGTCCACCTCTTCGTAGACTCCGAGGAACCAACACACGGAGAGAAGGGAAAGGGAAGAAAGACTGCAAATGGTGCAGGACAAAACCGGATGGTTTATTGGTAATGAATCGAATATCAAATCGCAGTACATTAAAAGTGATCACAAAACAGAATAAAAGATAAAAGCAATATGGGGTACAAGGAATGCTGGCCCAACGCGTTTCAACACTAGGAGGTCTTCAACTGGGGCAAAGAGGAGTAAGGAGTATGGAAAACGCGGGGACTACACCATCTCCTCTCAGGAAGCCTCCCATTTGGGTGTGGATCGGACAGGCCGCATTCCCGCTCCTCGCTGCAGAAGAATAACGTTCCTCTTCTTCTGTTTGTAAATGGCTCCGGTCAGCTGTGCCTACCCACCGGGCTTAATTGTGCCTTGTAGGACTTTCTTAATACACTGTTTTTCATGCACCTTGGCCTCTGTGTATTCTCCCCCGCTCTCATGGGGGCCAGTAATTTGAAGGAATGAGGGTGGGCTCACAGCTGTCAGTGTGTGATGGACCTGTTGGGGAGAGCCAACAATTTCGAGAAGGAAGATACTTTTATTTAATTTTTTTTTTTTTTAAATGTTGGTGCATATCACCAAAAGCAGTACCCGGCTTCTGACTCGGTGGTCACAGAGTGCACCGCATGATCATGGGAGGATGTTTATGGACACCCTCCTGGCAAAGTAATCCCATGCTTTAGCCGTCTTTCGCCCATAGTGCAGTTGCAGAAACAAACCATTCAGGCTTTCTCCCCTTTAAGGCTGTGGTACACGCTTTTTGCTTCTGATTGACCATCCTAGAAGCAGAAACCTTTGGCTTGCGGGACAAATACAGCCAACTAGCCGTTTCATGGATTTGACCATAAGGAGCCGGCGAACCGTTTCATGGGTATGGGGGATGTGTTGTGTTCTGATCTGGGACAGAAGACCATCCACCTTTATCTATACATGCCTACCACCCCTGCAGGGGTACCAGGAGCTGGTGAGTGGGGACCCTTAAGGGGGAGCACACGAGTCACCTTACTTTGATCAAGCACAAGAGTCACCTGATTGTTTAAGCACTTCGCCAATTTGGAGCTTCACTACATATATTTATTATTGATTTATTTTTTATCATTTTTAGTAACACTGCTGTTTTGGGACATTTTACCTATTGGACTTGTTTTTGTTATACACAATTTTTTTCCCATATAAGTTTGTCATAATAATTTTTGATGACAGTTGGGAATTATTCACTGTTTATTGCACAATTGGTGTAAATTTTTCCTTTATGATATATGTATCTTTTTATATTTGGATCACTTGCCTACTATTATTGATTATTATGATATGCATATTATTCATTTTTTGAGACATCTTTTTCACCATTTCTATTGGTTGGTTTTACACCATAGGCTTACGCTAACACACTATATCGTTTTTTCTGTTGATGCAAGTATTTAATACCCTGTTTCCCCGAAAATAAGACCTAGCGTGATTGTCGGTGATGGCTGCTATAAAAGCCCTACCCCCCAAATAAGCCCTAGTTAAAGTCCTTGTAGGTCTTCTTTTCAGGGTAGGGCTTATTTTCGGGGAAACAGGGTAGGGCTTATTTGGGGGGCAGGGCTTATATTGCAGCCATCACCGACAATCACGCTAGGTCTTATTTTCGGGGAAACAGGGTATGTGGGGAGTACACCTTTATGTTTAAACAGGAAGCACATTCCCCCAAGTATAGGGAGCGCCACATACCCCATCTGTTTACTTTATTTATTCATTAGCTCCTTAGGGGGTCTATCAGGGGAGGCTGCATACCTTTTTTGTCCTAAGCGCGGAGCCTTTTTTCTTTTTTTCATGCACCTTGGCCTCTGTGTATTGAAGGAATGAGGGTGGGCTCACAGCTGTCAGTGTGTGATGGACATGTTAGGGAGAGCCAACAATTTCGAGAAGGAAGATACTTTTATTTAATTTTTTTTTTTTTTTAAATGTTGGTGCATATCACCAAAAGCAGTGCCTGGCTTCCTGTACCTTTTTCTTTGACGATAGCTTGCTTATTAGTCTTAAAAATGGCAAAAGTGTAATAATAAAATTCAACCCCCTTAGACTTCAATAGGGTTCACTGAAAGGTTTGTAAATTTTAAATTTTGATCTAGTTTCGCAGAACTTTTTGCGAACCGAAACTGGGCAGATTCACTCATATATATATTGTTGGATTTCTTACAGAGGAGAGCCGGCCGGATCATCAGAGAGCGGGGAATGTCGCTGTAATGCCCCGTACACACGGTCGGACATTGATTGGAAAATCCGATAACAAAATCCATGGATTTTTCCCGACAGATGTTGGCTCAAATTTGTTTTGCATACACACGGTCGCACAAACATGTCGGAATTTCCGATCGTTCTAAACGCGGTGACGTAAAACGCGTACGTCGGGACTATAAACGGAGCAGTAGCCAATAGCTTTCGTCTCTTAATTTATTCTGAGCGTGCGTGGCACTTTGTGCGTCGGAATTGTGTACACACGATCGGAATTTCCGACAACGGATTTTGTTGTCGGAGAATTTTATAGCAAACTCTCAAACTTTGTGTGTCGGAAATTCCAATGGAAAAAGTCCGATGGAGCCCACACACGGTCGGAATTTCCGACAACACACTCCGATCACACATTTTCCGTCGGAAAATCCGACCGTGTGTACGGGGCATAACAGCTTTCATTTGAATTGCCCAGTGTTCCCGGTGCTCGTCGTTACATACAGTCCCGCCTCGTGGCCTGGCTCCTATGATAGACATCACACGTCCCGGCATTGGACCGGTGTACTGTCTATTACAGGAGCCAGGCCAGGAAACTGTGTGTGATGGCGAGCGCCGGAAACACTGGGCAATTCAAATGAAACCTGTCATGCCCTGTACACACGGTCGGACATTGATCGGACATTCCGACATCAAAATCCTAGGATTTTTTCTGACGGATGTTGGCTCAAACTTGTCTTGCATACACACGGTCACACAAAGTTCTCGGAAAATCCGATCATTCTGAACGCGGTGACGTAAAACACGTACGTCGGGACTATAAACGGGGCAGTAGCCAATAGCTTTCATCTCTTTATTTATTCTGAGCATGCGTGGCACTTTGTGCGTCGGATTCGTGTACACACGATCGGAAATTCCGACAATAGATTTTGTTGTCGGAAAATTTTATAGCAAGCTCTCAAACTTTGTGTGTCGGAAAATCCGATGGAAAATGTGTGATGGAGCCTACACACGGTCGGAATTTCTGACAACAAGGTCCTATCACACATTTTCCGTTGGAAAATCTGATTGTGTGTACGGGGCATTAGAGAAGTTCCCCGCTCTGTGATGATCCGGCCGGCTCTCCTCTTCCTCTCTTCTCTCTTTCCCTGGGTGATCGCTGAGAGAACGGCTCCTATTTAACCCCACCTGCTGGCGGTGCTCGCCCCCCCTCCGAGGCAGCCCCACACTCGCAAAATGCGAGCAGGCGCGTGGAAATTTTGAGGGCTGGACTAAGGACACTTCACCTTAAAGTGTTTCTAAATGCAGAAATTTTTTTTTTTTTTTTTTTTTTTTTTACTTTAACCGCTTCCGGACCAGCTACCGCAGTTTTACTGCGGCAGGTTGGCTCTCTTGCGCGAAACCACGTAACTATACGTGGGCTCGCGGGGTCCGGATAGCAGGCGCGCGTGTCCGCTGAACAGTGGGGGTGCCGATGCTCTTGACCACCGGCCACGAGTGATCGTGACCAGGAGACACAGAACAGGGACGAGTGTGTGTAAACACACACTTCCCTGTTCTGTTCTGACAGGAGTGACAGATCGTGTGTTCCTATTAGCTAGGAACCACGATCCGTCACTTCCTGTAGTTAGTCCCCTCCCACTTCAGTTAGAATCACCTCCCAGGGAACACAGTTTACCCCTTGAGCGCCCCCTAATGTTAACCCCTTCACTGCCAGTGACATTTTTACAGTAATCAATGCATTTTTAATCGCATGATCTCTGTATTAATGACAATTATTCCAAAAATGTGGCAAAATTGTCCGATGTGTCCGCCATAATGTTGCAGTCATGATAAAAATCACAGATCGCCGCCATTACTAGTAAAAAATAAAATAATAATAAAAATGCTAAAAATCTATCCCCTATTTTGTAGACACTATAACTTTTGTGCAAATCAGTCAATATATGCTTATTGCGATTTTTTTTTACCAAAAATATGTAGAAGAATACATATCGGCCTAAACTGAGCAAAAAAAAAATATTTTTATATATTTTTGGGGGATATTTATTATAGCAAAATGTAAAAAATAATGCGTATTTATTCAAAATTGTCGCTCTTTTTTTTGTTTATAGCACAAAAAATAAAAAACGCAGAGGCGTTCAAATTCCACTAAAAGAAAGCTCTATTTGTGGGAAAAAAAGGACGTTAATTTTGTTTGGGTACAACGTCGCACGACTGTCAGTTAAAGTGACGCAGTGCCGAATCGCAAAAAAGTGCTCAGGTCAGGAAGGGGGTAAATTCTTCCGGGGCTGAAGTGGTTAATGCATTCTATGCATTAAAATAAAAAATCTTCTGCATGCAGCTCCCCCAGCCCCCCCTTACACATGAGCCTGACAAGCGTTTCTCTCTCTCCTCATTGGCTCACACTAAGCACACAGCCAAGATAACAAAGGAGTGGCTACGGGACAACTCTGTGAATGTCCTTGAGTGGCCCAGCCAGAGCCCAGACTTGAACCCAATTGAACATCTCTGGAGAGATCTGAAAATGGCTGTGCACCAACGCTCCCCATCCAACCTGATGGAGCTTGAGAGGTCCTACAAAGAAGAATGGGAGAAACTGCCCAAAAATAGGTGTGCCAAGCTTGTAGCATCATACTCAACAAGACTTGAGGCTGTAATTGGTGCCAAAGGAGCTTCAACAAAGTATTGAGCAAAGGCTGTGAATACTTATGTACATGGGATTCCTTCATTTTTTTTTTTTTACTTTTAATACATTTGCAAAAATTTCAAACAAACTTCTTTCACATTGTCATTATGGGGTAATGTTTGTAGAATTTTTAAGGAAAATAATGAATTTAATCAATTTTGGAATAAGGCTGTGACATAACAAAATGTAGAATAAGTGAAGCGCTGTGAATACTTTCTGGATGCACTGTATAATTCCCACAAATACAACAGTGCACATACTGTAGCGTCCATATACCTGAAAAAGATATATAATGATTCAAATATTTTTATCCCATGTGAAGAATCCAGTGACTCAACAGTCAAACTGTTATTAATGAGCCGTAACAAGCCACCCACTGTGATGTACCTCCACCTTTTATGAAGAATGCACACTCACCAGGATATACTGCTGTCTATGAAATGGAACAGCAATCAGCGTCATAGTACCTCTCCAAGAATATATCTCTCAGTTCTGGTCAACTGCAAACTGCCAGATCTTTCTCTCTTTACGGGTGTATATCTCGGATCAGCACTCACAACTAGGGATGAGCCGAACACCCCCCGGTTCGGTTCGCACCAGAACCCGCGAACGGACCGCAAGTTCGCACGAACGTTAGAACCCCATTGACGTCTATGGGACTCGAAAGTTCGAAATCAAAAGTGCTCATTTTAAAGGCTAATTTGCATGGTATTGTCCTAAAAAGGGTTTGGGGACCCGGGTCCTACCCCAGGGGACATGTATCAATGCAAAAAAAACTTTTAAAAACGGCCGTTTTTTCGGGAGCAGTGATTTTAATGATGCTTAAAGTAAAAAAAAAAAAGTGAAATATTCCTTTAAATATCGTACCTGGGGGGTGTCTATAGTATGCCTGTAAAGTGACGCGTGTTTCCCATGTTTAGAACAGTCCCTGCACCAAATGTCATTTTTAAAGGAAAAAATCTCATTTAAAACTGCTTGCGGGTTTAATGTCATGTCGGGTCATGGCAATATGGATGAAAATCAGTGAGACAAACGGCATGGGTACCCCCCAGTCCATTACCAGGCCCTTTGGGTCTTGTATGGATATTAAGGGGAACCCCGCACCCAAATTAAAATAAGGAAAGGTCCCTATATACTCTGAACAGCAGTATACAGGCGGTGCAAACAAGACAGGGACTGTAGGTTTGTTGTTAAGTAGAATCTGTTTGTAATTTTGAACATTTTTAATGTGTTTAGCTCCAGCCAAAAAATCTTTTCTAAGCTTTTTGGAAAACATAGGGAAGGGTTATCACCCCTGTGACATTTGTTTTGCGTCTTTCCTCCTCTTCAGAAGATTTCACCTCACTTTTTTGTCCCAATGAAAAATGTTTTTTGAAAATTTGTGTTTTTTTGTGGAACAAGGATTGGAAAGCATCAGTGGAAAGGAAAAATTGTTTTCCCATATTAACTCTTACAGGAGAGAATTTCCCTTCCTTAGGGGTAGATTTCATCTCACTTCCTGTTGTCTCCTTCCGTTTGCAAGTAGGAGTCGTTTGTAAGTTAGATGTTTGAAAGTAGGGTCCTACCCTATATACTCAGCAGAAATTTGGGCCTTAGGTGTTGCTGTGGCCAAAACACTGTAAGCCCTCACAGGGCCCTGCTGTGAAATATTAGATCAAGAATTGTAATTACATGCTCCTGTTGAACAGGAGCTGAAAAATTAGGCCTTAGGCACTGGTGCTGGTGCCACAACACTGCAACCCCTCACAGACACTCTAGTTGGAACGCAGGAACGAGCCCTGCTGCAAAGTATTGCATCAAAAATTGTAATTACACGCCCCTGTTAGACAGGGGCTGAAAAATTGGGTCTTAGGCACTGGTGCTGGTGCCACAACACTGCAACCCCTCACAGACACTCTAGTTGAAACGCAGGAACAAGCCCTGCTGCAAAGTATTGCATCAAAAATTGTAATTACACGCCCCTGTTAGACAGGGGCAGAAAAATTGGGTCTTAGGCACTGGTGCTGGTGCCACAACACTGCAACCCCTCACAGACACTCTAGTTGGAATGCAGGAACAAGCCCTGCTGCAAAGTATTGCATCAAAAATTGTAATTACACGCCCCTGTTAGACAGGGGCAGAAAAATTGGGTCTTAGGCACTGGTGCTGGTGCCACAACACTGCAACCCCTCACAGACACTCTAGTTGGAATGCAGGAACAAGCCCTGCTGCAAAGTATTGCATCAAAAATTGTAATTACACGCCCCTGTTAGACAGGGGCTGAAAAATTGGGTCTTAGGCACTGGTGCTGGTGCCACAACACTGCAACCCCTCACAGACACTCTAGTTGGAATGCAGGAACGAGCCCTGCTGCAAAGTATTACATCAAAAATTGTAATTACACGCCCCTGTTAAACAGGGGCTGAAAAATTGTGCCTTAGGCACTGGTGGTGGCGCCCAGAACCAAAAATGTTCTTACAAGCTATCAGCGTGATGATTGAGGAGGAAGAGGATAATTACTCAGGGATAGTCACTCAGCATCAGCATAGGCAGTCTTTGAAGGGATCTGAGATTTCAAAAAAAATTATTCGGTTACATCTGCATCAGGTGCTTGGTAGCTGGTGGTGATCCAAGACTGATTCATTTTTATGAAGGTCAGCCGATCGACCGAGTCGGTGGACAGACGCACCCTGTGATCGGTTACCACGCCTCCAGCAGCACTGAATGTGCGTTCCGAAAGAACGCTGGATGCAGGACAGGCCAGTAGCTCAATTGCATACTGTGCAAGCTCTGGCCAGTGATCCATCCTCAAGACCCAGTAACCCAGAGGATTTTCGGTGGGAAAGGTGTCCAAGTCTGATCTTGCCCCTAGGTATTCCTGCACCATGTAAAACAGACGCTGGCGATGGTTGCTGGAACCGATCATACCTTGGGGCTGCGGACCAAAAAATTGTCTGAACGCATCGGTCAGACGGCCACCTTCTCCACCGCTCCTTCTTTGACTGACCGAAGCCTCAGCAACACGTTGTCCAGAAACAGGAGTTTGTAACCTCCCAGTCTCTGGGAACGCGTTGCACAGACCTTTCTGCAAGGCCTCCCGAAGATGTTTCATCCTCTGCTCCCTCTGCGATGGCAAGATAAGGTCCGCAACCTTACCCTTGTAACGTGGATCAAGGAGGGTTGCCAGCCAGTATTGGTCCTTCTCCTTGATACCACGAATACGAGGATCCTTACGCAGGCTTTGCAGGATCAGGGAGGCCATGCAGCGTAGGTTTGCTGAGGCATTCGGTCCGGAGTCCTCTGGGTCACTAAGGACAACAACGTCCGCAGCCACCTCCTCCCAGCCACGTACAAGTCCATGTGTTCCTTGGGACTGATCCCTTAAAGACTGCTGATGCTGAGTGCCAGGCTCCACCTCCATACTGACACAATCTTCCTCCTCCTCCTCCTCCTCCTCCTCCTCCTCGTCCTCTTCCTGTGTGATCGGCGGGCACGCAGGAACACTGTCTGGATAAAGGGGGCCTTGAGAGCTAAGGAAGTCCTCCTCTTCCTGCCTCTGTTCTGCCTCAAGTGCCCTGTCCATTATCCCACGCAGCGTGTGCTCCAACAGGTGGACAAGGGGGACAGTGTCACTGATGCATGCACTGTCAGTGCTCACCATCCTCGTGGCCTCCTCGAATGGTGACAGGACAGTGCATGCATCCCTGATCATGGCCCACTGGCGTGGGGAAAAAAAACCAAGGTCCCCTGACCCTGTCCTGGTGCCATAGTCGCACAGGTACTCATTGATGGCCCTCTGCTGCGTGTGCAGCCGCTGCAGCATGGCCAACGTCGAGTTCCACCTGGTGGGCATGTCACAGATTAGGCGGTTCTTGGGCAGGTTAAACTCCTTTTGGAGGTCCGTCAGCCGAGCACTGGCATTATATGACCGGCGGAAATGCACAGAGACTTTCCTGGCCTGCCTCAGGACATCCTGTAAGCCCGGGTACCTGCCCAAGAACCGCTGCACCACCAAGTTAAGGACGTGAGCCAAACAGGGCACATGGGTCAGTTGTCCCTGTCGGAGGGCAGAGAGGAGGTTGGTGCCATTGTCGCAAACCACCATTCCTGCCTTAAGTTGGCGTGGCGTCAACCACCTCTGAACCTGCCCCTGCAGAGCTGACAGAACCTCTGCCCCAGTGTGGCTCCTGTCCCCCAAGCACACCAGCTCAAGCACCGCATGGCATCTTTTGGCCTGCGTACTTGCGTAGCCCCTTGAACGCCTACGGAGCACCGCTGGTTCCGAGGAAGAGGCCATGGAGGAAGAAGAAGAGGAGGGGGTGGAGGAGAGAGGTGTGTCACAATCAGCATTTTGGAGGCGTGGTGGCGGAACAACCTCCAACACTACTGCACCTTGTCCTGCATCCTTCCCAGCTGCCAGCAGAGTCACCCAATGCGCCGTGAAACTTAAGTAACGTCCCTGTCCATGCCTGCTGGACCATGAGTCAGCGGTAATATGCACCTTACCGCTGACCGCCCTGTCCAGCGAGGCATGGACATTGCCTTCCACATGCCGGTAGAGAGCCGGAATCGCCTTCCGTGAGAAAAAGTGGCGTTTGGGTACCTGCCACTGAGGAACCGCACATTCCACAAACTCACGGAAGGGGGCAGAGTCTACCAACTGAAAAGGCAGCAGTTGAAGTGCTAGCAATTTTGCCAAGCTAGCATTCAACCGCTGGGCATGTGGATGGCTGGGAGCAAACTTTTTTCGGCGGTGCAGCAGCTGGGGCAGGGAAATTTGCCTGGTACAATCTGACGTCGGTGTACCCAAAGCAGATTGCCCATAAGTACTTGGCTGTGACACACCTAATTCTACACCTTCATTCCTCTCACTGCAGGTCGCAGAGAGGACTGAAGGTCTAGTGGGGTTGGAAATCTCAGCTGATGAGGAGCAAGGAGAGATCGTCTTTGTTCTTTGGTGTGGGTCTTTTAGATACGCTTGCCAACGAACTGCATGGCAGGTCAACATATGTCTGGTCAAGCATGTGGTACCCAAGCGGGAGATGTTTTGGCCACGCGAGATACGCTTGAGACATATATTGCAAATAGCAGCGGTGCGATCTGATGCACTCGTCTCAAAAAAGGCCCACACCAAAGAACTTTTTGAATAACGCGCAGAGACTGCAGCGCCCTGCACATGTGGAGCTTTGGGGTGTGATGCAGTCAATGTGCTGCCCTTAGGCTGGCCCCTGGAGGGCATCCTGCCTAGTTGGTGATGTGCCACCTCCTCCTCCTCCTCCTCCTCCTCCTCTCTCCTATCAGGCACCCACGTTGAGTCAGTGACCTCATCATCCCCTCCCTCCTCATCACTGGAGCAAACCTGGCAGTATGCTGCAGCAGGGGGAGCATGACTGCCAGATTGCTGTCCTTCTTGGGCACCCCCTCTGTCCGTGCTCATGTTACTGCCTTCATTGAGCTCAGTATCATCATCAGAGCCTTCCAAACGCTGGGCATCCTCCTGGAGCATGTACCCAACACTGTGGTCAAACAGTTCGAGGGAATCCTCAGGAGGACATGGTGGGGCTAGGGAAGGAGTCACTGATGACATTGAGCTGAGGGAAGAGGCCGCTGCTTTGCCAGACAAAGCACCCTGGGCATGGGTGAGAGAGGATGAGGAGGATGAGGACGGCTTGGTCATCCACTCGACCAAGTCTTCCGCATGTTGCGGCTCAACACGGCCAGCTGCCGAAAAAAAGGCCAAGCGTGTCCCATGGCCACGTGCTGATGAGGATGCACCGTCTCCACGACCAGCACTAGACACAGAGCCTGCTTGCCCTCTCTTATTGGCTTGTGACTGTCTGCCTCTCCTTCTTGGCCTTCCAGACATACTAATGGCCTGTAGCTGCACTAAGCTGGGATAGAACACCTGTAATTTTCTTCAGGTAGCTTTATATACTGTAACCAGACAAGCCTGCCTGTCAGTAGGAAGATAACAGGAACGGATCTAGCTGAACACTGTGAGCAGGACGCACTGCACTGAATGTAAATAGCAGGAACGGATCTAGCTAAACACTGTGAGCAGGACGCACTGCACTGAATGTAAATAGCAGGAACGGATCTAGCTGAACACTGTGAGCAGGACGCACTGCACTGAATGTAAATAGCAGGAACGGATCTAGCTGAACACTGTGAGCAGGACGCACTGCACTGAATGTAAATAACAGGAACTGATCTAGCTGAACACTGTGAGCAGGACACACTGTACTAAATGTAAATAGTCTAGCTGCCTGACCGTGGTACTAATAGGATCAAAAAGAACACCTGTAATTTTCTTCAGGTAGCTTTATATACTGTAACCAGACAAGCCTGCCTGTCAGTAGGAAGATAACAGGAACGGATCTAGCTGAACACTGTGAGCAGGACGTACTGCACTAAATGTATATAGCAGGAACGGATCTAGCTGAACACTGTGAGCAGGACGCACTGCACTGAATGTAAATAGCAGGAACGGATCTAGCTGAACACTGTGAGCAGGACACACTGTACTAAATGTAAATAGTCTAGCTGCCTGACCGTGGTACTAATAGGATCAAAAAGAACACCTGTAATTTTCTTCAGGTAGCTTTATATACTGTAACCAGACAAGCCTGCCTGTCAGTAGGAAGATAACAGGAACGGATCTAGCTGAACACTGTGAGCAGGACGCACTGCACTGAATGTAAATAGCAGGAACGGATCTAGCTGAACACTGTGAGCAGGACGCACTGCACTGAATGTAAATAGCAGGAACGGATCTAGCTGAACACTGTGAGCAGCACGCACTGCACTGAATGTAAATAGCAGGAACGGATCTAGCTGAACACTGTGAGCAGGACGCACTGCACTGAATGTAAATAACAGGAACGGATCTAGCTGAACACTGTGAGCAGGACGCACTGTACTAAATGTAAATAGTCTAGCTGCCTGACCGTGGTACTAATAGGATCAAAAAGAACACCTGTAATTTTCTTCAGGTAGCTTTATATACTGTAACCAGACAAGCCTGCCTGTCAGTAGGAAGATAACAGGAACGGATCTAGCTGAACACTGTGAGCAGGACGCACTGCACTGAATGTAAATAGCAGGAACGGATCTAGCTGAACACTGTGAGCAGGACGCACTGCACTGAATGTAAATAGCAGGAACGGATCTAGCTAAACACTGTGAGCAGGACGCACTGCACTGAATGTAAATAGCAGGAACGGATCTAGCTGAACACTGTGAGCAGGACGCACTGCACTGAATGTAAATAGCAGGAACGGATCTAGCTGAACACTGTGAGCAGCACGCACTGCACTGAATGTAAATAGCAGGAACGGATCTAGCTGAACACTGTGAGCAGGACGCACTGCACTGAATGTAAATAGCAGGAACGGATCTAGCTGAACACTGTGAGCAGGACGCACTGCACTGAATGTAAATAGCAGGAACGGATCTAGCTGAACACTGTGAGCAGCACGCACTGCACTGAATGTAAATAGCAGGAACGGATCTAGCTGAACACTGTGAGCAGGAAGCACTGTACTGAATGTAAATAGCAGGAACGGATCTAGCTGAACACTGTGAGCAGGACACACTGCACTGAATGTAAATAGTCTAGATAGAAGATAACAGGAACGGATCTAGCTAAACTGAATACAGTGTATATATATATATGCAACACCTGGGATGCATATATATACACAATACACTGTAAGTGCAGCTAACTGACTGACTGTTCTGCCTAATCTATCTAACTCAAATCAAATGACACTGTCTCTCTCTCTCTCTATCGCTCAGCACACCGGAACACACACTACACAGGGCCGCCGTGCAGGCGGCCTTATATAGTGTGGGGTGTGTACTAAATCCCCTGAGCCATAATTGGCCAAAGCCACCCTGGCTTTGGCCAATTACAGCTCTCTCTACTGACGGCGCTGTGATTGGCCAAGCATGCGGGTCATAGTGCATGCTTGGCCAATCATCAGCCAGCAATGCACTGCGATGCCGCAGTGAATTATGGGCCGTGACGCGCCACACGAATTTGGCGCGAACGGCCCATATCGTTCGCAATTCGACGGACGGTCGAACAGCCGATGTTCGAGTCGAACATGGGTTCGACTCGAACACGAAGCTCATCCCTACTCACAACACAAAGGAACCACCAGCAACAAGAGAAGTACTCATTGTGTAGTATTTAATGGTGACTCAGAGTGCATAACAAAGGTAAAAACATACATCTAAAAAAAATCCATATAAAAAGTACATGCCACTTGTCGCGCTTACATAAAAGGCCTCCAAACCTACAAGGGATGGCGGTGCGACCTTAAGCAGATATGCTAGCCCAACGCTGTTTTGCGCGTCTTCAGGAGCTTGTGGGTTATTTTATGTTGTGGTGGTTAAGGAAGGGTCTAAGTCACTATAGTTGTGTCTGTGGTTCTTGGTTTCGTGCCATGTTTCACTATGGACGAGTGGACACACCATCCTGATGTCCCCACTGAGGACCTTGAGTTCACCCAAACATCGAGAGCAACCTCTCATGGAGACCTTTGCCGTCTGGGAGGGGGAGCAAAGCATACTGATATTTTATACGGGACATGAGTTCAGCTTTAACCTGTCACGTGTGTCACTTCATATGCCCCATCCACACCTGCTCGTTGAAATACGTGCTTTATTAGTACGTTTTTGCGTGACGGCATAGGGCAACCATAGTTACATAGTTACATAGTCAGTCAGGTTGAAAAAAGACACAAGTCCATCTAGTTGAACCATAAAAAAAAAAAAAAAATTATAAACTAAAAAATATCATACAATCCCATATACCCAATCCTATACCCACAGTTGATCCAGAGGAAGGCGAAAAAAACCCCAGAAAAGCAGGATCCAATTTGCTACAGCAGGGGAAAAAATTCCTTCCTGATCCCAGAGAGGCAATCAGATTTTTCCTGGATCAACTTTACCTATAAATGTCAGTACCCAGTTATATTCTGTACATTTAGGAAAGAATCCAGGCCTTTCTTAAAGCAATCTACTGAGCTGGCCAGAACCACCTCTGGAGGGAGTCTATTCCACTTGAACGGGCTACCCGATGCGCAACAAATGCGCAAAAAAAAGCTCCTGCACCGTTTTGGGTGTTGAACTTCACACTTTTTTACTATGCGTTTCAGTGCTTTTTCTAGCTGTGTTTGGGGTACTATTAACAACGAATGGCACCATAGGTGTGTGCAGCCTATTGCATTAGGGTGTGCACCCCAAAGCTCAAACACATATGGGCAGTAGAGAAGTGGACGGTGTCAGTAGAGCAGTGGGTGGTGTCAGTAGTTTTTTGTTTTTATTATTTTATTTTGTTATTATTTTTTTTACAATTTTATAATTGTTTTAATATTTTTGTACAATATTATTTTTACAATTTGTTAGGAGTCCCATTGAGGGGCTTTGGTAAAATAGCAGAGAAAGGGACTGAGGACAGAGATTCCCCAGTCCCTTTCTCTGTAGCTTCAGCTGCCACAGGGGTAGGGGTGTTTGGCAAGGGAAATCTGAATTGCACAGGGTGATTAGAGTGTGCCAAGGCACGCCCAGCACGCCCTGTGTGCACACCTATGAATGGCACCACAAGTGTGACGCATGTTTTTACCCCCATTCTTGAACCACGCCTACAAGAACTCTCGTCGCCACAGTTATTTTTTGCTGCAGACCTACCTGACGTCCAATAGGAAGCTGTCTGGTATTTTAGACTTTAATTACAAGAAATAATGCAAAGCTAATGAATCATCCAATGTAAGTTGGATTCTCAGCTGCTCCTCCTGTACATAGCAAACAAAAAGTCACTCGCCTTCCAGCTAAGGCAAATAAATATCACCCAGCAGAAGTCGGCCGTGTTCGTGAAGCGGGGACTGCGAAACAACGGAAGTCTGTTTATCCCCGAGCCTCGAAAAACTGTTCCTTTGATTCCCTAAATCTGCAAAAGAAAAAGAATATTGGAACATCTGGTGTTTTTGTTCTTTCCACAAACAGTGCCCCTGCTTCATTCAGAGATGAAGCCGTTTTAACTCAATATATATTTATGACCTTCTGCACGCACACGTTTTCTCCCCGCATTAATCAGCCATCTTTCCATGCCTGTCAGAAGATAAAATAATGGAGCAACTTTTACAGCACTTCTGGAAATAAAATAAGAAAAGACCTAATCGTTTATTTTTAGTTTTTAGGTAGCGGACGCTAGGCTGCTGGCAATCATTAGAACTTACTAATAATATAGCAAAACTGCAATACTATGCAACGTCTTAACGTACAATAATATTACATAGTTACAGTGTAACAGGAGTACACCCAGCACTGTGTCTTGGCCCAGGCCTAGGGCGGAACTTTGCGGAGGGGGCAGCAAAAAAGCTGAAAAAAAAGCCCCACCTCTTCCGAGTCCTGACGGCCACACAAATACAGTCTCCCATAAAGCAGCATAAAGTGACTGGCAGGGGCGGTCTCAGCTCACCTCGGCTATGCTCGTGCTAGGGGAGCGGGCAGTCTTGACTCACCTTGGCTTGGCTGGGCTCGGGCGGAGGGGACCGTCACAGTGATGTAAGTATTGATAACCGGCAAATGTATTAGAAGAAGGACGATGATCATGTTAGAGAAGATGCTGATCATGCCCACAGCCTCTGACCATGTATGCAGCCTCTGATCATGTCCCCAGCCTCTGACTATGTCCCCAGCCTCTGACTATGTCCCCAGCCTCTGACCATATTCCCTGCCTCTGACCATGTCCGCAGTCTATGATTATCTCCTGTATCATGTCTGCAGTTTCTGATCATGTCTGCAGTCTCTGACCATCTCATGTATCATGTCTGCAGTTTCCGACTATCGCTTGTATCATGTTCGCAATCTCTGACCAACTCCTGTATCATGTCCCCAGCTTCTGATCATGTCTGCAGTCTCTGACCATATCCTGTATCATGTCTGCAGTCTCTAACCATCTTCTGTATCATGTCTGCAGCCTCTGACCATCTCTTGTATCATGTTCGCAGTTTCTGATCCTGTCTGCAGTCTCTGACCATCTCCTGTATCATGTCTGCAGTCTCTAACCATCACTTTTATGATACAAGAGATAGTCAGAAACTGCAGATACGATAAAAGAGATGGTTAGAGACTGCAGACATGATACACGAGACGGTCAGAGACTGCAGACATGATCAGAAACTGCAGACATGATACAAGAGATGGTCAGAGGCTGCAGACATAATACTGGAGATGGTCAGAGGCTGCAGACATGATACAGAAGATGGTTAGAGACTGCAGATATGATACAAGAGATGGTCAGAGACTGCAGACATGATACAGGAGATGGTCAGAGACTAAAATAAGGAAGTTGATAGCCAGTAGCCAATAGCTGCCCTAGCATCTGTTTTCGTCCGTCGGACTAGCATACAGACAAGCGGATTTTTCGACTCGAGCCCGTCGGAAATATTTGAAACATGTTTCAAATCTAAAGTCCGTCAGATTTTTGACCGAATAAGTCTGCTGCGGGTCCGATGAAGCCCACACACGGTCGGATTGTCCGCCAGATTCGGTCCGTCGGACCAGTCCGGTCGAAAAGTCTGCCCGTGTGTATGCTGCATTAGACTGGTGGAGGAACAAGCAGAACAAGGAGCCAATCGTGAGCACTGCCTTGTAAGAAACTTGCTGATAGAGTGGACCAGAGATGAGCCCATCAGTCTTCTGCTGCTTTTTTGTACTGTCCAGTTACAGGCTAGGGTTGAGGCAAAACCCGTAAATGTTACTTTAGCAGAAAAAAATCAGGTTTCCTCTCCTACTAGTCAGGACTGTGATGTGTGGCAGAGCTGTGAAAATTTCAAGATTGGATGAACAGGATGAATTAAGGACGACCAGATGAATAAACTGGATAAAGTGAACTGGATGAGTACAATTTCTTTGGCAGGTAAAACAACTCTCTTCTATGTATATTCCATCGGTGTATCCAGCTGCTGCCTGGAGCTCAGATTCATACTTGACCTGAGATCCTGGGATGGTGCTCTGAGATACCAACACACTAACAAACTGATGCCCAAGAATTACGGAGGCTGGTGCAAGGATTTCACTGCTGTAATAAGCTCCATTACATTCCCCATTTTTGGAACCTATTTTTTGCAACCCATTCACTTTTAGAATGATTTAAGAAAAGTCAAGGGTGCCGCTGCCTTTTCTCCTCCCCCGACCAACCCCCTTGGGCTTTTCCCTGGTCCCTCCAAGGGGTGACTCCTTGCAAGCAGTGTGAAGATGGGGGTCTTTGCTGCCTCTTCTGATGGTGGAGGAACATTGTGGGGGCCTCTCGGGACCACTGTAATTGGTGGTGTTTTTGGAAGAATAGCAATCTTTCCAACTGTAGCATGAAATTTTTTTCGTCGAAGAATGAGCAAATACCCCTGAAGAAGACCTTTACCTATACAGGTCGAAACGCGTAGGGATATCATGCAAAACTCTACACAAGTTTACAGCATTTATAATATGTATTGAGTTTACATGTGATCTTCTCACATTGACGAGATGTTCTTTTTTTTATGCAAGGATCCAAATTGCTTTCTACAACTCCTAAGCAAATCATGCCCCTATCCCTTTGTTTTGTTACTTCAATATAAATAAAGAATTTCAATTTTTAACTCTGTTATGGTCACTTTGATTGGAACACCTACTTAGCTGCTAAAAAACCCCTTGAGGGATTTTCCATTTAACATACTTGACCTTTTTTACCTAAAATAATGCTCCGTACACACAATCGGAAATGCCGCCAGCAAAAGTCGGATGTGAGCTTTTGGTCAGAAAATGCGACCGTGTGTATGCTCCATTAGGCTTTTGTTGGCGGAATTCCAGCCAGCAAAAGATGGAGGGCAGGTTCTCTATTTTTTGGTTGAAAAAAGTTACTATTCGAAAATGCGTTAGTCTGTATGCAATTTGGACGCACAAAAAATACGCATGCTCAGAAACAATTTGACGCATGCTCGGAAGCATTGAACTTCATTTTCTCGGCTCGTCGTAGTGTTGTACGTCACCGCGTTCTTGACGGTCGAAAGTTTAGAGAACTTTTGTGTGTCCGTGTGAATGCAAGGCAAGCTTGAGTGGAATTCCGTCGGAAAAAACCATCCAAGATTTTTCTGATGGAATTTCTGATCATGTGTACGGGGCATTAGTGTAAACCCTTCATTTTTAAAAAAATACCAAACATGTTATACTTACCTGCTCTATGTAATGGTTTTGCACAGAGCGGCCCCAATCCTCCTCTTCTCGGGAACCTCAGCGCTATATTTTTTAATTGAAGTATTTCAGAAAAAAATATCGCTTTATGGCCACTAGACCCCCCCAGAGCCCAACACGTAGTCCATGGGTTTACCTTTTACTGCCACTGATTCCTAGACATGTGCAATTCGGTTCGTAACGTATATTTTTTTGTACGAATTTGTTAGTACTCGTACATTCGGATCAATCATCCGAATAGCTGAAAGAACCAAAATACGAAAAATAAGAAATTACGAATAAGCAAAATAACGAACACGCGAAAATACGAACTTACGAACGGACAAACTTCCGAAAATACGAAACTGCGAAACAGTAAAAGAAAGAAAATTACATCCATAACGAAGGATTTGCATTTCGTACTTTCAATCCTTTGTCTGTTCGTATATGCGTACGTTCCTATTTTCATTCATGTGTTCGTAATTTCGTTTCTTCGTGTCCTCGAATCGTTCTTTTGAATGGACAGTATAATGCCCCATACACACGGTCGGATTTTCCGACGGAAAATGTTCGATGGGAGCTCGTTGTCGGAAATTCCGACCGTGTGTAGGCTCCATCAGACATTTTCCATCGGAAATTTCCGTCACACAAAATTTGAGATCTGGATCTCAAATTTTCCGACAACAAAATCTGCTGTCGTAAATTCTGATCGTGTGTACACAATTCCAACGCACAAAAGTCCACGCATGCTCGGAATCAAGCAGAAGAACCGCACTGGCTATTGAACTTCATTTTTCTCAGCTCGTCGTACGTGTTTGTACATCACCGCGTTCTTGACGTTCGGAATTTCCGACAAGATTTGTGTGACCGTATGTATGTAAGACAAGTTTGAGCCAACATCCGTCGGAAAAAAAACATGGATTTTGTTGTCGGAATGTGCGATCGTGTGTACTGGGCATAAGTGTAACTTAATATGTATGTTCGTGATTTTGTGTTCTCGAATCGTTCTTTCGAATGGGCAGTGTGTTAGTGAGTGATGTATCTTACTTAATATCTTTAGCCAATCATCTTATCCCTTTTGTGTCTGAGTCACACGGCATTCCTGAATCTTTTTTAGATTCAGTTGAGGAGGAGACGGAGTCCGGTCTGGTGATGGAGGGAGTGGACTGGAGTAAGTACAGTACTTATTAGAAAAGCCAGCATAGGATTATTATTCTTTATTTCCTACGAAAGTAACGAAAAAGGCAATCTCACAAAAGTAACAATTACTAAATTACGAGTAGTGTACTGAATAAACGAAAATTATCGTTTAAATTATTATTATTTATATTATTATTTAAATTATTATTATTATTATCGAAAATTATTATTAAAAAACAAAAAAAAAAAATCTAACAAAATTACGAATTTCGCATCAAAGAAAATTAGACTAACGGAATTACAAATTATTTCGAATCAAAGAAAATATAACTGTTATGAAAATACGAACGAGCCCGAAAAAAAAAACTTGCGTCTTACGAAATTACGAAGCGTTACGAATCAACGGAAACGTGAAGAAACTAAACAAAACAAATATTTTTGTTGTGCACATGTCTGCTGATTCCTGTCTTGCATTGGTGGACATGGCAGTGAACTTCCAACTACCCCATCTGCCCCTCCTGCATTTGTGGTCATGGAGGATTACATTTCAATTCTACTGTGGGTAGGGGGTTAATAGTACTGACAACAGTGCTGGAGGTTATTATTGCATCCACTGACACCAGTGTTGGGGGTTATAACTGCATCCACTGACACAAATGCTGGGAGTTCTTATTGTCTACACCAGGGGTCTCCAAACTTTCTACCCAAAGGGCCAGTTTACTGTCCTGTAGGCTTTAGGGGGGCCCGACTGTGGTGAATGGGAAAAGGTCCCAACGTCAGTGGGGAAAAAATAATGCTCCATCGTTAGTTTCAGTGGTAGGAATTGTGCCCCATCATTGGTGTCACTGGGCGCCATCGTTGGTTCCATTGGGAGAAATTGTGCCTCTTCATTGGTGTCAGTGGGGGAAATGATGCCCCATTGTTGGTATCAGTAGATAAAATAGTGCCCTGAGGGCCAGATAAAAGCAGGCAAATGACCGCATCTGGCCCCCAGCCTGCAGTTTGGAGACCATTGGTCTACACTGACACCAATATTGAGGATTATTATTGCATCCACTGACACCAATATTGAGGATTATTATTGCATCCACTGACATAAATGCTGGAGGTTATTATTGTGTCCACTGATACCAATGTTGGGGGTTAATATTGCATCGGGGGCGGAGTCTGTGCTCTAACGTCACCCGCTGCCATCTCACAGCTGTTAGGACGCGAACAGTCTGTTTTTACTCTGCCTTTTACTTACTGCTTTGTAACGTGGATCTTTACTGTTTACTCAGCGCTATAATAGCGCGCTTTTTTAAAGAGGATCTCATCAATTTTTTACAATAAAAGGCTTTAAGGCTGTACCATAGGGACCGCTCTTAGGTTTTTTTATTTCCCCCTTTTTTTCTGCTATATTGCATTGGAAATCCGTTTGCTGAGTGTGCATTGGAGAGTCACCTGTGGGGAATTAGTGAAGACAACCAGAGGATCCGAGCCGTGCGTACCCAGGTTTTATGGAATCCATGCCTGTATGATCTTCTATCTGGTAAGCATTTTATATGCACTTAAGTGGAGAAGATTTTGTGGTGTTTCCATAACAAGAAAAAGTCTTTACTTCAGGAGAATTGTGTTCCCGTATATATGGACTGTTACCTATATTATTTGCGCTGCACTTAATATGTGTGTTAATATTGCATCCATTGATACCAATGTTGGGGATTATTATTGCATCCAATGATAACAATGTTGGGGGTTATTATTGCGTCGGCTGACTCCGGTTTTGGGGGTTATAACTGCATCCACTGACACAAATGCTGGGAGTTCTTATTGTCTACCCCATGGGTCTCCAAACTTTCTACACAAAGGGCCAGTTTACTGTCCTGTAGGCTTTAGGGGGGCCCGATTGTGGTGAATGGGAGTAGAAAAGATCCCAACGTCAGTGGGGAAAAAATAATGCTCCATCGTTAGTTTCAGTGGGAGCAATTGTGCCTCATCATTGGTGTCCGTGGTAGGAATTGTACCCCATCATTGGTGCCATTGGGAGAAATTGTGCCTCTTTATTGGTGTCACTGGGGGAATTATGCCTCTGTGTTGGTATCAGTGGATGAAATAGTGCCCTGAGGGCCAGATTAAAGCAGGCAAAGGGCCGCACCTGGCCCCCGACCTGCAGTTTGGAGACAAATGCTCTACACTGACACCAATATTGGGGGTTATTATTGCATCCACTGACACCAATGTTGAGGGTTAATTATTGCATCCACTGACATAAATGCTGGGGGTTATTATTGTCTTCACTGACACCAATGTTTGGGATTATTATTGCATCCACTGATACCAAAGTTGGAGGTTATTATTGCGTCCACTGACGCCAACGTTGGGAGGTATTATTGTGTCCACTGATATCAATGTTGGGGGCTATTATTGCATCCACTGACACCAATGCTGGGCGTAATTATTGTGTCCACTGACACCAACTTTGGGAGTTATTATTGTATCCACTGATACCAATGTTTTGGATTATTATTGCGTCCACTGACAGCAATGTTGGTAGTTTATTATTGTGTCCGCTGACACCAATGTAGAGGGTTATTATTGCATCCACTGATGCCAATGCTGGGGGTTATTACTGCATCCACTGGCACCAATGTTGGGACTTATTATTGTGCCCACTGATTCCAATGTTGAGGGTTATTATTGCATCCATTGACACCAATGCTGGGGGGTTATTAAGGCATCCACTGACACGAACATTGAGGGTTACTATTGAATCCACTGACACCACTGCTGGGGGTTATTATTGCGTCCTCTGACACCAATGGTGGAGGTTATTATTACTGCCACTGACACCAAAGCTAGCGTTATTGTGCTCCAACTTCTTCAGTGAGCATTGCAATGCAGTGAAAAAAGCAGCAGGGCCAAAATTTTTGGCTGTTACATTACAGCTCACTCATTTTAAATGGATTGCCTAACTTGAAGCAATGCACCTCAATGCACAAAAATGTGCTGCAATTGTGCAACCCTCTGGAAGTGTCAGGTGTTGGGCTTGAGGCTCTCTATAATTTTCAGGTTGACCATCATTGTGCTAGATGGGAGATGATGATCATAGGACATCACAGTATTAGAGAAACCTGGGGAACATTTGTGCAGCCTGAAATGAATGCTTGTGACATTCGTCAAACAAATGCTTTATTAATGGACCCCTTTGTTTCTTTTAAAAATAACTCAGCAAATAAAAAATGTCCAGCAAATATATTACAATGCAAAATAATTTGTGTTCTTGGCTCTTCTTTAATGTTCCCTATGTATGAAAGAAAACAAAGATGAGGGGTGCAAAGAATTCTTCAGTGAGGAACAGGCATAATTAGCAAAAATATAAATGTTTAATGTAGACAAATTATGTAAAATAATACCACATATACACCAGATAGAGTCAAAAATTGACAATAAATGAACCAATACCAACTAATACCAATTAAAATTGACAACGTTGTCTGAAACAAAAAGCACAACATGCAGATGGCCACCACACCACATACATACACATGAAATTGGCCAGCTGGACTAAAAGTCTCTTGTGAAATGGAGCTGAGTAAGAATGGAAAGCCAATAAGTGACGGTGTATGGCCTTAAATAGGAGGGAGTCCGCAATATACACTGCCGGTAGCAAGCCCAGATATGACTGCAGATAGGTATACACACTTTGCTGGGGGTAGCGCTGACAAATGGAGGTCGACTGTAGTAAAAGACATGCATGTACCGCTATGTCAGTGCTGAGCAAGAGTGCAGGGGATGATGGTGCACCTGTGTGGCTATGGAAGTATAACAGCAGCGTGTAAAAAGATGCGATCTCACCAAGCCATGGATATCCAGATACTGCAGGTAAGTGAAGCAGTCCAATCCTCCAGGTGCTTGGTCATCATCTGGTCATGATAAGGTGGCCAATGGGTCCATATCGGTAGACGCCCGCCAGGTAAGTAAAAGTGGGGGGATTTGAAAGGCGTACCGCCTGTTAGCGGAGTGAAGCCGCAATTGTGTCCTAGTTACTTCCTGGTTCCATGCTGCGGGGCTATCACCGGACGTTCGACCGGGCTTGAGTGACTTCAGCAGTGGCGAATCAGATCCCAGGGGCTAGTGGGTGGATCTGTACGGGTGCTACACCAGACGTGATGGCGTCATGCTGACGCGTTTCATCCGTAAGGGATTTCTTCAGAGCATGCGCAGTAATTGCAGTAGGCGGCTTAAGTAGAGATGCCAATTGAAGACGTAGATACGTCAGATAGCCGCTAATTGGGCGCCTGCGCAACAGATAGACAGCCATTCAAGTGAGAAAACAACAACACATAATACTAGTAATAATAGTGAAGTGGGCCAGTCCATGGGTGCAGTACCACCACCAGGAACGTGGTGTGGAAAGGAAGGGGAGGGAGGGGGAAAAAATAAAATAAAGGAGAGAATGAGAAAGGGAGGGGGAGGGAAAGGGGGAAAAAGGGGGGGGGGGAGGGGGGGGGGGCCAGGGAAAAGAGAAATAAAAGGTGAAAGGGAAAAGGAAGAAAATATGGTAATCTGAACTTGAAAATGGTGATCAAAATTATAACGGAGAGACATGAGGATTTTCCTCCAAGAACTAGGTTGTAAGGAATACTGATAAATTGCATTCATTATTTAACCCATGTGGGGACATACTGTCAAGGGTATATATCCACATTTTTTCTTTCTGACAGAGAATTCTGTCGAAGTCACCCCTCCTAAGGGGGAGATTTAATTTATAAATACCCTTGACAGTAAGTCCCGTAGGGTCCCCCCCATGATGATCAAGGAAATGTAGGGAAATGGGGCGCTCGTCGTCTCTATTGAGGATGCTCTGTACGTGTTCACTGATTCTGGTCTTAAGTTTTCTTTTTGTTTTTCCCACATATTTTTTGCCACATGGGCAGGTGATCATGTAGACCACTCGTGTGGTATTACAGTTGATAAAGTTATGAATTCTAAACTGTTTCTGACCATCAGAACCAGTGAACACGTCAGTGCGTTCCACATACTTGCATATGCTGCATCTGCCGCATTTGAACATGCCTTTAAGAGGTGGAAGTTGAGTAAGCCAATTTTGGCTGTGTGACCTCGAATATTCGGAGTGGATCAGGTGATCCCTGAGGTTCCGGGACCGTCGGGCAGTAAGGAGAGGGCGTTCACCTACTATTTCACCCAGTATAGGGGAGTCCGAAAGGATGTGCCAGTGGTTATCAAGTATGGTCCGAATCTGTTTCCATTGGGAACCATACTTGGTAATAATCCTAAGGGGCCCATAGTCATTATTGGAGGCCCTAGATTTTTTTCTTTTTGTAAGAAGTTGTTGTCGATCAGTCTGGGCAGCTCTTTTGCTGTTCTAATAACACCATGGGAGTAGCCCCTGTCTCGGAATCTATCATATAGGTCCCTGGCTTCAATGTCAAAGTCTTGTTGTGTGGAACAGTTTCTGCGAATGCGAAGGAACTGGCCCACAGGTATCCCTCTGATCAGCGATCTAGGATGATCACTGGTTGCCTGGAGGAGCGTATTCGCTGCTGTTGGTTTTCTGTACGTTTTGGTACTAATCCTCCCATTGCTAGCGATAAGGGTAAGGTCCAAAAAAGAGAGGGTATGCTGATGGACTGTATAGGTAAGCCTAATGTTTCTGTCATTGATGTTGAGTTCGTCCATAAATAGCACCAGTTCCTGTTCTGTACCCGCCCATACCATAAATACATCATCGATGTACCTCAGCCAGACGCGACTATGGCTGAGGTACATCGGCGAGTGGTAGACACATTCCTCCTCCCACATGCCCAGATGGAGGCATGCATAGGATGGAGCCCACGGTGCACCCATTGAGGTGCCTCTGATTTGTCGATAGTAGGACCCCATGAACTGAAAGCAATTATGTTCCAACAGAAATCTGAGCAGATCACAAATAAATTCATTTTGATGTCCCAGGTCAGGAAATTTCTTATCGAGAAAGAAATGAGTTGCTTTCAATCCCCAGGTGTGGGGAATTGATGTGTATAAGGATTCAACATCAATCCCAACTAACATTGATCCCTCCCAGGGCCGGTGCTACCACTAGGCAAACTAGGCGGCCGCCTAGGGCGCCCTGCTGCCTAGGGGGCGCCCGGCCACTAGTTTTCCTACTCTCTTTTCTCTGCAGCAAGCAACTAAATCTCAGCATCAGCAGGCAGCCGCAGCTCCGTTCACACATAGTGTCAGAGGTGCAGCAGTGGTGGAGGACTGTGTCTGTGTCCCGACTCCCGCAGCAAGCAAACATTCATTGATGGGCACTGGTAGGCTGTATTGAAGGGCGCTGGTAGGCTGCATTTGATGGGTGCTGGTGAGGATACATTTGATGGGTGCTGGTGAGGCTACATTTGATGGGTGCTGGTGAGGCTACATTTGATGGGTGCTGGTGAGGTTACATTTGATGGGTGCTGGTGAGGTTGCATTTGATGGGCGCTGGTGAGGCTGCATTTGATGGGCACTGGTGAGGCTGCATTTGATGGGCGCTGGTGAGACTACATTTGATGGGCGCTGGTGAGGCTACATTTGATGGGCGCTGGTGAGGCTACATTTGATGGGCGCTGGTGAGGCTACATTTGATGGGCGCTGGGTGGGGCTGCATTTGATGACGCTGGTGACACTGCATTTGATGGGCGCTGGTGAGGCTGCATTTGATGGGCACTGGTGAGACTGCATTTGATGGGCGCTGGTGAGGCTGCATTTGATGGGTCCTGGTGAGGCTGCATTTGATGGGTGCTGGTGAGGCAGCATTTGATGGGTGCTGGTAAGGCTGTATTTGATGGGTGTTTTATTAAAAAGGTGGGATTTACATGGGCAGGGAAAAGGGGGTGGAGTCAGCCGGGGGGGTGGCAAAATGAGGTTTCGCCTAGGGTGTCAAAAATCCTTGCACCAGCCCTGATCCCTCCGGTAGGACCACGTTCTCTAAATGAGATAATACATGCCCAGTGTCCTGTACATATGAGGGTAAGTCAGATACCAATTCCTTGATTAGTGCATCAATAAATTTACCCGTTTTTTCAAGGGGACCATTCACTGCCGATACGATGGGCCTACCGGGGGGATTTGTTAGGGATTTATGGAGCTTCGGTATGATGTAGAAGGTGGGTGTATTAAACTCAGACACCCTGAGAAAATTAAACTCCTTTTTGGTGATTAGTTTTTCTTCCAAAGCCAGACTCAGCTAGTAATTAAGTTCTTTGATGATTCCGGGGAAGGGGTTTATATCCAATTTGTGATAGGTGAGTTTATCATCTAGAAGTCTAAGTACTTCATTTTCGTATTGGTCCTCAGTAAGGAGGACTAGGTTGCCCCCTTTGTCACTGCCTTTAATTACAATACCAGGGGTCTCCTCTAGTTCTCTTAGGGCCTTTCTCTCATCCCTAGTAAGGTTATCTAAGCCCCTATATTTCCAATTGACCATGGATAGGTCTCTTTTAACCTGTGCCAGGAAGAATTCAATGGCTTTATGTTTGGATAGAGGGGGCATTTTATTCGATTTAATGGATAGATTGGCGGTGCGGGCAAGGGCAACCTGCATTGGGGGCACCTCGGAATCCGGATCGGAGTCCTCATTTTCCATTAGAAGTAAAACAAGTGCATCCAAAGCTTCCCTTTCCTCTTTGTTTTGGGGGTCCTGTTTGGTCTTATTATGTTTAGATAGATGCCAGTATCTAAACAGAACTTTTCTTAAGTAGAGGGAGATGTCCTTGTAC
Source organism: Lithobates clamitans (assembly GCA_037952925.1). Taxonomy (NCBI): domain Eukaryota; kingdom Metazoa; phylum Chordata; class Amphibia; order Anura; family Ranidae; genus Lithobates; species Lithobates clamitans. Next base: position 381,223 of record JBBGZY010002399.1, on the reverse strand, counting down.
ACTTCAAATTCATTCATCCCTGATTTAGGGGAGAATGAGAGACCCTTATTAAGTAGAGAAAGATGATGTTGGTTCAGGGGAAAATTGGTCAAATTAACTACCTTCATATCTGTGTGTGAGTCCTCTGTTGATTTCTGGATGTCTATGTCCTGTGTGTTTTCTTCCTCACCTGTCTCTGGCTTTTGCGAATTTCCCTTGTTCTTCCCTGATGACCTGGGGGTGAGTCTGGGGGTATTTTCCCTTTTCCTATTGTCCTTTACGGATGAAACGCGTCAGCATGACGCCATCACGTCTGGTGTAGCACCCGTACAGATCCACCCACTAGCCCCTGGGATCTGATTCGCCACTGCTGAAGTCACTCAAGCCCGGTCGAACGTCCGGTGATAGCCCCGCAGCATGGAACCAGGAAGTAACTAGGACACAATTGCGGCTTCACTCCGCTAACAGGCGGTACGCCTTTCAAATCCCCCCACTTTTACTTACCTGGCGGGCGTCTACCGATATGGACCCATTGGCCACCTTATCATGACCAGATGATGACCAAGCACCTGGAGGATTGGACTGCTTCACTTACCTGCAGTATCTGGATATCCATGGCTTGGTGAGATCGCATCTTTTTACACGCTGCTGTTATACTTCCATAGCCACACAGGTGCACCATCATCCCCTGCACTCTTGCTCAGCACTGACATAGCGGTACATGCATGTCTTTTACTACAGTCGACCTCCATTTGTCAGCGCTACCCCCAGCAAAGTGTGTATACCTATCTGCAGTCATATCTGGGCTTGCTACCGGCAGTGTATATTGCGGACTCCCTCCTATTTAAGGCCATACACCGTCACTTATTGGCTTTCCATTCTTACTCAGCTCCATTTCACAAGAGACTTTTAGTCCAGCTGGCCAATTTCATGTGTATGTATGTGGTGTGGTGGCCATCTGCATGTTGTGCTTTTTGTTTCAGACAACGTTGTCAATTTTAATTGGTATTAGTTGGTATTGGTTCATTTATTGTCAATTTTTGACTCTATCTGGTGTATATGTGGTATTATTTTACATAATTTGTCTACATTAAACATTTATATTTTTGCTAATTATGCCTGTTCCTCACTGAAGAATTCTTTGCACCCCTCATCTTTGTTTTCTGTTATGCTCTCCAATTCAGAGGAACACATCCACCTATATTAGTTTGGATGTTAGCAGTTATTAGCATATGTAGGCAGACTCTACCTGGGTAATTCCCTTTCTGTCTACAGCTACAGGTATTTAAAGCAAAGTGTTTGCTTCATTATTTCTCTCTTTTTGTTTCACATTTTGCCTTGTGGGATTATACTTCCCTTCTCTATGAACTTCACTTTGCTACCACACACTCCAGATATTACCATAACCACATACTTTTTAATAGTGGGACCATTCCTGGGTGCACCCCACCTCCTTTTTTTTTTTTTTTCCCCCCCCTTCTCCTTCCTGTCCCCTCCTCCCCCTTCTTTCCTCTCTCTCCCTACCTGTTCCTCCCCATCTCTCCTGCCTTGTGATATGGCTTATCTTCTTGACGAGGACATTGATCGAGAAATCCAGTCGGCCTTTTCCTCCCAACAATCGACCTTAAATGCAGGTGAGGACTCTCTCCAGTCCCTGTTCAGGAATCATAAAAAACTAACAATTAAATTCCTGAATAGGAAGTGGGATATTTCATCACTAAAATCTCATATTGAAAATGGAATTATCCCCAGAGGTCTGAGAGAAAGAGTGACCCCAGCTGCACACCTTCACACACCACGTTTTATACAGGCATGGAGGGCCAGCTGTTTGAAGCGTGGTCTGGAAATAATGCAGTTGATTGTTGATGAGGAACAGGCCCAACTTGCGGAAATTCAAGCGGAGATAAATAATAGTGCCAGCCTACTTGAACCCTTCAAAACAGAATCCTCATTTGAAAAACATAATGAGCTCCTTAAAAAGGAAGTAGAGAAAACTCAAAGAAATTTAAAAACTCATAAACAAGAAAAATTCAAACAAAATTTACTTGACCTTGAGAGTGGTGATCTGTTTGACCCCACAATTCATAAAGGAAGGAGCCGTTCGCGAAAAAATAGACGGAGAAGCAACAGCTCAGCCAATACTAAGTCTACCCGTAAACAATACTCCTCCACGGACAGCGATAGTGAACGTAGGGACCTCTCGGTGACTTTTTTAGAGAGAGACCAATCACCAACAGATCACCCCCCAACTGCCATAGGGAAGAACCAAACAATAGGAAAAGGGAAAATACCCCCAGACTCACCCCCAGGTCATCAGGGAAGAACAAGGGAAATTCGCAAAAGCCAGAGACAGGTGAGGAAGAAAACACACAGGACATAGACATCCAGAAATCAACAGAGGACTCACACACAGATATGAAGGTAGTTAATTTGACCAATTTTCCCCTGAACCAACATCATCTTTCTCTACTTAATAAGGGTCTCTCATTCTCCCCTAAATCAGGGATGAATGAATTTGAAGTGTACAAGGACATCTCCCTCTACTTAAGAAAAGTTCTGTTTAGATACTGGCATCTATCTAAACATAATAAGACCAAACAGGACCCCCAAAACAAAGAGGAAAGGGAAGCTTTGGATGCACTTGTTTCACTTCTAATGGAAAATGAGGACTCCGATCCGGATTCCGAGGTGCCCCCAATGCAGGTTGCCCTTGCCCGCACCGCCAATCTATCCATTAAATCGAATAAAATGCCCCCTCTATCCAAACATAAAGCCATTGAATTCTTCCTGGCACAGGTTAAAAGAGACCTATCCATGGTCAATTGGAAATATAGGGGCTTGGATAACCTTACTAGGGATGAGAGAAAGGCCCTAAGAGAACTAGAGGAGACCCCTGGTATTGTAATTAAAGGCAGTGACAAAGGGGGCAACCTAGTCCTCCTTACTGAGGACCAATACGAAAATGAAGTACTTAGACTTCTAGATGATAAACTCACCTATCACAAATTGGATATAAACCCCTTCCCCGGAATCATCAAAGAACTTAATTACCAGCTGAGTCTGGCTTTGGAAGAAAAACTAATCACCAAAAAGGAGTTTAATTTTCTCAGGGTGTCTGAGTTTAATACACCCACCTTCTACATCATACCGAAGCTCCATAAATCCCTAACAAATCCCCCCGGTAGGCACATCGTATCGGCAGTGAATGGTCCCCTTGAAAAAACGGGTAAATTTATTGATGCACTAATCAAGGAATTGGTATCTGACTTACCCTCATATGTACAGGACACTGGGCATGTATTATCTCATTTAGAGAACGTGGTCCTACCGGAGGGATCAATGTTAGTTGGAATTGATGTTGAATCCTTATACACATCAATTCCCCACACCTGGGGATTGAAAGCAACTCATTTCTTTCTCGATAAGAAATTTCCTGACCTGGGACATCAAAATGAATTTATTTGTGATCTGCTCAGATTTCTGTTGGAACATAATTGCTTTCAGTTCATGGGGTCCTACTATCGACAAATCAGAGGCACCTCAATGGGTGCACCGTGGGCTCCATCCTATGCATGCCTCCATCTGGGCATGTGGGAGGAGGAATGTGTCTACCACTCGCCGATGTACCTCAGCCATAGTCGCGTCTGGCTGAGGTACATCGATGATGTATTTATGGTATGGGCGGGTACAGAACAGGAACTGGTGCTATTTATGGACGAACTCAACATCAATGACAGAAACATTAGGCTTACCTATACAGTCCATCAGCATACCCTCTCTTTTTTGGACCTTACCCTTATCGCTAGCAATGGGAGGATTAGTACCAAAACGTACAGAAAACCAACAGCAGCGAATACGCTCCTCCAGGCAACCAGTGATCATCCTAGATCGCTGATCAGAGGGATACCTGTGGGCCAGTTCCTTCGCATTCGCAGAAACTGTTCCACACAACAAGACTTTGACATTGAAGCCAGGGACCTATATGATAGATTCCGAGACAGGGGCTACTCCCATGGTGTTATTAGAACAGCAAAAGAGCTGCCCAGACTGATCGACAACAACTTCTTACAAAAAGAAAAAAATCTAGGGCCTCCAATAATGACTATGGGCCCCTTAGGATTATTACCAAGTATGGTTCCCAATGGAAACAGATTCGGACCATACTTGATAACCACTGGCACATCCTTTCGGACTCCCCTATACTGGGTGAAATAGTAGGTGAACGCCCTCTCCTTACTGCCCGACGGTCCCGGAACCTCAGGGATCACCTGATCCACTCCGAATATTCGAGGTCACACAGCCAAAATTGGCTTACTCAACTTCCACCTCTTAAAGGCATGTTCAAATGCGGCAGATGCAGCATATGCAAGTATGTGGAACGCACTGACGTGTTCACTGGTTCTGATGGTCAGAAACAGTTTAGAATTCATAACTTTATCAACTGTAATACCACACGAGTGGTCTACATGATCACCTGCCCATGTGGCAAAAAATATGTGGGAAAAACAAAAAGAAAACTTAAGACCAGAATCAGTGAACACGTACAGAGCATCCTCAATAGAGACGACGAGCGCCCCATTTCCCTACATTTCCTTGATCATCATGGGGGGGACCCTACGGGACTTACTGTCAAGGGTATTTATAAATTAAATCTCCCCCTTAGGAGGGGTGACTTCGACAGAATTCTCTGTCAGAAAGAAAAAATGTGGATATATACCCTTGACAGTATGTCCCCACATGGGTTAAATAATGAATGCAATTTATCAGTATTCCTTACAACCTAGTTCTTGGAGGAAAATCCTCATGTCTCTCCGTTATAATTTTGATCACCATTTTCAAGTTCAGATTACCATATTTTCTTCCTTTTCCCTTTCACCTTTTATTTCTCTTTTCCCTGGCCCCCACCCCCCCTCCCCCCCCCCTTTTTCCCCCTTTCCTTCCCCCTCCCTTTCTCATTCTCTCCTTTATTTTATTTTTTCCCCCTCCCTCCCCTTCCTTTCCACACCACGTTCCTGGTGGTGGTACTGCACCCATGGACTGGCCCACTTCACTATTATTACTAGTATTATGTGTTGTTGTTTTCTCACTTGAATGGCTGTCTATCTGTTGCGCAGGCGCCCAATTAGCGGCTATCTGACGTATCTACGTCTTCAATTGGCATCTCTACTTAAGCCGCCTACTGCAATTACTGCGCATGCTCTGAAGAAATCCTTTACGGATGAAACGCGTCAGCATGACGCCATCACGTCTGGTGTAGCACCCGTACAGATCCACCCACTAGCCCCTGGGATCTGATTCGCCACTGCTGAAGTCACTCAAGCCCGGTCGAACGTCCGGTGATAGCCCCGCAGCATGGAACCAGGAAGTAACTAGGACACAATTGCGGCTTCACTCCGCTAACAGGCGGTACGCCTTTCAAATCCCCCCACTTTTACTTACCTGGCGGGCGTCTACCGATATGGACCCATTGGCCACCTTATCATGACCAGATGATGACCAAGCACCTGGAGGATTGGACTGCTTCACTTACCTGCAGTATCTGGATATCCATGGCTTGGTGAGATCGCATCTTTTTACACGCTGCTGTTATACTTCCATAGCCACACAGGTGCACCATCATCCCCTGCACTCTTGCTCAGCACTGACATAGCGGTACATGCATGTCTTTTACTACAGTCGACCTCCATTTGTCAGCGCTACCCCCAGCAAAGTGTGTATACCTATCTGCAGTCATATCTGGGCTTGCTACCGGCAGTGTATATTGCGGACTCCCTCCTATTTAAGGCCATACACCGTCACTTATTGGCTTTCCATTCTTACTCAGCTCCATTTCACAAGAGACTTTTAGTCCAGCTGGCCAATTTCATGTGTATGTATGTGGTGTGGTGGCCATCTGCATGTTGTGCTTTTTGTTTCAGACAACGTTGTCAATTTTAATTGGTATTAGTTGGTATTGGTTCATTTATTGTCAATTTTTGACTCTATCTGGTGTATATGTGGTATTATTTTACATAATTTGTCTACATTAAACATTTATATTTTTGCTAATTATGCCTGTTCCTCACTGAAGAATTCTTTGCACCCCTCATCTTTGTTTTCTGTTATGCTCTCCAATTCAGAGGAACACATCCACCTATATTAGTTTGGATGTTAGCAGTTATTAGCATATGTAGGCAGACTCTACCTGGGTAATTCCCTTTCTGTCTACAGCTACAGGTATTTAAAGCAAAGTGTTTGCTTCATTATTTCTCTCTTTTTGTCTCCCTATGTATGAAGGCTCTAAAATTCCATTACTCTAGTAATGACCACCCTGTAGACTTACTGCGCTCGATCCACAATGCTAAGAACTTTTTTCTTCCTTTATGTTCATATTTCAAGTGAAAGCTGAGGCTGCGATTCAGCAGGGAGAGCTGGTGTGTGCATGTGTCATTCAGACTCACTTTTCATGTATGACGAGTCAACAGATGCAGAACACCTTCTGTATTATTGATTCTGCTGGGAAACAGGGGGCCACGAGCTGGACCTGTACTATTTACACAGAAACACAGGCCGAGGAGAGAGACGAGCGCAGAACGGCAGATATAAAACATCTGATATTTCATGACTTTATCCATCTCTCTCTGTGCAATCAACATAGATAACCAACACATACCATTGTGCATTAACGCACTGCTGCCAGCAAGTCAGTAAAAGGCACAAAAAGCTAATAGGGAATGGACCGAGGGAGATGCGGTCTAGGCTTTAGGCTATGTTTGCACTTGTGGCAATGCACAAAAATCATAATCTTAATTCTTAACCACTTCAAGACCACCCCATAACAGATATACTGCTATAGGGCGGCGCTCCTGTTGTGTATGGTTTGAAAATATGTTGTCAAAAGTATTGGGAAACCTGCCATTACAAGCACATAGACTTAAATGGCATCCCAGTCTTAGTCCGTAGGGTTCAATATTGAGTTGGCCCACCCTTTGCAGCTATAACAGCTTAAACTCTTCTGGGAAGGCTGTCCACAAGGTTTAGGAGTGTGTAAGGAAGGGACACACACTCCTTTACACAGGACACAGCTGAGGCTGTCAATCACAGGCTGTGTGCAGGAGCTCCCTTCCCTGTCATCTTTTTTCTCTTGGTGTCAGGAAAACTTGTCAGAAGTGACTCATGCTGATAGCAGAGGAACAAAGCAGCAGACAGAAATGACACTTAGTGCTCTTAATTGAGACAAGTACACACTATAGAGCAGTGGTCTCTAAACTGGGGGGCGCATTCAGCCCCTTGTTTTGCCTTTATCTGGCCCTTGGGGCACTATTTCTCCCACTGATGCCAATGATGGGGCACCATTCCTCCCAATGACACCAACAATGGGGCACTATCCCCCACATTAGAACAAATGATGGAGTGTTGATTACTCCTATTAACGGCATGGCATCTTCTACTCCCACCAGCCACACTCCGGCCCCCCTAAACCTTGAAGGACTGTAAACTTGCCCTTTGTTTAGAAAGTTCGAGGACCCCTGTTATGGAGGGATATGCTTTGTTCATATTTCATATCTGAGGTTTACACCTACTGTAAACAATCAATTTTTACTACTTCTGGCCAACAGGTACATCTCCCGCCTCTTGATCGTGTTTACCAAGCTAACCTTAACTACTTTGTTTAAAAAAAAAAGGGTCCATGTTTTTTACACGGTTGCATAGCTGAAGCCCAGATGTACCTGAATAATGACAAAATGATGTGGACACCCCTCCTAAATATTGAGTTCCGTTGTTTCTATTGAAGGGTACTGTTAATGTTACAGTATTCAAAGACATTTTAGGCAATGGTGGCTACAATTTTGAGAATGTGCTTTTCTGTTCCAGCATGACTGTGCCCTATAACTAGCTCCATAAATACATGGTTTGATGAGTTTGGTGTGAAGGAACTTGAGTGGCCTTCACAGAGCCCTGACCTCAACCCTACTGAACATCTTTGGTTGAGTTGCAAAACCGAGCTAGGTCTTCTCACCCAACATCAGTACCTGACCTCACGAAGGTTTGGTTAATCTTGGGAAATCTTCTGGAAAGCCTTCCTAGAAGATTGAGGACTCTTACAGCCAACAATGCAGGGACAACTCTCCGTGGTTTTGGAACGGGATATCTATCAAGCAGATCTATGTGTGATAGTCAGGTCTCCAGAAACTCCAGATATAAGAGGCAAGGGAATAATTTTACAATAGTTACCAAGACATTAGATTTAAAGTATAGCTTAAGGCAGCATTTTTGTGGTTTTGGATAAGGGGGACTAGAACACCTGCCATTTTTTTTTCGCACTCTGTGCCTCCTGTATACCCCGCCTACATTTACCGTGGGAAAACGCAAACCGTAGCAAAATTGCGGCAAAAGGCTTTATGTACACTAGCAGTTCCTAAACTTGAGTTTAGCCGTTTTTGGTGTTTTTTTTGACAAAGCTCCTAAACTCAACTCCAAAAAAGCCCATCTACACATAAGCCTTTAGCAGAGTTTAGGAGCTGCCACAGTTAGGGGAGCCTCAACCTCCCTCTCCTGAATGCGAATCGGGCTCAGGATAGGAATGTTTTGACTGCCAGCCATGGGAAAATGCAAACTGTGGCAAAACTGTGGTGAAATCGCAGCATGATGTCGCTGCAGTTTGTGTTGTCCTGCAGCCGCAGTAAATGAAGGCCAAGTGTACATAAAGCTTTATGCCGCGTACACATGAGCAGACTTTTCGACCGGACTGTTCTGATGGACCAAGTCCGGCGGACAATTTGACCGTGTGTGGGCTCCATCGGACCTGCAGCCGACTTTTTCAGTCGACAATCTGACGGACTTTAGTTTTGGAACATGTTTCAAACCTTTACGTCGGAACTCCGCCGGACCCAGTTCCTATTGAAGAGTCCGTTCGTCTGTATGCTAGTCCGATGGACGAAAACCGACGCTAGGGCAGCTATTGGCTACTGGCTATCAACTTCCTTATTTTAGTCTGGTTGTACATCATCACGTACGAATCCGTTGAACTTTGTTGTGATCGTGTGTAGGTAAGTCCGTTTGTTCGGAAAGTCCGTCGGAAGTCCGTCGGATAGACCGTCTGACCAGTCCGGTCGAAAAGTCCGCTCGTGTGTACGTGGCATTAGACTTGGTTCACACCTATGCATTTTGTTGTTGATCTGTTTCTGCAGTGCTTTTTGTGGTGCGTTTTTGGCGCATTTTTCACGCGGTTTTTGATGCGTTTTGTGTTTTGCAATTTTTATACTTTTTTTTGGCCAATTTGTTGTTGGGTGAATTAAAAAAAGCAAAACGCAAATCACTGTAAAATCGTGGCAAAATTGCGGCAAAAACACACTACCTGCTTTTCTGCAGCTTCTCTTTTAAGTCTATTGAACCAAAAATGCACCGTTTTGCTTTAAAAAAAAGTCCAAAAATGCAGCAGTTGAAAAAAGCATAGATGTGAACGTGTTCCATTGGAAACCATGTTAAATGGACTGTAGTGCATTTCTCCAAAAAGCATTAAAAAATGCATAGGTGTGAACCAAACCTTAGCCTCCGGTCACACCAGTGCGACTTTGTGACAGTTTCAAGTTGCATGACAAGTCGCACCCTATTGTCTGCATTGGAAGTGTGACCGGGGTGTCAGGGATATTCACCATCTCTATTTGTCCTGTTTACTGTTATCACCGAGAGAGAACGTGAAAGAAAATCACAAGTTTTGGGTTGCCACTGGAATAGAGGGGAAATCTTTCAATGGGGACACTAGTTCTGGTGACATCCAGAGATTTCCTCAATTTGGAGGGATTTTCTCTCACTTCCTGTTTTGGCAATGAAACAGGAAGTGGAGGGAAATTTCCCGATGGGATGCAGCAAAAAAAGGGGAAATCTTGCCAATGGGACACAGATAGAAAAAAAAATAGACAGGGGTTATAGCCCTTATTCTAGCCTTTAGTTCTACTTCATGTTTAAAAAAAAAAAGAATTTTGTAATATTATAAAAAAAGGTTTTACTGCGTGTCACCTGCATAATGCTCATTATTGGGATCTGTTTAGTACCCACAGCATTGCTCATAAATACATTGTGTCTGATATTGATTCATAATAATAGGAGAGATATCAGTAACCAATAGAGTGACATTGGTCAATAAGCTGTTATTCCTTGTGTAATAGTCTGCCTGATATTTCCAGACTCAGATTATTAAGAACAAATCAATTCTTTCAAAGGTGACATTTCTGAAGGATCGGTCTGCAATAAGGAATGGAAGTTGAAAAGATAATAAGTACCCGGTTTAATTAAAATAGAAGGTTTTAATGATTGTTCTATTTAATAAGAAAGTGCAATTTGTAATAACTATAACAACCAGTTCAGGACCAGGCCTATTTCTGACATTTGTTGTTTACAAGTAGGGATGGGCCGAACGACCCCCTGTTCGGTTTCCACCAGAACTTTCGAACACCGTTTGGAACCGAAGAACGAACCCTGTTGAAGTCTATGGGACACGAACATGAAAGTGTCCATTTTGAAGGCTTGTATGCAATTATTGGGCATACAATGGTTATGGGGGTCCGGGTCCTGCCCTGGAGGACATGTATCAATGAAAAAAAGTTTGTAAATTTATTGATGCTTAAAGTGAAACATAAAAATGAAAAATTCCTTTTAATATAGTGCCTGTGGGGTCCCCTTAGTCTACCTGTAAAGTGACACATCTGTACTGTGTATAGAAGCTGCTGCAGCAATAATTGCATTTATAAAGCCCAAAAAATGACTTTTTCCCTGCAAGCTTTCTTTATTTTGTAAGCAACGGCTTGGGGAGCCAGTGTGTTTGATGAGGCTACAAAGTAGTGCATGGAGAACAAGATTAGAGATTTTTTTGAATAAATTCTGGTGTCTCTTCCACAGACTTTGGATAGAAGTAACAGGTATGGAAAAATTGGTCTTTGGGTGTCGGTGGCGCTTTCACACAGTAACCCTATAGAGGTAATCTTGATGAAAGCAAGAACTGGCCTTGCTGTCAAAAAATTGCAATGATATGCACAGTGGCGGCTGGTGAAGTTTTAGAATGGGAGGGGGCCAGACCCTGCCCTTCCTTTTTTACCCCTCCCTCTTCTCAGAAGCCACACCCCTTGTTATAATTCGGGGCAGGGCATTCATTTGTAGGCGTGGCATCGCAAAAAATTGGCGTGGTTTCAGAGAAATAGTGGGCGTGGCTTAAAGTGGCATGGCTCTATGGGGGTGTGGTTAGAGTCTGAAATGAACAAGGGATGGAGGGAGAGGGAGGGAGATGGAGAGAGAGGGAGGGAGAGGAAGGGAGAGAGGGAGAGAGAGATGGAGATGGAGGGACAGCAGGCCCATATCCTACACCACAATAGAAATATGTGTATTCCAGAAAGTTTAAAAATCAGCAGACAAAGATACTCCAAACACCTGGTGTTAGCGCTTTAATCATCCTGGCACCATGATTGTTATGGTGTCAGGATGATTGAAGCGCATTATTTCTATTATTACATTGTAATATAAAATTAAATCATTCCACTCACAATAATACAGAATCAGTGGGAGCCCTGAGTGTGTCACCTGCCATGTCGCCTGCCACCAGATGCCATCAGATGCCCCCAACGAAGTCTGTCCTTACATTAGGTGCCCCCAGCAGAGTCCGTCCTTACATCAGGTTGCCCCAGCAGAGTCCCTCCCTACATCACTGTCCCCAGCGGAGTCTATCCTCACATCAGGTGGCCCCAGCAGAGTCCTTCCTTAAATCAGGTGACCTCAGCAGAGTCCGTCCGTACATTAGGTGCCCCCAGCACAGTCCGTCCTTACATCAGGTGCCCCCAGCAGAGTCCGTCCTTACATCAGGTGCCCCCAGCAGAGTCCGTCCTTACATCAGGTGCCCCCAGCAGAGTCCGTCCTTACATCAGGTGCCCCCAGCAGAGTCCGTCCTTACATCAGGTGCCCCCAGCAGAGTCCGTCCTTACATCAGGTGCCCCCAGCAGAGTCTGTCCGTACATCAGGTGCCCCCAGCAGCGTCCGTCCTTACATCAGGTGTCTCCAGCAGAGTCAATCCTTACATCAGGTGCCCCCAGCAGAGTTCGTCCTTACATCAGGTGCCTCCAGCAGAGTCGATTCTTACATCAGGTGCCCCCAGCGGATTCCATCCCTATATCAGGTGCCCCCAGCAGAGTTGCAGCATCCCTGCTCCCCGGTCCAGCCCACCTCTGGGCGTGACACTGCCTGTGACTAGCAGATATCTGCCCACAGCATGTAATTGCCAGAAACTAATAAAGATGTGCTTTCAAATATATATTTGTATGACAATTTAAAGCAGTTTTAGTAATACTCTGTATTCCAAAGTCTGTTTTTTTTTGTGTTTTTTTTGCATATGTGACCAGCAGCAGAGGACTAGAAGCTCCTGCTTATACTTCCCTGCAGACAGGCTGGGATAGAGCTGGGTCATGTGACAGCTGGATATCGATTAGGAAAAAGGTACTTCGATATTTTTTTTTTGTTATTAAAAAAATTACAGTGCCATCATCTATACACAGAAATAGAAGAGACCATATAAATTATACATTGTGTGTTTGGTATCACTTTAAAGCAGGGCGGGAGGGCAGAGGAAAATACCAAATCCTCTAAGTAAACAAGTTGTAATGGCCCTAAATCACCACTAGATGTTAGCATACATCAACACAATAGTAGCTTGATGCTGTTCAACAACACAAAAAATAAAAAAATACAAATAGAATAGGACACAGGTAATGGGTTAGAAAAAATAATTGAGAGACATCTATCCAGAGACTGAATACTGAATATTCATAAACCATATATTGTAAGCTCCTGTATAGTGATTGTCTCATGTATTGTTAGACTCCTGGATAGTAATTGTCTCATGTATTGTTAGACTCCTGGATAGTAGATTGTCTCCAATAGCAAATGTCAATGTACTTGTAACTGATAATTCTCAATAACAAAGAGTGTTTGTTGCTCATCCAGATATTCACTCCAAATTCTAAAAAAAAGAGCATATGTCATATGTATGTTAGTGTGATCGTCATTGACAATCAGGTTGACATACATATGATGCATGCAATTTTTCGTCTTTTGAAGTAAATAAGTAAATATCTGCACGAGCAACAAAACATTCTTTGTTATTGGAAATTATCAACCACAAATACTTTGACGTTTGCCATTGGAGGCAATCTACTATCCAGGAGTCTAACAATACACAAGACAATTACTATCCAGGAGCATACAATAAATGGTCTATGATCATTCAGTATTCAGTCTCTGGGGAGATGTTGCTCAAATATTTTTTTTTTTATTACACATTACCTGCATGGTTCAATTTGCAGATAAAAGCACTCTAAAAGCACCGATCGTTGTGCTCTGAAGTGGTGCTTTATATTCGGTCTTGCATGTCTAGCTTGTGATCTTACCACCGTATCATCTATCTGGAGCTATCTTGGCCATACTGTTGAAGGACACTTTACATACGATCTCATTGTAATTTACCGTTTAAAATATTTTTGGGATTACATACCTATGAAGTGTAAATATACAGTATATACAGTGCCTTGAAAAAGTATTCATACCCCTTGAAATTTTCCACATTTTGTCATGTTGCAACCAAAAACGTAAATTTATTTTATTGGGATTTCATGTGATAGACCAACACAAAGTGGCACATAATTGTGAAGTAGAAGGAAAATTATAAATGGTTTTCAAAATGTTTTACAAATAAATATGTGAAAGGTGTGGCCAGGCATGTACTGGCCATCGGGACTACCAGGAGATTCCCGGTGGGCCGATGGCTCAGTGGGCCAGTCAGGTGCGGTCCAGGAGCCACTTCTCTCTGACAGTGAGAGATCGCAATTTCACTCCTGTCAGGAGGAGCAGCTTCCATCACTTGCTGGAGAGAGCATTAGGCGTTATGCTCCCTCCAGCCTGCAGGGGGAGATAGACCAATGGTAGACTTTCCTTCCTCTCTCCCCTAATCACTTGTTATCACATGACTGGAGAGAGGAACAAGAAGCTGCCTTCAAAACTGTGAGTACATGTAGGAGGGGGAGGAGAGGGAGGACACACTGATGTGAAGTGGACTGCTGATGGGGGCTCTGATGTGAAAGGCTTCTGATGGGACACACTGATCTGAAGGGAGCTGCTGGTGGGGACTCTCTGATGTAAGGGGGATTCTGTTGGGGACGCTCTGATGTAAGGGGGATTCTGTTGGGGACACCCTGATGTAAGGGGGATTCTGTTGGGGACACCCTGATGTAAGGGGGACGCTGTTGGGGACACTCTGATGTAAGGGGGCTGCTGATTGGGACTCTCTGGTGTAAGGGGGATTCTGTTGGGGACACTCTGATGTAAGGGTAGACGCTGTTGGGGATGATGTAAGGGGGACGCTGTTGGGGACACTCTGATGTAAGGGGGACGCTGTTGGGGACACTCTGATGTTAGGGGGCGCTGTTGGGGACACTCTGATGTAAGGGGGACGCTGTTGGGGACACTCTGTAAGGGGGACGCTGTTGGGGACACTCTGATGTAAGGGGGGCGCTGTTGGGGACACTCTGATGTAAGGGGGATGCAGTTGGGGACACTCTAATGTAAGGGGGACGCTGTTGGGGACACTCTGATGTAAGGGGGATGCTGTTGGGGACACTCTGATGTAAGGGGGGCGCTGTTGGGGACACTCTGATGTAAGGGGGCGCTGTTGGGGACACTCTGATGTAAGGGGGACGCTGTTGGGGACACTCTGATGTAAGGGGGACGTTGTTGGGGACACTCTGATGTAAGGGGACGCTGTTGGGGACACTCTGATGTAAGGGGGACGCTGTTGGAGACACTCTGATGTAAGAAGACGCTGTTGGGGACACTCTGATGTAAGGGGGACGCTGTTGGAGACACTCTGATGTAAGAAGACGCTGTTGGGGACACTCTGATGTAATGGGGCGCTGTTGGGGACACTCTGATGTAAGGGGGACGGTGTTGGGGACACTCTGATGTAATGGGGCGCTGTTGGGGACACTCTGATGTAAGGGGGATTCTGTTGGGGACACTCTGATGTAAGGGGGGCGATGTTGGGGACACTCTGATGTAAGGGGGGGCGCTGTTGGGGATACTCTGACGTAAGGGGGCGCTGTTGGGGACACTCTGATGTAAGGGGGCGCTGTTGGGGACACTCAAAATTAAAGTGGGCCGATCATGAGGAAGTCCAGGACCAAATTTTTGTCTCAGTCCAGCCCTGGGTGTGGCGTGCATTTGTATTCATCCCCCTTTACTCTGATACCCCTAACTAAAATCTGGTGGAACCAATTGCCTTCAGAAGTCACCTAATTGGTAAATAGAGTCCACCTGTGTGTAATTTAGGCTTTATGTACATGGGACGTTGTTCAACCTCTCCTGAACGATTTAACTTGACAGCTAGAAACCGGCGTCTAAAAACGGCCACTTTTAGCCGCGTTTAGCCAAAAATTAAAAAACGCCTGTAAACGAAACACGGCTAAACGTGATTTACCGCGTTTAGCCACGTTTGGCATTTGAAATGCCTCTAAACACAGCTTCTGAACGCATTTTTAATGGGTTCCAAAAAAAGCCTCTAAACGCACCTACCTAGAAACGACTATAAACGAACCTGTGTACATGTACTGAGATAACACAGAGGAGAGTTCAGGAGCAGTTGAAAAAAAATGCCCAACTGCTCCTAAACGTCCGTCCACCAGCAGCAGTGTACACGAGGCCTTAATCTCAGGATAAATACAGCTGTTCTGTGAAGCTTTCAGAGGTTTGTTAGAGAGCCTTAGTAAACAAACAGCATCATGAAAGCCAAGGAACACATCAGACAGGTCAGGGATAAAGTTGTGAAGTTTAAAGCAGGTAGAAGGGAAATGCCACTCACCGAATTTCCGGACCTTTTGCATTTGCTCCCACCCTACATGATTGAATCCAGGTGCAGGCTCTGCGCACGTCTATGAGAATGAAGGGATCCTGGACTGCCGCACTCCGGAAAAAGACATCTTTATTGTAGTTTGTAAAATCCAACAAACATCACCTCATAAAGACAATACAGAGAGCAATAGCTAACGCGTTTCACATCAATGGATGCTTACTCATAGCTATGGCTATGAGTAAGCATCCGTTGATGTGAAATGCGTTAGCTATTGCTCTCTGTATTGTCCGTATGAGGTGATGTTTGTTGGATTTTACGAATTACAATAAAGATGTCTTTTTCTGCAGTCCAGGATCCCTTCATTCTCAAGTTTAAAGCAGGGTTAGGTTATAAAAAAAAATATGTCAAGCTTTGAACATCTCACGGAGCACTGTTCAATCCAGCATCTGAAAATGGAAAGAGTATGACCCAACTGAAAACCTACCAAGACATGGCCGTCCACCTAAACTGACAGGCTGGGCAAGGAGACCATTAATCAGAGAAGCAGCCAAGAGGCCCATGGTAACTTTGGAGGAGCTGCAGAGATCCACAGCTCAGGTGGGAGAATCTGTCCACAGGTCAACTATTAGTCGTGCACTTCACAAATCTGGCCTTTATGGAAGAGTGACAAGAAAAAAGACATTGTTGAAAGAAAGCCATAGGAAGTCATGTTTGCAGTTTGCGAGAAGCCATGTGGGGGACACAGCAAACATGTGGAAGAAGGTGCTCTGGTCAGATGAGACCAAAATTGAACTTTTTGGCCTAAAAGCAAAATGCTATGTGTGGCGGAAAACTAACACTGCACATCACCCTGAACACACCATCCCCACCGTGAAACATGGCAGTGGCGTCGCAAGGGGGGTGCGGGGGGTGCGGTCCGCACCGGGTGACACCCGCCAGAGGGGTGATACCCGCGGGCAGCGGCACCGCTAACGCCGCACGGTCCTCACCCCCTACCCTGATCTCTCGAATGATCTCTCCCTGTCTCACACAGCGGAGCAGATCAAAGCTGCCTCCCACATCTACACAGGAAGAGGAGGAGGGAGTCCAAGGGACACGCTGCTGTGCCTACTCTGCACTGTTCTGAGGTTTGTAAAAATGTAATGCAAATGGACATGTGCTGGGGGGCGCTATGGGAGGGGAGGGTCTACACTGGCACTGATGGAGGGGGTGGTCTGCACTGAGGTGGGCCTGCACTGATGGATAGGGGGTCTGCACTGAGGGGGGTCTGCACTGATGGAGGGGGGTCTGCACTGATGGTGGAGGGGTGTCTGCACTGATGGAGGGGGGTCTGCACTGATGGAGGGGGTCAGCACTGATGGAGGGGGGTCTACACTCATGGAGGAGGGGTGTCTGCACTGATGGAGAAGGGGGTGTCTGCATTGATGAAGGGGGTCTGCACTGATGGAGGGGGTCTGCACTGATGGAGTGTCTATACTGATGGAGGGGGGTCTGCACTGAGGGGGTCTATACTGATAGATGGGGGTCCGCACTGAGGGGGGTCTGTATTGAGGGAGAAGGGTCTGTACTGAGGGGGTGTATACTGATGAGGGGGGTCTACATTGAGGGGGTCTAAACTGATGGAGGGGGGTCTGCACTTTGTGGGGGGGTCTGTACTGAGGGAGGAGGATCTATACTGCTGGAGGGGCTATCTGTACTTAGTGGGGGGGGTCTTTACTGAGGGAGGGGGGTCTCTACTCAAGGGGGACCATAGTTGGTGGAGGGGGGGTGACACCAATTTTTTTCCGCGCCGGGTGACACCAGCTGTAGTGACGTCACTGAAACATGGTGGTGGCAGCATCATGTTGTGGGGATGCTTTTCTTCAGCAGGGACAGGGAAGATGGTCAGAGTTGATGGGAAGATGGATGGAGCCAAATACAGGGCAATCCTAGAAGAAAACCTGTTATGCCCCATACACACAATAGGATTTTCCGACAACAAAACCATGGATTTTTTTCCGCAGGATGTTGGCTCAAACTTGTCTTGCATACACACGGTCACACAAATGTTGTCGGAAGTTCCGAACGTCAAGAACGCGGTGACAAACAACACGTACAACGAGCAGAGAAAAATGAAGTTCAATAGCCAGTGGGGCTCCTTCTGCTTGATTCCGCGCATGCGTGGAATTTTGTGCGTTGAACTTATGTACACACGATCGGAATTTCCGACAACAAATTTTGTTGTCGGAAAATTTGGGAACCTGGTCCGACAACAAATGTTCTATGGAGCATACACACGGTTGGACTTTCCAACAACAAGCTCACATCCAACATTTGTTGTCAGAAAATCCTATCGTGTGTACAGGGCATTAGAGTCAGCAAAAGACTTAAGACTCGGGGAAGAGATTCACCTTCCAGCAGGGCAACGACCTTAAACATACAGCCAGAGCTACAATGGAATGGTTTAGATCAAAGCATATTCATGTGTTAGAATGGCCCAGTCAAAGTCCAGACCTAAATCCAATTGAGAATCTGTGGCAAGACTTGGAAATTGCTGTTCACAGATGCTCTCCATCCAATCTGACAGAGCTTGAGATGTTTTCCAAAGTAGAATGGACAAATATTTCACTCTCTAGAAGTGCAAAGCTGGTAGAGACACCCCCAAAAAGACTTGCAGCTGTAATTGCAGTGAAAGGCGGTTCTACAAAGTATTGACTCAGGGGGGCGCCATACAAATGTACCCCACACTTTTCACATATTTATTTGTAAAAAATTTTGAAAACCATTTATTATTTTCCTCCCACTTCACAACTATGTGCCACTTTGTGTTGGTATATCACATAAAATCTCAATAAAATACATTTACGGTTTTGGTTGTAACGTGACAAAATATGGAAAATCTCAAGGGGACAGACACTCTGCAGACACTTTATGTGTACCCACATGTGATCAGTAAAAATTTGTATAATAACTTAGATATATTGTTTTTTAATTTAAATAGTATTATACTGCGCGGCACTGTGGAATATCAAATTATAAACATAAGAATGATGCATTTTAGTTACATGTATTGTTTTTAGAAGCTAGGCTTCCCCTAATAAAATGCTAATGAAATCATTGGACTGGTTCATGAGCTCAGGAATAGATGCAACAGGAAGTAGGCAAAAGGACTTGAAACACAACCCTTGTGCTCAAGACAAAGGAGCATTACTGGCAACAGTTTTGTGGGTCTCCAAGAAGCAAGAAGCAGTCTGGAAGATCCTGGATCCTGGAAAACGACTCCATCATAAGGAAAAACTGAAAATAGGAATGACACCCACCCAAGTTAAATAACTTTTAGTGTATCCCTCTTGCATACATTATCCATGGATAGATAGTTTGTGCATGTGCATATTGTATGCATATTTTGTAATAATTTGTATGTCATGAATTGTTTTTCTAGAGAATGTATTCACTAATTCCATCTAGTGTTCTCTAGATTTATTACATTGTATCTCTTGTTACAAAGACATAGGAAGCAAAGGAAATTCATACAGTGCCTTGAAAAAGTATTCATACCCCTCAAAATGGAAATGTTCCACATTTTGTCATAAATAATTGAAGAATGGTGTGCTTATTCCAACATTTATACAAAGAAAATAAATATGTGACATAACCATATTAATTGCACAAAGTCCCATAAATAAAAAAATAAATAAACAGATGAATGGTCCTCTTGACGGACTAATAGCTTCTTAAAGTGTTCATAATAGTGCTCATCCAAAAAACGTTAAACTTTTCAGTGATATTGATACCACCTCCACCACCGTGTGCAATGTCTGCTCGCCTTAGGGGGTGACCCCACTGGGTCTAGTCGTGCCTTTAAGATGTATATTCCTAGGTGGTCCCAACAGGAACACGCTGCTGTACTGGGTCTCTTCAGAATATCCCTTAGTGTGAAGACACCAGCTGATTTCTCAAAAACTTTCATTGCGCAAAATTGCATGAAAACGTGTATTTAATGTGAATAGCAATAATCCAATCACAAGATTATCATCTTGTACATTGAATAACAACAGGATGTAAATAACCTAGAGGGATACAAGGCTCTTCTCCTCACTGCTACTACCGGGTAACTGAGACACCGGAAGTGACGTCACCGACTCCTCCCGATGCGTTGCGTCACAGATCCTGTGGACTCTGGACTTTATTAATTAGGTGATTTGTGAAGGCCATTGGTTCCACTAGATTTTAGTTAGGGGTATCAGAGTAAAGGGGGCTGAATACAACTGCACGCCACACTTTTCATATATTTATTTGTAAAAAATGTTTAAAACCATTTATCATTTTCCTTCCACTTCACAATTATGTGCCACTTTGTGTTGGTCTATCACATAAAATCCCAACAAAATACATTTATGTTTTTGGTTGTAACATAAGATAATTTGGAAAATTTCAAGGGGTATGACTACTATTTCAAGGCACTGTATGTCTTTGAATAAAAAAATACTTCTGCTTATGTTTTGCCTTTCTTGGATCCCCCCTCCCCATCGTGATCTTGCTACAGACATTTTTAAATAAATGTTTCAGTTTTCATTATATACGATATTTTAGACCCAATTACATAAACTCTGTGCTTTTCTATGCAACACAGGCAGATCACGACTAGTGGGAGGGCTCAGCAGGGTGCTGTACGCAGCTTGCTCCTTCTCTCCCTCTGGGTTTTCTATATGATGTCTATGAAAACAGCTAGCATTCTGCATGATTAGATGAACTACCTTGGAGATAGAAATTAGAGAAGCTGAAAGGTGGAGGGAGTGAAGGACATTATGATTTTGTTATGGGGACCACATACTATAAAGATATGGCAAGTCGTCCAGAACATCATGACAGCCATCAGAAAGGCTGTGCCAGCCGTAAGGACCATGCACATGAAGGTGTACATCTTTAGGCATAGGGGCCTAACTAACTAAATATGCGACAATGGGCACATGCGCACCACGGGTTGCACGTGAGCACTTGGGTATGTCATCTACAGGTACTGGCGCCAAGTGGGCTATTTAAACCTGAGCTCTGCATAGGATTATTGCTGAATAATCTTTCAGTATAAGTTCCTGTTATTCCTCATCCTGAACCACATGCTTGAACTGGCTTTCGTCTAAACTGCTTTTGGATTATCCTCGTCTAACTAAGTCTGCTGCCCATCTCTGTGACCGACCTTGACCAGGATTTCTGATTGATTTTGCTTATCGACTCGGTACCTCACCACCTCCACATTGGCAACTCTGCTTGTTGCTGACCTTGATCCTGCTTACAGTTTGGTATCTTTCTACTCAACTGTTATCAAACTTGGCTTGTGACCCAATGCCACTCACAACTGGACATGGTAAATTCTGGGTGACATTAGTGGATACCAATGCTCCCAGGTTCAAGTCTTCAGTTCCAAGCTTCCAAGCATTGGTGCCCTTCCAGTGCTCTTGTAGACCCTGCTCCAACTTCCAGGGGTGCTCAGGAAAGAATAGTGTGAGAGGCCACCATCAACATCTCAGGATCCTCATACAGCTACATGTAGCCGTATCCCCGTAAGGGCCTCTGATAATAACTGGTTTCCCAAACAGTGCATAGGCCATCAGTCATCCAATCAACAGTCCATTCACATCAGCTCAATAAGCAGTCGAGGGGTTGGCTTTTTAAGATTTATTGCTTGTAGAAACTTGTAACAGGACGCCAAAAAGTGTAACACAATTGGAGGACAATCTTCTCCTTAAATGTGCACCAATGCTGGACAGTCTAAAACCCCCTCAGCTGAAGACCATGAGGTGACTTTTTGAATAGGCTAACACTTCACAGCTGAAGAGCCTGTAGCAAAGTTTTTTGGTTTGCAAAGATGAATATTGGACAGTCTAAGCCAGTTGTCTCCAAACTGTGGCCTGAGGGCCAAATGTGGCCTTTCACTTGCCTCTATCTGGTCCTTGGGGCACTATTTCTCCCACTGATACAAGGCACCCTTCCTCTCATTGACACAAATGATGGGGCACCATTCCTTCCACTGACACAAATGATGGGGCATTATCCCCCCCCACTGATACCAATGAAGCGACACTATTCCTTCTACTGACACAAATGATGAGACATTGATTACTTCCACTGACACTGGGCATTTTCTGCTCCTACTGGACACAATGAAAGGTCCATAAAGACATGGATGAGTGTGTTTGGGGTGGAGGAACTTGACTGGCCTTTACAGAGTCCTGACCTCAACCCAATAGAACACCTTTGGGATAAATTAGAGTAGAGACTGCGAGCCAGTCCTTCTCGTCCAACATCAGTGTCTGACCTCACAAATGCGCTTCTGGAAGAATGGTCAAACATTCCCACAGACACACTCCTAAACCTTGTGGACAGCCTTCCCAGAAGAGTTGAAGCTGTTATAGCTGCAAAGGGTGGGCCAACTCAATATTGAACCCTATGGACTAATGCCCTGTACACATGGTCGGACTTTCCGACGGAATATGTGCGATCGGAGCTTGTTGTCAGAAATTCCGATCGTGTGTGGGCTCCATTGGACTTTTTCCATCGGAATTTCCGACACACAAAGTTTGAGAGCAGGCTATAAAATTTTCCGACAACAAAATCCGTTCGCGTAAATTCCGACCGTGTGTGGACAATTCCAACGCACAAAGTACCACCCATGCTCAGAATAAATTAGGAGACGAAAGCTATTGGCTACTGCCCCGTTTATAGTCCCGGCTTAAGTGTTTTACGTCACCGCGTTCAGACGGATCGGATTTTCCGTCAACTTTGTGTGACCGTGTGTATGCAAGACAAGTTTGAGCCAACATCCGTCAGAAAAAATCCATGGACTTTGTTGTCGGAATGTCCGATCAATGTCCGATCGTGTGTACGCGGCAGGTGTCCCAATACTTTTGACAATATAGTGTACATCTCTATATGTTATGACTGGCCTTTTTTTTATATAATCAGTGATCTAAACTAGATTGGTTCATAGACACAATTTTTTTTTCATTTTTATTTTTTAAATAAGAAAAAAAGTTCATTGTCAATCTGAAGCCACAGCAGGATCCTCAGTCTCAAAGCAGAGAATTTGTAAATCAATCTCCAAATCCTTTCCATAAAAGTCTATTTTAATCACAGTCGGTGGAAAGTGAGGTATGATTTTTCTGTGCACAATGTCAATCAATGACACAACCGCTGGAGTCGGCATCCTGCAAATTCCCTTAATCCTTTCATGTCGCTCTGTCTCCAAGCTGACTATTTTAATGTCATTTGAATTTTAAATGAGTTAAAATAGAAGACTAGTTAAAATGAGAAGAGTTCTGTTACTCTAATATGGTGGAGGGCCTGCAGCTCGGGGGACAATAGTAAGTAGGGTACAATATCACAGTTATGCCGCGTACACACGATCGGACTTTTCGGCTACAAAAGTCAGACAGCCCGCCCGACAGACTTTCGATGGACTTTTGGCTGACTTGCGGCGGACTTTCTAACGAACGGACTTGCCTACATACGATCACACAAAAGTCCGACGGATTCGTACGTGATGACGTACACCGGACTAAAATAAGGAAGTTGATAGCCAATAGCCAATAGCTGCCCTAGCGTGGCTTTTTGTCCGTCGGACTAGCATACAGACGAGCGGATTTCTGGGTCCGGCGTAGTTATGACGTAAAGATTTGAAGCATGTTTCAAATCTAAAGTCCGTCAGATTTACGGCTGGCAAAGTCCGCTGAAAGTCCGGGGAAGCCCACACACGATCGGATTGTCCGCCGTATTTGGTCCGTCGGCGTCCGTCAGACTTTTGTAGACGAAAAGTCCGACCGTGTGTACGCGGCATCACAGTATTAGGGAATCCTGGAAAAATGCAGAGCTAAAAACTATGATCATTTAACTGAAAGATGGATAGCATATCTCCAGATGTTACTCGGTGCAGTGGCTACACTTTTGTTGGAGGACAAGTCTTTAACCCTTTTCCCAGAGGCATTGCTTGAAGCTTGTGGGCCCCAGGGCCGTCTTTAAGGCAGGGCAAAAGGGGCAGCTGCCCTGGGCCCTGTCATTGTTGTGGGGCCCAAAGCAGCTGCCTCATGCTTGCTAACCAGTTTAAATTCCCTTGTCTCTAGAAGTTTTAGTCCCTTGACTTGACTTGACTCACCTGCAGACCCTGTGTTTACATGTAAATAACCAGCATTCTTATGTAAATAGCAGCAGCATTCATATGTAAATAGCTGCATCCGATATAGATATAGCGGCATAGATATGTAAATAAAGGCGGCATTCATATGTATATCATGCCCCCTGCAGTGATGAGATGATGTGCTGTAACCTCTAGCAACCAATCAGTGAGTAGTATTACTGTACAGTAATCTCTAGCAACCAATCAACAAGCAGAAATCATGTGCTGTAACATCTAGCAACTAATCAGTGAGCCGTAATGTGTGCTGTAACCTCTAGCAACCAGTCAGTTAGCGGAAATGATACACTGTAACCTCTGGCAACCAATCGCAATCACTGCCTGATCTGATACAGTAAACTGATTTTATGTCTAGCTGCTATTTATTGTATGTCTCAGAGCAGGTGGAGAGCAAAATTGTATGGGCCGGGGGCCCAAGAAAACCTTTGCCCAGGGTCCAATCAATATTAAAGATGGCTCTGGTGGGCCCTGATGCAAAAGTTGACCTGGGCCCCTCCCCACTACCACCCACCACCAGGGCCGTCTTTAATATTGATTGGACCATGTGCCCGCCCCCGCCCATGCAATTTTACTCTCTACCTGCTCTGAGACATACAATAAATAGCAGCTAGACTTAAAATCAGTTTATTGTATCAGATCAGGCAGCAATTGTGATTGGTTGGCAGTTACAGCATATCATTACTGCTTACTGACTGGTTGCTAGAGGTTACAGCACACATTACAGCTCACTGATTAGTTGCTAGAGGTTACTGTACAGCAAATGATTTCTGCTTGTTAATTGGTTTCTAGAGATTACTGTACAGTATTACTGCTCACAGATTGGTTGCTAGAGGTTACAGCACATCATCTCCTCACTGCAGGGGGGCATGATATACATATGAATGCCGCCTTTATTTACATATCGAAGCCATCGGCCGCAGCTATTTACTTATGAATGCCGCCGCTATTTAAATATGAATGCCGGTTATTTACATGTAAACACAGGGTCTGCAGGTAAGTTATCTGTACACAACAATAAGACAGAGCTGGGCAGCATTAGTACCAGCACTTCACACTGAGATATTGGGACACAGCACACGACTAAAACTTCAAAGGACAAGGGAATTTAAACTTGGATAGTTGGCAAGTATGGGGCAGCTGCTTTGGGCTCCACAACAATGAAAAGGCCCAGGGCAGCTGCCCCTTTTGCCCTGCCTTAAAAATGGCCCTGCCCACCACTTCAACCGTGCATGCAGATACACCCACCACATGCCAAGATACTCAAAGTGGCTTAAGAGTTTGAGTTTCCACACAATATGTGTTGCAATACACTGGCTGATAGGATACCATTGGAAATCCCCATTGGTACCTCTAGTTTATTTGAAAATTAGAACAATATTATTCTCATGGAAAAAATATTTCACATCTTACATATTACAAATCATTTTTATGATAAAAAATGGGACCCCTGGTTCAATCATTCTAAACACTTCTTAAACTCTGAATAATAATACTTTGATGAGAGATCATTGAAAAATATAAGTTGTTTATGGCAGTGGCCATCAACTCCTGTCCTCAGGGCCCACTAACAGGCCAGGTTTGCAAGATAACTGAAATACATCACAGGTGATATCACTTGCTGCTCAGTGATTGCAGTATTCTAGTCTATATCTCCCCAAGGTAATACCTAAAATCTGGCCTGTTAGTGGGCCCTGAGGACAGGGGTTGATGACCACTGGTTTATGGTATTCACGGATATTATGTTATCATGTTAGTCAACTATAAAAAAGTACATCTATCAAGTTTGAGTTTCTATCAGAGTTTGAGTTTCCAGAGTTCCTCCTTACATCAGAGGACAGGGACCCCTGGCAGGTCACTTGGCAGAACTCCTTTCCCATCCCAGCACTATACAGCTCCTCCCCCCACACTACACAGGGCTGAAATCACATTCCTTTACACACAGTCTGTCAGTCTTCAATAGGGGTGCAGAAATTAATCGTTGCATCGATGCATCACGATTCGGGTGTCCCCGATGTGGCATCGATGCATAAGGACCGGAAAATCGATGTCCGGTGACGTCATTATTACTAGCCCCGCCCCTCCCGGGAAAGCGATCCAAGCGTATTTATAAAATGACTTTATTTTTATTAATGTTGTATTACAATGGATGCTGTGCCCCCGCTGTATGTGCTTTTTAAAAAATGATGTCACTTCATACCGAATTTATCCGTAGTACGATCATGTGACTCCCGGCCCGTCCCGCCCCTCTCCGCTCTCCTCTTCCTTCTCCTGAGTCCTGACGTCAGTGGGAAATTCTCAGTCCCGCCCACCTCTCTTCTGATACGATAACTATAGTCAGCGGGCGGGACTGAGAATTCCCCACTGACGTCAGGACTCAGGAGACACGTGAGAGGAGAGCGGAGAGGGGCGGGACGAGCTGGGAGTCACATGATCGTACTACGGAGAAATTCGGTATGAAGTGACATATTTTTTTAAAAAGCACATACAGCGGGGGCACAGCATCCATTGTTATACAACATTTATTAAAAGAAAGTAATTGTGGGGGGTTAGTGATGGCTGCATTTAATAGGCACAGGTGGCTGCGTTTGGGCACAGGTGGCTGCGTTTGGGCACAGGTGGCTGTGTTTGCGTTTGGGCACAGGTGGCTGCGTTTGGGCACAGGTGGCTGCGTTTGCGTTTGGGGACAGGTGGCTGCGTTTGGGCACAGGTGGCTGCGTTTGACGGGCACAAGTGGCTGCATTTGGGCACAGGTGGCTGCATTTGCGTTTGGACACAGGTGGCTGCGTTTGGGCACAGGTGGCTGCGTTTGACGGGCACAAGTGGCTGCGTTTGGGCACAGGTGGCTGCGTTTGGGCACAGGTGGCTGCATTTGACGGGCACAAGTGGCTGCGTTTGGGCACAGGTGGCTGCGTTTGACGGGCACAAGTGGCTGCGTTTGGGCACAGGTGGCTGCGTTTGGGCACAGGTGGCTGCGTTTGACGAGCACAGATGGCTGTGCTTGACGGGCACAGGTGGCTGCGTTTGACGGGCACAAGTGGCTGCGTTTGGGCACAGGTGGCTGCTTTTGATGGGCACAAGTGGCTGCGTTTGACGGGCACAAGTGGCTGCGTTTGGGCACAGGTGGCTGCGTTTGGGCACAGGTGACTGCGTTTGTCGAGCACAGATGGCTGCGTTTGATGGGCACAGGTGGCTGCGTTTGGGCACAGGTGGCTGCGTTTGACGAGCACAGATGGCTGCATTTGATGGGCACAGGTGGCTGCGTTTGGGCACAGGTGGCTGCGTTTGACGGGCACAGGTGGCTGCTTTTTATGGGCACAAGTGGCTGCGTTTGACGGGCACAAGTGGCTGCGTTTGACGGGCACAAGTGGCTGCGCTTGACAGGCACAGTGGCTGCGTTTGATGGGCACAGTGGCTGCATTTGATGGGCACAGTGGCTGTGTTTGATGGGCACAGTGGCTGCATTTGATGGACACAGTGGCTGCGTTTGATGGGCACAGTGGCTGCATTTGATGGGCACAGTGGCTGCGTTTGACGGGCACAGTGGCTGCATTTGATGGGCACAGTGGCTGCATTTGATGGGCACAGGAGGCTGCATTTGATGGGGGAGGTTCAGTATTTTTCAGTTTGCGCCCCCCCAAAAAATTTTGAGCACCAGCTGCCACTGGTCAGATTCTATCCCTCCTGACCTCCCAGCAGTGTGTGTGTGAATCTCTGTACCTTGTAGTGCACCGGATTACTGCACTTTTTAAGGGAGTGAGGGTATTTTCAATTCAAAGCAGAGTTCCAGTCAATTTTTTGTTTATTAGAAGTCAGCTAAAAAAAAAGGGTATCGTCTGACTTTTAATAAATAGACACTCACCTGTCCCACAATCCAGCGACGTGGCCACCCAAACCCTCCCTTCTCTCCCCTGCCTGTCCACAGCGCTGGCAATACTACTGTGGGCATCTGGCTGTGACAGCTTGCAGCTTCACAGCCGGGTGCGCATGTCTCACTGCGCTTTCCTGCATAGCCGGGCAATCTTTTGGGAACTGTGATGTCTCCCAGAAGATTGCAGGGTGGGAGGGCCGCCTAGGCAGCCCAAGTGGAAGTGGGAGCTCGTCGGTAATCGTGATGCATCGTGATGCATTGCGGAATCGAATCGTTGACCAGATAATCGTAATCGAATCGTGAGACCAGTGAAGATGCGCACCCCTAGTCTTCAAAGGGTGTATCTGGCTTTTATGTTGCCCTTCTGACCTGTGAAATTCTCTGGTCGGAACGGCAGTGTAGTTGCAGTAGGCGGATACACCCTGTGCAGATCGTGGCTAACTGGCTGTGTTGTAAAGGAATGTGACTGCAGCCCTGCGGAGGAGGAGCAGTATAGAGTGCTGTAATAGGAAAGGAGCTCAGCGGCCGGGCATAGCATCCAAGGCAGAGGGGTGGTCAGGGGGCTTTGGGGGGGGCGCAACTTAGATCTGGGGGGGGCAAAGCCATGTGACACAGCATAGACACTTTCCCATCCTGGGCTGTTCTCACCCTGTGCTCCTCTCCATTCAGGAAATGGACTCGCAGCTTCTCCCCAGCCAATAAGAACGGAAGGATGTGGACTGTGGAAGGCAAAACACAATAATAAGGGCAGAAATAGTCAGCAAGTAGCACCACATCCCATACTGGATGAAAACAGAAACGGAGGGAGGGAGGGGGTTTAACAAACACCCCAGGGACTTTTAAGGTGCTTAAATTAAGTAATGGACGAAATAGAAAGACATGTATGATCTATCCATAAAATATATTAAATTTTATTGAAAATTTTCTTTAAAAAGCACATCTCGTTATAGACAAGACACCATCATAAAAAGATAATACATATATCTCAGTATTCAAGCCCTACGAGGGCATACGATTAAAAAAAAAATTTGATTTCATAACAATCTACCACTCAGCATGTTTCGCTCAATACAAGCTTCTTCAGGAGTTTTGGTATGGATTGTAGAAAGTTCTAAACAATGAGTAAAAAGCACATATATGAGACATAGTATTACATAATGGAGTTAACAACTTAGGGTTAAACAGAGTAGTATATAAATATATAAAAATGATGAACATTTAGATCATACATGCACAAAGCAAAAATCGGTCAATATATAGCAAGATATATATGGAAGAGAAATAATGCATTAAAACATTGATTTTTTTTTTAATTTCCATAATCTTTATTGTTTTCTTTTTCCACATTATACAAAAAAAAAAAAAAAAAAAAAAAAGCAAGCATACCAGTTTTGAATATATCTACAGTACATCCATTAATAAACACATATTGCAATCGCAAAAAAGGTACACTCTACTTATTTTCTCCTCCTGTATTTTCCCCGCCCTCCTCCCACCTTATCCCCCCTTCCCGCCCCTCCCCCCCTAACATGTCTCACTATTTCATTACTTAATTTAGCTACCAAAAGGTTGTTTCTCTTATCTTTCCCTCACATTGGGTATCCCAATTCTTCCAACCAAGGATTCCATAATCTTTTAAATTCTTTCAGGTTCTTTCTCTTTGTGTATACTACTTTTTCCTTCCACATTGTTTCTTTTACCGTATTAATCCAATCTTCCTTCGTAGGTGGAGATCTTGCCTGCCATCTTAAGGCTATTAACTTCCTTGCTTGGAATAGACATCTTCTTACTATTTTAATTTTAAAGTTTCCTCTACTTATATTTCCCTCTACCCCCAAGATGCAAAGTTTTGGCTCTATTTTAAGTTCTAAAACGAGGATCTTATTTAACGTTTCCACCACTTCATTCCAATAGCGGAATAGCTTTGGGCATTTCCATATCATGTGAATTAGATCCCCCGATTCCTGACATCTAGGGCATTTGTCATCTTTCCTCCCTCCAAACCTGCATAACCTTTTAGGGGTGTAGTATGTCCTATGTAGTAGCATTAATTGTGAAACTTTCTGAGCTGGTGATACTGAAACCTCGTGGCCTCCCGCCAATATTTCTTTCCATTGTTCATCTGAAATTCGTCCCAGATCTTCTTCCCATTTAGTTCTACATTTCAATTTTCCTGGAGTCTCTATAATGCTTTTTCATATCTCTGGGTACATTTCGGCTATGGTCCCCCCGTGTCCACCCTGCCTATCTAATTTTTGGAATATAGTAGACCTGTTCCAAACTGGCCCTTGTTCTCCAAACTGACTGCTCAAGGCATGTTTGATTTGTTGGTAGCTAAAATATGAATGGTTTGGAATACCAAATTCCTCCTTAAGTGCTCCGAATGTTTTTAGGGTGTTTTGATTGTACAACTGAGATAGTTTATCTATCCCTCTCATTTCCCATGATTTTATTTTCCCTATTTCTTTTAATTCCTCTAAGTTCTTATTATTCCACAGTGGGGTACCTTTCATCAGACCTCCCATTCCCTTCATGGCCTTACACGTGTTCCATACTTTTTTCATCAACTTTATTGTTGGGGGTTTATGCGTAAAGGAGTTCGCCTCAAGTACTTCCGTCACTGTCCCATGGGGTGCTCCCATAATCATCAGGTCTCTTTTATTGTGGCCGTTAAGACCGGAGCTTCTCACTAGATGCTGCATCTGTGCCGCCAAAAAATAGCCCCTTGGATGCGGCACCGCTAATCCCCCTTCTTGCGATGGCAGTTGTAGGGTTTGTAATCTTATCCTAGAGGGGCCCCCTTTTCAGATGAGATCTCTCAATAGTGTATCAATTTTTTTAAACCAGCTCCGGCTTATCCATATTGGAGAGTTATGCATGACGTACAGTAGCTGGGGAAGCCACAACATTTTAATCAAGTTGCATCTCCCTGCCACTGACAGGGGCAAGTTTCTCCAAATTTCAATCTTGCTTTTAAATTTCCTCAACAGGGGAGTCAAGTTATTAACTAAGTATTCCTCTGGATCTTTTGTTAACTTTATACCTAGGTATTTTGTCGACTCTACTATTTCCATCTGTATATTACTTACTGGACCATTCTCTCCCTCAGGATCTATCGGTAGCACCACCGATTTCTCCTGGTTTATGGACAAGCCCGAGACTCTTCCAAATCCTGAGAATATTTCCAACACCTGGCTAAGGGATCCCTCCAGGTCGCCTAAGAATATGAGAACGTCGTCAGCATACAATGCGATTCGTTCTTCCCCCTCTGCTCTCTGGAATCCTTTTATTATCCTATTCTGCCTTATTGATATGGCTAATGGCTCCATTGCCAGAGCAAATATTAGAGGGGACAGGGGGCAGCCTTGCCTTGAGCCTCTTTCTAGTTGGAACTCGGATGAATAGTCACCATTAATCCTTACTTTTGCTTTGGGATCCTTATAAAGTACTTTTACCCAGCTAATAAAGGAGGGACCAAACCCAAATTCCCTTAGTACCCGCCAGATATACTCCCATTCTACGCTGTCAAACGCTTTTACCACGTCGAGCTGCATAACTGCTCTCGAGCCCGTATTATCTGTGGGTATCTGAAGGTTCAAAAGAACTCTCCTGATGTTCATACTTGTTGCTCTGTTTGGAATAAACCCTGTTTGATCTTGGTGAACTTAAAACATTGATATTTGCAATCTTACCAGGCTGTAAGGCGTTTGGAGGTATATTGGAAATAAATGAACAATTTCCTGCTGCAGTAGTGTCACCAATGTACAGGCTCTCATATCATGTGTTACCGTCTTTATATGGCCACAGGGGGGTATAAAGATTTATATATCCTTAATAAAAGGAAAATGTTCTTATATCAGAACGTGAAATGATGAATAATTAGGCAAGGCATCTTAATTGACCTAAATTGAATAGTGAAACAGATTTTACCTTTAATAGAATCAATAGTTATTTGCTGGAAGTAGGAACAACTCTTAGCAAAAAAGGAAAGGAGTAGCAGGTCAGTGGACTAATAGAGGAGCCATGGCCAGAACTTGGGGAATACTCTTTAAAGAAGGAGTCCACCTAAACTGCCTAAAAAAAAATAAATATTAAAAGCCAGCAGCTACAAATACTGCAGCTGCTGACTTTTAATAAATGGCCACTTACCTGTCCCAGGGTCCAGCGATCTAAGCAGCCGACGCCGAGAACCCGCTCGGTTCTCGGCAGCTGCCGCCGCCATCCTGGGTAAGGGAATCAGGAAGTGAAGCTTTGCGGCTTCACTTCCCGGTTCCCTACTGCGCATGCGCGAGTCGCGCTGCACATCGTAACTGGTCCCCGCTATCTCCTGGGACCTGTGTGTTTCCCAGGAGACAGCGCGGTGGGGACGGGAAGAGGCGTAGACTCCCATGGGAGTCTATGCCGGAAGTGGGTGCAAATACCTGTCTTAGACAGGTATCTGCACCCCCCTCTCCCCTGAAAGAAGGAAGTTCCATTTTTGTGTGGAACTCCGCTTTAAAAGAGTTCCTCATAAGCAGGTTCTGAATAATGAAAGTAAAGGAAACAATGCTGATTAAAAGTGCGTAGGTGCAGTACTTGTCACTGTCAGACATGACTGCACGTAGGACACTTACTGGTAGAGGTAGAAAGGCCTGGAATTTAGGAGCGGTGCGCACCCTCCCTGGAATAAACAGCCTGTGACAGAGGGTGTACACCCGCCTTTATACACCCTCCATTCCGGCGGCGTCTGACACCACCACCGGGATGCGGACGCATAATGAGATTGCCTTTAAAGCAGCTGGATGAGAAGCGCAGTGGCGTCATTGACCGACGCTCGCTGCGTGGGAAGTCAATTGTGCGCATGCGCGGGACGGTATAATATAATTAAAGCCACTGAGGCTAGATGCGCCATTTTAGAAAAGGGCGATTGAATGAAAGACGTGGCGGCGTCATTGTTAGATGCCGGCCACGTCAGAGGTCACTAAGACGCATGTGCAGAGCAATATATTGAAGTTAAAGCAACGGAGGCCAAAAACGCCATCTTAGGAAGGGGGGATAATAGATAAGACAAATGTAATAGGCTAACAAGTTTTAAGTGTCAAAGACAACGTTAGGCACAAAACTAAAAATATATTGTATCATGATCAACATATTGATCAAAAATGGGCGCAATATTGGGTTTATGTAGGGCAAAAAAGTGCAAACAGTTACTGTCAAAGTTGTGATGTAAACCAATGTGACGGCTGATAGGTGTTTCCATTCTTTTTTTATTTATCAAGGAAACACGGTCCCTTATCCGGCAGAAAAAAAGGTCGCTTGGTCTTACCAATGTAAAACATTTGGCATTCGCATAGCATAATGTATACAATGCCCACTGATTGGCATGTTACTGAGAAATTGGGTCTAAAGAGACGGCCATTCGGAAGCCGTAGGCTCCGTGCTGCAAGTATAAACCTACATAAGTTACAACGATGGCAGGGTCTACTGCCTTTGTTGAATTCATTGGTAGTTTTTGTATGGCTATCATAGTGGCTATGTACCAGAGTATCCCTTAGAGATCGGGATCGTTTAAAAGTAATTTCCTGGATAGAGTTTGAGATGTTTAGCAACCTTTTCGTCTCCCATCAACAGATACCAGTATTTTTTCATAATTTCTCGTACCTGCTGGTGCTGGCTGGAAAATCTGGTAATAAGCCTAACACCCGGATTGGCTCTTTTTGGTTTTGAGTCATGTATGAGGGAGGCTCTATTGTGGTTTTTTGCCCTAAGGTAAGCTTTCTTGAGACATTTTTTGCTGTAGCCGCGCTTAAGAAAGCGCGATCGCAGCAAGCCAGCTTCTCTTTCAAAGTCAGAATCAGCACCGCAATTCCGTTTGATTCTCAAGTACTGCCCGTAGGGCACACTTGTGATAAGAGGAGTAGGGTGGGAACTAGTGGTGTGGAGCAATGAATTCCCTGCAGATGGCTTACGATACAGGGTTGTTCTTATGCACCCCATCAGTGTTGACTAGAATTTGGACATCCAAAAAGGTAAGGTTTTGTTGACTGAACTTAAATGTAAATTTGAGGTTGTAGTTATTAATCTTGAGACTATCCAAAAATGAAAGAAGTGAATCCTTAGTATCCGTCCAAATAAAAAAAATGTCATCAATAAATCTTCATATAAAGACGGTAACACATGATATGAGAGCCTGTACATTGGTGACACTACTGCAGCAGGAAATTGTTCATTTATTTCCAATATACCTCAAAACGCATTACAGCCTGGTAAGATTGCAAATATCAATGTTTTAATGCATTATTTCTCTTCCATATATATCTTGCTATATATTGACCTATTTTTGCCTTGTGCATGTATGATCTAAATGTTCATCATTTTTATATATTTATATACTACTCTGTTTAACCCTAAGTTGTTAACTCCATTATGTAATACTATGTCTCATATATGTCCTTTTTATTCATTGTTTAGAACTTTCTACAATCCATACCAAAACTCCTGAAGAAGTTTGTATTGAGCGAAACATGTTGAGTGGTAGATTGTTATGAAATCAAATGGTTTTTTGATCGTATGCCCTCGTAGGGCTTGAATACTGAGATATATGTATTATCTTTTTATGATGGTGTCTTGTCTATAACGAGATGTGCTTTTTAAAGAAAATTTTCAATAAAATGTAATATATTTTATGGATAGATCATACATGTCTTTCTATTTCGTCCATTACTTAATTTAAGCACCTTAAAAGTCCCTGGGATGTTTGTTAAACTACCTCCCTCCCTCCGTTTCTGTGGAAGGCAAAGTGAAAGCCCAATACTGGAGTGTAGCTGTGGGGCCCTAGGGCAGATCGGAGCTGGACTTTGTGGAGGACATGATATGACCGGGAGGCTGCCAGGGCCCCCTGGAGATAGGGGCGGGGTTGCGATTGTGACCCCTGCAACCCCTTATGCTACGCCCATGCCCCTTCCTGCACAGCCCTGATATCCCTTTAATTGGGTCTTTATGCCCTGGCTCAATGACAGCTTGGTCACTGTGCTGGGAGTATGCAGTGAGTACTTTATCTTGCCCATACTCTCTCTTGTCCCGATGTGATAGCACTGGATACCTGAGTGCCCAATCACCAAGCACCACTTTAGTCACATTTGAGGACAGAAATAAATCACATGCTTCTCTAAACCCAGAAATAAGGTATATCTTCTTCTGCGGGTAAATGCAGTGGTAAGGGAGCAAAGGGAAGGCAAACATATGC
Organism: Lithobates clamitans; assembly: GCA_037952925.1. Lineage (NCBI taxonomy): Eukaryota > Metazoa > Chordata > Amphibia > Anura > Ranidae > Lithobates > Lithobates clamitans. Next base: position 346,122 of record JBBGZY010002399.1, on the reverse strand, counting down.
TCTTGGTGGGGGCACCATTAAAGTGAACCAGTTTGTAGGGGGGGGGGGGGTTTAGAATGATTGGCCTCCAGTCTAAATCCTCCATGCTTCCCTCTTCCCTCATTGAGCGCCAAGCAGAGTGACATGAAAAGTTCCCTCTCGGGGTGGGTTCTTTGGACTATGCCAGGCATTGACCTTGCACAGGGTAATACTTCGCCCGAGGGAAGCTCACCAAAGCTCGGGGACCAGACGGGAGCCATGGTCATGTGCTAAGTAAACATTAACACGGTCTCCTAACTCAGTAATGAGCCACATGTGTGCAATACCCACAACAGATTTCCTCCTTAAGCTTCTTTGTCCTATGTCCTACACACTTGTACTAATATATATGTTGCATTTGGAGGGATAGACTGAGCCACTGCCTGCTCCAGCAAAGCACATAGCATGGACCTCATATGTGCTCAACTTAACTCATCTTTTTTTCATACCAAATTACCAGGCATAGATCTCCGTAATGCTAGTCCACTCCTGGTGGCCGACAGAGACACTCAGCTAGGGAGGGAGTAAAAACACAGACTCCCTCGCTACTGGAGAACCTGTTACCTATCAGGTACCACGCCAATGACTGGTTGCTGTTTCTCCTCATAGTTACTAATGAACCTTTGCCATAGTGGTGTTAACCATACCCCATATTGTGGTTAATACCTATTTTCTTTAATAATATGCCAGGACCTCACATGCACCCCTTTGAATGACTTTAGGCAAGGAACTGAACTGTTGAATCAATATTTATTCCAAATGTGGCAACGGGTATAACAGGCAATAACATTTCATTCCTAAATGAACCTAACTGTGGGTGTCCCAGGTTGCACAGATTAAGTCTTTTAGATGAAAGTCCAAACTTGGCGGTGCTCTGACAGAGAAGCCCATGTTTCAGTGTTTTTCCAGCGGATCGAGAGCTGACCATGGGTCCCCACAAATCTTTAGCGTAGGTGCCCCACGCGTTTCCCCAAGTGTTTCCCGAAGCCCCCCAGGATCCAGACCTCTTCCCTTTTATAGAACACGGGAGGGAGGCTGGACCCCAGCAAAAGCCCACGCACACACTGGGGAAAAGGTGACAAAAATGTCACCTTATCCCCCTGACCTGGGCAGCCAGGTGTTAACTACACATACAGTATGCTACCTTCCTACAAGTTACATCAATGCACTTTAAACTACATATTAGGATACCAGAGCATATGTAGCTAATAGGTTATATTAAAAAAATTACACTCGCTTATGTTCATATTGTGTGAAAAATCCAAAACACTGGTTCCGTAGTTAACCAGCGCTGACTTTACTCTACGTGTTTCACAGTATCTTACTGCTTCATCAGGAGTATTAATGGAGGTAGCATCTACAATAATTGCTAAGTATGTAATACGGTAATAAACAATATTCATTAAATATATACACATATATATTAGATTATCATATGATACATAAAACTCTACACATTTCTTATTGCAGTGTATACACAATGACAGCAATAATCCAATCTCAACACATGTATACCACCAATGCAGCAAGGTCCCCCATCAAGCAGATTATCGATGATGAGAAATCTGGACAAGTGTTTTTTTGCAGGGGTTTAATTCTTAGTATGTTGTAGTTAATGTCTTGTTCAGTCATCTTGTCTGGTGGCCAAGTCCAGAATTGGGAGAAGCAATTGACATTTGGGCAATAAGACACAGAGAGTAATAATACTCTGACAGTGGTTCTAACCCTTCCCTCTTTTACCGAACAAAGAGTTTTTTATGCGTTTTCTATGTCCTCAATTGAGAAAATTACCTTTTATTTCCTATTTCATGAAAATGTCTGATGAAATCTCCCCAATGAGGTCACAGACTGCAAATCAATGCTTGAAAAGACCCTAGTTTTTCCATTCTGTCCAAAGCAAAAGGCTGGCTGGTTTCGGACTTTCATTCTTAGTCTTGATGTGTGTCTCTAAGGTCTCTGTGATACCTAAAACATTATAAAGACCTCCCTGCAAAAGAAGAAGAATAATACCTGACCCACCGCCCATATATTGGATTATCTCTAGGCTGTCCTGATAATATTCTTCATCTGACACATTTCTAGTTCTAATAAATGCCTGGTTCTCTGTTGACTTCTACGGTTCCATTTTGCTGCCATTACCTCTGTACAGGACACATAGGAGCATAGGGTGGAACCATAGAGCAAAGGGGGGTGGACAGTAGGCCGCCACACCTAGAAGTGTCAGATTCTGAAGACTCTGCTGGAGGCTGTAGCTCTTCAAGAGTGAAGATCTGAGGTATAGGCAGCACTTCTAGATGTAATAAATGTCTGATTCCCTGCTGTCTTCTGGTTCCATTTATCAGTCATTACCTCACTACAAGACACGTAGGGACATAGGGCAATAGGGTGGAACCATAGCACATAGCAGGGTAGGCAGCCCCCCGCCACACGTAGACGTGTCTGATTCTGAAGATTCTGCTGGAGTCTGTAGCTCTTCAAGAGAGTGCAGATCTGAGGAATGGGCAGCACTTCTAGGTGTATTCCTTGCTGCCTTTGGTGCTTCAATTTGCCAGCCACTAAACCCCTACAGGACACGTAGGGGCATATGGGCCATAGGGTGAACAATAACGCAGGGTAGGGTAACAATAATAGCAGGGTAGGCAGCCATCTGCCACACCTAGAAGTTCCACATTCTGACAATTTTTCTGGAACCTCCAGCTCTTCAAGAAAGTACACACCTAGGTATAGACAGCAGTATAGGAAAGTAATAATGCTCTTCTTTTGCTGGGATTGTTTAAAATGTGCTAAATAGTGACAAGTTAGAAAAAAATACTTATTTAAGCTAGCTCAGCTGAGAAATGATATTATGACTTCTAAAGGAATAAATATAGGAGCTAAAGGATGTTTTTATACATTTGAATTAAGTTGCTCTCCTACAGGGGAATATGAGAAATAATGCACGTACGGTGGTTCAGCAACTTTATCCTTTTGCATGAACGATTGTATTGAAATTTGTAATATGCTTATTGCAGCTGTAATGCCATTTATCCCCCGATGGGCATAGCTGTCAACATTAAAAAGGTCCCTAGACACTATTTTCCAAGAACTGTAGTGAATCCCCAGTGTGATTGGTTGGTAACTGAGTGCCAGCCACGTTGATTCTTGTTCTGCACTTTTTTTAGACAGTAACTTGGAAAGAGATGTGAGCAAGAATGAGGTGCTACATGTCAAAAGAGGTTGTAGCTCAAATCAAGTCCCAGAGAAATGGTACAGGGTGACAAATCCAACAAAGGCAGTTTCCTATGTACAGTATGCTCTGCACTGGGATCAGGACCTAATGTAGGGATCCTATGCAGGCTCTACACTGGGATAAGGATCTGTTGTAGACTTCCTATGTATACTCTGCACTGGGATAAAGATCTAGTGTAGGCTGGAATCAGTTTGCAGTGTAGGCTCCTCACATGCTCTGCTCCAGGGTCATGTTCTTATGGAATCTTCCTATGTATTTTCTGCACCTGGATCAGGATCTAGCACAGGTTCCATAAATATAATCTATACCAGGGTCAGGTTCTTATAGAGGCTCCCTAAATATTCTATGCAACAGTATCACTATCTAGAGCAGGTTCCCACATATTATATGCACCAGATTCATGTTCTTGCAGAGGATCCTCATGTATGTTCTACACAAGTATCTGGTCCCTAAGAATGCTCTACACCAGAATCAGGATCTGGCTGGAGGTTCCCTGCGTATGCTCTGCATGGAGGTCAGAATCTAGTGACGGCTCCTCACATATGCTATGCACCAGATTCATGTTCTTGTAGAGGATTCTAATGTACAGTATGTTCTGCACTGGGATCTGGATATAGTAGGGGCTCTCTGTGGATGCTCAGTACTGAGGTCACGATCTTGTGGCGGTTTACCATGTAAGCTCTACACTTGGGTTAGGATCCAGCGGGGGCTCCCTGCACCTGCTCTGAACTAGGGTCAGAATCTAGCCAAAGCTTCCCACATATGCTCTGCACTGTAAACAAGATCTAGCCAAGACTTACCAGGTATGCTCTGCTCCAAAATCATGATCTATCCAAGGCTCCTCACACTTATGCTTTGTACCATAATTAGGATCTAGCCAAGGCTCCTCAGTATATTCTGCACCATGATAAAGATCTAGCCAATGCTGTACACTAGGGGTCTCCAAACTTTCTAAACAAAGGGCCAGTTTACTGTTATTCGGACTTTGGGGGGGGGGGGGGCAGACTGTGGCCAGTAGGGGAAGAAAACACCCTGGCCTTAGTGGTAGTAAACAGTGCCCCATCTTTGGTATTAGAGGAATTATTAGTACCCCATCGTTGGTGTCAGTGAGAAGAATAATGCCCCATTGTTAGTGTCAGTGAGAGGAAAAGTGACCCATTATTGGTGTCAGTGAGAGGAATGATGCCCAATTGTTGGTGCCAGTGGGAGGAATATTGACCCATTACTGGTGCCAGTGCAGAAATGATCACCCCATTGTTAGTGTCAGTAGGAGGAACACCAAGGGCCAGACAAAGGCAAGCAAAGGGCCATATTCGGCCCCGGGCCGCAGTTTGGAGACCACTGCTCTACACAATAATCAGAATTTATTTAAGGCCAGCCAAAGATTATTTAAATCATGTATTGGCAGGTTGCATGTACCAAGTTGATCGATCAACTTGGGTACAACCAGCCTGCCAAAATTGTACATACGATTATCGCTAGCGGCTAGTATAGCTGCTAGCAATAATCACTGTCTTCTCCCGGCGGGGATGACTCTCCTCCCCCCCCGGCCAGGAGAATACGATGGCTCGGTGGGAGGGATTCCCCTGTCAACACTGTCTGTGTTGATGGGGGAATCAAATTAATTTCTTTCCTGCAACCCATGGTTACCGGAAAGAAATTCGCTCCGTGTATGGCCTGCAAGAAAAAACCCTGCAAGACAATAGCAGAATATGCTAGTAGGCATCGCCTACTAGCACATTATGAAATGCCTTAGAACGAAGCTCCTGCAGCGTGCTCGGTCACTGCTGAGGGAGCTGACACGTTCCCTCGACCTTTATTCCAGGATGTGTGAGTGACCAGAGCCGCGATAACGTCGATGAGTATGCTGGAGCCCTCCATTTCGGCAAGTTCCGGCAGGATACGCCAAACCTGCAGAGCGCATGCACCGCTGACGTCAGTGGAGGCATGCAGGGTCAATATCTCCTAAATCGTGCAAGTTTAGGAGATATTCCTTTTACCTACAGGGAAGCCTTATTATAGGCTTACCTGTGGGTAAAAATCACCAAGTGGGCAATACAACCGCTTTAAGCTGCCCAGGTATTCTGTTCACAAGGATCAGGCTCTAGATAAGGCTCCCATGTAGACTTGTGCAGAATGAAAAAAATTAGTTTTGTTTTTCGATTTATTATTTACATGAATTTGTTTAATTTGTTTATTTAAATTTGAAACGATTCAAATTTTTCAAATTCCATTCAAATTCGAATCAATCTATTCTTTTCTATTCCATTTGAATTTATTCTATTCAAAATTTGAATTTCGGAAAAAAATTACATTTTGTTATATTCATTCTATTCTATTCTATTCTTTTCTATTGTTATTCTAATATTGTATTTTCTATTCTTTTCTATTCTATTCATATTTCAATTTATTCTATTAGAAATTTGAATTTCAGAAGATAGTTATATTCCTTCTATTCTATTCTGTTCAATTGTTTATTCTATTCTATGCCTTTATTTTATTTTCTATTTCATTCTGTTCTTTTATTTTCTATTCTATTCTGTTCTGTTTTACTCTTTTCTTTTATTTTCTATTCTATCCCTTTTTTATGTTCTATTTTTTCTTTTTTTTATTTTGTATTCTGTTCTGTTTTACTCTATTATTTTCTATTCTTTTTTTATATATATATATATTTTATTTTTTTATATTCCATTATATTATTTTCTGTTCTATTCCTTTATTTTCTATTCTATTTTATTCTCTTCGGAAAATCGAATTCAAAACTATTCAAATTCGATTCGAAAACTATTTGAATTCAAATTTCATCAGAAATTTTGATTCGTTATTTTCAGATTCATTTAAATTCATTACTATTGTAATTTGGAAATTCCGATACATCGGAATTTACGAATAACGAAAATGTTTAATTCGGTACAAAACAAACTGCACATATCTACTCCCATGTATGCTCTGCAGCAGGATCTGGCCAAGGCTCCTAATGTATGCTTTGCACCATGATCAGGATCTATCCACGGCTCTCCACGTATTCTCTTCATGCTATCAGGGTCTAGCCATGTCTCCCAATGTATGATCCGCTCCATAATCAGGATTTAGACAAGGCTTACTGTGCATTAACTACGTAGAATATTTGTCACTATGACCCAAAAACATTCAAACAAACATTCCTGCACACCAGTGGCGGCTGGTGGGTTTTTCTTTTGGGGGGGCTGCAAACAAGCACCCCCCCCTCCGGGCAGCCGGCGGCACAGCACTGACAGCACCGTCGCCCCCCCAGGTTGCCTGCAGCGTGGCACTGACACCACCCCCCCACCTGGGAGGTCGGCAGGCAGTGCTGACAACCCCCCCAACTCCTCCCCTGGGCAGCCGGCAGTCAGGCACTTACCCAATCTATGGCTGACAGGGTGTGGTATCCTCTCCTCCTCTCCCGGGGTGCGGGTATCCCCTCCTCCCTCGGCTTCCGCAGCCTTGTGTCTCCTCTCTGTTCCGCCTAAGTGCTAGGCATCCAATAGCACCACCTGACGCTTTGGTCAATCGGGAAACAGGTCTCACGACCTGCATCCTGATTGGCTCGGAGGAACTTTAGTGTGAAAATAGCGAAAATTAATTAGCTATCGTCACATAACTGGGTGGGATTGGGGTGCAGTGCCCTGTGCCCCGAGTCTACTTTTTTTTAAGCCTACTAAAGCCTCTGGCTCTAATCAGGTGCTTCAAACCTCCCCCCTCCTATTAGTATCCATAGTCCGGCGCCCTGATATCTAGATCAGGGGGCCGGACTCATGGATGGGGAGCAGCGCCTGTGCGCCCTCTATAGATGGTCCATCACTGCTGCACACTAAAAGCATAAATCCTTAGGGGAGTTTGCAGGGGCTGACAATCTTTCACATTTCAGCCACACTGCGTAACTTCTCACCAAAAAGAAAAAAAAAATCCCATTCCATCTATGCCTTTCTATAAATGTAAAACAAATGATAATCCCCCTTTTAACAAAGTCTTATTTCCACCCTTCTCCGTGTGCTGTCCTGACATTTAAATTCAAATTATGTATTCGCTTTCTGCAAGGTATTAAACAGCAGAAGCCCCATCATGTATAGACTCTGTCACTTATTTTCATAGGAGGCTTGATAAACATTTCAGCAAATCCTATTACGCCCGTGAATAAGAATTTCCACAGCATGTTCCACTAATAGGAATTGTGAATGCAAGCGTTCCGGTCTTCTCCCTTCAGTTTAATTCTGGCAATTACCCAGGTGGCTTAATTCAACGCACGCAGCCTCTGCGGGTTTATGTACAATACAGTCTATTAGCAGTTTTTTATGTCTGCCCCATTGTAATGTATCAGATGCTAAAAAAAAAGAAAAAAAAAAAGAAAAAGAAAATTGCTCTGTCCAGGCCCTGATTGAATAAAGCCATCCATGGTACCACTAATTGCATCTGGCCTTAATATTTTCGAGGTAAGGGATTGTAAGGTAAACACTAAAGTAAGCTTGTGAATAATAATAGAAGAAAAGTAAATTCCAGGCATAAATGGAATAGGTCCTCTTTAGTTGCAGTCATGCAGGAATAGATCTGCAGTGTGTTGCAGGAATCCGTCTTGATAATTGGGGCTTCAAGGGTAAATCCGAGGGTTGGATGTTACCGTCTATGCAGGAAGGTCAAGGAACTTAGGGGGGCAAAGGCACAAGCATCACATTGGTTAGGAACCACAAGCTATCCTGTTCTATGGGTTAAAGTAACTTTGTTGCCAGACCATTTATTTTATATAACAAAGATGTTTCCACAATGTTATATAGGTATGTGGTATTTGTGGATGAGGCTCTTTATCTTCTCCTCTTGGCAAAAAGCCTCCAGTTCCTGTAAATTCTTGGGCTGTCTTGCATGAACTGCACGTTTGAGATCTCCCCAGAGTGGCTCAATGATATTGAGGTCAGGAGACTGAGATGGCCACTCCAGAACCTTCACTTTATTCTGCTGCAGCCAATGACAGATTGACTTGGCCTTGTGTTTTGGCTCATTGTCATGTTGGAATGTCTAAGTACGTCCCATGTGCAGCGTCCTGGCTGATGAATGCAAATGTTCCTCCAGTATTTTTTGATAACATACTGCATTCATCTTGCCAACAATTTTGATCAAATTTCCTGTGCTTTTGTAGCTCACACATCCCCAAAACATCAGCGATCCACCTCCGTACCTTTCATCATAGGCCTTGTTGACTCCTCTCCAAATTTAGCATTTATGGTTGTGGCCAAAAAGCTAAATTTTGGTCTCATCACTCCAAATGACTTTGTGCCAGGTTTGAGGCTTGTCTGTATGGCGTATTGTAAGTGGGATACTTTGTGGCATTTGCATAGTAATGGCTTCTGGCAACTCGACCATGCAGCCCATCTTTCTTCAAGTGCCTTCTTATTGTGCATCTTGAAACAGTCACACCACTTGTTTTCAGAGAGTCCTGTATTTCACCTGAAGTTATTTGTGGGTTTTTTTTTTGTATCCTCAACAATTTTCCTGGCAGTTGTGGCTGAAATTTTAGTTGGTCTACCTGACCGTGGTTTGGTTTCAACAGAACCCCTCATTTTCCACTTCTTGATTACAGATTGAACACTGCTGACTGGCATTCTCAATTCCTTGGATATCTTTTTATATCCCGTTCCTGTTTTATACAGTTCAACTACCTTTTCCCGCAGATCCTTTGATAATTCTTTTGCTTTCCCCATGACACAGAATCCAAAAAAGTCAGTGCAGCACTAGATGAAGGATGCAAGGGTCTGTCAGGAGTCCAGAAACTCATTGACCTTTTATACATACACACAAATTACAAGCAAACAGATCACAGGTGAGGATGGTTACATTTAATAGCCATCCAAACTCCTTTGTGTCAACTTGTGTGCATGTTATCAGGCCAAAGTCACCAGGGTATGTAAACTTTTCATCAGGGTCATTTGGGTAGTTTCTGTTGCCATTATGATTTAAAAAGAGTGAACACAGTTGATTGATAATAAATGGCTTCAGCCAAACATTAACCATGAGTGAAAGAAATGTTTTTGTGTTATCATCCATATTCTCTGAAAAATGGCCAAGAAATTATAAATTCTGCCAGGGTATGTAAACGTATGAACACAACTGTATATACAATATATATATATATATATATATATATATATATATATATATATATATATATATATATATATATATATTTAATGTATATGTTACCATATACCATGGGTGCCCTGTATCACACCCTCTCTTCTTTGCTTTTATTTTATATATCCACAGGTTTCCACCACATCCTACAACCTTTTTCAAGTATTGAACTTGGTGCTGCGATATTATATACTGTAAAATACATGTTGGAGTTAATGGAGATTCTCTCAGCTAGGAGGCACCCACAGTACATGGTAGCGTACATATACAGTATATATACCCCAACACACTGCAGGATTATGTATATTAAAAAACAAAATTTTCTTGCTGACAGATGTCTTTTTGTGGCTTATTTACACCTCATCAAGCCACAAAGTCCGGAGCCCTTCCATCGATCACTTTATTATTGAAAGGACTAAGTCATTCAGCTAAACATTACGTTTTATTATTACTTTTTGTGAGCCCATGTTCTATCCTCTGCTGAAGATTAATATAACACAGAGCTATATCCCGAGGCCCCACTGCAGCCAAGAACGAATAAACCAGTGTGTTTCAATTTTTACCAAAGCCTCTGGTACTATCACTTAGTTATTAATTCACAGTGGGGTCAATATTATTGCCCATTTTGCATTTGGAAAACCCTCGGTGGCAATGAATGCCGATTGATTTCTAGAGAAAATAAGGTTCAGTTATACCCATGTGTTTTTTGGGGATATACACTATTTATATACTTTGATAAACTGGATATTGTGTACCAGAAATGTGATGCAGTTAAATGTGGTTTACAAATCTCTCCTTAGGGGAAACCATTTGTTGAAAAATGCATATATTTCCAGTAATGGCAAAATAAATTCTGCAATTTAATGGTAATAAAAATCCACTCTTCCTATGTCAGCCCGGAGTCAGTAGCGATATTGAATTGATAGCAGTGAGTTCAGAGTCACACTTTGCAAAAAACGGTGCATGATATGGATTCTGCTGAAGAAGAGAGTCAGAAAGAGATCAGGTTATGACCCCTCCAATGACAGCATACTGCTGGAGGTGGAGGGACCTCATAGGAGGGTAGGTTATGTTCTCCACCTTCCAGCGGGTTTTGGAAGCAGAGAGACCTGGGAGGGGCCTTGGTTATGTTCTCCTCTCTCCAATGGTAGCAAGCTACTAACAGAGAAGAGAATGTGTAGGAGGGTAGGCCATGTTCTCCTCCCTCCAATGGTAGCAAGATACTGACAGGGGAGAGAACTTGGAGGAGGGTAGGTCATGTTCTCCTCCCTCCAATGGTAGCAAATTACTGATAGAGGAGAGAACTTGGAGGAGGTTGGGTCATGTTCTTCTCCCTCCAATGGTAGCAAGCTGCTGATAGAGTAGGGAACTTGGAGGAGGGTGGGTCATATTCTCCTCCCTCCGATAGTAGCAAGCTGCTGGAAATAGACTCTGGATGAGACTAGGTTATGTCCTCTTTCCGCCAGTAACAGCATACTGGTGGAGGTGAGTAGCCCTGAAATGGCAGGGAGCTGCTGGAGGCAGAGAGACCTTGGAGCAAGCCAGGTTATGTTGCTTTCCCTGCAACGGTAGGAAGCTGATGAAAGTGGAGAGACCTAGGGTGAGGCCAGGTCATGTTCTCCTCCCTCTAATGATGGAAGCTGCTAGAGGAGTAGAAACCTTGGAGGAGTATAGGTCATGTTCTCCTCCATCCAATGGTAGCGAGCTGCTGGAGGAGGAGAGGCTTTTGAGGAGGGTGTGTGGGGAGGCGCAGTGTGGTGCGACGGCAGTAAACACCAGTCTAGTTGTAGCAATGGAACTGTATTGAAGGTAAAGTTCAGTAAAGCACATCAACCCAGCAGGAAGACAACCCAACTGGGCACACTCACTGAATGATGCAGTGAAGAGTACAACAATAGGTGTACTGACAACATCTGTTTTGAGGGGCAGAATGCATCCTGGCCAGTCTGTATCCACACAGGGAGGCTTCCAGGAAGGATAGCGTGTCCCTACTCATCTGGAAACTCTCCCTGCCTCTAATTACTGGCCCTGACAGAAGGGTGACCTGTCCCTACACTACCTATGCATGAAATGCGCACCAAGCCTGGGAGCCAGGGTCTTAAATAGACTCTGCCTCACCCAAGTGGGATGCCAGAGTGCAGGAATCATCCCGGTACTGTTTTTTAGAGCCGGCGATCGGCTTTCCAGTGATAACAGCCAATGCGGCTAAGAGACGCTCGGCTGTTATACCGGAGGAGCGGAGGGGGGGGGGATGTCCCCCACTCCTGCCAGCTCCCACCGCTCTTACCGGGCCTCCTGTTCCACCAGGAGGCCCGATCAACAATCCACCTCCTCCGGCTGCTAGTGACAGTCTGGAACGAAGCCGTAAGTGGCTTTGTTCCAGTATCCTGCGTGTAAACACGGAAGCGACGTCATGACGTCACTTCCCGTTTACTTGGCTGCCAATGGCGCCGGTTTTAAAAAAATCTGAATCGGCAATCTGAATACTTTGAAGTGCAAAGGAGGGATTGGAGGTCTTTTAGACCCCTGATCCCTCCATAAAGAGTACCTGTCACCACCTATTATTAGCTGTCACCACCTTACTATTACTAAGGGATGTTTACATTCCTTGTGACAGCAATAAAAGTGATCAATTTATTTATTTTTAAACACAATTTATTAATATAAAAATAAATAAAATAAATAAGAAAAAAAAATTTAAAGCGCCCCCCCCCCCATCGCCACGAGCTTGCACAGCAAAGAAAACGCATACGGAAGTTGCGCCCGCATATGTAAATGGTGTTCACATGTGAGGTATCGCTGCAATCGTCAGAGCGAGAGCAATAATTCTAGCACTAGACCTCCTCTGTAACTCTAACCTGGTAACTGTAAAAAAAAATTAAAATGTCACCTATGGAGATTTTTAGGTACCGTAGTTTGTCACCATTCCACGAGTGCGTGCAATTCTAAAGCGTGACGTGTTTGGTATCTATTTACTCGGCGTAACATCATCTTTCACATTATACAAAAAAATTGGGCTAACTTTACTGTTTGTTTTTTTTTTAATTCATGAAAGTGTTTCCTTTTTCCCAAAAAGTTGCGTTTAAAACACCGCTGCACAAATACCGTGTGACATAAAATATTGCAACAATCTCCATTTTATTCTCTAGATTCTCTGCTAAAAATATATATAATGTTTGGCGGCTCCAAGTAATTTTCTAGCAAAAAATATAGATTTTAACTTGTAAACACCAAATGTCAGAAATAGGCTTAGTCACGAAAGGGTTAAGGTAAAACAATGTATAGGCTTTACAACCACTTCAATACATTTTATGTGCTCCTAGCTGTTCTACTAATGGCAAGTAAATTCAATAATTATTATATACTGCCTTTATAAGAGCAACTATGAGGGCAGAAATGCATTGTTCACTTACACGTTGCTTTTCTAATGCTTGTGAACAAGACGCCTAATGTGGAAAAGGTTGCTGACCCCCGATATAGAGATATGCATTAAAAATAAGCAAGCAGAACATAAATACGGAATGTGTGACATTTCAGGGCACTGTAAATGCAGCATGGAAGAAGTGTTTTGACAAGAAGCTTTCTCCCACTCAACAAATGAAATCCATGAATTTAAGCCACCTAGAGATTAACAATTCCACCAACGAATCACACAAGATCCAGCTGTCAGTCAACCTCTTACAAAAAAATAGCCGTAGAAATGGTAATGTCTGCTCATATGCAGAGGATGTGCTTAGACATCTCTTCCCCTGGGGAAACATTATAAATAGGGGTTTTGTTTGGATATATACACTATATTACCAAAAGTATTGGGACGCCTAACTTTACACGCACATGAACTTTAATGGCATCCCAGTCTTAGTCCGTAGGGTTCAACATTGAGTTGGCCCACCCTTTGCAGCTGTAAACTCTTCTGGGAAGGCCGTCCACAAGGTTTAGGAGTGTGTCTATGGGAATGTTTGACCCTTCTTCCAGAAGGGCATTTGTGAGTTCAGGCACTGATGTTGGACGAGCAGGCCTGGCTCACAGTCTTCGCTCTAATGCCGCGTACACACGAGCGGACTTTACGGCAGGATAATTCGACCGTGTGTGGGCTCCAGCAGACTTTTTTTTCCCAAAAGTTCGACGGGCCTAAAAATTAAACATGTTTCAAATCTTTCCGACGGACTCGAGTCCGGTCGAAAAGTCTGCTCGTCTGTATGCTAGTCCGACGGACAAAAACCCATGCTAGGGCAGCTATTGGCTACTGGCTATGAACTTCCTTGTTTTAGTCCGGTCATACGTCATCACGTACGAATCCGTCGGACTTTGGTTGATCGTGTGAAGGCAAGTCCGTTCATTCGGAAAGTCAGACGAAAAGTCCGCCGGACCAAGTCTGCCGTAAAGTCCGTTATCCCTTTGATAAAGTCACGTGTTTTGTGACGCAACGCGTCAGGGAGGAGCCAGGTGCCGCTGCTTCCGGGTACGGCCGAACCCGGAAGCTTCTGCTTTCACTGTGGAACGCATGATTCTTTATGTAAGTTGCTACTATTTTTTATGAATAAACTTTTAAATATACTACACTATGGAGCCATCCTTTTCCTTTCCATCACCTATCTGAGGACATTCGAGGATATCCATTGAGTGCGGGAGAGAGGTGTATTGTGACCAGTTATCTGTGTACCTGAAGGCTGTGACAACCACCGGAAGCCCGTCCCCGGCGTACAGCTCCACCACCTGTGGGTGGCTACACGCTCGATTCGGCCCATTGGGGGCCTGCAACTACAGGGGAGAGGCTGGGGGAAACGATTAGTGCACTCCGGAACCTGATTGGACCGAGATACTGACTATCGGACACTGGCCGTCACAGAGTTCGGTCCACTGCACTTGCACTTCATCATTTTCTCTAGAAGATTTATATCGTGTTGTCATCTGGAGTCGCACGCTACTATTTTTGAATCACACTTTGCGTTTATTTGGACATTTATTTATTAGTTCACCTGTATTATTTGCACACTCATATTTATATTTATTATTGCACGTGCACTTTTTTTATCACTGTTTAAAAATATTTTCGGGTTGCTATCTCCAGTCGCACTGTATTGCTTATATTTACTTATAATTTTTGATTTTATGTGTATGCTATTAATATTAGGAGTCCACACATATTGTGTATTTATTATTTATTATTGCTCTTTATGCACATTGCACTTTCATTAGTGAGGTATTCTTTGTTTTGTCGCACAGTACCTTGCCATTGTTATGTTTATTTAAAGTCGCACTGGATAGAGTCTTCTTTTGAATTGCTTCATTTTTACATTAGGAGTCCAACAATTTATTTATTGTTCATTATTGCTATATATATGCACATTGCACTTTCATTGGTGAGATATTGCCACTCACTTCATTATTGCACGTTACAATGAGGACTGTTGCATATATTCACATTTATTGAATAATGATTCGTATATCATCTGTCACTTTAATTTTAGATGAGGTAGCGCCACATATATAATTATTTAATATTCTTCTCGAGTTATGTGAGTTTTTTTTTTATGTTGGCAGCTCCCTGTGTTTATTCATGAGTGTGGTTTTTGCGCACTAGCTGTACTTTTTGTTGCTTGTTGTGCCGTAAAGTCCGCTCGTGTGTACGCGGCATTATTCATCCCCAAGGTGTTCTATCGGGTTGAGGTCAGGACTCTGTGCAGGCCAGTCAAGTTCCTCCACCCCAAACTCGCTCATCCATGTGTATCTGTGTATTGGTACACAGAAAAGAGGGATTGGTCAGCTGAGTGCTGGATAACAACCCAGACTCGGAAGAATAATTCCCCTAAAAGGCAGCTTAAAACAGTACAATAGCACAAAGCACAATTTACATATATGTACAATGAATTACCGCTTGGAGCATAACCTGCAGAAAGAGAAACATGGGAGTACTAGTCAGTACCACTTTACAAAAGTGTATTCACCTCTCATGTTGGGGTTTCTACATGTGTGGATGTTGCTGTATTATATAAAAGTATTAGAATAGTTTTCACATTTTAGAATGGGGTGCCTCAAGACTGTCCATCATTTTTAAAGGGTGCCTTGCCTGAAAAAAGGTGGATAAACACTGTGCCGGAATGGTTAACTATGTTGATTGTTCCCATACTGTATGTGCGGCCGCAGGCCCGGATTTACTCCCTTTGCCGCCCCTAGGTCGGGTCCCTCAATGTCGCCCCCCCCCCACACACACCACCATTCTCGTCCTTTATCAATGACTGCTACAATAGATCAATTAAAAACATATCTCCATACACAAGAACACTGAAAATAACTGGCTTTAATTGTACAGACTGAAAATACTTCAGGGTAAGCGCGAGGGGTAAGGATTTTTCGCGGGCAATTTTTCAGGGCAATGGCTGGTGTTAGTGCTTCAATCATCCCCGGCACCATGGTTGGTATGGTGTCAGGATGATTGAAATGCATTTTTTCTATCATTACATTGTAATATAAAATGAAATAGTTCAACTCACCAGAATGTAGAATCATTGGGAGCCCTGAGCGTGTCACTTGCCACCATCGCTTGTCACTTGCCACTATGCCTGCCACCAGATGGAGATGTCACTTGCCACGCTGCCTGCCACCAGATGGGGATGTCACTTGCCACGCTGCCTGCCACCAGATGGAGATGTCACTTGCCACACTGCCTGCCACCAGATGGAGATGTCACTTGCCACGCTGCCTGCCACCAGATGGGGATGTCACTTGCCACTATGCCTGCCACCAGATGGAGATGTCACTTGCCACTATGCCTGCCACCAGATGGAGATGTCACTTGCCACGCTGGCTGCCACCGGATGGAGATGTCACTTGTCACGCAACCTGCCACCAGATGGGGATGTCACTTGCCATGCTGCCTGCCACCAGATGGGGATGTCACTTGCCACGCTGCCTGCCACCAGATGGGGATGTCACTTGCCACGCTGCCTGCCACCAGATGGGGATGTCACCAGATTGAGGTGGGGGGAACAGCGGTGTGGGCAATGAGAGATATCATCTCTCTCCCCCGCCGCCGCGAAGCTGACATTACATGTCTGCTCCGCAGCTCGGCATGAGAGGCGCCGCGGCCCACAGGTTGGAGAGCTACTGTGGATCTTTTCAAAAAATGGCGCCGGGCTGCGCAATCATGCTACTGCGCATGCGCCGCCCGGCCGAGCACGTACAAGCTTTCCCGAGCCCGGTTCAGAACGGCGCATGCCCCGTTGCGTGGTCGGCTCGCGGCCATTTTTTCTATGGGCACCGGTGCCCCTAATGGACTTTAATGGGAAGCCCGAAAGGGGGGGCGGCCGCGAAGTCGCTGCAGGAGCAGCGCCGCCCCTGCACCACTGGCGCCCTGAGGCCTGGCCTCGGTGGCCTTGTGGAAAATCCGGCCCTGTGCGGCCGTGGTTCCCAGCATGGCGTCTGGTTCATTTCTGTTCATCGGTTCAGGTGTGAATCAGGTCTGAATTTTTGCCTATATGCACACCTGAACCAGACCCAAACATGCACAGGACCCTTTTGGAATGCGGACAGTGGCCACCCCAGGCCTGTGTGAACCGACTCCATTGAGAGCCGGTCACATTCGCATGTTATGATGCAGGGAAACCCACATCCAATTCGCACATATGTGAACCCAGCCTCAGGGATGTGGATGGGCTCTTGACATCCTCACCTATATTGTAAAATTATTGGTCCTGGATTGCATATGATGCTAGCCCCGTGGTTGCGGCATAGTATTCCCATTCAAAAATCACCGCAGATCACTCTTCACAGAGCAAAACAAAAGTGAATGAGCACCAAGGGTTAACTTTTGTTTTCCCCAAAGTTTGGCTTTAATTAGGCACCATTTTCCCTCTTACACACAAGTTTATTTGCATAACTAGGTAAAAAAACGAATTCCCAGACAGATTTAAAATCGGGTGCTTGTATTAAAGTATTGTGCACCCATCTGTCTCTACGATCACACAGATGCCAGAAAAGCAAAAGTTGGGTTTGAGATTTCTCTGAGATGTAATCCGCGCTGCAAACAGCGGCAGCTGAAAGGGGATTGATTAGGAGCCCATCTGTAACCCCTTCCTTTCTGGGGCTTTTAAATGACAATCAATGACATTTCAAATTTTGTACAGAGGCTACGCCGGAGATTTTTGCTAACTCACAATTCTAAATCCCCATGTGATCAATCACTAAAAGAAGCAATCGATCATTGACTGATGGAACAAATCACTCTCAGAGGTGTAGTGATAGCTGTACTCTTAAGGACAAGCAATCAATTAATAACAGATTTCACCAATTCAGTCATGGAAAGGATTGTGTTAAAGTAAATTATTGCCAATCTCCATTTACCCTCTACACCAGGAGTCTCAAACTGGCGGCACTCCAGCTGTCACACAACTACAAGTCCCATGAGGTATTGCAAGGCTGACAGTTACAAGTATGACTCCCTCAGGCAGAGGAATGATGGGACTTGTAGTTCCGCAACATCTGAAGGGCCACCAGTTTGAGACCCCTGGTCTACACACTTCAGTGCTCTCCTCAACTTTCTGCTCAGTCTGGTCGGTGCCATCCCTCCAACGTTCTGGTCTACACACTTCAGTGCTCTCCTCAACTTTCTGCTCAGTCTGGTCGGTGCCATCCCTCCAACGTTCTCCTTTCTCCAGTGCCCACACCCAGCTTTCTCCTTGATCCGGTGCCATCCCTGACTTACTGATTGGTCCAGCACCATCCCAGACTTTCTCCTCTGTCCTGTGCCCTCACCAATTTTCCGCTTGGCCCAATACCATACCTAACTTTCTCCTCAGTCCAGTGCCATCCCAGAACTTCCTCTATAGTCCAGCACCATCTTCGGCTTTCTGCTTGGTCAAGCAGAATCTCTGACCATGTCCACAGTCCAGCACCATCCTCCACTTTCTCCTCTGTCCAGTGCAATCCACAACTTTTTCCTCAATCCAGTGCTATCACTGACTTCCTCTTTGATCCAGCACCATCTCCAACTTTCTGCTTGGCCCAGTACCGTCCCCGACTTCCTCCCCGGTCCAGTGATATCCATTAATTTTCTGCTTAGTCCAGCATCTCAGACCTTTTCATTGGTCCAGCACCATCCCTGGCTTTCCTCTGGTCCAACACTATCCTCAACTTCCTCCTCGATCCAGCTTCACTCCTGACTTTCTCCTCCGTCCGACACCATCCCCAGATTTCCCCTCAGTCCAGCCCCATCCCTGACTTTCAGCTCAGTCCAGACCTATCTTTGATTTTCTCCTCTCTCCTTTGCCATTCCCATCTTTCCTCTCAGTCCAGCACAATCCACTGTCCATGACCATCCCTAGCTTTCTCCTTGATCCAGCACCACACTCGATTTTCTCTTTGGTCCAGCACCAACCCCAACTTTTTCCTCAGTCCAGAACCATCTCAGACTTTCGCCTTGATTCATCACCTTCCCTGGCTTTCTTGTTTGTCCAGTCCCATCTACAACTTTCTTCTCTGTCCAGTGCCATCCCCAACTTTCTCCTCAGTTCAGCACAATCTCCAAATTTCTTCTCTATCCTGCTTCAATCCCATCTTTCACTTTGGTCCAGCACCATTCCTGAGTTTCTCCTAGGTCCTGAACTAGTGGTCCTCTTCAACCAGAAAAACACTACCGCCAATCTTCCCATTTCCTGTGAGCCCATTCTGTCGTTTATATGCCACAGTGGGGGGGGGGGGGGGGGGGGATATCTATAATTACCATAGCATGTTAATGTAATTTCTAGAGTTTTTTCAATCTTTCTAAATATGAAGCTTGAATTAAAAAATATCTGTGTTCCCCCCTTAAAGGTGCTTATTTAGACACTTCCTGTTATGAGGTGTAGCGCTACCCATGCAGGAGCCACTTGGTAGATTAGTTTCTTTGTTCTTCTGCCTCAACTCTGAGAGCAACCTCAGCCCTACTGACACACCAGGTTAAGCACATAGATACTGCACTGCTACTGAGAGAAATATAGATACCCTGCATACAACTAAGGTTTAGTATCAAAAAGAAAACATTAGACTCGTTAGTGGTAAATTAACCCAATATATTTTCATGGGTTGCAGTAAACAGCAGTATGAACATGAATGACTAAGTTACAGGATAAGGTCAATCACGATTCACTAGACAATTTGTTCACTCGGCTATAGCGGCATAGAATGAAGTTCTTGGCTGCTAAATTAGAGTAATTCTGGTAATCCACAAAATCAGCAAGTATTGACATCAAAAAACAGTAACAGTAATGATAATCAATACTGCGATGACTACTCTGTAAACAGCAGGCTATGTTAACTTTAGAGTGCACTCTGTATGAATTGCAGCAATGAAATTCAAAGCTCGCTAGAGAGTTACTTCTTACTATGGACAACAGTCAAAGTTCTTGTGAAGCTGCTATCTGAGTAAGCAGTCTTCAGCCCTAGTTCTTCAGCCGGCTTCTTATGGGGCCCAGTCTTTATGGTGGTGCACATGAGTACAGTCCCAGTAAAGTCTGCATGCAGTAAATAATGCTGCTAGTTAGATGTCCCTTTGTGCTCAGTCTCTGCTAGCAGCAACAGGTTAATGGCAGCAGTGTCCGCTCATAAGTCCATGCAATACAGCAACAAGGGTCTTGGTCTCACTGTTCAGATGTCAGCTCACTTCTGAATCTGTCCGGAGCAACTCTGGTCATAAGCAAACAGCCATAGGCTTATGGAAGGTTGATGTACACACAGGAGCAGCGATGTGCACATCTCGGTTTCTTCGCGGCAAAGAGGAATTTCTTTGGTATACGGCCTATGAAAATACAGCTCTCTCTTTATACCTGTCTTGCATTGGGAATCGTAGCTTTATTGTCTATTGACTTCCATAGCATTAACCTTCCCTTGCACTACATCTCCCATGATTCATTCCTGTCCACCATTTTCTAGTCTCTTACATCTTCCAAGTCTCGAGAGGTCCTTCAGCTTGTCAGCTCCCCCTGATTTATGGAGGCAGCACAGAAAGCACTTCAGTACAGTGTCCTAAATCACTCTCTGTCTCTAGGAAAGCAACTGGCTACAGAGGTGACAACTGTCTCCCAAGTGAGCTCCTGCGTTGTCATCGTGTTACACACACCCCTAATGGAGACCACAGGTGGATATGCTGACACAGTCTAAGCAGACATGATACAACATCACTATTGGGAGGTGCACCAATCAGCCATAACATTATGACCACTGTTAGGTGTTGGCATCTGAAAATTAGTGGGATATATTAGGCAGCAAGTGAACATGTTGTCCATGACGTTGATGTGGTGAAAACAGAAAAAAGAAATGGGCATCGCAGTTTATTGTGTATGGGGCTGTGAAGCCCATGGTGACCCAT
Organism: Lithobates clamitans; assembly: GCA_037952925.1. Classification (NCBI taxonomy): domain Eukaryota; kingdom Metazoa; phylum Chordata; class Amphibia; order Anura; family Ranidae; genus Lithobates; species Lithobates clamitans. The sequence goes on along the minus strand of JBBGZY010002399.1, from coordinate 325,390 downwards.
GTCCACAGCCAAAATCGTCTACAATGGTCACATGAACATCAGAACTGGACTTCAGAGCAATGGAAGAAGGTGGCCTGATCAATCATGTTTTCTTTTACATCATGTGGATGGCTGAGTGCGTGTGCATTACTTACCTGGGAAAGAGATGGAACCAGAATGCGGCATAAGAAGGCAAGTTGGCAGAGGCAGAGTGATGCTTTGGGCAATGTTCTGCTGGGAAACCTTGGGTCCTGCCATTCATGTGGATGTCACTTTGGTGTCCATGCCTCAATGGGTCAGGGCTGTTTCTGCAAAAGGGGGCCATACTCAATATTAGGTGGGTGGTCATAATGTTATGGCTGGGTGGTGTATGTGCAGAACAATAATGTGCTCTGGAGCGATTGCATGTAGATAGACAACGGCTGAGAGAGACTGGAGTAGATGAGAAGAACTGAGATACAAAAATTGGTGGAATATGTATTTAAGGGCTCCTTACACATGTGGCAAGGACTTCGGTGCCTCTGAAAAGTAATCCGTGGTCGAATGCTTTCTAGAGGTATTTGTCATTTTTTATGGAAAAAAAAAGATCCTGGCAATCAGTGGTCTTTTTGGAATTTAGACGTACTTATAAATAATTATCATGTAGTAGTGATCAATCATACAATGCTGCATTGTGGGATCCTGTGTCATTAATCCTTATGTAATACAAGTAGGTTACACCATAGGGAGCTAGTTATCCCATCTGCTAGCAATCAATCACTAAAATAAAATACAGGTGATTTTAGTAACACAGTTGAGCTATTACAAACCTGTTGGATTCTGCGGGCCTAAAAAAGCGAATTCCTTTTTTTTTTCTTTTTTTTTTATCTAATTCTTATTATTATAGGAAAGCTAATTTTGTCACTTTTTTATCACAGCTTTTTCATAATTTTTTTTTAGTTTAAACGATTAATACTTTCCTGGGGAGCTTGTCATCTTGAAGGACAGCAAATCGCTTTATACCAGATTATGATCCGTTTATTAAAACAAACCCGTCTGCCTAAAATTCTGCAAAATGAACCTCATCATGCAATGGTAGACACCCTCCAGCATCTGTAGGTACTAGCAGCAACCATGAAAACTTCAACAGGGTTCAGGAAACCACCAACATTTTAACCAGTTGACCTCCGCAAAGGTTTTACCCCCTTCATGACCAAGGCATTTTTTTTGCTATTCCGCACTGCGCTACTTTAACTGGCAATTGTGCAGTCATGTAACACTGTACACAAATTAAATGTATTATATCATTTGTTTTCACACGAATAGAGTTTACTTTTGGTGGTGTTTGATCACCACTGGGTTTTTAATTTCTTAATGTAAACAAAAAAATACAGAAAATTTTGAAAAAAAAAAAACATATTTTCTACTTTCTGTTATAAAACATATCCAATAATATCAAATTTCTTCATACATTTAGGCCAAAATGTATTCTGCTACATGTCTTTGGTAAAAACTAAGCTCTGTTCCAAAAGAAAGTGTCATCAGGTGCTAGGCCCCTTTTAGTCAGAGCCCTGCTGTAGCGATGTCATGGTTGAGTCAGTTCTCATATATGGGCCAGGTTGGGAGGAGCCTTAGTGCATACCTCCAAACATTTTGAGATGGGAATGAGGGACGTATGTAGGCATAGGACATGCCCCCTGCCACACCCCCTTAAAGGGGAAATAACAAAAAAAAGGTTAATTAAATCCACAAGTGTTTTTTTTACCACTACTATTCCTTTATATTGGCTTTAAAAATTGAGCAATGCGGCAATTTAGAATTTGGTGAAAGGTTTAGCACTGGGAAACACTTTTTTAAAAGATAAAGAGTGAATTTTATATACAACTATATAGATCTTACCAAAATGAGGGACAAATGAGGAGGAAAGAGGGACAGAGGGACATTGCTCCAAATCAGGGACAGTCTCTCGAAATCAGGGACAGTTGGGAGGTATGCTAGTGCAGTAGGGGCATGGAAGCTAAACATCCCACATCTAAGCAGATGTAGCCAGCAATTGTAGGCCGGGGCTGGAGGCCAGAGAAAAGACCTGCACCCAAGAGAGCCAGCTGTAAACTTCATGAACCCTTATGGAGGTGGGGCCTAGTGTGGGTTGTGGAAGACCTTTTAGGCTTTTCCAAGAGTTTCTCGAGTGACGCTATTCCACTGGAGCAGAAAATATGTTCCAGGGATTCTCCAAACTGGTCAAAAGCTTTATTCAGTGGTCACATCCGATTTACAAAGGCAACGTTTCAGAGCCGTGCAGGGCCCCTTTATCAGGCAAGATTAATATTATTATTGTTAATTCCCCTGGAGGGTCCCAGGAGAGATGTACCTATGGAGGAGGTGACTACAGAGATCCCATTACAGTGAGTACCCCGGGGGAAGGAGAGACTATCAGAGGGAAGATGGCTTACTTTAATGGCTGCACAATGCTTTCACGCGTGACTGCTGTGGACCGTCCACTAAATGTGATTGACTATGTCATGTCAAGTAACCCCGGATAGTATGTCAGTGTGATGTGACTGTTGTGCCATTTTCCAAGTACCCCCATTAAAGTGCAGCAATCCTATTTATGTGCGGACATTCCTTCCTTGGGGATATAAAGGTCAATGGCCGGGAATGTCCTCTAGAGACCTATAGCATGGAGTGGGACACAATATGGAGGAGGGTACAGCCTCAGCAGGAGGGTAACTGTTTTAGCATGGGAGGAGTGGGGCAGGGACTTGCGCTTTTGGACCCAACATCCAGCTAATTGCAAAGTACCTCTTACAACCAAAGTGCTGAACATACTGCATATGCACCTGTATACAGTACCAGAGCTCTAGCAATATGGAACATATGCCAAAACACACATCATGAGACATGTAGTCCCGAAGAACTCTGATGTGCAAATGGTGTCTTTGCCAACTGTAAGTTCAGGGAAACTAGAACAGTAAGGCTGGGTTCACACTGAACCCAGCCTTACCTTTTGGTCTGGTATGGAATTTAAGGGAAACCCCCTCACCAAAAAAAGGCCCCCACACCTCCTGAACCATATCAGGCCACATGCCCTCAACATGGGGGGCTGGGTGCTTTGATGGGGACAAGGGCCTCTTCCCGACATCCCTGACCGGCAGGGCAGGACTTAGGGTGGTGGGGGCCCCTGGGCTTGAGTCACTTTCGGGCCCTACCCTTCTATACATATGCACAGCTCTATAAAACAGAAATAGAAAAGGACAAGGTGCGCCAGACTCAAACAGCCAAATGGCTACAAAAGTAGATAATATATAAGCGTATAAGTGGGGGATACTGTACTGGTATTCGTCCTGGGTCCACGATTAATAAAAGCAATAAAAATGGATAAAATGATAATTACCGTATTTATCGGCGTATAACACGCACCCCAAGTTTAGGAGGGAAGTTTAAGGAAAAAAAACTTACATTTAAATGCCCATCAATGCAGCCTTATCAATGTCCATCTGCAGCCTTGTCAGTGTCAGTGTAGCCTTGTCAGTGTCAGTGTAGCCTTGTCAGTGTCAGTTTAGCCTTGCCCCAGTGTCATTTGCAGACTTGTCAGTGTAGCCTTGCTCCAGTGTCATTTGCAGACTTGTCAGTGTAGCCTTGCTCCAGTGTCATTGCTGCCTTGTCATTGCAGCCTTTCAGTTTAAAAATAGGGCCGCTGAGATACTGAGCTGGATGACCTGTGTATGTCGGCGGCTTCCGGCGGCTTTTGGCCGCTCTTGGCGGCTCTCGGCGGCTTTTGGCCGCTTTCGAAATTGGCTGGGGCCCATGGGCTTGAGCCCAGTCAAGCCCAATAGTAAGTCCGGTCCTGCTGGCCGGTGGTTGTCGGGAATCTGGAAGCCCCCTTTAACAAGGGGGACCCCAGATCCCGGCCCCCCACCCTATGTGAGTGAGTATGGGGTACTTTGTACCCCTACCCATTCATCTAAAAAAAGTGTCAAAAATAAAAACAGTACACAGGTTTTTGACAAAGTAATTTATTAAAGCAGCTCAGGCATCTCTTCTCCTCAAATTTATTCTCCCTCCGGTGAAGTCTTTATTCTCTGGCTCTTCTCTCACTGCTGTCTTCTCCCTCAGTGTTTTCCTCCAATCTTCACCTGATGCTCACTATCGCTGTAATGCTAGGGCCACCATGTGCCATTACTTATTTAGCCATGGGGGATGGCCACCCGGTGATGTCATCTGGAGGCCCTGCCCCTTGTGATGTCACCACCCGTGACAGAACCAGCAGAGGGAGAAGACAGTGGAGAGAGGAGAACTCGCAGCAGAGGGAGAAGAACCAGAGGAAGATGTCAAAGGGGCTTGTTAAAGGGGCTTCCAGATTCCAATAAGTCCCCCCCGCCCGCAGACCCTGACAACTACTGCCCCCCCTGCCCCAAAGCACCCACCGCCCCCCATGTTGAGGGCATGTGACCTGGTAGGGTTCAGGAGGGGGGGCGCTCGCTCGTTCCCACCCCCTTTCCTGACCTGCCGAGGTGCTTGCTTGGATAAGGGTCTGGTATGGATGAGGGGGGGGACCCCACGCCATTTTTATTTTTTTGGAGTGGGGTTTCCCTTCAAGATCATCAGAGCACAAGTCGCATGCCAAAGTCGGATCAGTTAAGATGATGATCTGACTTTGATCCGACTTCAATGAGATTCAATGAGCTGGATCAAAGTCGCACCAAAGTAGTGCCTTTTTCAAAGTCAGACTGACTTGTGTTGGACCAGTTAAGACGGCTCTCATAGGGAACTATTCATTTATACACATCATGCGACTTGTGCTCCCAATGTCTGAGCGTTTGTCGCACCAGTGTGAACCCAGCCTTACGGCTAAAAAGTAAGACTGGGGCAAAAAAAAATACAATATTTTAATAGCTATAGCTCAATAGAACACCAGGCCTTCTCGTCCAACATCAGTACCTGACCTCACAAATGTACTTCTGGAAGAATGGTCAAACATTCCCATAGACACACTCCTAAACCTTGTGGACAACCTTCCCAGAAGATTTGATGCTGTTATAGCTGTAAAGGGTGGGCCAACTCAATATTGAACCCTACGGACTAAGACTGGGATGCCATTAAAGTTCATGTGCGTGTATAGGCAGACGTCCCAATACTTTTGACAATATAGTGTATATTCCTAATGCAAAAAAGTCCCTTTTGCTCGCAGTTACTCCAAACCTCCATTTTTCTTGTTTTTCTTGTTTTTCTTTTTTTTTTTTTGCTGCTGCGATCCAACTTCCTGTTAGAGGGTGAGATGTTCATTCTCCATGATCCCACTGCATGTAGAAATGTAGCTACCCTCTCTTACTCACTCCTGTTGTGGACTATGGACTCTGAGATTTGCAGTGTGCATAGAGCGGTGCAACTGATGAGCACTGCTCATTCCAAGCAAACGGATGTGAGAGAGAAAAGAAGAGGTTCTGGAGATTTAGCGTCACCTTAATGTAAATAGCATTATCACACTGAGTGTTTAGTACTACTTTAACCACTACACATCCGTGCTATGGCCGAATGACGGCCACAGCGCGGACCTGAATTCCCAGGAGGCTGTCATATGACGGCCTCCCCTGTGCACGCTCCCTGCACGCGCCCTGCAGGGTGCGCGCCGAGCGCGCTGTGATCACCGAGTCACTGAGACTCGGCTGATCACCAGTCCGAGTAAGGGGCCGGTCCCAGCCCCTTACCATGTGATCAGCTGTCAGCCAATGACAGCTGATCACATGATGTAAACAAAAGATCGGTAATCGTTTTTTTTTTCTACTCACACTGACAGCGTGAGTAGAAAAAAAGCCGATCACCGGCTCGGATGTGAGGGACATCGGTCCCCAAGTGGAAGAGGCACATCTGCCTCATCATTGCCACCTAAAAGTGCTATATAACAGTGCCCACAGTGCTACATAACAGTGCCCACAGTGCCACCTAATAGTGCCCACAAGTGCCACCTATCAATGCCAACAAGTGCCACCCATCAATGCCCACCTGTAGTGCCAATCAGTGCCACCTGGCAGTGCTGCCCATCACTGCCGCCTATCAGTGCCCACCACTGCCGCCTCATCAGCGTACATCAATGAAGGAGAAAAATGACCCGTTTTAAATTTTTTATAACAAAATATAAAAAAATCAAAAAAAAAAAAAATCAGTTTTTTACATTTTTTTAACAAAAAGTAAAAACTGCAGAGGTGATAAAATACCACCAAAAGAAAGCTCTATTTATGGTGAAAAAATTATAAAAATTTCATTTGGGTACAGTGTTGTATGACCGCGCAATTGTCATTCAAAGTGCGTCAGTGCTGAAAGCTGAAAATTGGTCTGGATAGGAGGGGGGTTTAAGTGCCCTGTAAGCAAGTGGTTAAAGGAGAAGTACAGCTCGTTTGGCTGTACTTCTCCTGTGGATCACAGGAGTGCAGTTCGTTCTGCACTCCTTTGACCTGTTTTTATCAGACAGTGTCGGTCCAGGCTGGGGAAAGATCGTGACCATATGGCCGGTATCCGCCCAGAAGCCTGGACCAGAACCTGGCTCAGCCTCTCAGTGAACTGCTAAGAGCCTAGGCTAACCGCCCCCTCCACAGCCCAGCGCTCCAGTGAGTGCAGGGGGGCACAGCAGAGAGGCGGTGACTAACAGTCACCAGCTCTCTCCTCATGGAGCTCTAGGTACCGAGTGCTCGGTTCTCAGTCTTAGAGCTGGCGGGGGGGGGGGGGCAGATGCAGCATCGGAGACCGATGTTGAATTTATCTAGGTAAGTATGATTCTTTAAAAAAATAAAAATCCTGAACTTCTCTTTTAAGGTTTTTAGAAGTTTACAAGAATATGATGCAGTATTTGTGGCAGTCACAGATCACCAAGGTACAATGTCTGCATGAATGTAATTTCAGACAATAGCTTTGATTGTCACTTCAATTCTACTGTCCTGCATCCAGGGACCAGGTGTGAGACACGTCGTCTGCTTCGTGTGGGTTGTAGGTCACTTGGACGAGTGAGTCATAATAGAGGGGCCCACATAGTGAGCAGTAGAATAAAGGCATTGGTGATTTTCGCTAGACCATGAAGATGACAGCCAGAGGAAAGGGAAAAGAAATAAAAAAGGAGGAGAAGGGAGGACAGGGAGAAGGGGTGAAGAGATGAGGAGGTGATGTGACCAGGGAGGCCGAGACCTCCGTGCACCTAAACTCAATGTTCAGATGTGGAGGAGTCTTTAATCAAATTTGGGCAGTAAAAGTTTTTTGTGCCTCTTCATTTTCTTTCAAAATATGTGCAATAATTTAAACTTTGAAAAATAGGTTTTGGGAAATACAACACTTTTGATAGTTATATATTTTTTTTATATAATCTTTATTTTATAAATGTTTCTATTTTACACAAAACATAAGAGAAGAAGGCAATTCTGGTTATCTTATAAAAACAGCCATAAACCGTTACCAAGACATATATTATTTCATAATTCTATATCCTATTGTGGTCTATGTTTGAGTCCTTTGTTTTCTCGACCACCATATGTCCATCCAAGATCACAAAATTGCTCATCCAAACACATATAAACTAATAGACATTTACCCATATAACCCTACCCCAAAACAAAAACAAAAAAGTTAAAAAAAATTAAAAAATGACGGTATTGTTCTATATATAGTTTGATAATATTGCTGAGGCCCTGAACTCCTCCCATTGTTGCCATGTCTTTAAAGTTTGTTCTCTAAGACCTGCTTCTGTCTTTATCGTCATCTCCAGAGACTGTATCTCGTTTATTTCACACACCCATTCTCCAGTTGAGGGATCTACTTCCTTCCTCCATTTTCGAGCTATGACTGTACATGCTGCTGTTAACATAGGTCTTGAAATACTTTTTTTATAGATTTTATGGGGCCTGGGATCATTGACAGTACTGAAGCCAACACATTTGGTTGTACAGTCAATCCTGGTAATGCCCTGTACACACAGTCGGACTTTGTGCGATCGGAGCTTATTGTCGGAAATTCCGACCGTGTGTGGGCTCCATCGGACTTTTTCCATCGGAATTTCCGACACACAAAGTTTGAGAGCAGGCTATAAAATTTTCCGACAACAATATCCGATCCTTTAAATTCCGATCGTGTGTAGACAAATCCGACGGACAAAGTGCCACGCATGCTCAGAATAAATTAAGAGACAATTTATAGCTATTGGCTGTTGCCCCGTTTATAGTCCCGACGTACGTGTTTTACGTCACCGCGTTTAGAACGATCAGATTTTCCGACAACTTTGTACGACCGTGTGTATGCAAGACAAGTTTGAGCCAACATCTGTCTGAAAAAAACGAAGGATGATTTAGTTGTCGGAATGTCCGATCAATGTCCGACCGTGTGTACGGGGCATTGTTCCGTGGTATATGTCATAAATCTATGACCAAAATGTCAGCACCCCCGGGCAATAGTACCATATGTGTGACATTGTACCCCTTGCATTTTGACTTCTCCAACAAACTTCTTAATTTTCCTTATTAATTTTATGCATATCTACAGGACATTTATACCATCTTGCTAAGATTTTAAAATTCCTTTCTTGATGTCTAGTTGACAAGGATAATTTATGTGTCAAAAGAAAGGATCTTACCCACTCCGATCTAGAGATGGTCCTCTCCAGCTCCTCTTCCCACCTAGTACATATGTTGACTTGTTCGTTATTTTTTGGGAAAAAATATTTATATATCATAGATAATGCATGGACAGGTTTATGCTACTGCAGTAATAATTGTTCAAATTCTGTTAATGGTCTATCTAACAAAGATTTTTTTTGTCAGAGATTGGATATATGTTTGGAGTTGTTGATATTGCATCCACTTATTCCTACATTCTGGGCCCAAGGAGTACAACGGGGGGAGTTTGCTCTCCACCAGGGTCTGGACCACCCTTACATCCTCATTTCTTTACCATTTTAAAAAGACAGAGCCTTCCATTGCTGGTAGAAACTCGGGATTACAGAATAAAGGTGTCATTGGCCCAATCTGGGTAGACCAATTCTCATTTTTTAATAATATATCCCATGCTTTCAAAGTGGAAGATACCAAAATTGGTATTTCTCTATTGGGAGGTCGGACGTTCCTATTTATCCATGGTAATGATTTCAGTTTCATATCAGTGGCATCCTCCTCCAATTTCACCCATTACTTGTTTTTTGTGCTATGGAACCAGTCCACTATCCTAGACATTAAATACAGCACGGAGATATATTGAAAAGTCTGGGAGAGCCAAGCCTCTATTTTTCTTTGCCCTAATTAGTACATCTCTTCTAATTCGAGGTGATTTATGTGCCCATATGAATCTCCCCACAGCTCTACGCAATTGACCCATTAGAATCATTGGAAAGAATATTGGGATTGTCTGGAATATATATCACAACTTAGGCTATATGTCAATTTTTACGATATTGATAGTTATTTTAACACTTCTTATCGAGGTCTACACATCCGACCAAAAAGATGGACAATTGAGGAGGAAAAACGGACTGAGGGACTTGGCTCCTTAAAGCGGGGGTTCACCCACACCGCTAAAAAAAAAAAATATTAAAAGCCAGCAGCTACAAATACTGCAGCTGCTGACTTTTAATACATGGCCACTTACCTGTCCCAGGGTCCAGCGATGTCGGCAGGGGACGCCGAGAACCCGCTCGGTTCTCGGCAGCTGCCGCCGCCATCCTAGGTGGGGGAATCAGGAAGTGAAGCATTGCGGCTTCACTTCCCGGTTCCCTACTGTGCATGCGCGAGTCGCGCTGCGTGTCCCTAGTGGTCCCCGCTCTCTCCTGGGAGCTGTGTGTTCCCAGCAGACAGCGCGGTCGGGACGGGAAGAGGCATAGACTCCCATGGGAGTCTATGCCGGAAGTGGGTGCAAATACCTGTCTTAGACAGGTATCTGCACCCCCCTCCCCCCTGAAAGGTGCCAAATGTGACACCGGATGGGGGGAGGGTTCCGAAAAGCGGAAGTTCCATTTTTGTGTGGAACCCTGCTTTAAAAGGAACAGTTTTTCCAAATAAGGGACAGTCCAAAGCTATAGTTGTAGGCGGGGCCTACTTACCCTATACGAGGACCTTTCGCTTGCTAATGTCCGGAAAATAGGCGGGGGGGCGTGGTCATGCGAGAATCAGCATTAAGGCGGCACCTCAAACTTTGAAGCCATCTATTCGCTATGCATAAATGCACAAAGCACTTTACTGTGTAGCACTCTTTCTGTGGCACTGCGCAACTTTCTTCCCAAATGCAGCATTTTGAGGGGACACTGTGGAGCCTGTGTCCCGCTCCACCAGTTCAGCCACGATTTGCCACCTCATTCCCGGTGACAATGTAGAAAAGCCTTAACTCTTTGTGGATCCACTTCTCTCTCTCTCCCAGTACCTCCACCTAGATTCATTAATTCCCTGTACCATGAGTTCAGTCCCAAATACCGAGCACCGTTTGCTAGGGAGGAGGTCAGACCACCAACCCCTTCCCTTCCAGGGGACACTGTCACCCATGCCTGGTACTACCTGCCCACTGGCTGGCTGCGATAGCATTCCCACCAGTCCTGGTTACTCATTTCATCGGCATGGTAAACATCTTCCCGCCAACTCCACTGTACAATTAACCCCTTCATGGTGGCTCTCTTCTCTTCATCCTCTTGATGTTACAGGCCCTAGTCTTTTGGATATGCTACGTGCAGTGGCGTGTGGAGGGGGGGCTGAGGGGAGCTGGAGCCCCGAGTGGGTCCCAAAAAAGCCCTGGGTCTCGGGCGTGCACAGTTCTGTTATTAGCCCTGAGCACTGCCACCGAGTGGGGACAGATCTGACCCCGAGCGCGGCCAAGTGACGCTTTCTGGAGCCTGCAGCCCCTATGATGGACATCCCACTAGTCCAATGCCAGGACCGCGGGATGTGTGACGTCCATCATAGTCGCTGCAGGCTCCAGAAGGTGGGAATTGCAAAGCGGCCGCCGTGCTACTGTCAGAAGATCCCCACTCGGCGATCGGGCGGGTGGCTCTCCTCTCCTGTCATGGCTCTGGCTCTGGCTGCCTGGAGTGTCTGCTGTCTACTGTCTACTCTACTGTGATGGGCGTGCTACACTACGGCTGAGCTGCATGAAGAGGTCACATCACCTGAAGTCTGGATAGTGTGGGTCAGTGTATGTCAGTGTGGGTCAGTGTATGTCAGGTAGGTCAGTGTGGGTCAGTGTATGTCAGGTAGGTCAGTGTATGTGGTGTATGTCAGGTAGGTCAGTGTGGGTCCGTGTATGTCAGGTAGGTCAGTGTATGTTGTGTATGTCAGGTAGGTCAGTGTATGTCAGGTAGGTCAGTGCACATCACGTAGGTCCGTGCGCGTCAGGTAGGTAACACTTCCCCCGGTGTCGGGCTCGGACGTTGGGCCCCTGGTCTTTTTTCCACCTAGCAACGCCCCTGGCTACGTGCCTTAATGCATCCCTCTAAAGAACTTCAGACCAGGCATTTAGCAACTTTGAGAACATTTACTTAAGCTTCCTTGCATGTATAGAGTTAATCCAATTAATGGTTTCTCAACCTCTCCAGTTTTCCTCTAGTGATACAGGATTCTGTTTAGAGCAGTTGTATAAAGATTGCCAAACTAGATCTACATTCATTTAATTCACATTATTACTTCCTGCATAAACCAATCTGTAGCCAGTCAGTTCTGGCCCTTATAACGATTGCATAGTCTTCTATGGCTAGAGTTAGGCCGGTCATAGATGGTTCTAATTTGAACCGTATGTGGGCAGGCTGAATGTACCAAGTTGATCGATTGAGTACAACCAATCTGCTGGATTCACTTTTGATTATTGCTAGCGGCTGCTATAGCTGCTAGCAATAATCACTGTCTTTTCCCGGCGGAGGCGGCTTCCCCTGCCTGCCCCCCCCGGACAGGAGCAGACAGCTGCTGGGCAGGAGGGATTGCCCTGTGAGCACTGTCTGTAATGATGGGGGAATCATGCAAAGATTCTACGGCTTGCCATCTACGGCTTGCCATACTCCCCTGTTTAGCAGACAAAGAGCATTTAGAGAAAACAAAGTTTGCAAATTCACCCTCTCCCAGTATGCACGTGTTGCTGTATCACTTATAGGCAACATATGTATGGTGTAATAAGGTAGTACTCAGTTTTTTCTGGCTACTTTGCAATTGATTCATCATTGTGAATGGTACACCTAGATGAGCGCCACATACTTCCACTATTAAAAAGTTTGCAAATAATTTAACACTGTCTGGCTGCAATTGGTTGTGCTAAACATTATAGAGGAAATACATTCATTCAGTTTGTGCTGTATGGCCAAAAGTTTATGAACATCTGACTGTCACATCCCATAACATATAGCCAAAAGCATGTGGACAGCCCTCCAAAAGATTAAGTTCAGGTGATTTCAATGACAGGTAGTGTTAAAACTACAACATGCCTGGTTCCCCATGTTTCTCCCCATGTTTCACCCCTTGTTCCTCTAGGGGGTTATTTATACCAATATAATGCTGCGCTATCCAAATCCAAACATAAAAATAAAATGATAATCGTACTAAATACTAATATTACTGACTGCAGTTGGTGGTGAGATATTCCATTCCTATATAAAAAATCGAGGGGGTTATAATTGATTAACTCCCAGAAAGAACAGCTTGTTTTTTGGTATATGGTGCTTGGATGACAGCATACCTTGTGGTAGACTCACCCCACATGGCAAATCATTGTTGTGTGATTTACACCAAAAATTCTAGCTAATCCCTATGGATTTTTGTAGACATCCCTGGTTGTTACATTTCTTTCACACTAACAACCTAACAGTTAGGTTGATACACATTTTAACCCACACTAAAAAACGTGTCCATAGACACTCTGAGTGGCTCACATCTTCTATCAACCATGTATAAGCTCTTACTATCAGCTTCGGCAAATGTGGATATTGGAGGGAATGGGAATTGAATTGTGAGATAACATCAAACCGGTAGCTGAAAACTCTAACCCTTACCCACTCCTCTTCCATAAGTACAAAAACTCAGAAATCCTGTTACAAATTTATTTTCAGATGGTGTAGAACCCCAGTGAAACTTGCACATATATTCCCAGGTTTGTAACCGAGTTATTGGTGTGGCTGTGCACAGACTGACTCCTTCTTGCACCTATGGTGGCATTGCCCAAAAATCCAGAAATTCTGGAATGAAATTATCCCTTGGGTTAAAACAATATTCCCATTTCCAATATCGAAAGATCCCCTACAATGCTTATTTCATATTAATCACGTCTAATACCCCGATTCTGGAAGAGGGATATGTGTCTCCTAGTGTTTGACCGGAAATTGAAGGCTGATAAGATCATGGAGGAAAGTTGGATTCTCAGGCCTCCACTGTGAGTTGGGACGTCCAGCCTGAGAGAGGGGGATCCCAGGTCACTATTGAGGCACATCTCCACCAACGGTGAATCATTCCAGTGTGAGGGGCCTTGTCGGGTCGCCATGAAAGCCTGCCTGTTCCAGGAGGTTCATTTGGGCCCTGATCGCAGGATTTGTTGAGAGGGCATTTCTGCCAATCTGCCCATTGGACGGGTGATCTGTCTATCAAAGTGCCCAGACAAGGGGGAGGGGCTGTAAGTGACGACGGACAGCGGGGAACACACAGCTATTAAAATGAAAGCTGTGATGTTCCCGGCGCTGTAATCAAACAGGCAGCGGCGGCGGCTCTCCTCTCTTCTACGATATAGGAAGCCCCCCTGATAGGCGGCATCAGGGGCGGGGGCGGGGGCGGAGCCCCGCACCATTTTCGGCGCAAGTATCTCTCTTTCGGCTTTTTGCCGAAAGGGCCATTTTCGAACGATATGTTTCGGTGGCCGAAGTTTCGGTGCATCTCTAATAGATAGCGTATTCAAAAACACCAGTTTTGCCATATAGAGAGGGAGAGGAAAGGATACTCTCATGGTGCAGTAATTCAAATCATTTATTTAAAAAAGAAGGTTGTATTGCACATACATCAAAGAAGACAGGGATCAGCATGTATTGTATAAGAGTCACTGGTTAGCGCTCCACCTGCATTCCAGCTGACCGTAAATGATGTATCTCAAAAACCACCCAACGCTGTTTTATTAGACTACAACTGACATCTTCAGCCTACGTCTGACGTCAGATGTCTTCAACCCCTGAAGACATCAGATGTAGGCTGGGGTAACAGGTTTGGATGGTGTTTGAGATATGTAATTTCTGGTCATTTGGAAATGGTTGAACTAGATGGACTTGTGTCTTTTTTCAACCTAACTATGTAAACGCCACGGCCTACCTGTGTATTGTTGCTGACCATGTCTATCCCTTTATGACTACAGTGTACCCATCTTTTGATGGCTCCTTCCAGCAGGATAATCCACCATATCACAAAGCTCAAATCATCTCACCACTGGTTTCTAGAACATGACAATGAGGTCACTGCACTCCAATGGCACCCACAGTCACCAGATCTCAATCCAATAGAGCACCTTTGGGTGTGTGATGCTATAATGTCAATATGGACCAAAATCTCTGAGGAATGTTTCCAACACCTTGTTGGATCTTTGCCACGAATAATTAAGGCAGTTCTGAAGACAAAAGGAGGTCCAACCTGGTACTAGCAAGATGTACCTAATAAAGTGGCTGGTGAGTATAGGTGTGATACCTACCTATAGTGGACATTCCCTTTAATGCTGCCTACATACCAAATAACGTCCAGCTTGTCAGAATATAAATAGCACAATATACTTTAGTTTACTTTGCACTGCAGAATACAGAACACCAATAAAAAATATGTGCTGTGCCAACATGAAAGAATCAGCCGAATCAAAGTCATGGACAAGAGTAAAATAACAAAGACCCGGGTCATGGCTTTGTGAACAATCATGTAGACAGTAACTCAGCAGCTTGTTCACAGCTCAGTAAGCGCTAAAGATTATACTGCATCCAGTTCGGGGAAAGTACATACACTATACACTTTGAAAAATAAAAGCAATATGGATGACAGAGCAAACCTTTCACAGTCAAGAGAGATTTATAAAAGAAGAGGCCATCGATATCCAGAATCTGTCAGCATGCATATAACATTTATTGGGTCCTATCAGAACCTTAAAACATATAAAACACAAATTTCCCTGTATAAATTATGTTTGATTTTCACTACAGTATATGTACCATACATGGCAAGTTTAGGTGCGTTTTTTTAGGTTATTAGTTAATGCAAATTGCTAACATCTTTATCAGCTCTTTGCCCATGGAACCATTCACAACAGTTGTCACCAAGACTGAAAGCGAGGGAAAGTACAAAATTGTGAGTTCTCGCCAGAAGAGGAATACATGAAAATCTTCCAATGGGGACAGTTGTTATGGTGACAACTGCCTAAGAGGGGATTTTCATCACTCTGAATATATTGTCTTTCACTTCCTGTTGTGTCTTTCTGTATTTCCATGACCAGATATCAAGTATGGACCTATGCCCATGCTCAAGCTCATACTTCTAATCAAAAGGGCAATATCAAATGTACTATGCCGGTTCACCACGCGAGCAAGCACGTGTGCATGTACACATAGCAATTAGCGTGCACATTTGACGCCCATTGACCTATTTAAACTGATGTGTCTCTTAGAGAAGTTGCTGAATGGGCTTGTTCCTGTGTTCCTGAGACCTGATTCACTGTATTTTCCTATCCGTGACCTGGCTTCTCTATGGACTTTGCCTATGCCTGCTGTCTCAAAATCTGCTCATCTAGTTCTCCTTTACCTCAGCCTGAATACTGGACTCTCCTTTGCCTACTGTTTCTTTACTGCTTTGCCCAGGTGTTACCCACCTTGGCTTGCTTCCCAAATATACTCTGTTTGCTTATTCGGTCCCTCGCTGTGTGGCTGTTGCTGACTGCTGCCTGCTTTCCGCCTTCGACTACCACCTTCTGCTCTGGTGCAAAGCTGCTTCTGCATCTTGTCTTGAGGACTGTGACTTCCAGCTCTACCAACATAAAGAGCAGACACCACCATCCATCTACTCTGGCACACTATTCCACTCCATGCCCTCACACTCTCTGGCTTCACCTTTAGGAGTGCTGGGCAGGAGGTGAAAGAGAGGCCCCTGCAACGTTCAAGTATCCACTAGGTACATGATAATAGTACAGGACATTTAAGAAAACTTCCAAAAAACCCGAGATGGGCTGAACCCTGCCCCAGGCTTCCATGGTGCCTAGACAAAGGTGACATTACTATTTTTTCAGCGAGAGTCCCAGGAATGCTTAGTATCCCAACGCTTGTGATGTGAAGTTCCAGCAAAATGCAGGAGTGTCTTACAAGATTTTGGCAATTGAGCATTTCTCGGGATCCCACCAGGATCCTGTGGAAGGTAGTGGGGAAAAGGTAAGCAGACTATTGATGTTGTATTTGTTTTTTGCAGTCTTTGGGCATACGGGTAGGTGTGAGGGGTCTTTGTGCAAATGCCCTGGATGGGGGTCTGTCTGACTGTTCACGCCTTGGATCCCTCTCGAACATTGTTTGGACTACATTTGCCTTCAGTTTGTCTGTGTTCATCCTGATCAGTGGCCAGTTTACCTCTGCCAATTTCAGTCATTGCTTTGTCTACCTGTCTGGAGATTGGTTGGCTGTCAATCAAAGTCAGTGGGCCAATGAGGGGAGAGAGAGGAGAAGGGGCTCTATGTCAGAATGGACACAAGAAGCTGTGGCTTGGCTCGGGTGCCCCAATAGCAAACTGCTTGCTGAGGGGGCACTCAACAGGAGGGGGGGGCGTTCCAGTAGCACTGAAGAGGGAACTGAGAATAGGAGGATCTGCTCTGCTCTGTGCAAAACCACTACAAAGGGCAGGTAAGTATAACATGACTTTACAATCACTTTAAGAGAAAGTGATATCTATCAGAAAGGCATATCCCAAAAACACATTTGTATCTGCACCATATTATAGAGGGGACCTCAGCTGCCAAAACACCAGCTTAGGTACATTTCCACCATAATCACCGCAGACACAGACCTTAACCCAATTTCAACTGTAACAAAGGGGCACTGTACCTGAGATGACAGCCATATCCTTATGAAACCTGATTATATGTTAGCCTTCAGGGACCCTAAGACTCAACTGCAGTGACAAGTCAAATATGCTTAAAGAACCTCAACAAAGTTCCCTGTGCAATGTCCTTTAACATG
This sequence comes from Lithobates clamitans, assembly GCA_037952925.1. Lineage (NCBI taxonomy): Eukaryota > Metazoa > Chordata > Amphibia > Anura > Ranidae > Lithobates > Lithobates clamitans. Next base: position 308,265 of record JBBGZY010002399.1, on the reverse strand, counting down.
GGACTGGACAGTGAGAAGTATTTTCCAATGCTGCACCTTCCCTCTAACATCGGGGTGGACTTCCTACCTTGAGACTCCACCTCCCCTATACTTTACCCTCAAGAATAACAGCACCAGGGTAAGTGCCACCTCTTCTTACTACTTCTCTCCCTAACCTTAACCTATTGTAGTCCTTGCCCCTTCCAATTCCTGTCTTGCGGGCCTAGTGCTTATGTTTCTTGGCTTAAGAAGGGTGCTCCCCCAAAGTGTTATCTGAAGTATAAAATATATACTGGTAAAAATAATACAGGAACCTTCTTGGAGACTGAGATATGCCTCAGAGTAAGCACAGGGGAGGTAAAGCCGAGCCTACACAAAGACTGAGCCCTAGAGGAGCATAGCTCCCAACTGTCAAATATTTAAAGGGACAGTTCCCCTTTTCCTCTTCAGTTGTCCCTCTTTTTAATCTAATTTGTAGACCAGCCTTTCTCAGCCTTTTCAACACAGAGGAACCCTTGAAATAACTTTCTGGGCTCCAGGGACCCCTGCCAAAAGTTCTTATATCTACAACTCATGATATATTAGTGTTTTAATCAGTGGGGAGAATGATCCTTACACTTGTGGTCATTGGGAGGAGAAACCCCCTTACAGATAGCTAAAAAGATCAACGGTGTCAGTGGGAACTTATCTGAGAGGTAGAAATTGCTAATTGCTCACGGAAACCCTTGCAACCTCTGGGGGAACCCTAGTTGGGAAACCTTGGTGTAGACATCTATATAAAAAGGGTAGTATATAACAAACAAATGTAATATACTATACCAAACCTTCCATCTAGCCTCCAAAATATTATATATGCTGTTGTGAAAAATCAATATAAAGGAAAAATACTGCTGAAAAAGAACTTGTGGGTTTATTACCCAATCATGTTTTGAATATTATTTTTCTTGATTCGTGTATATGGGGCCACCATGACTAGAGGTGTATCATTTGTGTTAAAAGGTGTCCCCCTTTCTGATTTATAAATATTGGCAGGTATGAAGGGGTATTAAGGAACAAGAACCTTATCACCTGCCGGAGAAGGCCATTACAGTTACAGACCCTCCTGGGCTGTGCAGGATCAATTTTTTTGTTGAGGGACAGAAGCCCCCTTCCCTTACCAAAAGTAGAGTTACAAGCTGCACAATTAAGCTAGGTTACAATAACACCTACGCAAAGAAATGCTAAATATTTGGGTACCTATTCTTTGAGGAGCTGAATATCCTGATTATACCTATACCTGAACATGTAAGCAAATATAACAAAATGGTATACCCCCGTGAATTAATCATGACTAAAACTATTACATTTCTCAGGGAAAAAAAGCTACTAAGTGATACTTTGCTTTGTCCCCCCAAAGTGTCACAATTTACATATTTGTTGGTGCAGCGTGACACTTTCCGCGTGAATTTGAAATGTGTTTCCACACATAACACTTTAATAAAACATAATTTTAATGTAATTTTTACAAGAAAATGTTTTATTAATGTCAACATGACCAGTAAAATGATTAATGGTCACAATGTAGCTGCAAGATTACGGCGCCTTTTTAAACTTTAAAATGCTGTTTGTAGCCATTTATTTTAATGAGCGCTGCATGAAAGCTGAAATTCCGCATGGCTGTGTTCTTTCCTTAAAGTGGACCTGTCCTTATATAGAATTAAACTGATTGTATTCCGGAATGGCGGACCAGCCACCGCTGGGGTTGGCAGCTCACAGGCCCAGCAGCCCGCCGCAGAATCACACAAGTTGGTGTGTTTAAGGCAATGGCAGTCGCCATTCAATGCCATAATGTATTTTTGGTAATAGCATGGATGTCCCACCACTTAAACAAAATCTCAAAACCAAGCTGGTAATATTCCCCCCTACCCGTGCCCCCCCTCCATGACTTTTCCATCAAAAGTAATAATGCAACCATCAATCCCTCCCCTCACGCCAAGGTGCTAGGTGTAATCTAGACTCTGACCTGTCCTTTCATCTCCAAAATCCAATCGTTGTCAAAAGCTTGTAGACTTCACCTCCGTAACATCTCTAAAATTCACCCCTTCTTAACAAATGAAACCACCAAGCTCCTCATTCACTCCCTTGTTATCTCTCGTCTTGACTATTGCAACTCCCTTCTCGTAGGCCTACCTCTCCATAGGTTATCCCAATGCTGTATCCTGGCCTAGGCCAACAAGGCCCAGGCCTAGGGCAGCACTTTGCAGGGCGCAGCACGGAAATAATCCCAACCGGCTTGTGCTACACTGTTAGTGTAGCGCCAGTCTTATGGGGCAGACTGGGCTGAGAGGCAGATTAGTCTAGCGCCCCTATAAAGCGGCAGCACTGCTTCCGGTATGTGGGCGGCTGGCATTCCGCAACTGTGAGGGGGGGGGGGGGGGCGCCGCTTCTAATTTTGACTGTCCTATCATCCTGGACCTCAAACCTTTCTCACTGTGCTATATGCAACACTTTTTTTTCATTTTGGATAGTATAAGAGAGGGTTATAACCCCTGCCAGTTTATTTTTTACCATCCCTGTCTGATTGCCAAACAGAAAGTGAGAGAAAATTTATGCAAATTAAGGGAATCCATTGCCCCCCCCCCCCAAGGCCCCCTCTCGAAAATTTCAGGGCGGGTCTTAAACAGCAAGGGGTGTGGCCAGGAAAGAAAGGGGTGAGTCATATTTAAATTAGGGGGTGCACAAGTTTAGTCAGGCCTAGGGCAGCACAAAACCTAAATACTCTACTGGGTTATCCCCTCTTCAGTCTATCATGAATGCTGCTGCCAGACTTATCCACCTTACCAACCACTCAGTGTCTACCACCCCTCTCCTCCAATCCCTACACTGGCTCCCAATCGCCCAGCAAATTAAATTCAAAATACTAACCACAACATAAAAGCCATTAACAACTCTGCCCAGATCTACATCAACGATCTTGTCTCCAAATATCACCCAAATCGTCCTCTCCGCTCTTCTCAAGACCTCCTACTCCCAAGCTCCCTTTGTCTCCTCCATTCGTGCTTGTCTCCGTGTTTTCTCCAGAGCCTCTTCCATCCTCTGGAACTCTCTACCTCAACCTGTCCGGCTATCTCCTACTCTAGCTGCCTTCAGGCAATCCCTGAAAACTCATCGCTTCAGGGAAGCCTATCACGCTCCCCGCTAATCTTTTACCACTTCCATCAGCTTATTCCCCACAGTTACGACCTTTTGCACCACCTGCTCCACCCTATTAGATTGTAAGCTCTTCTGAGCAGGGCTTAAAGTGGTTGTAAACCCTTTTTGTTGACTTTTACCTATAGGTAAGTCTAGAATAAGGCTTACCTATAGGTAGTGGAAATATCTCTGAAATGTGTGCCGTTTAGGAGATATTTCACTTGTAGTGCCAATGTCGTCATCGGCGCATGCACTGTGAAGAAACGGACCACCGTGCCGTTTCTTCCCCCAGCGTGTGCCGTGACTGACGGCTCTCGCACACATGCACGGGAGTGACGTCACGTGACACTGGCCAGTCACAGAGCCGGAGTCCGTGGCCTCGGAAGGAAGAGGGGCGAAGATGGATGCGGCCTGCTCAGGGGACAGCGCGGGCTTCGTTTGCAGGTAAGTGTCATATAATAAGCTAGTATACGATGCATACTAGCCCATTATGCTTTTCATTTGCAGGCCTTGCCTGGAGCAAAAGAGGAAGTAAAACCCATCAGGGTTTACTTCCGCTTTAATCCTCTTGTATTGTATTGTAACTGTATTGTCTCCCTTTTATATTGTAAAGCAAAGTTTTTAGTTTTTTTTGTAAAGTTGCTAAAAGTTTTGTGTGCTTTTTTAAAATTGTTTTATGTGTTTTTTATTGTTTTGCATGTGGGGAGAAAACAATGTGGATTTGGATGGGGCTTTTTGTGTAATACCCCATACACACGATCAGAAATTCCGCCAGCAAAAGTTGGATGTGAGCTTTTGGTCAAAAATTCTGACCGTGTGTATGCGCCATCAGACTTTTGCTGGCAGAATTCCAGCCAGCAAAAGATTGAGGTCAGGTTCTCTATTTTTTCGGTCGGAAAAAGTTTCTATCCGAAAATGCGTTCGTCTGTATGCAATTCGGACGCGCAAAAATTTGACGCATGCTCGGAAGCATTGAACTTCATTTTCTCGGCTCGTCGTAGTGTTGTAGTTCAGAGAACTTTTGTGTGACCGTGTGTATGCAAGGCAAGCTTGAGCGGAATTCCGTCGGAAAAATCATCCAAGTTTTTTCTGACGGAATTTCTAATCGTGTGTACGCGGCATACGTTTATTTTCTTATCTTCAACAGTGGTATTAAAGTCCTAATTGGTAAAGACATATATGGAAAATTCCAGATGCTTCAGCAGTCGAGATGAACTAGATATTCCTCACAGAAAAATCATAAGAAATGCATGCTTACCAGAATGTAAGCCACAATAGACGAGTGGCTAATACCCCAGCCTGGGTTGGTGGTTATACAGCATGAAGTGTAGACCTCGCGAACTCCTCAGCATGGGTTAGCATCAACTCCAAAGGTATTTAATTGATAAAGTTAGCTATGACGAAACGCGTCTGAGGAGGTACATGCTGACGTCACCACGCTGTCCCGTTAAGGAGGACGGGACTTGTTTGCCTATGCCGGCCTGCTTCATATTTCCATGCAAGTTTTTTATTGTCTGTTTGTAAGTGCATTTCTTTTATCCTTAATAAATTAGTGTTGATGATATCACGCCATTGGTCTATTATATATTTTTTGGGGTTATCATCTACTGTCAACTATGGCTCATCTCGACTGCTGAAGCATCTGGAATTTTCCATGTATGTCTTTACCAATTTGGACTTTAATAGCGCAATTTTTTCTTGTCTATTTGGTTTGTGTTTATCCCACAGTTATTGCAGCTTGGGAATTTGTCCACCCTATTGTTATATTGGATTAGCGCAGTTTTTTCTCTTTTTTATTTTCAACAGTACTGATCCAAAGTTCATTTTATATGCCGGTGCTGCATCTGCTGTGGCAAGGGGACAGCCAGAGAAGAATTATGGCCTTGTGTCTGTGAAATCCACATTCAGTTCTCACTTTTTAACCTCGGTTTGCATAATTCTCTCCTTTAACTTCAAATAAGTTTAATGTATAAGTTTTCAGCCGTTTTGCAATGCCTCCTCTTTTCTCACATGTGTCAAAAGGCCATGCTGCTTTTACCTTGTTCTAATTCTTCATGTCTGACATGATGCTTCACAACTTCATTAACAGTCAGGTGTGCACATGCTCAGTGACAGTTCAGCGACAGTTCAGCGACAGTTCAGCGACATGCTGTGTTATACAAGAGAGTGGAAAGATAAAGAGAGTGAATGTCATTGCATGGATTACAGATCACAATGGAAAGTCATTATTGTTAAAGTAGAACTGCAGACAAAAATTACAAGATAAAAATGAATTAAAAGAAAGGAAAAAAAATTCACACCAATATTGACTTTCAGTCTAGAGATTCCTTTTTTTCTGCTCCTAGATTTCCTTACTCAGATGGTAGCATCATTACACCACTTCCTCTGAGCCCAGGTCATCGAGCCTATGACTGGACAGTGAAATAAGAGCAGCACAGTAATTGGCTCATCTCTGTGTCGCTCTGCTCTGTTTGGCTCTTTGTGCTGCTTCATCCTCTCAAACTCCTGCTCTACTGTACAGGGACTGCAAGAGGATGATACCTGGTCAGATTCAGGTACTTGCACTGCTTGTTTTTCAAAAATAAATTGAGGGATGTTTTAATAATCACAATTTTTTAATAAGGACACTTACCTGTCCAGGGAGCCTGCGATGTCGGCCCCCCGAAGCTGATTCGTCCACGGGCCCGGGTGCAGGTGCCGCCATTGCAACTAAGGGAAACCGGCAGTGGAGTCTTCAGGCTTCACAGACAGTTTTCTACTGTGAATTGCGCGAGTTACGTGGCACTTTCTGAATGGCCACCTCGTCTTCTGGGATACACACAGGTCCCAGAGGGCAGCGGGGGGGGGGGGGGGGGGGGAGAGGAGGGCTCACCGCAGAAGAGGAAATTACATACTTTGCCGCGGCCCAGCTGGGACGGAAATACACCCTTGTACTTCTTAAAGGGTAAGAAAAAAAAATATATATCCAAAATTGAGGGGTGGAGGGATCTTTAGTTTAAGACCTTCTTGCAAAGTTGGGTGGAACTCCACTTTAAAGAATTAGTTTTCTTTTACCACAAAACTGCCTATGCAGGTAAGGGACATCTGCAAATAAAAACAAACTGTGCAGCTCTGACTAAAGTTGAATAATAAGGAAAAAGGGTATATAACCATATACCAGGGGTGTGGGACTTTGTGTGAAGCATATGACAGCCCAAAGAATGATAGGGTGAATATAAAGGAATTTTATTGCACATTGCATAATACATACATATTCAAAATAGCACAGGTAATTTACCATACAAAGGTATTGAGACTATTGAGCACAGTTCATAATACATATGTTGGTAACAATAAGGGTATGCATGAATCACAATGATGACTCTATTTTCTATGATTGCTAATAAATTGGTCATATCAGAAGGTAAAAATATTTGGTAAAAATATTTGAAATTCCCATGTTCACCACAGAATATAGGTGTATGCCATTCATAAGAAAGGATATAGCCTGCAGGACCTATGGTCTCACTAGCCTGTGGGGGTACAGAATACATAATAACTTGAAGTTCTTGTAACACTAGTGGAAACACGACACTCAGAAGCTCTACGCGTTTCGTGGCTTCTGCCACTCGTCAGGAGCAGGTGCGTGTAGTTGCTATAAAATTAAGAAATTTTGTTAAAAAGTTGAAAAAAATGAAAACCAGTAGACATATAAGGGCAAGGTTTAGGGGTACAGTTGGAACCACTGTGACCAAGGCTTACTTACTCAGGATGGGCCTGTTGAAGGAGTGGTGGCGAGGCCCCACAGACAGTCCGGGAAACAACCCCACACCGGGAGCTGAGGTGGACAGCAACGCGGGTAGAGGATGGGCGGCACTCACGGCAGGCATGTCAACCGAGGACATTCTGGGAGTGAAGGGACAATGGTGAGCAAGGAAATGTGAAGGACACTAGGAAGGGGGGGGGGGGAAAGGAGGGAAAGGAAGAAAGTTGCATAATACCCTTGCTATAGGTCTAGGCCATTTACTTACCTTATGAAGCCTAAATGGAATACTCCCAGGGCATTTCTAAGTACTCCTAGGACATTGCTAAGTACTCCTAGGACATTGCTAAGTACTCCAGGGACATTGCTAAGTACTCCCGGGACATTGCTAAGTACTCCTGGGACGTTGTTAAGTACTCCCAGGACGTTGCTAAGTGAGGCCTAGTCATCACTGCTCACCTCCACCATCACAGGAGTGAGCTCTCAAATGCTGAGCTCAGAGACTGCATCAGGGGAGAGCAAGAGTATGTGAGGGGTTTTGAATCAGAGAAAAAGCTCATTCCTGTGATGGTGGAGGTGAGCAGTGATGACTAGGCCTCACTTAGCAACGTCCTGGGAGTATTCCAGTCAGGCTTCATAAGGTAAGTAAATGGCCTACAACTATATCAAGGGTATTATTCATTTTTAGTCAGAGCTGCACAGTTTGTTTTAATCTACAAACATCCCTTACCTGCATAGGCAGGTTTTTGTAAAGGTGAACTATTCTTTTAACCACTTGCCGACCAGCCGTCGTCAATATACTGCAGGTCGGCGCGATCCCGCGAGCCGTCGTAGCTGTACGTCGGCTCCTTTAAGCAGTATAGCAGGCGTGTGTGCGCTGTCGCACGTGCCCGCTGCACTGCAGGGTTGCCGATGCTCATGACCGGGGGTCCCGATGACCGCCGGCCACGAGCGATTGCGGGCATGAGAGGCAGAACAGGGACGTGTGTGTGTGTGTAAACAATCCCTGCAAAATCCCTGTTCTGTTCTGAGAGGAGATGCAGATCGTGAGTTCCTAATAGCTAGGAACCACGATCTGTCATCTCCTATAGTCAGTACCCTCCGCCTTCAGTTAGAATACACAGTCAGGGAATACAGTTAACCCCTTGATCGCCCCCTAGTGTTAACCCCTTCCCTGCCAGTGACATTTACACAGTAATCAGTGCATTTTTTATAGCACTGATCGCTGTATAATTGTCAATCGTCCCAAAAAATGTGTCAAAAGTGTCCGATGTGTCCGCCATAATGTATCAGTCACGATCAAAATTGCAGATCGCCGCCATTACTAGCAAAAAAAAAAAAATATTAAAAATGCTATAACTCTATCCCCTATTTTGTAGACGCTATAATCAGTATACGCTTATTGCGATTTTTATTACCAAACATGTGAAAGAATACATATTGGCCTGAACTGAGAAAAAAATTAGCTTTTTTTTTAAAAAAATTATTAAAAATGCCATAAAACTATCCCTTTTTTTGTAAACGCTATAACTTTTGAGCAAACCAATCAATAAACGCTTATTGCGATTTTTTTTTTACCAAAAATATGAAGAAGAATACTTATCGGCCTAAACTGAGGAAAAAAAATGTTTTTTTATATATTTTTTGGGGATATTTATTATAGCAAAAAGTACAAAATATTGTGGTTTTTTTTTTCAAAATTGACGCTCTTTTTTTGTTTATAGCGCAAAAAATAAAAACTGCAGAGGTGATCAAATACCACCAAAAGAAAGCTCTATTTGTGGGAAAAAAAGGGATATCAATTTTGTTTGGGTACAATGTCGCGCGACCGCGCAATTGTCAGTTAAAGCGACGCAGGGCCGTATTGCAAAAAATGGCCCGGTCATTGAGCAGCCAAATCTTCCGGGGGGGCTGAAGTGGTTAAAGTGGTGTTCCGGCCGAAATGATACTTTTTAAATAAAAATACCCCTATAATACACAAGCTTAATGTATTCTAGTAAAGTTAGTCTGTAAACTAAGGTCTGTTTTGTTAGTTTATAGCAGTAGTTTGTTATTTTATAAACTTACAGCAGGCCGTGACCATCTTAAGTGTGGGCATTTGAAGCCAGACTGTATTTCTTCCTGGATCTCATCCTTGCAGATCTCGCACATGCTCAGTGCAGCACAAGCAGTGCAATAGGTTTCAGGTCAGGTTTCCACAGCAACGGCAGTTTCAGAGGAAGTTGCCATCCCTTCCCAGAACGCATTGCAAACAGGAAATGATGCGATGGGCCGCGGCCAGGGAGGAGGAAGTGAAAAATGAATACAGCAGATATACAGTAGGTGCTGAGAAATTTTTTTTAAAAATATGCAATTTGTTTACAGTGCACAGTTTAGTGAGGGATGCTGAAGAGTTGTAAAAGTGGGTGGTCCACTTTAAGATGGCCACGGCCTGCTGTAAGTTTATAAAATAACAAACTACTGCTATAAACTAACAAAACAGACCTTAGTTTACAGACTAACTTTACTAGAATACATTAAACTTGTGTATTATAGGGGTATTTTTATTTAAAAAGTATCATTTCGGCCGGAACACCACTTTAAGGAGGACTTAACTTTTTCATGCATTAAAACATACTTAGGACAAAGATAAATCTATACTCAGACAAAAAGGTTACAAAAAGAAATCAAAGAAGGGGCGGACTTGATGAACTACTTGGTCGTTTCCTGCCGCCTTCTCTTTTTCTTCAACTTTTGTTTTACAGACAGAAGGGCACAATCCATCAGGCATTAGTACAAGGGGGGGAAAGAAAGAAAAACATCATAAAACATCATATAAACATCATATGACTGCTTTCAAAGTATTTACGCTGCAGTTCTTGCTTGCTCAAATACGCTATTGAGTCTTGGATACGGGGTCGCTTTCACCGCATTATTTTTCTGTAACTAAGTAAATAGGCTTTTTTTTTTTGGTTTGAGCAGGCGATCGTAACGGCTCTGCGTGACGTTGTGTGTGCTCGGTGAAAGCTGTTTTTCCCTGTACAGTTCAAGCAATTAAGGAATGGAAAAGTGTTCACATGCTGAGACTGCAGAAAGAAGCTTTGCTCCTAGCTGGAGTTCGACTTTGCTACTAATTGACACATAAAGGCGAGAAGGGCATTGTGTGTATGTAGGGAGACCGAGGAGGCCCGGGTGGGAGCGGCTGGAACAAACAGTGCACATATTACCGCGGAGAAGCCATAGGCGACACAGAGACACAAGAAAACTTATGTAATAAGAAAGGGCCTAACCTCATAATAACAAACAAACGTCTCGGTCATGGCTTTATTGACCTTAAAGCAGTATTAAACCCAATGATAAAACTTTATTATATTGCAGCTTAACAATTCTTAGATGTCAAGGCTGCATTCATGTTTCCTTTTTTATTCTTTTTTTAAATTTATTTACTGTATGCCTGGTGATCCTGCCAGAACGTCTGTCTTTTTCAACTTCCTTTAGCAGGCCAAGCTGACCAGCAAAAGGGTCAGTTAAAGGGATGAGTCTAACCAATTGACACTAGCAGGGGTGCTTACCATGGCCCTTTATTCATTTAATTTAACCGCTTCAGCCCCGGAAGATTTCACCCCCTTCCTGACCAGAGCACTTTTTGCGATTCGGCACTGCGTCGCTTTAACTGACATTCGCGCGGTCGTGCGACGTTGCACCCAAACAAAATTGTCGTCCTTTTTTTCCCACAAATAGAGCTTTCTTTTGGTTGGTATTTGATCACCTCTGCGGTTTTTATTTTGTGCGCTATTAACAAAAAAATAGCGACAGTTTTGAAAAAAAAAAAAAAAAAAACACTTTTTTTTTTTTTTACTTTTTGCTATTATAAATATCCCCCGAAAATATATAAAAAAACAATTTTTTTCCTCAGTTTAGGCCGATATATATTCTTCCACATTATTTTGGTAAAAAAAAAAAAAAAATCGCAATAAGCGTATATTAATTGCTGTGTGCAAAAGTTATAGCCATAAATGTGCGCAGACCATGGCATTAGGGTGTGCACCCAAAGCTCAAACACGTGTGTGTGTGTGTGTGTGTGTGTGTGTGTGTATATATATATATATATATGGTATATATGGTATATGTGTGTGTGTATATATATATATATATATATATATATATATATATATATATATATATATATATATATATATATATATATATATATATATATATATATACCATATATATATATATATGGTATATATGGTATGGTATATGGTATGGTATATATATATATATATATATATATATATGGTATATATGGTATATGTGTGTGTGTGTATATATATGTATATATATATATATATATATATATATATATATATATATATATATATATATATACATATACACACACTATTTTTTGGATCTATTGGGGGCTTTGGTGAGATATCTAAACAGACCCCTGATGTCTCACTTTTAAGACAGCGATTTCCCAGTCCCTTCTTCTGCAGCCAAGCAGCAGGGGGGAATCTGTGCAGCACAGCGTGATTAGGGTGTGCCCAGGCACACCTGGCACACCCTGTGTGCACGCCTATGGTTATAGTGTCTACAAAATAGGGGATAGTTTTATGGCATTTCTAATATTTCCTTTTTTTTTTATTAGTAATGGCGGTGATCTACGATTTTTATCATGACTGCGACATTATGGCGGACACTTTTGACACTATTTTGGGACCACTGGCATTTATACAGTGATCAGAGCTATAAAAATGCACTGATTACTGTGTAAATGACACTGGCAGGGAAGGGGTTAAACACTAGGGGGTGATGAAGGGGTTAAGTGTCTCCTAGGGAGTGATTCTAACTGTGGGGGGGAGGGGTTACCACTGACATGACAGCGATCACTGCTCCTGAAGACAGGGAGCGGTGATCTCTGTCATGTCACTAGGCAGAAAGGGAAAATGCCTTGTTTACATAGGCACTTCCCCGTTCTGCGGCTCCGTGACACGATCGCCGGGAGACTGGCGGACATCGAGTCCGCCGGACCCGCAGGCACATTCACGCTGTTAGCCCCACCAATTAAAGGGGACGTACAGGTACGCCCATTTGCCCACCGCTGCCATTGTGCCGATGTATATTGGCGTGCAGCGGTCGGCAATAATTAAATAAAACCTTTATCCTAAAAGAGAAAAAAAAAAATTTCTGCAACTACTCAAAAAGTGTTAGCTGGGGCTTTAAATTGTTGGTCCATCTCAATCTGCTAACACTACCCTCTCCGTAGACTGACAGTGGTGCTCTCCAAAGGTGTCTCCTTTGCTCTTCCTTGCAGAGTGGAGCCACCCTAGGACAGGAAGTGCGTTAACCAGGTTAAAATAAAGGAAAAAAAGAAAAATAATGCAGTCAACACATTTAAGGAGTAGTAACATGCCATATTAATGTAACACCCTGAGGTTTAGGCAAGGTGCCTATTAAATGTATCTACCAAGTGATAGTTGCCTTGGTCAGTTGTTAGGAGGTCAATTGATTTCACTCTAATTCTGGAATTGCTGCCCTTCTCTCTTCTGTCTCTAGGTGGCCGGGTACATGGTGACACTAGATAAGACAAGGGCTTTGCAAGGACAGATTAATAATGAATGGGCTATCTAAGCCAATGGGCAGGGATTTCTTGAGTCAGGCGATCTGGGTTTTTCTGTGCCACCTGGACGGCTGTCTGGGTGGATGTGTGTTGTGCTGCCCGGGCTGCTAGGCCAGAGTCTGAGGCCTATCCCAGGGACATCTGGCTGCTAGGCTGTCTGAGGGCCTATCCAGAAGCAAGAGAGCAGCTTAGGATTGGGACTGCGGCTTGCAGTCCAACCAGAAGTGACGGTTCTGGAGGCTGGAGAACCTGTCATGGTCAGAGGTAGAGGGGAAGCTGACCCCACTAAGGGTCCATCCACCTTATTACCAGAGATCACAGTGAGTAGCTGAAGCAAGTACCGGAGCAGTATTCTCACCAACCAGGGACGGTGAAGAATTGACAAACTTCAGGAGGTGTCGAGCCAGGAACCCACCCAGCAGAGCAGTCTTGTGTGCCAAGTCGGGGACCGAGCAGGACAGTGGGGTGACGCTTGAGGAGTACCTGTGAGTACCAAGCTAGGGACCCAGCAGGATAGCGGGGGTGACGCTTGAGGAAGATACTGAGTGAGAAGGTTGGAAGAGCTCAGGAGATCCAGTAGCAGTGGATCAGCAAGTCTAGTGAAAGACTGGGAGCTCAGTTTAGAAATTTGTTACAACTTGTGTTAGAAACTGTTACAAGACTGTTGCCATAGGAGACAGCGAATCCTACTCATGCAGATGTGGTGTCTTGCTGGATGCCTTTTTCTGCATGGCTGTCTGCCTATAGAAGTCTCAGAGTCTGCCAATTAACATTGCAACTACTTAAGGGTGTCCTGGCCCTAACCCTCTCTCCCACAGTTCTGTTCAAGAGACAATAAATCTTTTTGCATTCAAGAAGTGTCTGGCACCCATTAATCTACCTTGCATTACACCCACCATGCCTTGTAACCCACTCTAAACAGAAGGATGTCAGCTGTCTAACTCTGGAGGTCACCATTAGGCCTCTTGGGACCCGGGACCTTGCTACATTAAATTTTTGGTTTTAGGCTTAATATTGTACCTGTCTCCCAGCTGTGCTCCTGTGTTGTCAAATGAACATCTGATGGATAGAGCCAGTGACCTTTTCAACATACGTTATGCAAGCATGGCCCACTGTTGTCACCATCAGGAAACCCACCATGCAGACATCACTGGGGTACATGTAGACATTAAAGGCTAAATTCACCTTTGTTCACCTTTTTTTCTTTCTAAATTTCAGCTCCCCTATGTACCAAAATAGCATTGTAAACCCAATTCATGAAATTTGAGCTGGACACACATATCTGCAGTGATTTCTTATATATCTCCAAAGCACTAAGTCCCGTTTCTTTCTCCTGCTCCATTCTTCTGTTATCAGCATGATAACTTTTGACAAGTTCTTCATCAGCTGAGATAAAACCAGCCTGAATTTTGTGTCGTGGGAGGTTGCTATGAATAGATTAGCACAGAGCTGAACTATTCACAGAATAGCTCTGCAAGTCTCTGCCTATGAGGAGAGGGTGTGTGTGCCTTTCCTCCAATCAGCTGTCTTGGCTGTATGCCCAGACTTCACTTCTAGTGCTCAACAGGAAGGGAAAATTTCTAACGCCGCGTAAACAGGACCGGTTTTGCCATCGGAACTCCATTCAATCGGTCTTGCCTACACACGGTCAAACCAAATTCCGACCGTCCAGAACAGGGTGACGTACAACACGTACGATGAGACTAGAAAAAAGAAGTTCAATAGCCAGTAGCCAATAGCTTCCGTCTCGTACTTGCTTAGGAGCATGCGTCGTTTTTGGTCCATTGGAACAGCATACAGATGATCGGTTTTCCCGATAGGAATTGGTTCCGTCGGAAATATTTAGAACATGTTCTATTTCTAGGTCCGTCAGAATTTTCGAATATAAAGTCCGATGAGGCATACACACGATCGAAAAAGACTATGAAAAGATTCCTTCTGACTTTTTCTGTCGGACATTCTGCTCGTGTGTACGTTGCTTTACACAATGTGCACTTAAAGAGGAAGGAAACCCTGATGGGTTTTTCTTCCTCTTTTGCTCCCTGCAAAGCCTGCAAATTAAAAGCATAATGGGCTAGTATGCATCGCAAACTAGCCCATTATGTGACACTTACCTGCAAACTAATCCATCATTGTCCGCTGTGCAGGCTGCTTCCATCTTCGCCCCTCTTCCTTACGGGGGCCGCGGACTCCAGCTCTGTGACTTGCCGGAGCGGTGTGCGCGTGGGAGCTATCAGTAATGGCACACGCTGGGGGAAGAAACGGCACGGAGGTCTGTTTCTTCACAGCGCATGCGCTGATTACATCATCAGCGCACTACAGGTAAAATCTCTCCTAAACGGCTGATGTTTAGGAGATATTTCCATTACCTATAGGTAAGCCTTATTCTAGGCTTATCTATAGTTAAAAGTCACTAGGGAGGGTTTACAACCATTTTAATAACTACTTCAGCCCCGGAAGGATTTACCCCCTTAATGACCAGGCCATTTTTTGCGTTACGGCTGTGCGTTATTTTAACTGACAATTGCATGGTCATGGGACGTTGTACCCAAACAAAATTGATGTCCTTTTTTTCACACAAATAGAGCTTTCTTTTGGGTGTATTCGATCAGCTCTGCGGTTTTTATTTTTTGCGCTATAAACAAAAAAAGAGCGTCAATTTTGAAAAAAAAAAAACCTATCTTTTACTTTCTGCTATAATACATATCCAAAAAAAATTTGGAAAAAAAAACTAAGTTATTCATCAGTTTAGACCAATATGTATTCTACATATTTTTGGTAAAAAAATCACAATAAGCGTATATTGATTGGTTTGCACAAAAGTTAGCATCTACATAGGGGATAGATTTGTGGACTTTTATTTTTTTTTTCATGTCTTTACTGCTTATGGCAGCGATCTGCGATTTTTAGTGGGACTGCGACATTGCGACGGATAAATCTGACCCCAAGTGACACTTTTTGGGGACCAGTGACATTATTATATGTATTATTATGTATAAATGACACTGACAGGGAAGGGGTTAACACTAGGGGGCGATCACGGGGTTAACTGTGTACCCTGGTTGTGTTCTAACTGTGTGGGGGCTGGGCTCACTGGGACAACACAGAGATTGCTGTTCCTGATCACTAGCAACAGCAGATCTCCATGTTGTCCTCTGTCAGAACGGGGATCTGCCTTGTTTACATAGGAAGATCCTCGTTCTGCCTCTCTGTGCAGTGATCGTGGGTGGCCGATGGACATCGAGTCCGCCAGACACGCGTGCACGCTCCCACGGCGCGCATCGGGCGCGCGCACGCCCACAGTATCTATTGCATGAAACGACGTACAGGTACGTCGTTTCACGCAATAGAGCCACCCTGCTGTAGTATATGTGCGGTGGGCAGTCTTAAAGTGGCTAAAGAATATATAAAGCTGAAGACGGCAGATATACATGTAAAACTTGTAAGAAGTAGGAAGATTTCTTTCATCTCTGTGTATCAATTGAGGCTGTTCACTTCACTGGGTATATGTGAGGGTTTACATCCACTTTGATGTACTTCTTTTGCAAAAATAAACCAGCTTTCCATTTATTCTACACGCTTACCTCACTGTCTTCATGGCTGTTTAAAAACACTGTTCCATTACTTCTGCCTTACTTCCTGGACAGACTTTAGGTCATGACACGGGAAGGAGTTGACCAGCTGATCTCATTAACACACAGCCTACATCATCTCTCCTTCCTGTGTCATGACCTAAAGTCTGTACAGGAAGTAAGGCGGACGTAATGGAGAAGTGCTTTTAAACAGCCACCAAGACAGTGAGGAAAGCGTGTGTGGAATAAATGGAAAAGCTGTTTTATTTTTGCAAAAGAAGTACATTAATGCTATATTGGTACATAGGGGAGCTGGAATTTAGGGGGAAAAAGCCTTTAAGTGGCTGCAAAGAGGCAATGGGATCGGCAGCAAAGTATTGCAACAAAGGATTAAAAAAAGGTGAATGTTATAAAACAAAAGTTAATTGTTTTTGACAGTAATTTAGCTAAATAAAAATATCATTCAATGAAGGTTTACATCTACTTTCATTGGTTGTCCTTCCATGTGCCCTAAGGCAGTGGTGTTCAACCTATGAGCTATAGGAAGTTTCACCTGCAGCCTAGATACATTACAAGAAAATGCACATAATATTCAGCATATGTAATGCTACAAACCACTGTCAGAATATAGCTTATTCGAACCACACCAAGCTTCATTTTTTAGTATGCCACATGTATGGTTTGAACAAGTCCTTAGTCAGAGACTATAGACATGCTACAGTTGTGGTTGGAGACTGGAAACATGCTGTAGGTGTGGTTGGAGACTGCAACATTGCCGCAGATGTTGTTGGAGACTGGAGACATGCTACAGGTGTGGTTGGAGACTAGAGACATGCTACAGGTGTGGTTGGAGACTAGAGACATGCTACAGGTGTGGTTGGAGACTGGAGGCATGCTACCAGTGTGGTTGGAGACTTCAGGCATGCTACAGGTGTGGTTGGAGACTGGAGACATGGTACAGGTGTGGTTGGAGACTGGAGACATGGTACAGGTGTGGTTGGAGACTGGAGAAATGGTACAGGTGTGGTTGGAGACTGGTGACATGCTACAGGCATGTTTGAGACTTGGAGATTGGAGACATGCTACAAGTGTGGTTGGAGACTGGGAAACTAGAGACATGCTAAAGGTGTGGTTGGAGAATGGACACATGCTGCAGGTGTGGTTGAAAAATTGAGACATGCTACAGGTGTGTTTGGAGACTGGAGACCTGCTACAGGTGTGGTTGGAGATTGGAGACCTGCTACAGATACGGTTGGAGACTGGAGACCTGCTACAGTTGTGGTTGGAGACTGGGGACTTGCTACAGTTGTGGTTGGAGACTGGAGACCTGCTTCAGGTGAGGTTGGAGACTGGGGACCTGCTACAGATATGGTTGGAGACTGGAGACCTGCTACAGTTGTGGTTGGAGACTGGGGACTTGCCACAGTTGTGGTTGGAGACTGGGGACCTGCTACAAGTGTGGTTGAAAACTGGAAATCTGCAGGTGTGCTTGAAGACTACAGATACAGGTGTGGTGGTTGAAGACTGGAGGCATGCTACGGTGAACTGTGAAGGACTGGGAACATGTTAGAAAAAACTGCTAGAGACCCTACAAACTACTGGGATCTGAGTGCTGCACAGCAAATACCACGTTGCAGGTTGGGCACCAGGGCCCTAACGCCACACACGACCCCCCTGTATTTCTCTAATGTCATGTCTCTTTTATTTTATGTAAAAAAAAATCTGTACCACAGTCATCTGTGCTAATTAAATCACAGACGTCTTGATCCATGAAGCAAAGTATACACAATAATGTGGTAAAATGAAATAGCAGAGCCAGTGTAGGATCCTCCCATATCTCCCAGCATGGTTGGTAATTGGTGACAGTGGGTAAGTTAACATCTATAAATGCTATGTTGAAATAAAACTGTTTTGGAAAGCTTTATGTACTGTATCCGATTGTGTTCCATGTGGTTTCATTGCCCAGGGTTCTGGGAATTCCAGCATTACATCTGCGTTTTGGCTACAGTAATAAAAAAAAAAGTAAAAAATGCAACTAATGTTTTTGCAATGACCTATGTGACACCACGTTATGTAGCCAAGCAAGAAAACTGCGGAGCTGGTTGTTGTTTTACATACAAAATAAAAACTTTTGGTTAGCGCTTACTAATCAATCCTGTTTTCCCCTAAATAATTGCACAACACGAAGAACAGATAGCAGCAATGCAAAAACAGAGACAAGAAGAAATACAAGAAACAACAATAGAGAAAATGATGGTAGATTCTGATGAAGCTGCACTCTCCAATAAAACAAAAAAACAAACACAACACACCACCAGCCTTTCTGTATTTCCCCCTTCCATGTTTTAAATGTTCCCCTTACATTAGTATGCAGTAGAAGGAAGAATACCCCTTACATTGGTGGTCAGTGAGTAGAAGACTGTCCCCTTACATTGATAATAATTTGTTAGAATATTTCCCCTTTACACTGATGTCCAGAGGGAGGAAGAATACTCCAATATTATGGTGGTCAGTGGGGGAAGAATGCCTCCTTACCTTGGTGGCCGGTGGAAAGTAGAATTCCCCCTCACATTAAGTTCAGTGGAAAGAAGAATACCTTCTTACGTAGGTGGTCAGTGGAAGAAAGAATGCCCTCTTATATTGGTATTCAGTGCGAAGAAGAATGCCCCCTTACATGGTGGTCAATGAGAATGTTGTGTTATGCCCCGTACACACGGTCGGACTTTGTTCGGACATTCCGACAACAAAATCCTAGGATTTTTTCCAAAGGATGTTGGCTCAAACTTGTCTTGCATACACACGGTCACACAAAGTTGTCGGAAAATCCGATCGTTTTAAACGTGGTGACGTAAAACATGTACGTCGGGACTATAAACGGGGCAGTGGCCAATAGCTTTCATCTCTTTATTTATTCTGAGCATGCGTCGCACTTTGTCAGTCGGATTTGTGTACACACGATCGGAATTTCCGACAACGGATTTTGTTGTCGGAAAATTTTATCTCCTGCTCTCCAACTTTGTGTGTCGGAAAATCCGATGGAAAATGTCCGATGGAGCCCACACACGGTCGGAATTTCCAACAACACGCTCCGATCGGACATTTTCCATCGGAAAATCCGACCGTGTGCACGGGGCATTACACTATGTGATTTATTGTCATTTTTCTGTGTCCGTAACGTGGTTTATCATTGCTCTGTGTCTTTAAGCTGTGTTCTTCTGTCTAAGTTGAGCTCTTTCTCTCACCGTACTTGTCTATACTCCTCCCCCTTCCTCTCTTTGTAGTCATTCCACTGTATCCTGTCGTCATGCATACATCTTTCCATGTGGCTAAAGACATCAACGTTTTTCTACCTATGACTATCCTCCATTAAACGGACCATTCAAAAAGCCTTCCTCGTCTAAATTCCTCAACATGTGAGTTAAACTGTCTGAATTAATACAAAACCCGGTCATATAAGCCCTATATGTCTCTATACGTCTCTGGAGATAACGTTTATGGTCTTCTAGTCGAGTCAGAAAAGGATAATGCCACCTTACATTGGTGGTTAATGGGAGGAGGAATGTTCCCCTTACATTGGTTATTAGTGAAAAGAAGAATTCCCCCTTGGTAATCAATAGGACAAATAATGCTCATTTACATTGGTAGTCAGTGGGAGGAGGAATGCCCCCATACATTAGTGGTCAGTGAGAGGAAGAATGCCTCCTTATACTGGTGGGTGTCTCTGTTTAACCCACACTGTTGTTGTCTTTGGGTTTTCATCTCCCTTTTTTTTTGTATATAGCCATTATGATCACAGGAACCACACCTGATTAGGATGAATTTGCATCCAATCAGTAATTGAAGCCCAAACCTGTATGTTTTTTAAGACGGAAGGAGGAATGCCCCCTTACATTGGTGGCCAGTGAGAGGAAGAATGCCCCCTTATACTGGTGGGTTGGCAGCAAATGAAAGAATGCTCTCTTATATCGGTGTTCAGTGGATGGAAGAATGCCCCCTCTAAACTAGATATCAGGCAGAAGAATGCCCCTTTACATTGTTGGTTAGTGGGAAAAAGAATGCCCCTTTCATTGGCTGTCTGTGGAAGGAAGAATGACCCTTTAAATTGGTGGTTGGTGGATAAAAAATGCCACCTTACATTGATGATCAGTAGAAAGAAGAATGCCCCCCTTCATTGGTGGTCAGTGGGAGGAAATATGTCCCCTCTATTAGTGGTATGTAAGAAGAAGAATGACTTCCTACATTGGTGGTCAGTGGAAAGATATGTACCCCCTTATATTGTGGTCAGTGGTGGGCAGAAGATTGTCTCCTTATATTATGGGCATTTGGAGTAAGAATATACTGATGTCAGTTTTAGGAAGAATTTCCCGATACACTGGTGTTTAGTGGGAGTAGGAATACACTTTATACTCTGACACAGTTGCACTCTACAAAAAAAACCCCACCAGCCTTCCTGGAAGCTGCCACCCTACTTTTTTTTGTCAATTATCCTTTACATTGGTAGTTAGAGGAAGAAGTGTGAGATTACATGGATGGTCAGGGTGAGAAAAGTATCGTTATATTGTGGTCACTGTGAGGACGAAAGCCCTTTACATTGGTAGTCATGTGAAGGTAGATTTCCCTTTACTTTGGTGGTCAGTGTTAGGAAGGGCACGCTCTTACACTGGGGGTTAGGTTGGGGTTAAAAAAAATATTAAATTAGTCTAAGACTGAGACTACATGGGTTATGCAATAGGCCACTTACTTAGGGTAGAGGCTCCACTGGTTCCCCACCACTAACACTGGCTCTGGTGATTAAGAACAGCATTAGAACTAGGCAGGCACCATCGGGCGGGTTCTCCATCCAGGACATTCAGATGTTCAGAAGCAACCTGTATAGCCGTCGGACATTGCCGACCTTGGAATACTGAGCAGGACACCAAGGGTGTGTGCCTTGTGTTGCAGGGCCTGACAATGAGCCTGTTTCCCAATATACAGAAGACCATCAGAGGGAGGATTACCAATTCTTATTCTTATAAAATAAGCAAAATAGGAAACAGCAAGCTAGTAAAATTGGGAGTTATGTATGAATTTACCTTCATGTAAATGTTTGAGTAATACCTCAACACACTTACCATGGAAACACAATTGTTTCTCTTTAAATACAACACCAAAAGTATCCAAAACACTCGTTGTTCCAGCTCAGATCCCTTCCTGTTCTTACTATTCCATTGAAGTAAATGTATTTCTTTCTCTGAACAAGCTTGACGAGATTAAGTGTATAGTTCGTTATGTATTTTGCCTTAACCTTCATGACCAGTTAAACTTTCATTTGCTTTTTTTCCCCCCTCTTCCTACAGCCTGATCTAGCCACTGGCATCTTAACAAGTGTTTCATTAAATTGGTGCCGACTCTAGCTGTCAGTCTGGGAAAATCCTCTGTAGATTGTGGGGATTAGAGAAATACAAACCTTGTTTGCAATTTCATCTAGGGGCTCAATTATTTTCTTCTTAGTCTTTGGCATTGCTGCAGAGCAAACCTTGTGTAATATGGATCGGTCTTCTGCTGCACTTTAACCACTTCTGCTGCAGTGCTTATCAGGAGTATGCTAAAAGTTTCTATTCTGTTTCAACCATAATTATGATATCAAGGATGACATGGGGAAACTGCACATGGCAGTCTAGGCCCCTATTGATGGACATCTTGCTGCGCCATGTATACCATCATTCCATGGGGCAGCTGCAGACCACCGAAGGATCCTTCTAAAAAGTCTAAGCCCCTGTTGATGGGCATCTTGTTACAACATATATGCCCTCCTTCTATAGGGCAGCTGTAGTCCACACAGCACCCCTTCTAAGGAGTCTAGGCCCTTACTGATGGGCATCTTGTTGCTCCAAATATACCCTCTTTCCATGGGACAGATGCAAACAACAGAAATCTCCTAAAAAGTCTAGGCCCCTGTTGATGGACATTTGGTTGCACCAGTACAAACAAATGGCCACTGTCTCCACCTATAACTGTCCTTAGCGGCAAGGAGCACATGGAAGGGCAAGGCATGTAAAACAAAACCAAAGAAAGTTCCTAGCTCATATTGCCAGCCAGCCTGCAACCAACCAAATTAACCTGTCTAATGCCGCGTACACACGAGCGGACTTTACGGCAGACTTTGCCCGGCGGACGGGATTTTGTCGGACAATTCGATCGTGTGTGGTCTCCAGAGGACTTTGTTTGCTTAAAAGTTGGACGGACTTAGATTTGAAACATGTTTTAAATCTATCCGTCGAACTCGAGTCCGGTCGAAAAGTCCGCTCTTCTGTATGCTAGTTCGACGGACAAAAAGCCGCGCTAGGGCAGCTATTGGCTACTGGCTATGAACTTCCTTATTTTAGTCAGGTCGTACGTCATCACGTACGAATTTGACAGAATTTGGTGGATTGTGTGTAGGCAAGTCCGTTCATTCAGAAAGTCCGTCGTAAAGTACGTCGAAAAGTCCGCCGGGCAAAGTCTGCCGTAAAGTCCGACCGTGTGTACGCGGCATAACAGTTTGTGTTAAAAACAGGGGTTTAGTTTGCACACATCTTCAAATACATGCGTAAGCTGCAGGGGCAGTGACAAGGCACCACATTGGTATCCGCAGTCCTAACTCCATACATTGTTGAGGGCCTCCAAAGTAGAAGCACGTGCATTATAATGGATTGGTAGAGGGCTGGTGAGCCTGGAAGGAGTCCACCCCACCTTAAAGGCACAGGGGCGCAGTGGACACCCAGCACATGGCCTTAGTGGCAAGGTAACACAACTTGTCAGCCAGTCTGCAACCAACCAAATAAACCCTTACTGATGTGCATCTTCTTGCTCTTCATATACCCTCTTTCTATAGGGCAGATGCAGACCATTGAAGGCCCTTTCTATAATGTTTAGGCCCCTACTGATTGACATCTTGTTGCACCACACACACCCACTTTCCAATGGGTAGATGCAAACAACAGAAGTCCCCTTCTAAAAAGTTAAGGTCCCATTTTTGGACATTTTGTTGCACCACATTCACCCTCTTTCTATAGGGCAGCTGCAGACAACAGCGGGTCCCTTCTAAAGAATCTAGGCCCTTACTGATGGGCATCTTGTTGCTTCACATATACCTTGTTTTCATGGGGAGGATGCAAACTACAGAAGTTCCCTTCTATGGAGTTTAGGCCCCTATTAATTGACAACTTAGTACATCACATGCACCACATACACCAACTTTCCATAGAGCAGTTGCAGACAACAGAATGCCCCATTCTAAAAAGTCTAGGCCCTTACTGATGGACTTTTTGTTGCTCAACATATATCTTTGTGCAACAGGGCAGCTTAGATGACAGAGGGCCTCTTCTAAAGAGTTTGGGCCCTCTTAATGGCCATCATTGCTGGTTCACATATATTCTCTTGCCATGGGAGAGTTGTAGACAACAGATGGCCCCTTGCAAATGTAGCACTAACTCACGGTGGAGCTGCTGGTTTAAATCGAGCTGTTACCTTCACTCTCGAAACCTCTGTTTCACTGCCACCGGGTCTAGGGTCCCGTTGAGTTTACCTCTGGACGATATAAGCACCAAACACTTGAGTATGTTTTCCAATGCTTTAATGAACAAGTAATAAGAAAGAGGCAGAAGGAAAGCTGCAGGGAAGCTCAAATACCTTTCCTTAGTATTCTTTAGAACATTATTTGGAATTGAACACTTGTAGTTGAATGCACTCCCCTTGTGTGATTCAATCTTTGCCCGCCTGGATAGGCCTCTCTCACTTGCCTAGCAGCCAGTACGTAGCATGAACAAAAGTCTCTGCCACAGACTTGTTTGGAATAAAACCCGTACGATCCTCTGCCACAGGATGTATTGGTTTGGTCAGACACAGTACTTGAACCCTTAAGCCAACCCGGCAGTACTATGCAGTAAGACTACTTCAGGATACGTCCTCCAACCGAGTCACCAGGCCCCTCTCCAGACCAGCACTCTGCATGATACTTCCATGACGGGTCCTCCCCTGGGATCTCCTCAGTTGTCCAGATTCTTCACTCAGGATAGACAGCTCAGGACCATTCCTCTGCTGCTGTGGTAGGCCCCAGACAGGCTTCTGGGCCCACCCACACGCTGCAGCAACGTGGGCCTCCGGAACGGAGGACCAAGAGGTGGTACTCTTAACGGATACCTGCCGGCCAGGAGGGCCAGCAGGTAGCTGAAAACGAACCCCTAAACATGGCATCTGTCCCATAAATACCCTCTCCTAGAATGCAACTCGGAGGACCTCCTCCACCGAGTTGTCTCCGGGAGAGAGGAGCACTCATACGCTTCAACACGTTGCCTTTCCAGCACTGGCCCATGGTGACAACGACACCCACCGGCGCAGTGTGGAACTACACGCAACTCAGCCAAGCTGGAACAGAGGCAAATCTAACTTCACCTAACAAGTAATCCACAAGATTTACCTATCAGCGGTAGATTAAAAATCTATCAGCGCTACATAAAAAATCTGAGCCCCCTTTGATGATACTTCACATAAGCCTTCTTTCCATGGCTTTAGGTTGCTTGATGTTGAGCCCCTATCAGCACCTACAGTATGTTGTGCCTTGGAGTTCATACCATCTTACACATCATTTATTTGCTCCTTATATACAGTATATATTCTTCATACATGATATGCTAAAAGAAAATACATATTCATTCTTAAATATGTGTATTTCCGAAGTACCTCCTGCAGCTATAAACAAAAGAGCATAAGCTTTCCGTTGCTCTAGAAAATTGAGCAGCTGAATGACTCAGAGAAGGGGCACTTCCTCTCTCCTAGCAAAGATGGGACTGCCTCAGTGCAGGCAATTTATTTTTCAATTTGCATAGATTTACGGTACTGTTGGAGTCTCTGTCAGCCACCTATTGCTGTCTTAAATTCCACTAGAGAAATTTCCTCTTACTTCTTGTTCCAGTGGCACCCTGTTATATGGTTCATATGCATTTTAACCAAAGAGGGCACCAAACAAAGTTTTTAGAGTTGAAAGCATCCAAACATCAGGCAGCCCCAGAACTGTTGTTTGGTGCCTCTTTGGTTGAAATTCACTTCTCAAATTAGGTGACCTCTGTCTTTTGAGAGGGGATGCTGTTTTGTTGAGAGCTTCCAAGCACACATCATTTGGCTTTATAAGGTCTACTTTTGTTACTTATTGGGATCTGCGTTATGTTACCAAAAGTATTGGGACACCGCCTTTTACACGCACATGAATTTTAATTGAACCCCAGTCTTAGTCGGTTGGGTTCAATATTGAGTTGGCCCACCCTTTTGCAGCTATAACAGTTTCAACTGTTCTGGGAAGGCTGTCCACAAGGTTTAGGAATTTTGACCATTTTTCCAGAAACGCATTTGTGAGGTCAGGCACTGATGTGGACCAGAAGGCCTGGCTAGCAGTCTCTGCTTTAACCACTTGCTTACTGGGCACTTAAACCCCCCCTCCTGCCCAGACCAATTTTCAACTTTCAGCGCTAACGCACTTTGAATGACCATTGCGTGGTCATACAACACTGTACACAAATTACATTTTTATCAAATTTTTCCCACAAATAGAGCTATCTTTTGGTGGTATTTAATCACAGCTGGGATTCTTATTTTTTGCTAAACAAACAAAAAAAGGTGGAAAATTTAGAAAAAAAAAATCATGTTTCATAGTTTGTTATAAAATTTTGCAAACAGGTAATTTTTCTCCTTCATTGATATGCACTGATGAGCACGGATAGGCACATTTAAGGTGGCACTGATAGGCACAGTTAAGGCGGCACTGATAGGCACAGATAAGGTGGCACTGATGGGGACGGATAAGGCAGCACTGATGGGCACAGATAAGGCGGCACTGATGGCCACTGATGGGCTCTGATGGGTGGCACTAATGGGTGGCACTGATGGGCACTGATAGGTGGCACTGATGTGCAGCACTGTGGTTGAGGCACTGATTGTGGGCACTGATAGGTGGCACTGTGGCCACTGATGGGAGGCACTGTGGGCACTGATGGGTGGCACTGTGAGCACTGATGGGTGGCGCTGGTGGATGGCACTGCTGCCCTTTTGCTACGTGGCACTGGCAGAGGGCACAGGTGGGCACTGAGGATCTGGTGGCGCTCGCCGTGATCGGGACTGATGTCCCTCTCAGGGCCGCTAGTGATCGTCTTTTTCTTCCTCCTCACACTGTCAGCGCGAGGAGAAAAAAGAGCTGATTACCGGCTCTGTTGATGTCACATGATCAGCTGTCATTGGCTGACAGCTGATCACGTGTTAAGGGGTCGGGATCGACCCCTTACTCCGATCTGTGATCAGGTGAGTCTCATAGACTCGCTGATCACAAAGTGCGCCGTGCGCGTCGTGCGCGCCCTGCAGGGGGCGCGCAGGTCTTTTATGCACGGGACCACGTCATGGACGAATGGTTAAACATTCCCATAGACACACTCCTAAACCTTGTGGACAGCCTTCCCAGACTAATGCCCTGTACACACGGTCGGATTTTCCGATGGAAAATGTCCGATCGGAGCGTGTTGTCGGAAATTCCGAACATGTGTGGGCTCCATCGGACATTTTCCATCGGATTTTCCGACACACAAAGTTTGAGAGCAGGATATTAAATTTTCCGACAACAAAATCCATTGTCGGAAATTCCGATCGTGTGTACACAAATCCGACGGACAAAGTGCCACGCATGCTCAGAATAAATAAAGAGATGAAAGCTATTGGCCACTGCCCCGTTTATAGTCCCGACGTACGTGTTTTACGTCACCGCGTTCAGAATGATCGGATTTTCCGACAACTTTGTGTGACCGTGTGTATGCAAGACAAGTTTGAGCCAACATCCGTCGGAAAAAATCCTAGGATTTTGTTGTCGGAATGTCCGAACAAAGTCCGACCGTGTGTACGGGGCATTAGACTGGGATGCCATTAAAGTTCATGTGAGTGCAAAGGCAGGCACACACCCCAATACTTTTGGTAATATAGTGTATATCCAGGGCTTCATTTTCATCTCTTCTTAGGAAAACTATGTAGTATTCACCAGGACAGGTAATGTGGGAAAATCTCCCCAACTAGCAACAATATAAACCTTAAAGAGGTTAGAATCTTTGCTTCCTCAATCCACAAATGTTAAAAAATTGCATAGAAAAATTCAGTGGCCAAAATGACTACCCAAAAATATTTTAGATTAGATGTATTCTGCTGTAAGGAGAAAAGGAGAAGCCATAAATGACTGTGAGTGTCAGTAAACTACACAGATCTCAGCTTTCACAGTATCATTCAAAGCCCACATCCTCCTCTCCATCATCATCTGTGTATATACACTTTCATGTGGAAAGATCAGAATCCATCATTACCAGATGACCAGGAGAAAATGATTGATTTAGTGATATTGATCTATAGATGCCCATGATGAGCTTCAAGATTGCTGTAGGGTAGGACTTCAGACTCAGCTTTGATATCTCCAGCCTTAGTCTGGAAGTGCCTCTGGGCAGCATCAAAAATACAGTATATTGTTATTCCCAGTTTCATATAATAATTTACAATAACTGTTTTATTTAGTTCCCTTCACTTACAGAATGTTGGCTACAGCAGGGTTTAGGAATTGCACTGGCAGAGAAGAAGATAAATATTTCACGAGGGTTCTTCATGACAGCCTGAACGTTTGGCCCCAAGGTTCAAGAATGCCGGTCAAAAGAAAATTAGCCCCAACGGAAATGTTAAAGTGGAAGGATTGGAGGCTAACAACTAGGCATGGCGGGTGAAAGGAAGTAGCAGACATACATAATTAAGGCTCATCCACCAATCGATGAAGCGTTCTGTCTTTTTTGCCAACAGCAAAGCTTAAAATTGAGCCCCAAGTAAACAGCTAAATTTGCAGTTGGAATACATACAATATATGGAAGCTGTTTTACCTGCAAAAGGATTTACATTTTGGTATTATCAGTACTGATATTTACACAGTTCTGCCACACAGCCCGGTCTGACAGGGCACATGACCTTCATTTTTTTTCCCGACCGCAGCTAAGGTCTTGTTTATCCTACAGCCTGTGACTGTGCAGTAAAGTACAAGCAGGAAATGAATGTGATAATCTCCATGTCACTTTGTTCTCTTCTCCTATCAGCATATTCCTTGTTAGCATATGAGAAATGCAGCACAACTAATTGGCTCCTTGTGCTGCTTCTCCATCCCGTAGTCTGAGCTTCGCTGTACACAGGATTGTAAGAGGCCGATGCCAGGTTAAATCTAGGTACTTACACTGCTTGCATTTATAAAATGCGTTTTGTTATGTATTAAGGAATACAGGGCTTTAGGACAATACAGTAAGCTGCCACCCCCTCACAGCCTTTTTGATAATCACCCCATTTATGGATATTCCAGTATGTTTCCCTATAACTTATTCCTCCCAGATAGTAACTTATAAAAGATAAAATGGAATATGGCAATAGAAATTATATATCAACCTCAAAGTCTGAAAAACTATTTGATATCAACAAGTGGGAATAGGATATAGAGGTAACGATGGAAACGGACACATGGACTAAAATTGCACAATCTGCCTCAAAATCATATATCAACACCTCACTAATAGAGGCAAATTATAAAGTCCTACTGCGATGGTACATGGTACCAGCGAGAGTAGCTACATACGTCCCAGGCACCTCCCCACTATGTTTCAGGGGATGTGGTAAAGAAGGCACAATATACCATACATGGTAGACATGCCCTAAAGTCAGGCGATTTTGGATAGGCATTTATAATTTTACTATTAATTCTATTTTTCTATTACCGTATATACTCGAGTATAAGTCGTTCCGAGTATAAGTCGAGGCCCTAATTTACCACAAAAAAAATGGGAAAAACTTATTGACCCGAGTGTAAGACGAGGGTGAGAAATGCACAGCTATTGTAAGTGGAAAAGAGGGTCAACAATGCCCATTTGCAGCATCACTGTGCCCATTTGCATGCCTCACTGTGCCCATTTGCAGCCATAGGTCCCTTGAACTTCAAACTCGGTAGTTAAGGGTTCCTAGATGCCCCCTAGCTGCAGCCAAAATTTGGGGTCTCTGAACCCAAAGGGTCCCGAAATGACATTGCTGCAGATGGACACAGTTGACCGAATTTGGGGCCCTGTATCTTGGGGCCACTTAGTGCTAAGAACCCCAAATTTGGTGTGCAAACCCAGTGGAACTAGCACCATAACATTTCCAAAGCTGGGGTTACTAGCACCAAGTGGCCCTGAGATACAGGGCCCCAAATATCAGTTCAGAAAATGTCAAGCACTTTTCTGCAGCAGAAAATGACATTTTCCAAACCGGATTTGGTGCCCCGTATCTCAGGGCCACTTGGTGCTAGGAACCCCAGCCTTGGATATGTTATGGTACCAGGTCCACTGGGTTTGCACACCAAATTTGGGGTTCCTAGCACCAAGTGACCCTGAGATATGGGGCCCCAAATTCGGTTCAGAAAATGTCAAGCACTTTTCTGCAGCAGAGAATGACATTTTCCGAACCGATTTTGGGGCCCCGTATCTCGGGGCCACTTAGTGCTAGGAACCCCAGCTTTGGATATGTTGTAGTGCTAGTTTGCACACCAAATTTGGGGTTCCTAGCACCAAGTGGCCCTGAGATACGGGGCCCCAAAGTCGGTTCGGAAAATGAGATTTTTTTCTGCAGAAAAGTGCTTGACTCGAGTATAAGTGGAGGGGGGCACTTTCAGCACAAAAAAATGTGCTGAAAAATTCGACTTATACTCGAGTATATACGGTAACAATACTATTAATTCTACTCATTAACCCAAGTAAGTCTAACTAAATCAGGCGCTATTGGGAAGCCAAGTGGAGGAAGTGCCTGGACACACAAAAAAACTCATATCTTTTATCTTTACGGCGTCCAGGATAGCAGTAGCTAGATCTTGGAGAACATCTTTGATCCCCTTCGCCTTGGTGAAAGCGAAGTTGTCGTGGATCATGATTAATGAACGTCTCTCAGCGATCTTACTGGATAAACAGCCAGTCTTTGATAAGATCTGAGAACCGTGGTTGAAATATCTGTCTGAAAGTTTATGAGTCGTTAATAGAGCTAATAGAGATCAACAGGGGTGCACTCTCCCCCCCCCCTCTTTTTCACTTCTTCCTCTTCTCTATTTTTCTCTCTCCTTCCTTCATCTTCTACGCAGGTTTTCCTATTGTTGTTTTCCTAGTATCTTATACGAGAGACCAGTGAGCGGTAAGAGGTCTCATAGTCATATGGTGCGGAGTAGAGGGGGATCACAGTGTGATCCCAAAGGGGGTGGCTGGTGGGACTCTTGCCTATCACCTTCTCTCCGACATGTAAATAAGTACTGCTGCGTCAATCCTAGGGACAATATATATATACACCTAAACAGCTATAACTCCAAGTTATGATATATTTTTAATAATGCCTAACTTTGTATGAGTGTGAAATCAGGCAAAGTCAGAAGTAAACACTTAATCAACCATGGTACACTACCTATTGGGATAATGGAGTTGACATTTTACTTTTGTGAAGTCTCATAGGCCATGTTGGCCAAGATATGCTTCTATTGTATTTTTCAATGTTTTCGGAATGTACATTGTATTTTCTACCTGTTAAACTCAATAAACATTATTTAAAGAGAAATGATATATCAAGCCACTCCTTGGCATCTTTCTAACTAGGAACGGCACTGTATTAGGGTCACCCCTGACTTAGCCCTTCCCTTTCACCTCTTACATCTAGAACAACTCCTACTACTTTTACTTACTCTACACCTTCTTCTAAGAGTCCAATGGTTGCACTACCAGAAGCAATTGTAAGAAAAGACTAGCACTCTGTGCAATGTCTTTAAAGTTCTTACTTAAAACGTATGTAGCACCCTCTAGCTAGTGTGCTAGATGTATATAGGTAGTTGTTAGAGTAGGTAAATTGGCTTGGCTGAGAGCCAGACCTGGGTTGGGAATCTGGGTCAGGGATTAATGACTTCTCCCTGGTCTCTAAGTTGGTAGAGAGAGAGAGGGAGGGAGACAGGAGGGGGGTGAGAGACAGGAGGGGGAGAAGGAAGAGGAGGTGAGGGGGGAGTGAGAGAAAGAGGGGGAAAAGGGGGGATGAGAGAGAGAGGGAGGGAGGGGGTGAGGGAGAGAGGGGGGTGAGGGAGAGGGGGGAGTGAGGTAAAGAGGGAGGGGGTGGGAGAGAGGGGGGTTAAAAAGAGGGGGGCTGAGAGAGAGGGAGGGAGGGGGTGAAAGAGGGACTGAGGGATGAGAGAGAGAGGGGGGAAGTGAGAAGGAATGAGGGGGGTGAGAGAGAGAACGGGGGGAGTGAGAAAGAGAGAGGGGATGAGAGAGAGAGTGGGAGTGAGAGAGTGAGGGGTGAGACAGAGAGGGAGGGAGGGGTGAGAGTGAGGAGTGAGAGAGGGGGGTGTGAGAAAGAAAGAGGGAGAGTGAGAGAGAGAGAGGCGGTGAGAGAGGGAGGGAGGGAGAAAAAGAGAGGGGGAGAGAGGGGGTGAGAGAGAGAGGGAGTGAGAGGGTGAGAGAGAAAGTGAGGGGTGAGAGAGGGAGGGAGGGGTGAGAGAGAGAGTGAGGGAGGAGGGGGTGAGAAAGAGAGTGAGGGGTGAGAAAGAGGGAGGGAGGGGGTGAGAGAGAGAGTGAGGAGTGAGAGAGAGAGGGGGAGTGAGAAAGAGAGAGAGAGAGAGAGAGAGAGAGAGAGTGTTCAATATACCGGATACTCACAATCATGGTCCCAGGCTGGTCTCCCCTAGGCTCAGGCAACTAGGATCTACAGCTGCTGTGTCCTCCACATTTAAATCTGGCACCTTTGCCTGTCAGGGGGTGGGGTGGGGCAGACTTAGCAGGGATAGGATGGGGGGCGAAGCAGATTCAGCCTCCTCCATCCTGTTTGTACACACTGTACTGAGCACTGCCGGTCAGATTGGCACTTCACTCTCTCGGCCGGCAAGGGGGACGATGCAACGGATCTATTGCTGCAGTTAAATACAATAGATTACTTGGGGTGTGTAGTGTGTGACAGGGCACAGTGGGTCCCCCTTTCCTCACACCCGTGTGACCCGCACACTTCTGTACACTGGGTGTGCTAGTGCACAGGGGGGTGATTAGGGTGTGCCCAGGCACATCCGGCACACCCCCTACACACGCCTATGACACCCAGAGTTGTCAGTTTCAGCAGAAACGTCACCTGGGCCTTTTAGTTTGAGAGACAGGATGGAATTAAAAAGCTGACTTCTCAGTTACTGGCATAAACCCGAGCACTTGAGCAAAATGAGTAGAACCAACAACAGAATTTGCAACAAAGCCCTCAAATCCACGGCTCACATTCACTAAGAGGCTTTGGAATTTTCATGCAGCTTTAACAAATGATAATGTGCATGCTAATTAATGTTTTATTCATCAAAGCAAATAACTCTGCATTAACCTGTTTCCCCAACAAGAAAATAGCAGACGTTACTTCTAATTACTATGTAGAGCATAGGAGACCTAATGAGAAATGAGTCTTCGTGGCGCTATGATATTTAGTAAGAGGAGTTTCTCTTACTTCCAAAGAAAATTAAAAAGAAATGTTATTTTAAGGACAGCTAGTTTTGACTTTTTTTTTTATTTTAGTTTCTCCTTCTGTGCTGTATGATAAGAGATTTGTAAAAAAAAAAAAAGTGCTCCATACTCAAAATGATAAGCTTCAAAAAGATTTGTTTATCTATGCAATATGGATTATAGAGATCATCAGCCAAAGATCCATGAAATGTTTACATGATTTTCAGCAGAAACCAAGGGATAGTAATATAACAAGTTTCATGTACAAAAAAATAAAAAAGCATTACAGCAGCCATACATATTCAGTGCATTTGGAAAGTATTCACAGCGCTTTACTTTTTCCACATTTTGTTATGTTACAGCATTTGATCCAAAATGGATTAAATTCATTATTTTCCTCAAAGTTCTACAAACATTACCCCATAATGACAACGTGAAAGAAGTTTGTTTGAAATCATAGAAAATGTATTAAAAATGAAAAACGAAAAAAAAAACAAACATGTACATAAGTATTCACAGCCTTTGCCTTGACACTTAAAATTGAGCTCAGGTACATCCTGTTTCCACTGAACATCCTTGAGGCCGGGTTCACACTGGTACGACAAACGTTCCGACATTGGGAGCTCATGTCGCATGACGTGTGAAAATCAATGTTTCTCTATGGGAGCCGTCTTAACTGGTCCGACACAAGTTGGTCCGACTTTAAAAATGCTCCCTATACTACTTTGGTCCGACTTTGAGCTTACTTCAGCCCATTGAATATCACTGAAGTCGGATCAAAGTCGGATTGCCGTCTTAACTGATCCAACTTTGGCATGCGACTTGTGCTCTAAAGGGGAACTCCATGCCAAATAAAAAAAAAACGGCATGGGTTCCCCTCCAAGAGCATACCAGGCCCTTCGGTCTGGTATGGATTTTAAGGGTAGCTCCCCATGCTAAAAAAAAACAGCGTGGGGGTTCCCCCAAAATCCATACCAGACCCTTATCCGAGCATGCAAGGTCAGGAAAAGGGGGTGGGGCCAAGCGAGCACCCCCCCTTCTGAACCATACCAGGCTGCATGCCCTCAACATGGGGGGGTGGATGCTTTGGGGCAGGAGGGGCCCTGCGCCCCCCCACCTCAAAGCACCTTATACCTATGTTGATGAGGACAAGGGCCTCTTACCGGCATCACCGCCCAGGGCATGATCGGTGGTGATGTCATAAGGAGCAGGCCTCCGGTGACCCCGCCCCATGCCAATATAAGTAGTGGCACACCATGCACCCGGAGAAGAGTTAAGAACCAGCAGAGGAAGAAGACAACAGCGGAGGAGGCAAAAGATCCGGAGAGGGGAGAAGAAGTCGGGAGAAACGCCGGAGCTGCTTAATAAATTACTTTAAAAACCTGTGTACTGTGTTTTATTTTTTACACTTTTTTTAGGTGAATGGGTAGGGGTACAACGTACCCCTACTCATTCACATAGGGTGGGGGGCTGGGATATGGGGGTCCCCTTGTTAAAGAAGGCTCACAGATTCCGATAAGCACCCCGCCCGCAGACCCCGCTAACCAATGGCCAGGGTTGTTGGGAAGAGGCCCTTGTCCTCATCAGCATGGGGACAAGGTGCTTTGGGGTGAGGGGGCGCAGGGCCCCCCTGCCCCAAAGCACCCACCTCCCCATGTTGAGTGCATGTAGCCTGGTACAGTTCAGGAGGGGGGGCACTCGCTCGTCCCCACCCCCTTTCCTGACCTGCCGGGCTGCGTGCTCGGATAAGGGTCCAGTATGGATTTTTGGGGGACCCCCACACCATTTTTCCGGCATAGGGGTTACCCTTAAAATCCATACCAGACCGAAGGGCCTGGTATGCTCTTGGAGGGGGAACCCATGCCGTTTTTTTTAAACATTTTGCGTGGAGTTCCCCCTAAAGATTCATACCAGATACAGTGCCTGGAATTGTCAGGGATCAAAGTCGGATACCTGTTCATTGAAGTCGGACATATGTTGGACTTCAAGTCGCAGGGAAAGTCGGATCCAAAGTGGTATAACTGTCATGTCGTACCAGTGTGAACCCGGCCTGAGATGTTTCGACAACTTGATTGGAGTCTACCTGTGGTAAGTTCAGTTGATTGGACATGATTTGGAAAGGCACACACCTGTCTATATAAGGTCCCACAGTTAACAGTGCATCTCAGATCATAAACCAAGCCATGAAGTTCAAGGAATTGTCTGTAGATCTCTGAGACAGGATTGTATGGAGGCACAGATCTGGGAAAGGGTACAGTAAAATCTCTGCAGCAATGTCCCAATGAGCACAGTGGCCTCCATCATCCGTAAATGGAAGAAGTTTGGAACCACCAGGACTCTTCTTAGAGCAGGCCGCCTCGCCAAGGGCATTAGTCAGGGAGGTGACCAAGAACCCGATGGTCACTCTGAAAGAGCTTTAGCGTTTCTCTGTGAAGAGAAGAACCTTCCAGAAGAACAACCATCTCTGCAGCACTCCAACAATCAGGCCTGTATGGTAGAATGGCCAGACAGAAGCCACTCCTCAGTAAAAGGCACATGACAGTCCACCTGAAGTTCACCAAAAGGCACCTGAAGGACTCTCAGACCATGAGAAACAGAATTCTCTGGTCCGATGAAACAAGGGTTGAACTCTTTGACCTGAATGGCAAGCGTCATGCCTCGAGAAAACCAGGCACCGCTTATCACCTGGCCAATACCATCCCTAGAGTGAAACATGGTGGTGGCAGCATCATGCTGTGGGGATGTTTTTCAGTGGCAGGCACTGGGAGTCTAGTCAGGATCGAGGGAAAGATGAATGCAGCAATGCGCAGAGACATCCTTGATGAAAACCTGCTCCAAAGCGCTCTGGACCTCAGACTGGGGTGAAGGTTCATCTTGCAAAAGGACAACAACCCCAAGCACACAGGCAAGATAACAAAGGAGTGGCTACGGGACACCTCTGTGAATGTCCTTGAGCGGCCCAGCCAGAGCCCAGACTTGAACCCAATTGAACATCTCTGGAGAGATCTGAAAATGGCTGTGCACCAACGCTCCCCATCCAACCTGATGGAGCTTGAGAGGTCCTGCAAAGAAGAATGGGAGAAACTGCCCAAAAATGGGTGTGCCAAGCTTGTAGCATCATACTCAAAAAAGACTTGAGGCTGTAATTGGTGCCAAAGGTACTTCAACAAAGTATTGAGCAAATGCTGTGAATACTTATGTACATGGGATTTATTTTTTATAAATTTGCAGAGATTTCAAACTTCTTGCTTGAGAACTCTCACTGATGTCAGCTGGGGAGGAGAGAGGAGAGAGAGCCGAGGAGTGACATGTTATTTACGCTTTAAGGGAACAGGATATATATATATATATATATATTTTTTTTTTTTTAGGGTAACAAACACTTTAAGGTGTAACTCCACCTTTGTTTAGAGTAAAAAAAACAATCCACTCTGGGTGACCATTGTAATTTGTAGTGTTTTTAACAAATTGTTTAGCAGAATCCTACCTTTTTCTGTTTTGAAGAAATAGCTGTTTGCTTCACCATGTCCTACCCAGACTGATTCCTTAATGGGAGGCTCATTATAAGTGCTTGGTGCTCTCTCAGTGTTCCAGTGATTAAAGTTGCTTTGTCCGTATCTCTTTTGGAGTAAAAAACCCTTAAGGCATATCTAACCAAAAAAAAAAATTCCTATTGCAGGAGATGCCTAAAATTTGAATTGTTTTCCTCACAGAGTGATGTTGTGTAGAGGATTCCAGGAGGCTGATATAAAGACATATTCAGGAACTTTTAATAGTTCAGTAAAGAAGACACTTTCCCCACCAGGATCACCAGCAGGAATAAGGAGGTCCTGATTCCTTTATAAAGATCTTTAGTTATCAGTAGAGCAGCAGTCGCCAACCAGTGGTTGGTGGCCCACTGATAGTCCACAAGAAAGTTTTAGTGGTCCCCAGGTGTCCTGCCGAAAATCAACATTGTGGTGGATGTATACCGCCCAATGTTGTTTCCAGGTTTGTTCTCAATGTGCGCTGACAGTCAATACAGTCAGCGTGCATTGATACCCGATACGTCCTCTGAAGTTCCAGCTCCTGTGAACTCAGAGAGAGGCGCCGGGAGTAGTGTAAAGGAGTGGGAGGTGAAGGAGGGGAATTTCAATGGGGGAATTTCAATGGCAGCGCTGATCACAGAATGTGGGAGGGAACATGGAGCTTGATAAGCAGGTGAGATCCAACGATGAGTCTGTGTAAGGCAGCAATGTGATGCAGAATACGGGGGGGACAGAGAGCCAAAGCATTGTCTGTATAAGGCAGCTGTGTGATCCAGGGGGAGGGGTCAGAGTGCCGGAGCATTATTTGTATAAAGCAGCAGTGTGAGCCAGGGCATGGGGGGCAGAGAGCTGGAGCATTGTGTGTATAAGGCAGCTGAGTGCTCTAGGGGGAGGGGGGCAGAGAGCAGGAGCATTGTGTGTATAAGGCAACAGTGTGATCCAGGGGGAGAGAAGCAGGGAACCAGTGCATTGTGTGTATAATGCAGCAGTGTGATCCAGGGGAGCAGGGCAGAGAGTCAGAGCAGTGTGTGTATAAGGCAGCAGTGTGATCGGGGGGGGGCAGAGAGCCTGAACATTGTGTGTACAAGGCAGCAGTGTGATCCAGGGGGAGGGGGCAGAGATCCGAAGCATTGTGTGTATAAGACAGCTGTGTGATCTGGCGGGGGGCAGAGAGCCAGAGCATTGTGTGTACAAGGCAGCAGTGTGCTCTGGGGGAGGGGTATAGAGCTGGGGCACTGTGTGTATAAGGCAGCAGTGTGATCCAGCGGGTGGGTGGCAGAGAGCCAGAGCATTGTGTATATAAGGCGTGATCAAAGTGATCATTGTAAGCACCCCTGCCAGTGTTGAATGGTTTGTTTCATCCCTGTAACTGATACATCTGCAAGAGAGCTTGTTCTTTTGAAAAGCAACAAACTTACTGGCCAGATCCTCAGATAAAAACAGAAGAAAGAAAGCCTAAAAAAGAAAACAAATGCAGCCATCACATCTAAGAATTGGAAAGCGGTAAAAGCACCATTTACAATGTTTTCAGTCTGCTGAAAATGTCATAGATACCCTGTCCAGATTCCCGCCATATATCTCCCCCATACATTTTTATTATCCTAAACATATTTCCAAATAGGTTTTGACGACAGACAATATTTTTTCTCGGCTGATGTTAATATTAGACACACGCAATGCAAATGTTCCATCCAAGCTGTTTGGATCCACTAATTAAGCAGGAATCAAAGGCGGCTAATGAGAGGATAGGTAACTTGTGGCGGATATGAGTGGTCATAACAAATTACGCAGAGAAGAGGACAGGCGTCAAGATGTGCGTGGACTAGCAACAGGCGCACTTTCTTTTTATTACTTTGCAAAGTGCGGTAACTCAGGGATATAGGAGCGATCGGCGCGTCACCCCGGCAGAATGTAATTATGCATGTCTGTTCCCTGAATAATGGACATTTGAAAAATTAACAGGTTGCTAACTATTTTATTCTTTGCACTCCTCGCAGTAGGCATTAATAAAGGATTCCTCCAAAATTAAACATTCATTTAACAATAAATTAGATACTTATAACATGAATTGTTAATCTCTAGCCGTGTAGGTTTTGCACAGTTTTTTTTTTTCTTTCATCCCGGACGACATGAAAAATGTATGGGGAATTTAACCAAGATTTGGCTGCTCAATGACCAGGCCATTTTTTGCGATACGGCACTGCGTCGCTTTAACTGAGAATTGCACGGTCGTGCGACATTGTACCCAAACAAAATTGATGTCCTTTTTTTCCCACAAATAGAGCTTTCTTTTGGTGGTATTTGATCACCTCTACGGTTTTTATTTTTTGCGCTATAAACAAAAGAACAGCGACAATTTTGAAAAAAAAACACATTATCTTTAACTTTCTGCTATAATAAATATCCCAGTTTTGTTTTCAGAGTTTTTTCCTCAGTTTAGGCCGATACGTATTCTTCTACATATTTTTGGTAAAAAAAAATTGAAATAAGCGTATATTGATTGGTTTGCGCAAAAGTTATAGCGTCTACAAAATAGGGGATAGATTTATGGCATTTTTATTACTATTATTTTTTTTTTTGTAATGGCGGTGATCTGCGATTTTTATCAGGACTGCGATATTGCGGCGGACAAATTGGACACTTTTGACACATTTTTGGGACCATTGGCATTTATACAGCGATCGGTGCTATAAAAATGCACTGATTACTGTATAAATGTCACTGGCAGGGAAGGGGTTAACAATAGGGGGCGATCAAGGGGTTAACTGTGTTCCCTAGGTGTGTTCTAACTGTGGGGGGATGGGACTGACTAGGGGAGGAGATAGATACCCTGTTTCCCCGAAAATAAGACCTAGCGTGATTGTCGGTGATGGCTGCAATATAAGCCCTACCCCCCAAATAAGCCCTATCTTGTTTCCCCGAAAATAAGCCCTACCCTGAAAATAAGACCTACATGGAATTTAACTAAGGCTTATTTGGGGGGTAGGGCTTATATTGCAGCCATCACCGACAATCACGCTAGGTCTTATTTTCGGGGAAACAGGGTAGGTGTTC
The DNA here is from genome assembly GCA_037952925.1 of Lithobates clamitans. Lineage (NCBI taxonomy): Eukaryota > Metazoa > Chordata > Amphibia > Anura > Ranidae > Lithobates > Lithobates clamitans. The sequence goes on along the minus strand of JBBGZY010002399.1, from coordinate 269,080 downwards.
ATACTTCAGAAATTCAGGTTGCGCTAATTCATTTAAATCCCCTGAAAAATCATGAAATTATAGTGACACAAAAACAAATTATCAAACATTCCTGTGAAAAAAAAATTTGGGATAAAAAAATATATATTGAGTGAAAAAGTCACTTATTGAGTCTTTGATGAAAAAAAGGAACCCAAACAGTTCATATGCTGGAAATAGTGCTTCAAAATATTCTTCCAAGGTGGCACGCAAACATAATCACCGCAAGTAAAGTGCACAAAGAAAATAGGATAGTGCCTCCACCTCTGTATATACTGCCGCTTACCAACTGTAATTGATCTCCTATTACGAAAGATCAAATAAACTTGTGGCTTATTCCCCCCGCCTCGGGTCTCTATATGGTGCGCCAATGCTCCCAGCATCCTCGCCAAATGCAAAGCCTCATGCCCAGATATATTCCATAAGTCCTCATAGAAAGACAATAATGGCACTTTAAGGGAGAGGAGCGTGCAGAGTGCCATTATTGTCTTTCTATGAGGACTTATGGAATATATCTTATGGAATATATAGCACCAATCATTTAAGTGCTATTTTAATAATGCTAAACTGCCCAGAAACATCTTCCCCATACCAAACCCCTTTTTAACCCTGTCATGCTGGCCCTGCGTTCAGTCTTTTTATTTTCTGACTCCGGGCCTTTCTCATGGGAAGGCATCCAGCAGCAATTATAGCAAGCCATCCTCCTTAGCTCAGTCGCTTTCCACACGGGGTGATTAGTACTCACTCAAAGGTTCTGGTTCAACTTAGGCTGTGTGCACTCACTGTTGCTTACAGATAGTCCCTCTGATATAGGATCACTGCAGACACCTCTAGCTGGGTACACCTCTTCCAGGTCCTACAGGGGAATAGCCTCACTCCTGAGAATGCTCCTGAGCAAAAGGTCTTTTATAACCCACCCTAGAATCCACTAGGAAGTCTACAGCTGGCTCTTCTGGGTGCAGGTCTACCTCTCTCTGCCCTCCAGCCCTGTCCGACGCCTTCACTTAGCTGACTACATCTGCACACTGATGGGGTCTCTGGCTCTCATACCCCGACTGCCCTAGGGTTCCCCCCAACCTTGTTTGTATGTGAGTACTAACTCACCCATTACATCACTACAGGAGGGCTCTAGCTAAAAGGAACCTAGCACCTGATGACACTATTCTCTGTAACCAAACACTATTCTGGAACAGAGCCACCTAGTGGCACACTAGCTAACTGCAGCTGCTTACATGCTATCTTATGCCCTGTACACACGACCGGTTTTACCGTTGGAATAAACTCCGAAGGTTTCTCCGACGGAATTCCATTCAAGCAGTCTTGCCTACACATGGTCACACCAAAGTCCGACCGTCCAGAACGCGGTGACGTACAGCACGTAAGATGGGACTAGAAAAAGGAAGTTCAATAGCCAGTAGCCGAAAGCTTCTGTCTCGTAATTGCTTCAGAGCATGCGTCGTTTTTGGTCCGTCAGAACAGCATACAGACGAGCAGTTTTCCTGATAGGAATTGGTTCAGTCGCAAATATTTAGAACATGTTCCATTTCTAGGTCCGTCAGAATTTTCAACAAAAAAAAAGTGGCCTACACATGATCGGAATAGATGATGAAAAGCGTCCGTCTGAGTTTTACTGTCGGACTGTCCGCTCGTGTGTACGCGGCATTACAGTTGAATGAGTTGTGTTCAGAGGGCTGTACTGCCTGCCTACTGCAACAGAGGGTATAATTCCTGCTACAGTTACGAAGGAAAGCATTGCAGCTGTGGCATGTGTACACCCTTGGCTGCTGCCTTTGCATTAGCGTTTGGGGGGTGGTAAAGCCAGAGATAAACCTTGTGGTTTTACTTTAGATGTGTGCAATTAATTTCGGTCCGAACGTAAATTCTGACAAATTTTTGATTATTCGTAGATTCGGATGTATCTGAATCTCTGAATGAAATAGTAAAAAATTTTGTTGAAATTTGTTTCGTTTATGCGTTTTCTAATGAATTCCATAGTCTCGGAATGATCTAAATTCGGATCGTTTGAAAAATTATTGATCGATTTGGATTCTGTGTGAAAAATAGCTGGTTGTTAAGGAGCGACCTCGCCCCCTTGTGCCATCACCAACCTAGCATGCCCCAGTTGGTGACATCACAAAGGGGCGCGGTCCCCCGCTCACATCATTGGGTGATTCTGCCCCTTACCTATCTAAAAAAATGCCAGACGGAGGAGCAGGTTGTCGGCGGGGAGCCTTTGGCCAGACCGGAGGTTTTTTTCTATTTTATTGGGTCCAGTGGTGTGGCAGACGGCATGATTGACGATAGGGGACATTGTTTTTTATTTTTTAATAAAGGAGTTGTCAAAAACTTGTGTACTGTCTTTATTCACGTTTTACAATTTTTTGGTGAATGCTCATTCACATGTGGGGGGGGCCCGGGATCTGGGGGGCCCCCTTGTTAAAGGGGGCTTCCAGATTCCGATAAGCCCCCTGCTCACATACCCCCACGACCACAGCCCAGGGTTGTAGGGAAAACTCCCTTGTTTCCATGAACATGGGGGCAAGGTGCTTTGGGGTGGGGGGCCCCCCCTGTCCCAAAACACTCCACTTATGTTGAGGGAAGGTGGCCTTGTATGGTTCAGGAGGGGGGGGCACTCGCTTGTTCCCCCCCCCCTTTCCTGATCTCTTGGGCTGCATGCTTGGATAAGGGTCTGGTATGGATTTTGGGGGGGACCCCACACTGTTTTTTTTTTATTTTGGCGTGGGGTTCCCCTTAGAATCCACACCAGGCCTGGTATGGATTGGGGGGGATCCCACGCTGTTTTTTTTCCTGACTTTTCTATTGCCGGCATTCTTTTGTTTCCATTTCAGCGGGGAAGCCTACTGACAGCTGATGAGCCATCAGTTGTTAAGGACGCGGTGGCGGGCTTCCGGACCCGCTCCTTAACAACCAGCTTTTCTTCACACAGAATTCGATTCGGTCTTTAATTTTGCGCCCGATCTGTATTTGAATCGTTCCGAAGATTTTAAATTCGCTAGAAATATATTAAATGAAAAAAAAAAATTTATTAAACAAAATGAAACTAAGCTAATTCCAAAAAGAATCAACAAAACAAAATTAGTTTCATAACTAATCTATCCGAAATGAAACAAAGCAAACTTTTCCCATCTGCACATGTCTATTTTACTTCCTCTCAACCACTAGTGTATACAAACCCTAATGCCGCATACACACGATCGGAATTCTCCTTGGAAAAAGATATGATGGCTTTTCCGACGGGATTCCGCTCAAGTTGGCCTTGCATATACACGCAAAAGTTTGCTGAATTTACAACCGCCAAGAACGCGGTGACGTACGACACTACGACCAGTCGAGAAAATGAAGTTCAATGCTTACGAGCATGCGTCGAATTGTTTCCGAGCATGCGTAGGAATTTTGCGCGTCGGAATTGCCACAGACGATCGCATTTTCAGATAGGAACTCTTTCCGACCGAAAAATTAAGAACATGCTCTCAATCTTTTGCTGGCTGGAATTCGGCCAGCAAAAGTCCGATGGAGCATACACACGGTCGCATTTTCCGACGAAAAACTCTCATCTTTTGCGGGTCGACATTCCGATTGTGTGTACGCGGCATTAGGCAAGTCTGGTAACCACTAAGGCACTGCACTGTATCCACCTTATCTGTATTTTTTAACAATATTTTGATGAAGATCTTCATTAAAGTTTATAAGGTTTTTTTTTTTTTTTTTTATTTGGCAAGTTTTTGAAGATATGACATGAAATTTGCTGTTGTATTTTTTTTTTATAACATAAAAAAAAACTCAACTCCTTTCAGTTCAGCTTTGTAACGCTTCAGCCATTTAACGCTGCGTAATTATATAGCTCTTCAATGTGCTATTTTTATTGTCATAAATATTATGTAAAAACACTGAAAAATTACACTTCTAAGACACTTCTAACTGGTGAAGCTGCTGAAAATGAGGTTTATTTTTCCTAACGTCAGAAAGCTATCCTTCTAAATGTTTTTCCATAGAATTTGAAGCCATACTGCTGAAAGCATATTTCCCATGTTTTATTCATGCCGATAGTTCTGCTTCAGTGAGAACACAACTAATTATATCAATGTCAAAGTGAAGAAATTTGTTAAACAAATCTGTAAAATTAGATGCTCATTGCTTTTTTGTCAGTTCAGAAGTGGGCAGATTTCCCTGCATTTCTTGAAAGGACCGCATTCCTCTGCTCATAGATTTGGATGATGTGCCTGGAGGGGTTCATAGATCAACAAAAGTTTCCAAAAAAGTAAACTGAAAAATGCTATCACTTGTTAAAACAGGGCTTCTTTATTGGGCCTAACTACCACCCTTGGGGGTATAGGAACCAAATGATGGCGGTATGGAACTGGACCTCTGAATAAGGGTCAGTTCATAGCAGTGTGTTGCAGTAACGCTTGGCAATCACTTTATTATTGTAGTGATACTCCCATGCAGAGGCATAACTAGAACCTTCAGCGGCCCGGTGCAAGAAACCATAAAGGGGCCCCAACCGAGACCTTTCCCACTGATCCTGAGGGCCCTTTACTCCCATTGTAGGACCCTTTATTACGCTCCCGGAGCGGGCCAACTTCCTGCCATCTTGGGGTCTACCCCACGGTGGTGGAATGCCAGAGCCCAGCCGCAAGTACAACCTTTGCAACCCTGGTAGTCCATTGGTGTTTTTTATTTTTATTGTTTTATTTTGTATTATTTTTTTTTACCATTTTTTTAAATTTATCTTTTTAGAGAGAGAGATCTTGCAGATTGGATCCCTCAGATGAAGTCTCCGGGTGTTCAAGATAACTTACACAAGCCTCCTAGCTCTGTCACATATGGAACCTCGATAAACAGCAACTGGACTTGGTCAAACCTTCTACAGAGGAGGGGGTAGCCACCCCCCACCCAGGCAGGTGGAATCCCTTCAACAGGAAGTCCCTGCTGTTCTAGAGTTCACACTATTTATTAGCCACCCCAGCCACCTACTGGGTCACCCCTTCCTTCCCAGGGATTGGCTGGTGCTCAATAAATAATAAGCTACCTATTTGACTCTCTCCTCTCTATGTTCCAGAAGCCTCTAGAAGGCAGGGGGGAATAGTCAAACCTGTGGCCTGCGAGACCCAGAACAGCCTATAGAAATCAACAGCCGCTCCACTGGCTACAGAGGACCCAAAGAACAACTAAATTTACCTAATTCACGAGCAGCCTATCTCGGTGGGTATCACAGTATGTATCACCACAACAAATGATAATGTATTAAACACCATGCTATACATTGGTATGCTGTTGAATAGCACCCTAGTTCACTGCACAATGCACTGAAATGTTCTTGCATCATCTGTGCATTGTGTTGCACTGCATTCAAAAATCCCTTTTCATCTCCTTTTTCTTTATCATCTGCGCCCCTCCCCATGTTTACCCCTTTTCCCCTTTCCAGCCTTAGTATAATTTGGATGTTGGTGATTGTTTAATTTCCGGATGATGAACGTATTTGGTTCTTCAGCTCTCCTTACATGGAACATGATTTGGCATTGCTGGAAGATTGGTCAAAGCAATGCCAGTGTTTCAATAAGGTAAAATAATGCACCTAGGGAAAAATAATTCCATGATAAAGTACAATGGGGGGGGGGGGGGGGGGGGTACAGCGTTGGCCAGATCTACAGAGAAAACATTTTAGGAATACTTATTTTAACAGTGTGTCAGGCAGTGGGAAAAGCAAAAATAATTCCAGGGTGTATCACTAGAGGGATCACCAGTAGTAGGAAGGAGGTCCTTACTCCACTATATAGATCTTTAGTTATCACTAGAAGGATCCCCAGCAGGAGAAAGGAGGTCCCGATTCTGTTATATAGATATTTAGTTATCAGTAGGGGGATCACCAGCAATAGGACATATATAGACCTTTAGTTACCACTAAAGGGATCCTCAGCAGTAGGGAGAAAGTGACAGATCTTCTATATAGAACTTTTGTTATCACCAGAGAGACCTCCAGTAGGAGGAAGGCGTCCCGATTCTTCTATATAGACCTTTAGCTATCAGTAGAGGAATCCCCAGCAGGAGGAAGGATGTCACGATTCTCTTATATAGGTCTTTAGTTATCAGTAGAGGGGTCACCAGCGGAGGTAGGGTGCCCTGATCCCCCTATGTAGCTCTTTTGATCTCACTAGAAGCTCTTTAGATCTCACTAGAGGGATCCCCAGCAGGAGAAAGGAGGTCCTGATTCCATTATATAGATCTTACGTTGTCACTGGAGGGGTCACCAGCAGGAGGTCCTGATTCCTCTATATAGACCTTTAGATATCCCTAGAGAGATCACCAGCAGGAGGAAGGAGGTTCTGAATCCCCTATAAAGATCTTCATTCAGACCTCAATTTGTACACTGTATCCAGTTCTGGAGACCTCACCCCACTTACAAAAAGATATTGATAAGATAGAATGAGTCCAGAGGTGGGCAACAAAAATGGTGAAAGGTTGGTGAGGGACAAAATCTATCAGGAGACACTACAGGAACTTAATATGCACAGTCTTCGGGTAAGAAGGGAAAGGGCGGACATGATTGAAACCTTTAAATACATTAAGGGTAAGAATAAGGTTCAAGAGGGCTGTATTTTCAATATGAAGCTATCAAGAACAAGAACATGGGGACATGACCTCAAACAGCAGGATCAAAGTTCAATCAATTGCAAAAATAATTAAACCTAAAAAAGTGGGACAGACTGACATCATCCTTCTATGTTCCCTTTTTTTCAAGACAGCAGATGGGACCAGCGTTTTAGCATTTTAAAATGTTCTTACCTTTGTCACACTGTTTTAGCCATAAATCCAGGAGAAAGGCATAGACAATTTGGTTATGATGCACTCCGGAGACTTGGACTTGGGATGTATATTTCTCTGCTACATAACCATTGATTGTATGCTTTATTGATGACTTCTAACACTTGTTATTCTGTCTATTGATGAACCTTTGGTCTTCATGTTAGCTCAATTACTGCAGCTGTATGTTTCTCATCCTAAACCAATAAAAATTTTGTGAAAGAAAAAAAATGCTAAAAGTCTGGTTTGAGTGCGTTTATCTCTTTGGTATCTCCTTCAAAATGATTAGCCCACCCAATGCAATTTATGTTAAACTTGTGATACACAATGTTAAATATACGTGCGTTACTACAATGCATTGGTGTGAAATGGCCCTAATATAAAAGAAAATGAAACATGATTCTCTGCATTAGAGGTAATAAATAACTTATTTGTGCTCTTTACGGGTAGCTCTTGAGCCTCTGGAAGCTGTGACATTGTATGTAATTGGGCTAGGATTGTCTGTATTATTGAACCTGAAATCAATGTGACGAAATAGACTTGATTGGTTAGATTACACACGAATAACACTGTCAGTAACTGGACCTCCATTCCATGTTTTGATTGCACATAAGCAATTGCAAAAAATATTGTTGTAGCAAAACAAGAAGAGAACCCTTCGTTTTTCTGTTCATAATGTAGCCTTCTTTTGGGAGGGGTTATGAGAAATAGCCCTCCCTGAACAGGATATTGCACTATGCCCATAGGCAATTAAGAGACCAGGAACCTTTGACAAGTTGAACAGTGGGTTTGATAATGAAGTTGGCAGTGCCTCCATCCAGGACAGGGTTTCTCCGAAGAGAGGGGATTCACTTCTTGGTTAATTAATCAGTAATTTAAGTAATTAAGAACAGAAGAACTACTGCAACCATTATACAGTGGAACCTTGGTTAACGAGTAATGCGGTTAACGAGCGTTTTGAAAGACGAGCAACTTTTTAAAAAAAATTTGACTCAGTTTACGAGTGTTAACTTGCAAAACTAGCAGAATTCAAGCTAATAGGGTGCGCAGCACGCATTTGGCCCGAGGTGCGGGGGCACTCGGAACAGTTCTAATCCGTTCAGAGCCGTTTGGAAATACTCGGAACCACTCGAAAATACTCCATTCCCGAGTGTTTAGGAGCCTTTCCGAGCCTTTCCGAGTTCAGCCGAGCTGTCCCCAAGTATTTCCGAGGCTCTCCGGCGCCCCCCCCCCCCACCTCTGGCCACATGCGGAAAAGATAGAATAAAATATTTACAAAAATGTGAGGGGTGTACTCACTTTTGTGAAATACTGTAGATGCACACGTGTATACGTAGAAATAATACAAGCTTTATATACAAAGAAGAGATTAATAGCAGTACGTACATTCAATGCACAAAGAGGTATTATCAGCAAAGGGACCAATAGAGTCCCTTTGCTGATAATACCTCTTACATACCCGGATATATATACAGTATATTTATTAATAGAGATGTCACCAGATGAATGTTGTAGCAACTATCTTTGTGTCAGAGGCCTGAAGAGAAGATCTGCAGTCATTGGGGGATCTTCCAATTGTTGTCCAACCAGCCCGGAATGCATTTTCTCACTGGCAGGAATTGTGACTGTAGTTTCTAATCTGACAAGCAACCAGACCTCTAAGCATATGATCCTAACATAACCACTAGAAACCTAACCTTTATTACCGGTTCTTATATTGCACCATCAATTTACACAGCGCTTTGCAGATATATTATACATTCACATACATACCTGCCCTTAAGGAGCTTACACTCTAAGGTCCCTAACTCCAATTCACACATACTGGGGCCAATTTAAAGAGGCGTTAACCTACCAGCATGTCTTTGGAGTGTAGGAGGAAACCAGAGTACCCAGAGGAAACCCATGCAGGCAATATTGCAATATTATTGCAATAAACAGGTTCACCAACTAATATACTGGAAGGTGACCACTACTTGTACAATAGCACAGCCCTAACTATCTTGCACTGTGCATGTGAAATAATAACAAGGACAGGGCAGTGATACTCTGTCTGTCACAAGGATTGAGATATACACTCAACAGCTGCAGTTAAAATATGAGATCATAGGAAAACTTGTATAATAGTCCCTGCTAGTTTGAGGTTTAGAAGCATGGACAGGACATGTGGCTGAGACTCTCTCTCTCCACTTCCTCCTTCTGGGGTTTAAAAAGCCAATGACCCAGGGACAGGAAGTGCATAGATTATATATTTAAATGCATTCACAAATTCAGACAGTAGAGGGCAGCAGATCCCTACAATAGCTATTCATGCGTAAAGTAAAGCCCATCTATTGGCTTCTGTAGTCATACTGGGACCTTATAGGACTGGTGATGGTGATGGAATTTGACAGTCTGGTGAAGAAGACATTGGATTATCCAAGGGGGTGTCTGTAACTGTAAATGTTTAAAACATATGTAGGTAAAGGGTAGTTCTGTACAGAATGCCATTTGGAAAGTCTGCCAATTATATTGACCACACACCCTGCTATATTTAGGAAATTTCAACCATTTTCAGCTAATCTTTTACTACAAAAATGGCCAAACAGATGAATGAAACCCACCATCAATGGTGCTCTGCAAGAGAACTGTGAACTCTTGCAGTCATCATGGACACACCTCCTTGAGCGGGCATCATCTGGCTGGCCTGGGCTTAGAATAGTACGGCACATTAGATTGCTTACAAGCCAATTAGTAATGTTCAGTGCTTCAGTTAGGACCAACCATCATTGGTTGTGAGCAAGAAGAGGACCTCACGGGGTGGGTGGTTCTGAAGAGTGGAGATGGGCTTTAAGCATCACTTGGCATTTTTTACATAGTTACATAGTTAGTCAGGTTGAAAAAAGACACAAATCCATCTAGTTCAACCATAAAAAATAAATAAGTATATAAATAAATAAAATAAAATAAAAAATATCATACATTCCCATATACCCAATCCTATACCCACAATTGATCCGGAGGAAGGCGAAAAAAACACCAGAAAAACATGATCCAATTTGCTACAACAGGGGAAAAAATTCCTTCCTGATCCCAGAGAGGCAATCAGATTTTCCCTGGATCAACTTTACCTATAAATGTTAGCACCCTGTTATATTATGTACATTTAGGAAAGAACCAGGCCTTTCTTAAAGCAATCTACCACCTCTGGAGGGAGTCTATTCCACATTTTCACAGCTCTTACTGTGAAGAAACCTTGGAGATGAAATCTCTTTTCCTCAATTTCTTCACTTTCCTAAATTTTGTGAATACATTACATTACTGCGTAATGGGTCAAGTTCATGAAGTCATGATCAAATGGCCGGACAAGTGATTTTTTATCATTTCTCATCCGAGCGTTCAAACAAAAAAATACTACACCTGTAAAGCTAGCTTGAGATGAATGAGGTCTATCAAATTCAAGGTAAAAAAAAAATGCTGAAGCCCAAAAAGGACCACTGTTTTCTTACATTCAAGCCTGACAAGAAATACAGCCTGAAATCTAAAAAAAAATGTTCAGTGATATAAAATCTGTCTGCTTGTTTCTTTGATCTTTTCTCTGAAATGCGTTAGTCCGTGCTCTTCTGTAGACAATCCGAGATTTCCTCTAGACTTCATGCAAGGAGCATTTTCTGTCTCCCGTTCACATTCAAAGTGCAAAGTGCCGATGTCACACACTGTGACATGAAAAATGGTGCTAAATCAATCCCCTGGGTGTTAACAGAATCTATTTTTTGTACCGAGTAGGCAATGACAGAAGCAGACGTATCAAAGTTTTTTTTGAAGAAGCCATGTCAGAAAAATATTTCTGAAAACTTTAAGGGAAAGAAGAGAGTGTCCTTCGTGAGCGCATATTTTCGGTTATCGTTGCCGTGGTTTTCTTACATTAAAGTACACTCACCGGCCACTTTATTAGGTACACCTGTTCAATTGCTTGGTAACACAATTTGCCAATCAGCCAATCGCATGGCAGCAACTCAATGCATTTAGGCATCTCGACGTGGTGAAGACAACTTGCTGAAGCTCAAACCGAGCATCAGAATGGGGAAAAAAAGGAATGAATGGCTGCACACTGAGGTAGTGATGAATCTCTTTATTGTAAAATCCGTAACACGAATGACACCACAGGACAGGCAAACGAGTACAGGTAGACGCGTTTCACACAGCGACGCTGCGCTTATTCATTACCCTGAAATATTCCACTGACATCCCTTAACCACTTCCCTCCCGCCGGCCAGCAAATGACGGCTGGACGGCGCGGCTCTCGTTCTGGGTGGACGTCATATAACGGCCCTCCAGAACGACCACTCTCGTGTGCCCGTGGGGGCGCGCATCGCGGCGATAGGTGCTGTGGTGTGTCAGTCTGAGACACACCGCTACACTGATCTCGGTAAAGAGCCTCTGACGGTCCAATCACACCTAGCCTACCAGCCTAATTTAACCATTACATTACCGGTTACCACTTAACCCTTGAACTTCCAGCCTGTCCCCTATGGACTAAGTTGCTCAGCCTTTTACATCTCCTGTTATATATGGACTTTTATGCTTGCGCTTACGGTTACCAATACTCTGTTGGTCCAATCACAGCTGATCACGATGTAAACAGGAAGAGCCGTTGATTGGCTTTTCCTCACTCGCGTCTGACAGACGCGAGTAGAGGAGAGCCGATCGGCTGCTCTCCTGACAAGGGGGGGGTCTGTGCTGATTATCAGCACAGCCCCCCCTCGGATGCCCACCCAGGACCACCAGGATGCCGCCAGGGCCGCCAGGAGCACCAGGGATGGCCACCACACTGGACCACCAGGTATGCCACCGTAGACCACCAGGGAAATGCCAATCAATGCCCAGGCAGCTGCCAATCAGTACCCAGGCAGCTGCAAATCAGTGCCCATCCCTAATGCCTGCCAGTGCCATCAGTGATGCCTATCAATGCCATCTATTAGTGCCGCATATCAGTGCCCATCAGTGCCACGTATCAGTGCCTATCAGTGTCCAGCACTGCCGCCTCTCAGTGCCACCCATGAGTACCCATCAGTGCAGCCTTTCAGTGCCCATCAGTGTCGCCTATCAGTGCCCATCAGTGCCACCCATGAGTGCCCATCAGTGCCGCCTATCAATGCCTATCAGTGCTGCATATCAGTGTTCACCTCAATGGTGCCACCTCATCTCTGCTGCCTAAGTGCGCATCAGTGTCGCCTTATCAGTGCCCATCAGTGTCACGTATCAGTGCCCATCAGTGCCGCCTATCAGTGCCACCCATAAGTACCCATCAGTGCAGCCTTTCAGTACCCATCAGTGTCGCTTATCAGTGCCCATCAGTGCCACCCATGAGTGCCCATCAGTGCCGCCTATCAATGCAAATCAGTGCTGCATATCAGTGCCACCCATCAGTGCCACCTACCAGTGCCCATCATCAGTGCCCATCAGTGCCACCTCATCGGTGCCACCGTATCAGTGCCCATCAGTGTCACCTTATCAGTGAAGGAGAAAACTTACTTATTTACATAATTTTATAACAGAAACAAAACAAAATTCTCAAAATTTTAGGTATTTTTTTATTTGTTTAGAAAGAAATAAAAAATGCAGAGGTAATCAAATACCACCAAAAGAAAGCTCTATTTGTGGGAACAAAATGATAACAATTCTGTTTGGGTACAGTGTAGCATGACATTTAAACAGCGACAGCGCTGAAAGCGGAAAATTGGCCTGGCAGGAAGGGGGTGTAGGTGCCTGTATTGAAGTAGTTAAATAGGGCTCCCCTCTCGTGTAAAACACAGGTGAGGACGACGTCAGCGGAACATCTGAAATCACTCTCAGCTGTGCACCTTGTTAGAACAATGGAATCACATGAAGTCATTCAGGACTTTGGCTACTACATGCTGAGAGCAACAATGATATAGACATACACAGACATCCTAGCCAGTCAAAAGAAGGAAAAGAGAGCGTGGGAGGGACCAAACGAAAACAATCTATGTCTGAATAAACATCCCATCTAACATCCTTGTCTGGCCCTATAAACACTCTATATAAATTACAGAAATAAGAAGGACACATATGATAAAGGGAAACAATTATTGAATAAAATGCTAAATGCATAGAATTTAATTATATTGTTGAAAACCACAAACAAAATGTGTCAACATAAAATTGTTATAAAAGAAAAAAAGGAAAAAGATTTGTGGACAAAGAAACAAAAATAGAAAAAAAAACACACACACACATAGTATGTCTCAATTACTAAATTATCATAAATGAATTTGTAATCTATGTGTGTATTGAAACAAACCTTGAAACAAACCAGAATAGGGAAGAAAGGGGATTTATGTGACTTTGAACATGTCATAGTTGTTGGTGCCAGACGGGCTGGTCTGAGTATTTCAAAAATTGCTGATCTACTGGGATTTTCACACACAACCATGTCTCGGGTTTACAGAGAATGGTCCAAAAAAGAGAAAATATCCAGTGAGCGGCAGTTGTGTGGAGGAAAATGCCTTGTTGATGTCAGAGGAGAATTGGCAGACTGGTTCCAGATGATAGAAAGGCAACAGTAACTCAAATGACCACTCGTTACATCCAAGGTATGCAAACGACCATCTCTGAATGCACAACACAACGAACCTTGAAGCAGATGGGCTACAACAGCAGAAGACCACACCGGGGGCCACTCCTCTCAGCTAAGATCAGGAAACTGAGGCTACAATTCGCACAGATCACCAATATTGGATAATAGAAGATTGGAAAAACGTTGCCTGGTCTGATGAGTCTCGATTTCAGCTGCGACATTCAGATAATAGGGTCAGAATTTGGAGTAAACAACATGAAAGCATGGATCCATCCTGCCTTGTATCAACGATTCAGGCTGGTGGTGTAATGGTGTGGGGGATATTTTTTTGGCACACTTTGGGCCCCTTAGTACCAATCGTTTAAACGCCACAGCCTACCTGAGTATTGTTGCTGACCCATTTTGTTTAAAGTGGTAGTAAACACAATATTTTTATTTTATAATAAAGCTCATCTGTAGGTTAAATGAATTACCTCCTAAACGGTGCACCATTTAGGAGATATTCTAGGGAGCACCAGCTGGTAACGTCACCGGCCCATGCGTTCTGAAGGAACGGCATCCCCTCCTGAAAAACGCCTCAGTGTGAAAGTAGTCTTAGTTGTCTCCAGAACAAAGGTTCCCTTTGGAAGATGCTCACTCTATTTTTATTCTGGTGGCAACCAAACATTTTAGATCTTCCCTCACTGAAAGGAGTCACCAGGACACATGGAGAAGGTGAATCTCCCCACCAGCAACGCAGATGGCTATAGAAGCTTGATAGGGGTTCTAACCCCTCCTTACTCTACCCAAAATGTAAAAAAAATAGCCTTAGATACATTTTAGGGCTCATGCACACTGGGCATTGAAAAACATTGCTTTTAAGGGCTTTTGGAAAAAAAATTATGCCTCTAAACAGATCAGAATACATTCTTTATTTTCTTATTTTAGGTCAAAAACCCCTTTGAGCTGCTCTTACAAAATACTGTATTTATTGGTGTATAAAACGCACTTTTTCACCCTGAAAACCGGGAGCAAATAGCATGTGCGTGTTATACGCCAATACTTCAAGGTATGCTGCATTGATGGCAATGGTGAGGCTGCTGCATTGATGGCAATGGTGAGGCTGCTGCATTGAAGGCAATGGTGAGGCTGCTGCATTGAAGGCAATGGTGAGGCTGCTGCATTGATGGCAATGGTGAGGCTGCTGCATTGATGGCAATGGTGAGGCTGCTGCATTGATGGCAATGGTGAGGCTGCTGCATTGATGGCAATGGTGAGGCTGCTGCATTGAAGGCAATGGTGAGGCTGCTGCATTGAAGGCAATGGTGAGGCTGCTGCATTGATGGCAATGGTGAGGCTGCTGCATTGAAGGCAATGGAGTGGCTGCTGCATTGAGGCAATGGTGAGGCTGCTGCATTGAAGGCAATGGAGTGGCTGCTGCATTGAGGCAATGGTGAGGCTGCTGCATGGATAGCAATGGTGAGGCTGCTGCATTGATGGCAATGGTGAGGCTGCTGCATTGATGGCAATGGTGAGGCTGCTGCATTGATAGCAATGGTGAGGCTTCTGCATTGATGGCAATGGTGAGGCTGCTGCATTGATGGCAATGGCGAGGCTGCTGCATTGAAGGCAATGGAGTGGCTGCTGCATTGAGGCAATGGTGAGGCTTCTGCATTGAGGCAATGGTGAGGCTGCTGCATTGATGGCAATGGCGAGGTTGCTGAATTAATGGCAATGGTGAGGCTGCTGCATTGATGGCAATGGTGAGGCTGCTGCATTGATGGCAATGGTGAGGCTGCTGCATTGAAGGCAATGGAGTGGCTACTGCATTGAGGCAATGGTGAGGCTGCTGCATTGAGGCAATGGCGAGGCTGCTGCATTGATGGCAATGGTGAGGCTGCTGCATTAAAGGCAAGGGAGTGACTGCTGCATTGAGGCAATGGTGAGGCTGCTGCATTGATGGCAATGGTGAGGCTGCTGAATTAATGGCAATGGTGAGGCGGCTGCATTGATGGCAATGGTGAGGCTGCTGCATTGATGGCACTTGTGAGGCTGCACTGATGTGGACTGATGAGGCTGCATTAATGGCACTTGTGAGGCTGCAGATGGGCACTGACCCTTATTTTGCTTCAAAGTTCCTTATTTAAAATGTAAGTTTTTTTCCTGAAACTTCCCTCTTAAAACGAATGTGTGTGTTATACGCCTGTGCGTGTTATATGCCGATAAATTCGGTAATTAAAACAAGGTGTCAAATGTGTTAATGCGGCTATTTATTTTTAGCTCAGTTACCTATTTTTCTTATTACATTGCCACAGGGGTCAGTGTGATCCTTTCACGGGTTTTGCTGAAAGACTAATGAAAGTGACATTAATAGAGACGTTGAAATGTGTCACAGTGACATGCTAAGCTTATGCTCTGAGACAGCCGCACAAAGGAAGCGCCGATCACCTGCCAGGTGGTGATGCTTTAAAAGTCACAAAGACACCAAGAGTTCGGACACTTTCATCCATTCATTGTCGCCTGGACGTGATTGTGACCACTCGCCGCCAGTGAATCGCTCCAGATACCGCCTGACAAAGATGAGGCGTCTAGAGAAAATTACCGCATTTAATGGAAATGCTAAGCACAGAAGTCTTCATTCCAAACCTTCTTCTTTATTCAACGGCAGAAAAAGGAAGCGGGGATGTTGGACTGCTGAGTCTTTATTATACTTTAGTATCTCCAACTTGTCTCATGAGTCATCCTAACAAAAGGCTGTTCACGACTCACCCATAAGTTTTTTCCTTGTAAAATTGCCAGCATATATATTTAAAGGGGGTCGGGTCCACCCAACGCTGACAAAGTGGTGTTTTAGGTCGGCGCGTAGAGAGTAAAAACCCCTAGCATTTTCTCATATCTCTGCACACTTGTTGTGGCCACTGGCCAGCCATTAGGAGTGGTTCCCATCATTGGGCTGGATTCATTGTTTTTTTAGGGCTTTTTTGTTTGCAGGAACGTGTTAACCACTTGCCACCCGAGCCAATTCTGACACTTCTCTCCTCAATGTAAAAATCATAACTTTGTTTTGCTAGAAAATTACTCAGAACCCCCAAACATTATATATATATATTTTTAGCAGAGACCCTCAGGAAATAAAATGGCCGTCGTTTCAGTTTTTATGTCACATAGTATTTGCACAATTTTTATGGGAAAAAAAACACTTTCATGAATTAAAAAACAAAAAACAAACAAAACACAATATTTACCCCAATTTTTTTGTATAATGTAAAAGATAAATGTTACGCCAAGTAAATAGATACCTAACATGTCACACTTTAAAATTGCGCACACTTGTGAAATGGTGCCCCAAACTTCGGTACTTAAAATTCTCCATAGGCTATGCTTTACATTTTTTTAAAAGTTACCAGTTTACAGAGGAGGTCTATTGCTAGAAATATTGCTCTCACGCTAAAGATCGCAGTGATACCTCACGTGTGTGGTTTAGGCTTTACCCAGTGGCGGCTGGTGCTGTGCTCAATATTTGGCGGCAAACAAACCTGCCCCCCTCATTCGGACTACCGTTACCGCTGAAGCTCCAGCTCGTCGTGAGAAGTGCCGGACAGTTGCTTCTCCTCCCAGCCAAACAGGAAGTGGGTCCTGAGACCTGACTGGCCAGGAGTCCTAAGACTCCCTGGCCAATCGGGTCTCAGGACTCACTTCCTGATTGGCCAGGAGGAGAGGCAGGAAGTCATGTCACACAACTAGGTGAGCACAGGGTGCAGTACTCTGCGTCCCGAGCCCATCCTTTTTTGAAGCCAATTAGAGCCCCCAGGCTCTAATCACGTGCTTAAAACCAAAAAAACCCCATTGAAATCCATGCATCCGGTGCCCTGCATGTAGATTAGGGGCCGGGCGCATGTATTAGGGGGGTGGCACCACTGCACCCTTAATGGAGAGGCCGCCACTGGCTTTACCCATGTTTCAGATTAAGATTCATTAGGTTTTCTGGATCTTGAATTGTGCCACGACAACAGTGCAATATATGCTAAGAATTTTATCATCACCCCAGGTGGGTTAGTAACATCCCTCTGAGTCAATTTTGTCGTTTGCGGAAAAAACTGTACACGTGATTCTGACTACACTGTTCATGGGCAATTACCTGCCAAAAAATTCTTGATGAAGCCATTCCAGCGCTATTTGAACCCAGCCTCCTGTCACGCCAAAAATCCATCCTCTTCCAATACAGTGCAACCCATCCGGTTTACTACTCAATTTCACACCAAATACTAGAAAATGGAAAATATTCTATCAAACCACTGGTCAAAACTACTAGAAGATCCCCATTTACATGCCTCCCTGACCACCAAACCCAAAGTATCATACAGAAAAGCCAGAAATATCAAGAGTAAATTTGCCCCAAGCAGAATCAAAGCCACCCCTGTCAATCGACACCTACCTATTGACCTTTATCCAATTGGTGGGGATGTATCAGTGCAAAAAGGGTCTCTATCTGACCTGTTCCTTTGTACAGCATGGCCAAAAAAAACTTCTCTGTAAAGGGCAATACCTACAACATCAGGGACTTTTATAATTGTTCTACCAAATTCGTAGTGGATTGTCTAACCTGCCCGTGTGGACTGTTCTACATCGGTAGAACATATAGAACCTTAAGAAAACGCTTTGGTGAACATAGGAGGCTTATTAAAGGTGGTAGTGACCAACATAGTGTTCCGAGGCATTTTCTGCAACATCATGACAAATCCACTGTTGGCCTAAATGTCTGGATCATTGAAGCTTTACAAGACTTTACCTCTGGTTGAAACATTTTAAACGTTTATGCCAGCAGGAAACTTTTTGGATTCATTCCTTGAGTACCATTACGCCTGGAGGCTAAAATGAGGAAATTGTAGTGCACTCTCTATTTTAATTCTGCAAACAATTTTGTTTGGGCCATTCACACATGTTACTGACCAGCATTGTTTTTGATTATGGTTCTGTATCAAACTAATTCCACTTCATCTCTTTTTCTTTTTCCAGAGGACCCTTAAGGTCCATCACATATTGAAAAAGTAAATCGTGCGGGGTCAGTCCTTTTCAGCCATAGTAAGCACTATAGTGTCCCTTATATACAGTGCCTTGCAAAAGTATTAACCCCCTTGGAATTTTTCGTGTTTTGTTGCCTTATAACCTGGAATTAACATGGATGATTTAAGAATTTGCATCATTTAATTCACAGAACATGCCCACAACTTTGAAGATTTTTTTTTTTTTATTGTGAAGCAAGCAACAAATAGGACAAAATAACAGAAAAAGTCAATGTGCATAACTATTCACCCCCTTAAAGTCAATACTTTGTAGAGCCACCTTTTGCGGCTATCACAGCTCCAAGTCGCTTTGGATAAGTCTCTATGAGCTTGCCACCTCTTACCACTGGGATTTCTGCCCATTCCTCCTTTTAAAACTACTCCAACTCCTTCAAGTTGGTTGGTTTGCGCTTGTAAACAGCAATCTTTAAGTCTGACCACAGATTTTCTAATGGATTGAGGTCTGGGTTTTGGCTAGGCCATCCCAACACATTTACATGTTTCTCCTTAAACCACTCAAGTGTTGCTTTAGCAGTGTGTTTGGGGTCATTGTCCTGCTGGAAGGTGAACCTCCGTCCTAGCCTCAAATCACACACAGAGTGGTACAGGTTTTGCTCAAGAATATCCCTGTATTTAGCACCATCCATCTTTCCCTCAACCCTGACCAGTTTGCCAGTCCCGACTGCTGAAAAACATCCCTACAGCATGATGCTGCCACCACCATGTTTCACTGTGGGGATGGCGTTCTTTGGGTGATGTGATGTGTTGGGTTTGTGCCAGACATAGTGTTTTCTTTGATGGCCGAAAAGTTCAGTTTTAGTCTCATCAGACCAGAACACCTTCCTCCATACATTTTAGGAGTCTCCCACATGCCTTTTCGCAAACCAGTCATTTGGGATGAACTTGCAATTTTTGCAAACAGGGTCAGGTCCAGACCGGGAAGTCATTTGTCACTTCTGGATCAATGAGCTTTGGGTGGGAAATTCCCCAACCTTCAGCTATTGTACACAAATGGGCAGGAATACCAGTGACATCACTGACCTAATATGACCATATGCCATGAGCATCCTTTGTGTGCATCAACTGTGGGGTGGGAAGTCTTCCACTTGCAGCTGATTGGCCCTGAAATTAAAGGAAGTTAAGGTAAAAAAAACTATAAAACTTGGTTAGAGGCTGTGGACAGACTGCATCATAAAGATATATTATTTTTTATTTTGCCCATTCAGTCCACTTTAACCTCTTAGCGCCGACAGTATGCAAATAAGCGGCCCCTCGGTTGGTGGGTCTTGACGCTGAAAGGCTGTATATTTGCTTACCAAAATGTAAACAAACCTGTGCCGAGAGCGCACTCCCGACATGCTTACTGGCGCCTTACTACTTACGATCGGCCAATCACGGCAGTCACATGATCGTAAACACCGCCCTGCCTCCTGAGAACAGAAACCCCTTAAAGTGCTGAGAGGCGCCAGCGTTAAGTAGGATAATTGTTGTTTTTAAACCCAAGTTATTTTGCATTTAGACATGCCTTCTTTTCAGGGATCTAGTAAACTCTAGAAATATTTGGACAATATCTGATCTCTCTTGAAAAGATAGTCATGCTGATCCATTGACTTCAATTCTTTTTGACTTGTTGACCTGCAATGAGTATGCGGATGAGGTACAACCGTTTTATTTCAAGCTTCAGTAACTACAAAAGTCAGAGATCCAGGCAACTAGCATTTCCAACAGAAGGGTAGCAAAGGCATCCTGTAAATTTCCCTAATGCAGCGTACACACGGTCGGACTTTTCTATCGTATGTGGGCTTCATCGGACCTTCAGTGGACTTTTCCAGTCGAAAATCTGACGGACTTTAGATTTGGAACTTGCTTCAAATCTTTACGGCGTAACTCCGCCGGACCCAGAAATTCGCTCGTCTGTATGCTTGTCCGACGGACAAAAAAACTACGCTAGGGCAGCTATTGGCTACTGGCTATCAACTTCCTTATTATAGTCCGGTGTACGTCATCACGTACGAATTCGTCGGACTTTGGTGTGATCGTGTGTAGGCAAGTCCGTTCATTAAAATGTCAGTCGGAAGTCCGTCAAAAGTCCTTTGAAAGTCCATCGGAAAGTCCGTAGGACCAGTCCGGTCGAAAAGTCCGCCCGTGTGTATGCGGCTTAAGCATGGATAATGTCAGCAACAGGCTGCCGAGAAGTATATTACGCTAAAACTATAAATTATACTTCTCCACCAAAGAGAAAAAAAAAACCTCTTTAATCCTAAATTAATCTTGGGGAAGTGTAAGCAACGTTCGGTATTTCAATAAATCCAATCTGCTTATGTTAATGCATGGTGGGTTTTTTTTTTGGAAGGACTGAATCTGCACCTAAGCCGATATGTATAAATCGACACGTTTTCTTTCAATCACATCACGCTGTAATAAAACCCTCTCCTGGCAAGAGCCCTCGCCTCTGCCCCCATTCCCACGCATGCAAATAAGGCTTCAGGATGCCTTCCCTAAATTCGGCACGTCACGGCCGTTGAAGGAGTCGGCTAATGACATTTCCACGACAGTATTTGTCCAAATTGCACCGTCTGCTAGTAGTGTATCCAGCGTCCCTATCTCCACAATGCAAGCCAGGCTTGAAACATTTGCTTTAATTAATTAGCATATTTATAAGCAGAGGCAGTCTGGGAAGAGCAGATAGGAATATATACCGAACGAGACAGCGTACTATTAATATATAACCCGGCCAGGTTCATGTCTCTAGTGGTAATGAATTCCTTATTATTTTTTTTTGCTTTTTTGCTTCTCCTGTAAATTCTCAATTTGCTTCGAGGGATTTACATCATATATTGTTTTGTGTGCGCAGGTGAGTGTGTATGCTGTACAGTATATACAAAAATATATATATTTTGTGTGTGTGTGTGTATATACTGTGTATATATATACAGTGGGGACGGAAAGTATTCAGAACCCCTTAAATTTTTCACTCTTTGTTATATTGCAGCCATTTGCTAAAATCATTTAAGCTCGTTTTTTTTCCTCATTAACCACTTCAATACCGGGCACTTATAAACCTTCCTGCCCAGACCAATTTTCGGCTTTCAGTGCTGTCGCAGTTTGAATGACAATTGCGCGGTCATCCATCACTGTACCCAAACTAAATTTTTATCATTTTGTTCCAACAAATAGAGCTTTCTTTTGGTGGTATTTGATCACCTCTGCGGTTTTTATTTTTTGCTAAACAAATAAAAAAAGACCGAAAATTTTGAATAAAATAAAAGTTTTGCTTTTGTTTCTGTTATAAAATTTTGTAAATAAGTAAGTTTTCTCTTTCACTGATGGGCACTGATAAGGCGGCACTGACAGGCACTTATAAGGCAGCACCAATGAGGTGGCACGAATGAGCGGGCACTGACGGGCACTGGCAATGGGCACTGATATGCGGCACTGATGGGCACTGGTAGGCGGCACTGATGGGTGGCATTGATATACAGCACTGATGGGCATTGTTAGGCGGCACTGATGGGCACTCATGGGTGGCACTGGTGGGCACTGATGGGCACGGATAGGCGACACTAATGGGCACTGAAAGGCTGCAAAGATGGGTTCTTATGGGTGGCAATATTAGGCGGAACTGCTGGGCACTGATAGGCGGCACTGCTGGGCACTGATGGGCACTGATAAGCGGCACTGCTGGGCACTGATAGGCGACACTGATGGGCACTGATAGGCATACCTGGTGGCACTGGCGGTGGTAGGCATTGTGAGTGGGCACTGATTGGCAGCTGCCTGGGCACAGATTAGTATTTCCCTGGGGGTCTAGGGGAGCATACCTGGTGGTCCAGTGTGGATGGCCATCCTGGTGGTCCTGGGCGGCATGATGGTGGTCCCTAGGCGGGATCTGAGGGGGGATAAACAATCAGCACAGACCCCCCTGTCAGGAGAGCAGCTGATCGGCTCTCCTCTACTCGCATCTGTCAGACGCGAGTGAGGAAAAGCCGATCACTGGCTCTTCCTATTTACATAATGATCAGCCGTGATTGGATACGGCTGATCACGTGGTAAAGAGTCTCCGTCAGAGACTCTTTACCTAGATTGGAGTTGCGGTGCTTCAGACTGACACACCGCAACAACGATCGCCGCGATGCGCGGCTTAATATCCTGAGGACGACATATGACGCCCAGTCAGGATACTGAAACCACTTTGCCGCTGTCATTCTGCTATATGGCGGGTGGCAAGTGGTTAATGTACACACAGCACCCCATATTGACAGAAAACACAGAATTGTTGACATTTTTGCAGATTTATTAAAAAAGAAAAACTGAAATATCACATGGTCCTAAGTATTCAGACCCTTTGCTGTGACACTCATATATTTAACTCAGGTGCTGTCCATTTCTTCTGATCATCCTTGAGATGGTTCTACACCTTCATTTGAGTCCAGCTGTGTTTGATTATACGGATTGGACTTGATTAGGAAAGCCACACACCTGTCTATATAAGACCTTACAGCTCACAGTGCATATCAGAGCAAATGAGAATCATGAGGTCAAAGGAACTGCCTGAAGAACTCAGAGACCGAATTGTGGCAAGGCACAGATCTGGCCAAGGTTACAAAAAAATTCTGCTGCACTTAAGGTTCCTAAGGGCACAGTGGCCCCCATAATCATTAAATGGAAGACGTTTGGGAGACCAGAACCTTTCCTAGAGCTGGCCGTCTGGCCAAACTGAGCTATCAGGGGAGAAGAGCCTTGGTGAGAGAGGTAAAGAAGAACCCAAAGATCACTGTGGCTGAGCTCCAGAGATGCAGTCGGGAGATGGGAGAATGTTGTAGAAAGTCAACCATCACTGCAGCCCTCCACCAGTCGGGGCTTCATGGCAGAGTGGCCCGACGGAAGACTCTCCTCAGTGCAAGACACATGAAAGCCTGCATAGAGTTTGCTAAAAAAACACCTGAAGGACTCCAAGATGGTGAGAAATAAGGTTCTCTGGTCTGATGAGACCAAGATAGAACTTTTTGGCCCTAATTCTAAGCGGTATGTGTGGAGAAAACCAGGCACTGCTCATCACCTGTCCAATACAGTCCCAACAGTGAAGCATGGTGGTGGCAGCATCATGCTGTGGGAGTGTTTTCGGCTGCCGGGACAGGACGACTGGTTGCAATCGAGGGAAAGATGAATGCGGCCAAGTACAGGGATATCCTGGACGAAAACCTTCTCCAGAGTGCTCAGGACCCCAGACTGGGCCGAAGGTTTACCTTCCAACAAGACAATGACCCTAAGCACACAGCTAAAATAACAAAGGAGTGGCTTCACAACAACTCCATGACTGTTCTTGAATGGCCCAGCCAGAGCCCTGACTTAAACCCAATTGAGCATCTCTGGAGAGACCTAAAAATGGCTGTCCACCAACGTTTACCATTCAACCTGACAGAACTGGAGAGGATCTGCAAGGAAGAATGGCAGAGGATCCCCAAATCCAGGTGTGAAAATCGTGTTGCATCTTTCCCAAAAAGACTCATGGCTGTATTAGATCAAAAGGGTCAAAAAGGTGCTAAATACTGAGCAAAGGGTCTGAATACTTAGGGCCATGTGATATTTCAGTTTTTCTTTTTTCATAAATCTGCAAAAATGTCAACAATTCTGTGTTTTTCTGTCAATATGGGGTGCTGTGTGTACATTAATGAGGAAAAAAAATGAACTGAAATGATTTTAGCAAATGGCTGAAATATAACAAAGAGTGAAAAATGTAAGTAGTTCTGAATACTTTCCGTCCCCACTGTGTGTATATATATATATATATATATATATATATATATTATATATATATATATATATATATACATATATACACAGAGGCGGCTCTTTAATTAGGCAAATTAGGCAATTGCCTTAGGCCTCGCCCCCTTAAGGGCCTCGCGGGCCGCGGCTGCCTAATTTGCCTGACATTCTGACAAGATGGATGGGACATTCTGACAAGCCGGCAGTGTGGGGTGAGCGAGCCGAGCGCTGCACGACTGACGCTGCCTGTGAATGAGCTGATGACTCTGAGCCTGGCTCCGCAGACGGCTCTCGGCTCAGTCGGCTCAGGCTGCAGCATCCTCTAATAGCCTGCTCCACCGCCGCGGCGCCGTCCTTTTAGCCTGTCCCCCCTAGTGCATGGCGGCGGGAGTTGTAGTTTTTCACAGCACAGAACAGACTTGGCCCTCTGGTGCCTGTGCTGTGCAGAGACTACAACTCCCAGATTGCACTGCAGCCTGCAGGGAGCTTGAAGAAACATCACTCACCTGTCCAGTGTCCAGCTTCTCATGCTGCCTTTAGAAGGATAGGGGACCGAGGAGCAGGTATAGTGTATTGTACACTCACTTGTCACATCTCTACTAAATGCGGTCTGTACATTACCCTGTCTTCTATGGTCTCATGGTCATGGTCCTTACCCTGTCTATCCCCACTCCCCAGTACCCTGTCTGTCCCCAGTACCCGGTCTGTCCCCAGCACCCTGTCTGTCCCAAGTACCCGGTCTGTCCCCAGCACCCTGTCTGTCCCCAGCACCCTGTTTGTCCCCAGCACCCTGTTTGTCCCCAGCACCCTGTCTGTCTCACGGTCTGTCCCCAGTACCCTGTCTGTCTCCCGGTCTGTCCCCAGCCCCCTGTCTGTCTCCCGGTCTGTCCCCAGCACCCTGTCTGTCTCACGGTCTGTCCCCAGCACCCCGTCTGTCTCACTGTCTGTCCCCAGCACCTTGTCTGTCTCACGGCCTGTCCCCAGAACCCTGTCTGTCTCACGGTCTGTCCCCAGCACCCCGTCTGTCTCACGGTCTGTTCCCAGCACCCCGTCTGTCTTACGGTCTGTCCCCAACACCCCGTCTGTCTCACGGTCTGTCCCCAGCACCCCGTCTGTCTCCCGGTCTGTCCCCAGCACCCTGTCTGTCTCCCGGTCTGTCCCCAGCCCCCTGTCTGTCTCACGGTCTGTCCCCAGCACCCTGTCTGTCTCACGGTCTGTCCCCAGCACCCTGTCTGTCTCACGGTCTGTCCCCAGTACCCTGTCTGTCTCCCGGTCTGTCCCCAGCCCCCTGTCTGTCTCCCGGTCTGTCCCCAGCCCCCTGTCTGTCTCCCGGGCTGTCCCCAGTACCCCATCTGTCTCACGGTCTGTCCCCAGCACCCCGTCTGTCTCACGGTCTGTCCCCAGCACCCCGTCTGTCTCACGGTCTTTCTCCAGCACCCCGTCTGTCTCACGGTCTGTCCCCAGCACCCCGTCTTACGGTCTGTCCCCAGCACCCCGTCTGTCTCACGGTCTGTCCCCAGCACCCTGTCTGTCTCACGGTCTGTCCCCAGCACCCTGTCTGTCTCCCGGTCTGTCCCCAGCCCCCTGTCTGTCTCACGGTCTGTCCCCAGAACCCTGTCTGTCTCACGGTCTGTCCCCAGCACCCTGTCTGTCTCCCGGTCTGTCCCCAGCACCCTGTCTGTCTCCCGGTCTGTCCCCAGCACCTTGTCTGTCTCACGGCCTGTCCCCAGAACCCTGTCTGTCTCACGGTCTGTCCCCAGCACCCTGTCTGTCTCACGGTCTGTCCCCAGTACCCTGTCTGTCTCCCGGGCTGTCCCCAGTACCCCGTCTGTCTCCCGGGCTGTCCCCAGCACCCCGTCTGTCTCACGGTCTGTCCCCAGCACCCCGTCTGTCTCACGGTCTGTCCCCAGCACCCCGTCTGTCTCACGGTCTGTTCCCAGCACCCCGTCTGTCTCCCGGTCTGTCCCCAGCACCCCGTCTGTCTCCCGGTCTGTCCCCAGCACCCTGTCTGTCTCCCGGTCTGTCCCCAGCCCCCTGTCTGTCTCCCGGTCTGTCCCCAGCCCCCTGTCTGTCTCCCGGTCTGTCCCCAGCCCCCTGTCTGTCTCCCGGGCTGTCCCCAGTACCCTGTCTGTCTCCCGGTCTGTCCCCAGTACCCCATCTGTCTCACGGTCTGTCCCCAGTACCCCGTCTGTCTCACGGTCTGTCCCCAGCACCCCGTCTGTCTCACGGTCTGTCCCCAGCACCCCGTCTGTCTCACGGTCTGTCTCCAGCACCCCGTCTGTCTCACGGTCTGTCCCCAGCACCCCGTCTTACGGTCTGTCCCCAGCACCCCGTCTGTCTCACGGTCTGTCCCCAGCACCCTGTCTGTCTCACGGTCTGTCCCCAGCA
Source organism: Lithobates clamitans (assembly GCA_037952925.1). Classification (NCBI taxonomy): domain Eukaryota; kingdom Metazoa; phylum Chordata; class Amphibia; order Anura; family Ranidae; genus Lithobates; species Lithobates clamitans. The sequence goes on along the minus strand of JBBGZY010002399.1, from coordinate 242,461 downwards.
CCCTGTCTGTCTCCCGGTCTGTCTCCAGCCCTCTGTCTGTCTCACGGTCTGTCCCCAGAACCCTGTCTGTCTCACGGTCTGTCCCCAGCACCCTGTCTGTCTCCCGGTCTGTCCCCAGCACCCTGTCTGTCTCCCGGTCTGTCCCCAGCACCTTGTCTGTCTCACGGCCTGTCCCCAGAACCCTGTCTGTCTCACGGTCTGTCCCCAGCACCCTGTCTGTCTCACGGTCTGTCCCCAGTACCCTGTCTGTCTCCCGGTCTGTCCCCAGCCCCCTGTCTGTCTCCCGGTCTGTCCCCAGCCCCCTGTCTGTCTCCCGGTCTGTCCCCAGTACCCTGTCTGTCTCCCGGGCTGTCCCCAGTACCCCGTCTGTCTTCCGGGCTGTCCCCAGAACCCCGTCTGTCTCACGGTCTGTCCCCAGCACCCCGTCTGTCTCACGGTCTGTCCCCAGCACCCCGTCTGTCTCACGGTCTGTCCCCAGCACCCCGTCTGTCTCACGGTCTGTTCCCAGCACCCCGTCTGTCTTACGGTCTGTCCCCAGCACCCCGTCTGTCTCACGGTCTGTCCCCAGCACCCCGTCTGTCTCCCGGTCTGTCCCCAGCACCCTGTCTGTCTCCCGGTCTGTCCCCAGCCCCCTGTCTGTCTCACGGTCTGTCCCCAGCATCCTGCCTGTCTCCCGGTCTGTCCCCAGCACCCCGTCTGTCTACCGGTCTGTCCCCAGCACCCTGTCTGTCTCACGATCTGTCCCCAGCACCCTGTCTGTCTCACGGTCTGTCCCCAGCACCCTGTCTGTCTCACGGTCTGTCCCCAGTACCCTGTCTGTCTCCCGGTCTGTCCCCAGCCCCCTGTCTGTCTCCCGGTCTGTCCCCAGCCCCCTGTCTGTCTCCCGGGCTGTCCCCAGTACCCTGTCTGTCTCCCGGTCTGTCCCCAGTACCCCATCTGTCTCACGGTCTGTCCCCAGTACCCCGTCTGTCTCACGGTCTGTCCCCAGCACCCCGTCTGTCTCACGGTCTGTCCCCAGCACCCCGTCTGTCTCACGGTCTGTCTCCAGCACCCCGTCTGTCTCACGGTCTGTCCCCAGCACCCCGTCTTACGGTCTGTCCCCAGCACCCCGTCTGTCTCACGGTCTGTCCCCAGCACCCTGTCTGTCTCCCGGTCTGTCCCCAGCACCCTGTCTGTCTCCCGGTCTGTCCCCAGCCCCCTGTCTGTCTCATGGTCTGTCCCCAGCATCCTGCCTGTCTTCCGGTCTGTCCCCAGCACCCTGTCTGTCTACCGGTCTGTCCCCAGCACCCTGTCTGTCTCCCGGTCTGTCCCCAGCCCCCAGTCTGTCTCACGGTCTGTCCCCAGCCCCCAGTCTGTCTCACGGTCTGTCCCCAGTACCCTGTCTGTCTCACGGTCTGTCCCCAGTGCCCTGTCTGTCTTATGGTCTGTACCCTGTCTCAGTGCTGTGTCTTGGCCTAGGCCAACAAGGCCCAGGCCTAGGGCGGCACTTTGCAGGGGCGGCAAAAAAGCCGCCCCGCACAAAAAAAGTCCCCCCCTGACCTGTCATCCCGAGTCCCAGCTCCCGCGGCCGCCTCCTGCACAAATACAGCCCAGGCAGGCGGGCGGGCAGCCGGCTTGCTGTATGTAGCGCCGCACTTGTAAATATTATGGGCATGCTTGGCCGGGGGGACTGGTGCCACCATAAGCGGCCGGTGAATCTCCAGACCGGCTGCACGTTATTTGTCCCTTGGCAACATTTGATGGGCACAGTGGTGGCATTTGAGGGGCATAGTGTGGCTGCATTTGATTGGGCACAGTGAGGCTGCATTTGATTGGGCACAGTAAAATCACTTTTTGCATACTTGTTGTTACATTAAACAGGTTATGTGCAAGAATATGTTGTAAAATGATTTTCTTTTTGTTTTATACTTTGTTGACAAATTTATTTCACATTTAAGAGACAGCACCAAGGATAATGAGCAAGTATGTGTGTGTGTGTGTGTGTGTGTGTGTGTGTGTGTGTGTGTGTGTGTGTGTGTGTGTATATATGAGAGATATCCTATGTTTAATGATATTTGAATAAAGAATATTTGGTCAGAGAAAATTATAGAAACTGTGAGTTTGTAGGATTTAAGGCTGTTAATATATGCATTCATATAGTTAATTTTTATCACCTATAATATTTTTTCCCATTATGGGAGTTAGTGGGGCCTCATGTCTAAGTTTTGCCTAAGGCCTCACAAAGTCTAGAGCCGCCTCTATAAAATTACATACACATACAGTGAGTAAAATAAGTATTGAACACGTCTCCATTTTTCTAGGTAAATATATTTCTAAAGGTGGTATTGACAATAAATTTTGCACCACATGTTGGTAACAACCCATGCAATCCATACATAGAAAGACACAAATAAGTTCAGAAATGAAGTTATGTGTAATAAAATGGAATGATACAGGGCAAAAGTATTGAACATGCTAACTGAATACAGGCCATGGCGGTTGGGTGCATTACTTATTGTTTTCTTTGAAACAATTGTACCTGCTAATTCCAGGTCTTTCTGAACCTCTCCACAAGTGGTCCTTGGCTCTTGGACAATTCTTCTGAAAATGCTTTTCAATCTTGTGAGGAGAACCTGGTTGTGGTTGGTTTATGGGGAAATTATGTCCTTTCCACTTCCGGATTATGGCCCAAACAGTGCTCACTGGAACATACAGAAGTTTAGAAATCCTTCTGTAACCAATGCCATCAGTATGTTTTGCAACAATAAGGTTGCAAAGGTCTTGAGAGAGCTCTTTGCTTTTACCCATAATGAGATGTTTCTTGTGTGACACCTTGGTAACGAGACACCTTTTTATAGGCCATCAGTTGAGACTGAACCAGCTGATATTATTTTGCACTGACAAGGGGCAGGATTGCTTTCTAATTACTGATAGATTTCAGCTGGTGTCTTGGCTTTCTATGCCTTTTTGCCCCTCCCTTTCTTTGTGTGTTCAATACTTTTTCCCTGTGTCATTCCATTTTATTACACATACCTTCATTTCTGAACTTGTTTTGATTTCTTTGTATGTATAGTTTGCATGGGTTGTTACCGACATATTGTGACATTTTTGTATGTCAATAGCACCTTTAGAAATATATTTACCTAAAAAAAGGTGACGTGTTCAATACTTATTTTACCCCCTGTATACATACAAATACAGTATATATACACTATGATATGTAAATGTATGTATCAAACTAGGGTTGGGCTTACCATTAAAGCTAACGATATTGTTAGGGCTCTTTCACATGGGGAGGATCAGTGATGATCGCTCCGCCGATCCCCGCTGAGCAGGAAGATGACAGGTCCGTCGCTGCACACACACGGACCTGTCAGAGCGCCGCCCTCCTCTATGGGGGATCGGATGATGACGGATCGTAGAGTCCGTCGTCACCCGATCCGATAACGGATGGAAAAGTAGGGTTTTCCTCCGTTACACTTTTCGGATCGGAGCGGGTCGGATGTCAGCGGACATGTCACCGCTGACATCCGACGCTCCATAGGGATACATGTATGTCCATTTTTCATCCGAAAACGGAGGGATGAAAAACGGACATACAGATCCCCCATGTGAAAGAGCCCTAAGTGATAGCATTAGGGTTAACACAAGTGTAGGCATAGGAGTTAGTGTTAATATTAGGGTTAGCATTATGGTTAGTGTTAGGAGTAACATAAAGGTTAAGGTTAACATTAGGGTTAGTATTAGGATTAACATAAGGGTTAGCAAAAGGTTCTTTTTAATATTAGGGTTAGTATTATGGTTAGTATTAGGGCTAACAATAAAGTCAATGTTACCATTAGGGTTATTTTTTTTTTGTAATCTGGACTAGCATAGAGTTTAATGTTAGGGCTAACATAAAAGTTAGGCTTGCATTAAGGTTAATGTAAAGGCAAGCATTAGATTTAGGGTTATCATTTAGATTAGTGTTAGGGTTAACATTGGGGTTAGCATTATTGTAAGTGTAAGGTTTATCCACAGAGTTAGCATTAGGTTTCGCTTTAAATTAGGCGTAACAATATGGTTAGGTCTCAAACTAGAGTTAGTTTTAACATTAAGACTAGCATTAAGGTTAGTATTAGGGCTAACATAAAGGTTAGGGTTAACATTAGGGCTTGCATTAAGGTTAATGTTAAGGCAAGCATTAGAGTTGGGGTTATAATTTGGATTAGTGTTAGTGTTAACATTGGGTTTAGCATTATTGTTAAAGGGAGGTTACATAGTTACATAGTTAGTCAGTTAGAAAAAAGACACAAGTCCATCCAGTTCAACCTTAAAAACAATAAAAAAAAATAAAAAAAGTAATAAAAAAATATCGTACAATCCAATATACTCAATTTTATACCCACAGTTGATCCAGAGGAAGGCAAAAAACCCCAGCAGAGCATGCTCCAGTTTGCTACAGCAGGGGAAAAAATTCCTTCCTGATCCCACAAGAGGCAATCGGATTTTCCCTGGATCAACTTTACCTATAAATGTTAGTACCCAGTTATATTATGTACATTTAGGAAAGTATCCAGGCCTTTCTTAAAGCAATCTACTGAGCTGACCAGAACCACCTCTGGAGGGAGTCTGTTCCACATTTTCACAGCTCTTACTGTGAAGAAACCTTTCCGTATTTGGAGATGAAATCTCTTTTCCTCTAGACGTAAAGAGTTCCCCCTTGTCCTCTGGGTTGACTGTACAGAGAATAACTCAACACCAAGTTCACTATATGGACTCCTTATATATTTGAACATGTTGATCATATCCCCCCTTATTCTCCTCTTCTCGAGAGTGAATAAATTCAGGTTCCTCTAATCTTTCCTCATAGCTGAGTTCCTCCATGCCTCTTATCAGTTTGGTTGCCCTTCTTTCCACTTTCTCCAGTTCCCCGATATCCTTTTTGAGAACTGGTGCCCAAAACTGAACTGCATATTCCAGATGAGGTCTTACTAATGATTTGAACAGGTTTAACATTAGGGTTATCATTAGGGATCATGTAAGAGTTAGATCTAAAACTAGAGTTGTTTTTAACATCAGGACTAGCATTTCCATCCTCTCCCCAGACTGACAATGCTGCTGTCCAAAGGTGTCTCCATTGCTGTTCCATTGGGACACTGGCCAGAGAGGAGGGGCCATTAGCACCGACGGGGGACCAAAAAGAGGAGGTTCCCAGCCGCTCTGTGCGATTCCATTGCACAGAGTAGGTAAGTATAGACATGTTTGTTATTTAAAAAGAAAAAAAATGTACCTTTACAATCCCTAAAGTAATGCTAAATCCATCTCAATTGGATACAATATGTCCATGATAGTTATTGTATCCAAAGTCTTATGTAAATCCCAACTTGAATAAAGGGAGAGGTAAAGGCACTGATCCAGGGCCCAACCAACCTGGTTGAAAAAAACATCTACTATTTATTTTTTTAATTAGGAAAGTGTATTTTTTTATTTTGGGGGGTGTATTAAGGGCTATTTAGCTTCTTTTGTTTAGTGATATTTATTCATTTAGGACTATTTCACTTCTTTCATTTAGTCATATTTATATTAGTGTTTTTTTTTCCTTTTTTGTGTATTTGATCATTATTTTTTGTATTGTATTTTGTATTTTGTGAAATGTTTTATTCTTTACTTTTCTTTCTTTCTTCAAAAACAATTTAAATAATGAGGGGAATGAGGAATTGTTTTATAGCAAAAAGAAGTCCAGGATAGTTGAAAGGAGCTTCCATAGCACTAAGAAGCCATTCAAAGCCTTAAAAGCCACCAAATGACACTTTAAAATAGTAATAAAAAAAAAACAAACAAACAAAATAAACATGTTATACTTACCTTCTCTGTGTAGCTGGATTTGCACAGAGCAGCCCAGATCCTCCTCTTCTCAGGTCCCTCTTTGCTGCTCCTGGCCCCTCCCTCCCGTCGAGTGCCCCTCAGACAGCAGCCTTCTATGGGGGCACCCGAGCGGAGTCACAGCTCCGTGTGTCCATTCAGACACGGAGCCCTACCCCAGCCCCGCCCTCTCTCTTCCCTGATTGGCTGACTGACTTTGACAGCTGCGGGAGCCAGTGGTGCCGCTGCTGTGTCTCAGCCAATCAGGAGGAGTGTCCCGGAAAGGCTTAGACATTCGTGGACATCTCTGGAGAGAGATGGGGCTCAGGTAAGTATTGGGGGGTGCTGGGGAGGCTGCTACACACAGAAGGTTTTTTTTTTTATCTGAATGAATAGAATGCATTCAGATAAAAAAAACCTTCCGCCTTTACAACTACTTACATTTTGCCTCCCCCATTAGCTCCAATTAATTTTGCCAAAATGGCAAAGTCTTTTGAAAATCTCTTAATTTTCCAAATGTCTGGGAAAATGAACATTTTAAGTTTTGCACATCCCTACCCAATATCTAGTAACAATAGAACACTTACACACAACCGCAATGGGACTTTAGAGACAGAATCAAAAAGTGCCAACATATAATATACAAATAACAATCTTTATTACAAACATGACAGAAATGACCAGAAGGCCAATGGAATGAAATACATAGAGTGCACTGAATGGAAATTTTGGTGCCGAAACTGAAAGCGAAAATACAGGATGCACTTGGCCGAAAACCGAAACTGTAAATGACGTAGTTTTTAAAATATATATATATATATTTTTATATATATTTTTATATATACTTTTATTATTTTTAACTTTTTCCGTTTACAAAAGTTTTTATTTGGAAGATCCATAACAGGGGCGGGGGGAAGAAAAGAAAGAGATGAGTGAATGAAAAGGAAGGGGTGGGGGGAGGGGGAAAAAAAAAAAGAAAGGTGGGGGGGTGCAAGAAAGGTAGGGGAGGGATGAGGGAAAGGAGAGGTAAGGGAGGGGAGGGGGCGAACAAGGCACAGGTAAGGGAGGGGAGGGAGGAGGGAAAGGAAACGGGAAAAGAGAGTTAAGGGGGGGCAAACAAGGAACAAGAAAAGGTAAAGGGAAGATAGGGAGGACAAGAAAGAAAAAGAGGAGGAGGAACAGGAGGGAGAAGAGGAGGAACCTAAAAAAGAGAAAGGAAAGTGGGAACAAGATGGAATGTTCCCTAAGAAATATATATACCCTCCTAAAGGATGGATGTAATCAGATTACCAAGGAATTAATATCAGTATGATATGAGTGGAAAGCAGGTATGGACTCAGTAAAACAGCAAACATACAGTATGCTTACCAATCAAGGTACGATTATGCTGCTTAGATGGTGGATCATCAGCCATGAAGGGCTCTAATGGGGCCCACGGCCTTAAATCCCAGTGGGTCCACCCATTGAGGCAATTAGGAGGTGTGGGCACACCTGGGAAAAACGCCCAGTGGTGGGAATGCCACGTGTTGGCATGCCACACGTGTGCACCTGGCGGTCCCTCGGCCCCCATGACGTGTTGCGCTGTCCTGCCCATCCGGGCTTGATGACGTCAAGCTCAAGGAGAGCAGCCGGGAAACACATAGCATGGCTGCTTCATCCCCGGAGAAGGGAAGAGGTCGAAGCGGGTGGGCATGCCCAGCACCATCCAACATGTGATGCAAGTGCACTGGTCGGCCCAGCCATGGCCAAAACTAAAGGCGGGGGAAAAGCTGGGGGAGCCTGTGCGGGCGGTGAGTGATGACACAGTCAAATCTGTTGGATGTTCGCAGAACATTATATGGGATACCACCTTGCGTCACCTTCCTAATTTAATATATAGTATCAAGGTCACAGACAGCTAACAAAAGAACATCTCCTTGGCAAGAGAACAGGTCCAGGGTAGTTTAAAGGGCTCTTTCATAATCCTCAGGAGCCACTGAAAGCCATGGCTGTGCCTCCAGTCTGCAATGACATGTTGATTGAACAGCTTATAATGGGCGCATCGCCGATCCATCGCTGATCCAATATATTCTTTGATTCCAGGTCTGTTGCTATCACATCCACCATTACAGCCCTAAGAAAGAGGGAAACATTTCCCCTAAAATGCGTTGGCTTTACCTGTTACCTGTGAACTGTTACCTTCAATAAACTTTTAAAATATACAGGACCCCTGACCCCAGCAGTGCTGATTGGCCCTGTGCTGATCACATGCACTCTCCCAGGAAAAAAATAAAACTATCTAGCAATACACATAAAACTGAGCATGTGCAGAATGCCCCCAAGGCTCTGTACTATCAGCAAATAGACTGGGGACACTGGGAAAAAGGATGAAACAGCCTTTTTACACAATGCAGAGGATTTACCCCTGTGGCGGCTGGTGGGCTTTTTCTTCGGGGGGCGGCAACAACCACCCCCTGGTGGTGCGGCACTGACAACCCCAACCCCCTGCTCCGGGCGTCTGCCGGTTAATCCGGCACCTACCTGGATAGATAGATCCAGATAGATGGTGGGTGTCATCCAGCGCGGCGGGGTGCGTGCAGCAGCTCCAGACTAGCGGGTGCGGGGTCTGGGCAGCAGCTCCAGGCTAGCGGGTGCGGGGTCTGGGCAGCGGCACCAGGCTAGCGGGTTCGGGGTCTGGATAGTGGCTCCAGGCTAGCGGGTGCGGGGTCTGGACAGCGGCTCCAGGCTAGCGGGTGCGGGGTCTGGACAGCGGCTCCAGGATAGCGGGTGCAGGGTCTGGGCAGCGGCTCCAGGCTAGCGGGTTCGGGGTCTGGACAGCGGCACCAGGCTAGCGGGTGCGGGGTCTGGATAGCGGCTCCAGGCTAGCGGGTGCGGGGTCTGGGCAGCGGCTCCAGGCTAGCGGGTGCGGGGTCTGGACAGCAACTCAAGGCTAGCGTGTGTGGAGTCTGGGCAGCGGCTCCAGACTAGTGGGTGCGGGGTCTGGACAGCAACTCAAGGCTAGCGTGTGTGGGGTCTGGGCAGCGGTTCCAGACTAGTGGGTGCGGGGTCTGGGCAGCGGCTCCAGGCTAGAGGGTGCGGGGCCTGGGCAGCGGTTCCAGGCTAGCGGGTGCGGGGTCTGGGCAGCAGCTCCAGGGTGGCTTCCTCCCTGGCTCCACATCAGGCATCCAATATGATTGCCTGACGTTTTGGCCAAGCAGGAAACAGGTCTCAAACCTGCTTTCTGATTGGCGGGAAGAAGATTTAGTGTGAAAATAGCGAAAATTTATTTTGGTATCATCACACAACTGGGTGGGATCGGGCGCAGTGCTTTGCTCCCCCAGCCCACCTTTTTTTTGAAGCCCATTAGATCCTCTGGCTCTAATCATGTGCTTCAAAAAACATCCCCCACCCCCAATCCCCGCCAAAGGAATGCAGGCGTCCTAAAAGGGACCGGGCGCATGTATAGGGAGGGTGGCGGTGTTGGGGGGGGGGGTGGCGCCTGTTTGCCCACAATGCATGGGCCGCCACTGATACAGACTGATTTTACTGTTGTGTGTTTAGTAACACTTTAATACTACTTTAAGGTAAATAGACTGAGCTGACTTTAGCGCAGTTGCAGTGTTTGCCGGATAGCATTAGCAGTTCACTGACCGCTTTTCTTTGTCGCATGTCTAATATGGGATTCAACATCGCCGGGGACGTGCAGGGTCAGCCGCTCAGGTGCCCGCCCCCCCCCTGGCACAGACTGCAACCTACTTTTGTGCGCTGAGCCCATTATGACAGCCACTCTGCGCTCCACATTCAAAAGGCAGCAGATTTAAATGTTCTCTGAACAAAACACATCCCATCTGGAAGCAAACAGGCAAAAAATGATATTAATGCTCTCCTCGGTGTATCGGCCTCATACTGAGAATACCGAACAGCTGCCACTGGGATAAATAAAAGGTGTATTACATCAAAAAAAAGGGGGGTTTTGTTGGAGAAATCTGCCTGCTTTACAAACAACACAATGCCGACTTCAAAATGCAAACTGTAAATGAAAAGCTATTCTCTATGCAAGATAAGTAAACTTTTCAGAAACATTTTTTTAGACACCGAATTGAACAATGTGAGCACAATAGTCGACTGTCATAAACGATTTAGAAGAGACGGGGAAATGGCGTTTAAAGGGATTTACCAAAATATCTGCATGGGAATGGTTTTCTGTTCATTTTTATTTATGTTTTTTTGTGACAAGTTTATAAACTGATTTTTTATTTTTTTGTATAAAATCTTTATCTCACAAAAAAAAATGTTTACCTACTTCCCGCGCAGGCCAACTCTGGTATTTCTCTCCTACATGTAAAAATCATCTTTTCTTTTGCTAGAAAATAACTTAGAACAACTAAACATTATGTATATCTTTTTTTTGGCAGAGGCCCTAGAGAAAAAAAAATGGTGAGTTTTGCATTTTTTTTTTAATGTCACACGGTACTTGCGCAGCGTTTTTTTTAAACGCACTTTTTCTGGGAAAAAATACAATTTAATTACCGTACTTGACCTCCAGGAAGATTTACCCCCCCCCCCTTATGACCAGGCCATATTGGAGTTATTTTAACTGACAATTGCGTGGTCATGTAACGTTGTACACAAACAGAATTTATATCATTTTCTTCCCACAAATAGAGCTTGCTTTTGGTGGTTTTTAATCACCTCTGCGTTTGTTTGTTTTTACGCTATAAATGAAAAAAGACTGACAATTTTGACCAAAAAAAAAAACAAATTTTTAAACTTTTTGCTATAAAACCTATCCAATAATAAAAAAAATCTAATTTTTTCATATTCCAATAAGCGTATATTGATTGGTTTACATGAATGTTATAGCGTCTACAAACTATTGTATCTCCCGGTACATCTGGGGTGCCAAGGTTCGCCATCACTGGTATATACAGTATACTGGAATTTGTATTTGTTTTTATTTTTTTATACTTGTAATGGCAGCGAACAGTGACTTATAGTGGGACCGTGATATTGTGGCTAGGCTATAGCAGCATAAAATGGAGTTAGAATAAACCTGGTAATCTACAAAATCAGCTATAAGTAATGACATTAGGAAACAGTAACAGCAATGATAATCAAAACTGCGATAACTCCTCTGTAAACAGTTGGCCTTTATCCATGTAGAGTGCACTCTATATGAATGGAAGCAATGAAATTTAAGACTTCTTAAAGAGCTACCTCTTAGGCGTCACTTAAACATGCAGTTGGGAACACCTCTAATGCCGCGTACACACAACCGGACTTTCCGGCATCCGTCGGACAATTCGATCGTGTATGGGCTTCATCGGACCTTTTCTGTCTAAAAATCTGATGGACCTTCATCTGTATGCTAGTCCGATGGACCAAAAACGACGCAAGGGCAGCTATTGGCTACTGGCTATGAACTTTCTTAATCTAGTCCGGTCGTACGTCATCACGCTCGAAATGATCAGACTTTGGTGTGATCGTGTGTAGGCAAGTCCGTTTCGTTGGAACTCCGTTGGAACTCAGTCGAAAAGTCCTTCGGAGTTCAGTCCGACGAGAAGTCCGCTCGTGTGTACGCGGCATTAGGCGTCACTTAGACATGCAGTTGGGGATGCTTGCCCGCTGCAATAGGCAGCGTGCAAATGTGTTGACATGCTGTGGTTGCGATGCTTCGCGACCTCGGCAAAGTTTACTTGACATGTAGTGACTGGTGGGTCGCAAGCCCACTGAATGCTGCACCCTCAAGCCAATGGGGATGTACTGCAAACACTCCACAACTGACTGCAATTCACGCAGTTGCGGCATGTTTGTCAACAAAATGGAATTAGAACAGGCAGTAATGGAGGCGTCACTTTGCTTCCTCACCACCTGTCAGTAGCCTCTGAAGCGCGATCTGAACGTGGATGGGGCTTCAGAGGAAAGGGAGATTTAGACCCACTATGAAAAATAAGCAAAGCTATCTGAGAGTGAGCAGTCTTTAGCCCTAGTTCTTTAGCTGTTTAGCATTGGGGCCCAGTCTTTAGGGTGGTGCACATGAGTACAGTCCCAGGGCTAGTTAGATGCAGGATGCTGCAGGATGTTACCGGCCTGAACAGCTACTTGATCCGATTCACTCTCATGTCATTGCGTTTCTCTTTTCCTGCACAAGTCGATATGGTCAAGGTCAAACACAAGGTCAAATAACAAGCAGAAGGAGGTCAACTGCAGGTTGAATACACCTGTGAAAGAATTCTAAATGATCTCAGCAGCATTTCAAACTACTATCAACACAAGCCAAAGCCTTTAAACACAGGTCCTTAAACAGCAGAGGGATCTTCATTTTGGAAGCATATATACAGTATCTCACAAAAATTGACCTATGGATATGCTGATGAGACATATTTAAAGAAAACACGGAGAATTTATCTGGTGTTCCATCCATTGCATCCTGTAGCTGGGTCATAAGCTAAAAAGCGTATTTGATCTCCTTACCAGAGATCGAGGGAGCTGGTAAGAGGCAGTTGGTTCATAGGTGGAGGACTGTTCTATCTTCTACACTTATTTCTGCGGTGGTTCTAAGTGTGTTGTCACCTTGATTGAAGATTTGGATACATACCTTTTGTGGACTCTATACAGATTGTCAATTTGATGCATGTATATTTGTTTTGGACGGACTTAAACAATATGTGTGCATACACTGAGTTTTGTTTTATTTAGCGCAGTTTTCTTTCCTAATATCATAAAAGTAAGGTATTGGAAGACTATGAAATATTCAGATATAACTATGGTCTCTCTTCAAGCAATATGTGCTGTAGTGCTTAAAGTGGTTGTAAAGGCAGAAGGTTTTTTTTTTATCTTTATGCATTATATGCATAAAGATAAAAAAACTTTCTGTGTGCAGAAGCCCCCCTAATACTTACCTGAGGTCCATCTAGATCCAGCGATGTTTGCATGAGAGACTCGGCTGTCTGGGACTCCCCTCGCGCCATTAGCTCCCGCTGCTGTCAATCAAAGTCAGTGACCCAATGAGGAGAGATAGCGGGCAGGGCCGGGCCATGGCTTCATGTCTGAATGGACACAGGGAGCTGCAGCTAGGGTGCCCCCATAGCAAGCTGCTTGCTGTGAGGGCACTCAACAGGAGGAAGGGGCCAGGAGCACCAAAGAGGGACCCGAGAAGAGGAGGATTTGGTCTGCTCTGTGCAAAATTACTACACAGAGCAGGTAAGTATAAAATTATATATAACACTTTAATTACAGGTACATCTGCGCTTACAGTTTTCTCTTAATCACCCAGCAAAGTCTCAAAATAATTGTCGATCCTGCCAGTGAAGTTCACTAAATGTAACCCCCTGTGATGGGGTGGCAATGATGCTGCACTGATCCTGAATTTAGAGCAGAGTTGCCACTCTTGCGTAGGCTGTTCCTGGTTCACTACAGTGGGATTAAAAAAAAAAAAGGAATTGCGGGGGCATAGCTTTCAGCATTGTTAATGCAGAGTCACAATCCTATATTTTGACAAGCAACACCTGGCCACACCTAATCCTGCCCATTTCTTTCTAGATTGACAGCACTGCCTCTGTTGCTAAAAACCCTCCCACTGTGAGCTGCAGTGTCTAGGAGGAGGAGCATGTGAGACACAAATAAAGCTAGATTTGCTCAGTCAGGGTATGGACAGGAAGTTTTATTTACTCTATGAGCCTTTTGAATCACATGGTAACTGGATTTAGTAATTGTGTAGACCAACCATTCTCAACCAGGGTTCCAGGGAACCTTAGGGTTCCTTCAGAGGTTACTAGGGGTTTCTTGAGCTGTGGCCAAAGCCCCATGGCTGAGTCAGTGTCACCTCCTTTTTTGCTGACTGCAAAGGTGGCATCTTGACCACAACTGCAAGGGGGACCATTTTCCCACTGATTCTCAAGGAACTGGTTTTAGCAGGGGTTCCCCAAAATCTGAACATTTTTTAAGGGTTCCTCTCAAGTAAAAAAGGTTGAGAAAGGCTGGTGTATTTTGTTAAACAGGAGCCTTTAGTTGTACATTAATATACTGCAAAATATTTAATATTTGCCCAACAACAAGTCCTGAACATAATAAATAAATATTAGTATACACGTACACTATACGTCACCTTTAATTTGTACATGTAGAGGTACCTGTTTCCCTATTCTCATTTATCTTTTGCATAAGCTTTTTAATAACCCTGGAGAACCAGAGGCATGGCTTTTCTCATAAACAAAATTTTGTGTTTGATCATACAGTACTGCTCCTTCGCCTCTAAAGAATAGATAAAGGCACGCAGATGCCTTTCCGGGTGAAGACAGTAAACAGATAAGCCTGTCTTCAGTAGAGAAGTGACCATCAACGCAAAGCAATCGGCAGAGGACTACTATATTTCTGCATGAGTGAGATGCATTCACAGAGCTGGCATCAATCTTCCCTGACACTGCTGTAAGCAGACAGCCACATTACTTGAAATCCCAGGAAACCACCATGCTAGACGTGTCTCCCTCGACGCTCTCAGCTCTGCATGCTAGCTGTGTTTTTCCATCTGAAACATGTGAAGATGGGTAGGCATAAGCCCTGTGCAGAAATATACACAGGAGGAGGACAAAATAACAGAAGGGCAAAAAAGGAATTTCATTTTAACTAAATCCCATGCAGTGCTGGAACAAGATCATCCAGTGCCCAGGGCAAAGATGCCAAACTCTGCCCCCCTGGTGGTCTTCTGCAGTTGGGATTCCACTCCCAACTGCCACTGTGCTGGTATCAGTGGGGTAAGAAAGGATCGCTCAAATATTTCACCACTCAATGTTCTGCTAAACTGCTCCTCAGGTCCTATTGTTGCATCGTCCTGTTTGGCATATATGTGGGCGGAGCCTACTTGTCCAGCAGACGGGGGGTACCTTTCACGTGGAGCATGTCCAGGACCAGGAGAAGACTGTGGTCATGGGAAAAATCTAACACTAAGGCAGTTCCTCGACCCAGAGGTGAGCCTTCACATCGTGTGCAGTAAAAATACATAATTCATCTGAAAAGAATTGTCCCATGTCACTACCGCTGCCGGGACAAGGTCATCTAGAGCCCAGGGCGAACATGCCAATCTGCATCCCCCCCTTAAGATGTATGAACATTATGTGTCTGAAACCCCCCTCCCCCCAAAAAAAAAAACTGCATGCTTACCGAATAAGAAAAAATTCCCCCTCCTCCTAGTACAATTCCGCCCCACTGCTTCTAAAATTTCCATTCCTAGTACACGATTTCCCCCCCACTCCTAATCCCCCATACCAGCACAAATACCCCCTCCTAGCACAAATCTTCTAGCCCCCATCCCCCCTCCCAACACAAATCCCCCTAAATCACCACTCTTAACACTCCCCCAAATTCCTCCTTCCAACACAAATCCCCCCTCCCAATCTCATTGCAGCGCCCTCCCATCTCACATGATACCACCGAGCCAAGGGCAGCCGCACCCCCTTCCCACCCCTTGTCCCAGCCCTGATCACTTTTTATTTTACATAGGACTCACTATACTCCACAAAAGCTTTATGCTTGGGGAAAATCTATAACACCGATATGCTCCTCGATGTGCCTTGGCCAATGGTTCTCTCATTCACATGCTTTGGCGATGTCCCAAACTTTATCATTATTGGGAAAGAGTGTTTATAACTCTAAATTCAGTATGCTCAACTGAAGTGGTAGGGACCCCCAAACTTGCACTTTTGGGAATAATCCCTGATGGAATATTACCAGATGAGATACAAATTATGTGGAATAGGTCCCTATATTTAGCACGTAAACTTATTCTACAAAAATGGACTTCTCCTATACCCCTGACTCATAAAGAGTGGTGTGAGAAACGTAATTATATATTAAGAAGAGAAAATTTGACGTATAAACACAGGGGATCCCCCCCAAAATTTGTAAAAATATGGTACTATTGGATAAATCACAGTAACAAAATGTTATAATACTCTATTGAGTGTTTCAGAAGAATGAAGTTAAAACTCAAGTGAATGATTTCAGGGTTTAATAGATTTGATTGTAAGGTTTAATAGGAGAGAAATAAGTTTGCTGGAGAGGGTTAATGGGAGCCGCCTTAGGGGAGCTGTTATAGCTCAGTTTTGCAAACTACAATGAATGGTGTCTATTAACCAGAGTTAGCAAAGTCAATCCATAATATATCTCTAGGCCCCTGTGTATGCTCATATTTTGTCTATTCTAAGTATAATATTTTACGTTGAGCCCGAGAGGCACCATGTTTGTTTGTTTTGGTTTTGTTTTGTTTTTTTGGATTTTGTTTAGTTTAATTTGATTGAAATTATGTAAGTTAATGTATATTGTGGAGAGCTTCTTTGGGGGCTGTCCCTACAATGATTTATGTATTTTGTATTTAATGTTTAATAACAATAAAAAAAATTACTTGATAAAAAAATTATATATTAGCCCATACAAAAAGTCCATGCTTATTATTAGGAAACACAAAAGAGACGTGGCTAAATTTTAGAGGTGGGGAAGAGACCCCCCCGAAGAGTCTGGTTGCTGAACCATAACTATTGACAGCTGTTTCAGCCACCAATAACTTTCTGCATGCTTCCAATCTCAATGTTTCTGTACCCTACAATATTTTTTCTCTCTGTAATTGGTGTGTCCTGCACCTCATTGATCATGTTGATGCATGGCTAACATTGGGAATTGATATAGACCTCTATCTTTACCTTCACAGGCAACATCATTTCCTTCCCAGCAAGTTTAACCCTCCCACCCCTGCAAGCTGTAATCTAGCCTCTCCATGTGTGGAGCCCCATCCATCTTTCATTCATTCCCCCCTGTGACATTGTTAGAGTAATTTTCCAGTTTTCATACCCATTAAATATTTCTACTGTCACATGGATCTTACACCGGTGAATCAGAAACTATATTGGATTCCAAGCAGCCGACTTCATAAATTATTAATATTGCGGCTGACAAACACAGATTGCTGTAGTAAAGCTTATGTCCAAGACTATTTCTCAGCTATGCCTGAAACGCCTCCCAATATTTTGAGGAGAATTGCAGGAAGGCTTTATTATAGAAGCCAAATACAGAGAGCAATCACCTTTAATAAATAACTCAGTATTAATAAATAAATCACCCTTAAAAAAAGAGCCCTTACAAGGAAATAAATAGCCTCTAATGTGCGCTAGTGTCGCTAGTCTCTTGGATATGTCCATGTTCGCTGAGCTATCATACACTGGTTGAAAGGGGGGATATGGTCTAATTGTTCCCCTAATACAGGCTGTAGAAGGTAGTATGAAGCCAAACAGCTCAGTGCATACCAATGGCAAAGTGTGTATTGGGGGCGCTATGGTGGGCAAAGGTCTTAGCAAGGGATTATGGGGGGAGCATCTGCAGCAGATGTGGAAGGCTGAAAAATGTAAAGTCGGCGCTTAGCGGAAAGAATAAAGAAAACAGCATCTAGCACTAAAAGGTCAATAATCCAAACCTTCCCCTTAAAATAGTAAAAACAGTGCTGCGCTCAAACACAACAATACATAAAATCAACAAAAACTATGTCAAAAAACATAAATATACCAAGTGAGATTGCTGGGGACCCTATGGCACAGCTGTTTTCATCTCATAAATCCAATAGGTCTCTAGCCTGGACACCTGCCTACATTTAATAGGAACCCCTCCAATGTGGGTCTATGGTATCCATAGCAAAGAATAACAAACCTTTAGGATTCTTGTGGTGGCATTTGCAAAAATAGGCAGATAGACTATGTGCTTTGATACCACATGTGATAAACATGTTCTCTCAATCTGTCCCTCAGTCTGCATGTTGTCCTACCAACATACTGTTTGCCATAGGAACATTGGGGTAAATAAACAACTAATTTAGTGTTACGTGTAAGGAAAGACGTAGTTTCATATTCTTTCTAAGTGCTGGTTGAGTGAAAATTAGTAACCTTTTCCACCTAACGCCCTCAAATTTGCACATAACACAGTTGTTACATGGGTAGAAACATTTTAAATGAGAGAACAATTAAACTCTTTTAGGAGGGTCTACCAAGTTAGGGGCCAAGCAGTCCCTCAAATTAGGCAGTTTCTTGTATATGACTTCAGGATTGGTGGGTAGAATATCTTTCAAGGTTGGATGCCTAAGAACACTCCCCTAGTGTTTCTAAATGATCGGTTTGACCTGTCTAAGTTGGTAGGAGAATTTAGTGATAAAAAGGGAAGATTTTACCTTAGCTAGAACCATTCTCCATTTAAAGGAGTAGCAGCTCTAGTCGATCGAAATAGGCACAGTTCAGCAGTACTAGCCGAGTTTCCATCCATGTATGGGCAGGGAAGTTGTACGAAAGTCAATCTACTGATCGACTTCTGTACAACCGCCCTGTTGGATTTTGCCAGCTGGATCAGCACTGCAGGCTATTCCTGCTGTCAGAATACAAAGGCTCAGTGGGAGGATTTCCCCATCCACATCAAGTGTGTCCATGGGGGAATAAAGTCATTTTTTTTCAATAAACCCACTGGTTAAATGAAAAAAACTCTTCTTTGATCTATGGGCTATGTTCATTTACTTCCAGCTGGCCTGGCAACTCAAATTGTGCTGTTATATTTGTTAAAAAAAGACTTTAGGGGTGAATGCATGTTTGACAGAAAGCTGGAATCTGTTTGTTTTGGTTCTCTCTCTTGCCAGGAAAGGTAAGGGTGTGCTTCCTTGCCAGGAAGAGTGAGGGTGAGCTTCCTGGAAAGGAAGAGTAAGGGTGTGCTTCCTGGCCAGGAAGAGTGAGTTTGCACTTCCAGGCCATGAAGAGTGAGGAAGCACTGCCTTGCCAGGAACACTCTGAGTGATCCTCCTGGCCAGGAAGAGTGAGGGTGCGCTTTCTGACTAGGGAGAGTGAGGATGCGCTTCCTGGCCAAGAATAAAGAGGGGGTGTGTCGTGGCCAGGAAAAGTGAGGGTGGGTTCCTGGTCACAAAGAGTGAGGGTTTGCTTTCTGGCCGGGAAGAGTGAGGGTGTGCTTCCTGGACAGGAAGAGTGAGGTTGCACTTGCAGGCCACGAAGAGTGAGGGTGTGCTTTCTGGCTAGGAAGAGTGAGGGTGTGCTTTCTGGCTAGGAAGAGTGAGGGTGTGCTTTCTGACCAGAAAGAGTGAGGGTGAGCTTCCTGGCCAGGAAGAGTGAGGATGCACTGCCTGGCCAAGAATTTACTGGCCAAGAGGAGTGAGGTTGGGTTTCTGACCTGGAAGAGTCTGGGTGCATTTGTTGGTAACCACTCTGTGTCAGAGTTTTACCTGGCTTGGAAGCAACAGGTGTCTTTTAACAGAAAGTTCCTGTATAGACTTAGGTTGTGATGCTGTGGAAGTGGACTGTGAGGATAAGTAGTTCAGGGCAAAATTAAGCTTTAACTGGGCTGGACAACTCACTGGGTGAGAAGAAACCAATCTAACCCTGCACAAAATTAAAAGCTGCTAGGACACCCTTAGATGGACATTTGATTGCCATTAGGTACTTGCTCCCCATGGCTAAGCTCATAATGTGCAAAGTTCAGGTTTGATGTAAGCAAAGGATGAACTAAACTAATCTAAATAAGAAGGAACCCCAGGGCAAGACCATAATACACTGGACCAATTTAATATTAGAAAACGTAAGAATGTCTCAGAATCCCCAGGAAGATCTGGATTTCATGGTTGCATGCATACAAAAGCAAAAGACATTATTGTAAAAAGAAAGCTGAGTTCTCCTCCTAAAAAATTGTATCAAGAGCAATTGCAAGTTACTCCTGAAACAACAGGCCTATAGATGAAATATAAAATGATCTTCTCCATAAAGAGATTGCAGGCAAAAGAATCCAAAAATGCTGAATTTCTCATTCACATTTTGACATATTCAGTGCTCTCAGTAATAGATTTAGAGCAAGAATGCAGGTTAAGTGCCCATTCACACTATGGTTTGCATTAAGGAACATGCATTAATCTAACGCATGACTGTATAATAATTAATGTGGTTCGCGTTAAGGTAGTCTTTTCATTTTGAATGAGCTGGCGGCCCACCTTAACGCATAAAAAAAAAAATGGATGCATTTTATTTTTAACAAGCACACCACAACATACTGTTTGTGTGTTGTAGTGTGGGTATGTTGCCGGCTTCTATAATAGATTGTTGGGGAGCCATTCATATTGTTGTGCTTGTAAAACATTATGTAGCGCTAAGACAATAGAATGAATATCATGTGCAATAAATCATAAAGTGCATGTGGATCAGACAGCAGTGCTGAATAATAAAATGCTAAGTGCAATTGTGAAAATTCACTGGACGGAACCAGGTGAAATAAGAGTCACTGGATGGTTAAATAAGTTCAAAAGAAAATGAATTGATAATAAAATATGCTGAAACAGTCCACAACAGGAGAAGGACCTCGAGATGCAATCCAATTCAGATACAAGGGTAAATAGGATAACCACAACTGCAAACAGGTCACCAGGGATGGTGCATCCTCCACCCGGGGTAGGGGGTAAACACTCTTACCAGACGGTGTGGACTCACATGCCAGTGGCAGTGGGTCAATCAAACTGAAGAACCCAGGAAATGCAACTCTGGTGTAGGATACCGGAACTTCCACGGAAGAAGAAGGAACTGGAACTCAGGCAGAAGTCGCCAAAATGCAGGCAGTGTGTGCCAACACTCTCATCCAGTGAAAATATGGGGAGCATGGAAAGAAAAATGCCTCCATATAGTGTAGGTCAAACAGATGGATTTATTAAAATTAGGTACAAACTTCAAAGTAAGATGTGTACATGGATTTGTGATTGCAAACCCATAAAGTGCCCCAGTCGAACTCCAGTGGGACGAAACGCGTCGGATTTGCTTGCACAGCTCCTCACATGGCTTTTAAATTGTGATCACAAATCCATGTACACATCTTACTTTGATGTTTGTAGCTAATCTTAATAAATCCATCCGTTTGCATTACACTATATACAGTAGAGGCATTTTTCTTTCCATGATTCCCATATTTGTGTGGCACACACTGCCTGCATTTTGAGCGACTTCTGCCTGAGTTCCAGTTCTTTCTTCTTCCGTGGGAGTTCAGGTATCCAACACAGGAGTTCCATTTCCTGGGTTCTTCAGCTTGCATGTGAGTCCATACCGTTTTGGTAAGAGTGTTTACTCCCTACCCCGGGTGGAGGACGTAACATCCCTGGTGACCTCTTTGTGGTTGTGGTTATCCTATTTACCCTTGTATCTGAATTGGATTGCATCTCGGAGTCCTTCTCCGGTTGTGGACTGTTTCAGCATATCTTATTATCAATTCATTTTCTTTTGAACTTATTTACCATCCAGTGACTCCTATTTCACCTGGTTCCATCCAATGAATTTGCACATTTGCACTTAGCACTTTATTATTCAGCACTGCTGTCTGATCCACATGCACTTTATGATATATTGCACAATATTCATTCTATTGTTTTCTTAGCACTACACCATGTGTCACGTTCTATTTTAATTTTGTCCATTTTTGTGTTAGCTGCTCATTTATTGTACATGATTTTGGTAAGCGCAGTAATCTCATCCTCATTTCCATATTGCTGTTCATACATTAGCAATTCAATGTGGTAAGGCTCAGTAAAGCATGTGTCCCTGACTCAGAAAATCCTGAAATCATTGGATCAGCATGACAGTCAAGCTGGGCTGCTGATAAGGCAATACAGCCACCCCTCCTTTACTGGGCCCAGGCCCCATCAGTTCAAAAGGGGAGCTCGGGCACCTGCTGAGCAGGAGGACTGGCTGTACTGTCTTATTGCAGACACCGATCCTCTTCTGCACCCCCCTGCAGAGCTGCCAGGTTCTCCTCCTCTATCCCTCTGGCTGCACTGCAGGGGGATTGGTTTTAGCACTTCCGTTCTGCTGGGGGGCCCTTCACCTGCTGTCCGGGCCCCCCTGTGTGCCCCTGTCAGCTTCCCTCCCCTCCCACTGGTAGCTGCTTCTGGCACACAGGGGGATGTTTCAGAATGGAGAGCAGGGGAAGGGGCTAGTAAATCTTTCATTTACTTATCCCTTCCTTTCCTGAATGAACACAGTGAGCGATTGGTACCAATCACTCCTGTGTCCATTCATCACTGACTCATAAAAAACTGTGTTTACTATTCTTCAGTTTGTGAATGAGCAGGAAGCCTCAGAGCGCTTACTATTCATTCACCTGTGTAGCAGAGGCTGTAGAGAAAGAGACTGATAAATCTATGTCCTCCGGGCTGGGTGGGCCTGTCAGGTAGGCTGTATGGGGCCCCATGATTTCTACCAGCAGCCCTGCAGTAAAGAAAGCAGCATTCTTCAGAAGGTCGACAATAAAACAACCCACGCATTCCTCTATCAGGTTTCTATCAGGCTAACCTAGTGTTGGTCAGAGTTTATACCAAATATGATGGCTCTGGCTGGATACAAAGTGATTTAGGAAATACAATAGTAATCCTTTGCACAGAACATTGATATAATTCCAGCATAGAAAAATCTGTGGTATCTATAAATCCTTAGCGTTTTATTTCCACATGGCTGTTTCCCAAGCTGTCTTCATTCACACGTAAATTACATTGTTCAACAATGCGCTAAACCATTCCGCAAGCTATTCAAATCAACTGTGACAACATTATTAGTGGGCTCTAAACATACTCGTTTTACAATTTAATGGAATTGCTATAGTAGGGATTGCAAAGCATATAATACATATATGTTCCACAAAAAGAAACTTCTAAGAACAAGAAATAATTATATGCCAAGTGACAATGATCCTGCAGGACAGTCCCAGGGCTGTGGACAATGTTCTGCAGTGAACGCATCCTACAGGATCCAGGACACTTTGCAGAATGGCAGGGTTCCAGCATTAGGCACTTGTAATGATTCTAATTACATATGACAAGAATGAGCAGAGTTTCCTCAGCTCCAAACCGTGACCAAAATAAATTAAAACTTTGGACATATACTGTAAGTATAAAAAATATATGCAAATTCAATAACAGGTCTCCCAAAAAAAGTTCCAGCGCTCCAATGTTAATGTCCATAAACACAATCTTGTGCTCCAAAAGCCTACAAAGTGCCAAACTGTCAGGAATTGGCTCACCTGTTGGCGGTACTGTGGCTCCCAGACCTATAGGCTGCAGTTCTGGTGTCCATCAGCAGGTGTCTCTCAGCAGCCAGAGGCTCATACTAATCAGTCATCACCTGATGCTCATTGCTAAAGAGTATTTAGTCTCTCCTGTGCTACTTCCCCTTGCCTTGGTGTTTTGCCCATGTGCCCCTGATCTGCAAACTGTGTACCTGTACCTGATCCTGATCTTGGTCCTGCTCCTGTTTCCGTTCCTGATCCTCCACCTGCCTCCTTGTTCCTGTGTACCCTCTCCCTGTTCTGGCTTGTTCCCTCTGCCTGATCTTCTGTGCATGACCTTGGCTCTGATGTTGACATTGTTTCTCAGGCCATATCCTACTGTCCAGTGATGGCCCGTCCATACGTGGTGCAGGGGCGCCGCCCCCCTAATTCATGTGTCTGGCCCCCTAATTTACATGCAGGATTCAAATAGGGTTTTTTTTTATTATTTTTTTTTTAGAAGCACATGACTAGAGCCTGAGGCTCTAATTGGCTTCAAAAAAGGGTGAGCTCGGGGTGCAGAACACTATGCATTGAGCCCACCCAGTTGTGTGACAATAACGTATTAATACTCGCAATTGTCTTCCTGATTCTCCTCCCTGCCAATCAGGAAGCAGCTCCTGAGACCCGATTGGCCAGGAGGAGAAGCAATCCTATTGACCACCAAGAAAATGCAGGGGAAGCTGCCGTGAAGCTGAGGAGGAGGAGACGCAGGGGAAGCCACCGTGAAGCCGAGGAGGAGGAGACCCTGCCCAGAGGAAGCTCTGCCCGTGACCTAGATGGAGTAAGTGCGGGGTTTGTGAACAACCGACCGGGGTTGGTGGGTGTATTGTTTGCCGCCCCCCCAAAAAAAATACCACCAGCCGCCACTGCTACTATCTATCTATCTATCTATCTATCTATCTATCTATATATCTATATATCTATATATATATCTATATATATATATATATATATATATATATATCTATCTATCTATCTATCTATCTATCTATCTATCTATCTATCTATCTATCTATCTATCTATATATATATATTTGAATTAGATAGTTGCTCATTGTTTGTTTGTTCACTTATTAGATTTTCTGGTTTTGTTTTATGCAGGTTTGGCATATTGGAGGTTATATTATATTATGTTGTTATTAACTTTATTATTAATAAATTACAATATTTTATATCATTTGTGCCTGGGGTTCTCAACGCATTTCTGGTTACACCAGTTTCACAGGATACCAGCACTTGGTATACATGACACAAACAGACTCCGTGCTCAGTGCTTCAAGTGCTGTACTGTTACAAAACAGTACAGTGATCCCATGTTCCCCATGTAAGTATCAAGTCCAAACACACATCACGTCACTCGCCTGACGAAGGGGCCCTGCGTGGTTTCAAAACGTTTCCCTATGTGTACCACGTGAATAAAACTTTGGACACTTTCGAGGAGTAGTGTTCTGCTGACATTTCTTGTAAGTATCAAACTCACCAGAGAGTATTGACCCTAGGCTACAATTGGGTCAAAACACCCTCATGTAGACAGGATGCCACAGTTTTGTATCAGGACAAGGACCAGGACTTCACCAACTTATAACCAGGACCAGGATTGGAACTCTCCACCTCAGGCTCTGTGCCCCCAATACAGCTCAGACATGGGAACAGAAGAATCCAAAGCAGAAATCACAGTGCAACCTGTTTATTAAATCATTAAGTTCAGCTCGGCTTCCTGAGTATGCCCTTCCAAGGGCGAAACGCGTAGAAGCGGGTGTAAGGATATCAACGTCACATCTGGTGACATCATTTCTGGACAGTGAAGTATATGATGCTTCCGGGTTCGGAACAGCGGCGGCTCGCTATTTTTTGTTTCAATATTTTTATTATTTTTAGAAGTTACAAACATTCAGAAAAAACATTTTCAATTTTTTTTCCGTAGTGATATGTATATAGAAATGCTAAACTTGACACATATTTAGTGTATAATAACTAGAAGGGCATTTAAATTTCAAGCAAATAGTATGTATTATTAGGTCCATAACATGTTGGTGATATCGGTTATGTTGCCATCACATCCGGACACCCCATTAGGAGCAAACTGTGTCCGGGTGTGGGCATGACCAAACGTATTACTTGTATGTAATTCTGGATGTTTGAAGAAACTGCGTTACCTTAATACTTAATTATGGTGTGTGTAGGGTATTAACTATTTAATCTATTCATCTATGAGGGGAGTTTCAATATGGGGCTGTCTGCTTGTGTTTAGGTTTTTGTGACAGGGGGGTATATAGTGGGATGAAGAGCGGTTATGGGAAACTGAATGATTTGTATGATTAACAGAGGAAAGGAAGTGGAATTTGTATTTTTTTAAGTATGTTGGTTTGTCAGTATATCTAATGGAGATAGTTTGATCTGCTAAGAAGAGGGGTCTCCGTGTAAAGAATTTGAGTATTGGGTCCAGGTTTTACTGAATTTGGAAGGGTTGTCTCTCATTATATGTATAAGCTCTTCCATTTCAGCTGTTTGGTGTACATAGCGTATCCGGTCAGATATTGTTGGTGGGGTGGAGGAGTTCCATTTCAGTGGTATGCATCTTTTAGCTGCATTTACTAGATGTAGTGCCAGAGACTTGCGGTATGAGGAGTGAGGGACGGAGGAGTTATGTAAAAGATATTGTGCAGGTGTAAAATCTAATGTGTAGGTGGCGATCTTTGTTATACACTTGTGTATCTCTTTCCAAAAGGGTTGTATTTTCAAGCATGTCCACCAAATATGTAGCAGGGTACCTTGTTCATTTCCACATCTCCAGCAGAGAGGTAAGAGTGATGTGGGAGAGAATTTGCTAAATTGGACGGATGTAAGGTACCAGCTTGCCAGCAGTTTTGTATCCTGATTCTTGAATTGTGACATTCACTGAGCCTTTATGGATGTTGTGTAACATGTGATCCCATTCCTCGTCTGTAAAGGAAAGATTTCGATTTTGTTCCCATTTTAAACAAGGTCCGTTATTTTTCGCCTCTTGTTTGGAGTAGAGTAGGGCATACATGAAAGATACAACATGTGATTTGTTGTGGAAATTTTTATTAATGTATATTGTCAGATGTCCCCCATTGTCAGTTTTGCTGTGATACGCTCATGTGAGCGTATTCCCACATACAGACGTTGGTGGAAGACCATTGGCTGCGGAAACCTTTCCGTGGACACGACAGATCTGTTTGCTCTTTAAGGGATGTTCGTGTATGCCTCAGCAGGAGACTGGCCACCTTATGATGACTGCATTAACTCTCCAAGCAAGCAGATCTGCGTACATGGGAACCATAGCATAACCATACAAAATGATGGCCCACTGAGCCATGATAGAGTGCGGCTTGCGTCATTGGTAGCAGTGGGAATGTGCACACAATCGGGTTCAGAGCCATGTGAGTAATGTTCAAATTGTGAGACACTTTGTGTCTTACAAGACGCTTGCTGCATGGCTCTGCACACGACCATCTGCACACGTCACTACTGGAATTCTATTTGAATATATACATGTGTGTGATTGGTTCCTTTGAAAGAATACAAGTGTCTGATTGGCTGATTCTGATGCCACCACCTTCATTTGTTATTCATGTTTACAGTATAAATAAAAGCAGTAGAGCATTCTATGGCAGGATTTTGCTAAGCTTAGCATGATACCAGCGTCTGTCTGTGTTACTTGGAGATAAACAAGCGCGCTTTCCCAGCATTATACAAGAGAGCAGGGTCTTTAATATTGATTGGACCCTAGGCATAAAAAATATTGCCCCCCCTCCCTCCATGCAGTTTCCCCCTTGTTTCGATCAATGGCAATGCTGATTTATTTTTTACCAACTACCAATATAAAGAGGATTTTCAACACAGGCCACCAATGTAATAGGGGTTTACACTAACCACTAATGTAATAGAAGCATTTACAGTAACCACCAATGTAAGGAGGGGTTTACACTGACCACCAATGTAAGGGGGGCATTCACACTGGTCACTAGTGTGAATGGAAGGATTCTACACCAAGCACCAATGTAATGAGAAGATTTACACTGACCACCAATGTAACAGACATTTAGCCTGCATTCACATTTGTGTGTGTCGGGAACGCATGCAAAATCACTTTCCCGACACCACAGAAACGCGCTGCCCTTTAGCAGATGTACAGCAGTGCCATTAATTGTTAATGACACCCTCATGCATCTGCTGACATGTGCCTTGGCACCGTGTGATTTGAAAAAGGGTTTGGGACTTTCTTCCGCATTTGTAGCGCATAGAGCAGCCCATGAAATGAATGGGCTGCCCTACATGTGACCTACATCTTTATCCACCCTGTCAGTACACCTTTGCATCCTAAAACCCATGCTAACCTCTGCACCCCAAACCTCCCCCATTCTCTCCCCTCCCCTCCCCTTTAACTCTACCTGCCTTCTCCGCTCTTTGCACCCACCTTCCTTACCTCCATACATCCCTTCCTTGCTCACTTGTGCATCCCAAACTGTAATTCCTTCTCTGCCTACCTCTGCACACCCCACACTACCCTCTCCCCCACCAATTTGCTTGCCTTTGCAGAACATGATGATGTTAGGCCTAATGACCACAGTTGTAGGCAGGACCTTCAAGCATCCCCTTTATCTCCCCAGTGGGCAGCATTCAGAAAAGGTGATGGTGGATAGGACCTCAGGGAGGCATGATATACATATGAATACCACCTCTATTTACATATGAATGCTGCCAGCCCGCCCTTATTTACATATGAATGCTGCTGATATTTACATATCAATGTCGGTATTTACATGTAAACACAGGGTCTGCAGGTGAGTCAACTGTATACAACAATAGGGCAGAGCTGGGCAGCATTACTAACAGAACTTCAAACTGTGATATCAGGACACAGCACGGGACTAAAACCTCAAGGAATGAGGGAATTTGAACTGGGGTAGTTGGCAAGTATGAGGCAGCTGCTTTTGGGCACCACAACAATGACAGGGCCCAGGGCAGCCGCCCCTTTTGCCCTACCTTCAAGACGGCCCTGCAAGAGAGTTATAAATTATGCTTATTAGCGCATGGAATTTTTTGATTGTAGGAGAAGCTTTAATTAATCCACAACAGATTGTGGTGAGGATCTACTACAGAAAGCTTCAAAAGGCGTGTGTTTTCTATGCCAGGCTGGGGAGATGTGTGGGTATTTGAAAAAGTGTCTTAACTTGACATATGTCCAGAAGGGGAAGGTAGAATCGAGCATTTTAGCTTGGAGTGTTTCGTATGGAATCAGGGTGCCTCTTTGAAAAAAATTGTTCCGCTCTGATCTGTTCGTATGGCCATCCTTCCCGTTGGAATTGGGAAGGAAGATCTGGAGTGAAGTCAGGATTGTGTTTGATAGGAGAGAGTGGGCCTGGGTAAGATGTCAGTTTTAGGTTTTTATTCATGAAGGCCTCTTGAGCTCCTCGGGAAAGAGAGCCCTGACTGATGGGGGCATGGACAGGGAGGTGTTAAAGTGAATTTGGCTCACTCGGGATTGGTACAAGAAGGGACAGGGGTTGGGCCTGAGCTCAGGAGTTTGGCACCCCAGGGGATTATGGTCCTTTTTGGACGAAAGCATGGAAGAGCTGCCCACCCTCCCGCCCTATTTTTGATGGTATGTCACAGTGTGTTGCGGTTTTGGTGACCTTGCCAGCAAATATGGAAGCTTTTTTATGCCCTGATGGTAATTGGGAGATTGACGGCCGGTCCGGCACTTATGGTAAGGACAGGCCCCTCCTTCATCTCCCTTTTACATTTGGAGTTGAGTGCTCACAGTGCAACTGTGACTGGTACGGTTTAAATATTTAATGTTATGTTTGAGTTAAATAAAGCTGTGGCCTTGCCCTTTCCAACGTTAATGGTTGTATGTGGTTTTTATTGGATGGGAAGAAGGGGTATGGTATGATAAGTGGTCATGGTAAGTTGGATGGGACCTGGGCTTATTGCACCTCAGCAGTCATGAGGTGTAGGCATTGAAGGGATGATCCTATAGTCGGATGGTCTTTGTGGAGCTTTGTTGATCGTGAGGTTGGTAACCAGGTTGTTTTGGGAACAGGTGGCGATCGCCATGCTTTGAATGCAGTAGAACTTTTGTAAAAGAAACCTAAAAATCAAAGAAGCCTAGCGAGGCCTCAGAAGCCGTATTAGTCAGATCAACAGCTTCCATGCTAAGGAACCATTCCAGGCCTCGGCGTATTTGTGAATATAACAGAATGCGGGGTTCTTTGAGACTCCATTATTTTTTTTAAGGAGATGCCGCAATCCAACAGCTCATCAAATAGAGTTAGTGCACCTATTACAGCAGCCGTGAGTTCTAATACCTCAGGATCTGACACGGCTCTGCAGGGAGGGAGCCGGGATTATGGCGCCTGGTCTACCCTGATAACACCTCCGGGATTCTGTTCAGGCAAGCAGATGTATAAGTAGCCGCAGAAACGCTGATAAAATATGGCCGGCTCGTTTCCCTGCCTTGGTCTGGGGACTGCTGTTTAGCAAAAGGCAAATATTGGTGTTTTCTCATCTGACACATAAGCGGGAAACGAGTGGCTCTCCAAATGCCGCTTTATGTTTTATTAAAACTGTGTCTTTACGGCGAGCATAAAAAGCCGACTGCAATATCCCACGGACGATATCCTAGGAGAGCTGCTACTTTAAGACACAGAATTTTATGCTTGAAAAAATAAAAGATGCTGCGGAAGGGCCCCAACCAAAGCAAGAAGAGCTGTTCAGAAATCGACATGTTATCGGTTTTGTTTCTGAAACCAGGAGGGGGCACCGATATGAAAATAATATGCAATTGATATGATCTCCTACGCCAGGTGCCCAGATCATTGGTGGCCTTTGCCGGCCTGGATTTAGGCAGAGAGCCTAACACCAAACACAGCATGCTTTACAGCAGGGGTCCCCAAACTTTTCACTACAAGGGCCACATTATATATATTGTACAATATTTGTGGTCCGAAATAACAGTTCTATAAATGAATAAGTAAAATTTAAATGCATCAATAAAAAAAAAAAGTCTCCAAGAAATAACTTTACATCAGAAGTCCCACCGTTCACATCACAAACCCCCCATAACATGAGAGCCCCCTTTCCATCAGAGTCCCCCCTTTCACATCAGATATCCCCCTTTCACATCCAAGTCCCCCCTTTCACATCAGATATCCCCCTTTCACATCCAAGTCCCCCCTTTCACATCAGAGCCTCCTTTTTCACATCAGAGCCCCCACTTTCACATCAGAGGCCCCCCTTTCATATCAAAGTCCTCCCTTTCATGCGTGTCCCCTCTTGTATCAGAAAGTCCCCATAACATCAGAGCCCCCCTTTCACATCAGAAGCCCCCCTCCCTTTCCTGCAGCCCACTCCCTTCACATCAGGGTCCCTGCTTAAGCATTAGCGTTTCCCCTTTCACATCAGAGTCTTCCCTTACAAGTTGAAGTCCCCTCTTGCTTCCAGAGCCCCCATAACATTAGAGTTCCCTTATCAAATCAGAAGCCTCCTTCTCCTTTTATCGGAGCCTCCCTATCACATCAGAGTGCCCCTTTCACATCAGAATCTTCCTTTCACATCAGAGCCCCACCTTTCACGTCAGAGCCCCTTGCCCCTTTTACATCAGAGCCCTTCCCTTGTACATCAGAGTTCTTCCTTTCATATGAGTGTCCCCTCTTGCATCAGAAATTGCCCCATAACATCAAAGTCCCTCTTTCACATCAGAAGACCCCCCTCCCTTTCACATCAGATTCTCCCTTTCACATCTGAAGCCCCCATAACATCAGAAGCACCCCTTTCACAGCAGAGGCCCTCCACCCTTTCCATCAGAGGCCCATTTCACATGAGAAGCCCCCTCCCTTTCCAGCAGAGCCCCCTTTTCACATCAGAGTCCCTGCTTGAACATTAGAGTTTCCCAAGTTTCACATCGGAGTCTTCCATTTCACATTGAAGTCCCATTTTGCTTCCAAAGCCTCCATAACATTAGAGTCCCCTTTTCACACCAGAAGCTCCCCTCCCTTTCCATCAGAGCCTTCCTTTCACATCTGAGCTACCCCCTTTCACATCAGAGCCCCCCCCCTTTCACATCAGAGCCCTCCCCTTGTACATCCAAGTTCTCCCTTTCATTTGGGTGGACCCCGCTTGCATCAGAAACACCCCATTATATCAGAGTCCCCCTTTCACATCAGAAGCCCCCTCCCTTTCACATCGGATCCTCCCTTTCACATCAGAAGCCCCCATAACATCAGAATCCCCCATAACATCGGAGTCCCCCTTTCACAGCAGAAACCTTTCCAGCAGAGACCCCTTTCACATCAGAGTCCCTGCTTGAACATTAGAGTTTCTCCTTTTGACATCAGAGTCTTCCCTTTCACGTTGAAGTCCCCCCTTGCTTTCAAAGCCCCCATAACATTAGAGACCCCTTTCCATGTTAGAAGCTCCCCTCCCTTTCCATCAGAGCCTTCCTTTAACATCAGAGTCCCCCCTTCACATCAGAGCCCCCCTTTAACGCCAGGGTCTTCCTTTCACATCAAAGCCCCCCCTTTCACATCAGAGCCCTCCCCTTGTATATCAGAGTTCTCCCTTGTAATGCGAGTATCCCCTCTTGCATCAGAAACCCCCCATAACACCAGAGTCCCCTTTCCACATCAGAAGCTCCCCTCCCTTTCCATCAGAGCCTTCCTTTCACATCAGAGTCCCCCCCTTCACATCAGAGCCCCCCTTTCACATCAGGGTCTTCCTTTCACATCAGAGCCCCCCCTTTTCACATCAGAGCCCTCCCCTTGTATATCCAAGTACTCCCTTTTTATATGAGTATCCCCTCTTGCATCAGAAACCCCCCATAACATCAGAGTCCCCTTTTCAAATCAAAAGCCCCCTCCCTTTCACATCAGAAGCCTCCATGACATCAGAGGCACCCCTTTCACAGCAGAAGCCCTCCCTCTTTCCATCAGAGCCCCCTTTCACATCAGAAACCCCCCTTTTACATTAGATTCTCCCCTTTCACATCAGTATCTTCTCCTTTTATCCAAAGCCCCCGTAACACTAGAGTCCCCTTTTCTCATCGGAAGCCCTTTCCTTTTGCATTGGACTCTCCCTGTCACATCAGAAGCCCCCAACACATCAGATTTGCTATAGGCTGGGTAAAATCCTGTAGGGGGCCGGATGTGACCCTCAAGCCTTAGTTTGGGGATCCCCGCTCTTTAGTAAAGAGATAACTTGTCAAAATGCATTTTTTAAACAGTAGATAGACAGGGAACTTATCATCGGCTCTTCAGGGGTGGAGCTTCTGGCAGTACAGGAGTATATTCACCCTTTTCTGGCACCCTGAAAAATAATTTAAAGCTCTTTTCCAAAGGTCTAAAAAGACTGTGAATCAGGGGACTTTTCTATGGTCCTCTAATAAGGGTCTTTTCTTTCTTGGACTGCTTTTGGGGCACAAAGGGGGCAAGAAATGTGCCTTAAAAAATGAACAGATAATGTTATACACAAGTATTATTCATAATACCCATTCATCCAAGACTTTAACATTGGATACATTGATTATGCTGTAAATCTACTTTGCATGCATGAATAATATTTTCCTTACTTCAAGATGCATGTGAATGCGTACTCGTCCCTGCCACTACGTGATGGAGATGACTGACCTTAGCCAATCACAGTCCGCCTCTTGTTTTGCCGATCTGCCAAAAAAAAAAAATGGGTTTCTTATGCTGACCTTAACTTGGGAAGAAAAAAAAAAATATCTCTCACCTCTCCTTGGTCTTTTTGAAAAGTTTGAAAAGAGCAGTCATTAATCTGCAGCGATGACTTTCCGTGACTCAGCAGAATGTCAAACTGTCAGTCTGGATAGGTAACTTGTCTTGTTGGCTTTCCAGCTTGTAAAGGATTCGGAGATTTGTGACACAGAAAGATCCGACTTTAAATTGCACTGTATGTCTAAAGGTAAAATTTCATTACCTGAGGATGTTTTAGTGAGCGTGAAGTGTGCACACATCTATTTCCAGAATAAAAGCCGTGAGGGTGAAACTTATTTTATAAAATAAACAACAAAAAAAAGGGAATTAGCTGTACCGTGATTCTGCTTACTTCAGTGCCAAGACAATTTGGAATAGTGCTGCTAAAACACTTACTTGCTTTAAGTATGCTTTTTTTAAGAGCAAATGTTAACTCTTCAAAGCATCTACATTAATACAGAAAATTCAAATAAATAAACCAACCAAAAGCACCATAATAAAACAGAACAAAAATAACCCAAGGAACTTGTGTGTGATACTAAACACACACTGTTTCATTTACATTGTCCCTTCTATTTCTATATGTGGATGATGGCACTGTAGTTATTTTAATATATATACCATAATATATATTATAATAATTATTTAAAAAAAATATAAATACTGTGTCAGACCCAACCAGGACAGGAGCTTTTGGAGGGGACTGCGGAATAGCCTCTTCCCTACTGACAATGGGCCCTGGCTTTTGAGGGGGCTCTATTCTTGGGGGGTATATGCCTGGGGGACCCTTGGAGTGGTCCTGCTTCAGATTCAAGTCCATGTCTCCCCAAAACACACAGACCCTTGGAACTGGGGGACCAGATAAAATATAAAACATGTCATACTTACCTCCTATGTGCAGTTGGTTTTGCACAGAGTGGCCCCGATCCTCCTCTTCTGGGGTCCCTCCGTGGCGCTCCTGGCTCCTCCCCGAGTGGCCCATTGGAAAAGCGCTCTCCTTTGGGGCACCCGTGCAGGCCCGCTCCCGTGTCCTACCATAGACACAGACAGCAGGACTCAGCACCGCCCCACCGGCACCTGCATCATTGGATTTGATTGAAAGCAGCGGGAGCCAATGGCTGCTATCAATCTATCAAATTAAGAACCAGCCAGAGAGGGTGTGCCCGTCTCTGGCATGTGAATGAACAGGCTCAGGTCAGTAAAATGGGGGGGCTGGTGCACTAGATGCATAGAATGCATTAAGGTAAAAAAAATGGGAGGGTTTACAACCCCTTTAACTCTACAAGAAGACACAAGTTGAATCCAACACAATTTTCTTTGAACTAATAGCAGAGGATATATTTCCAGGCTTGTGAAGTGTAGGAAGACAATGACTTTCCTAAGCCCTGTCTCTGATAAGTACTTGGGTCACACTCTTCACTATCCAGAATGCTTCTTCTGTCAATGTAACAGATCTCACTAGGCTATGGACCTATCACTGCTCCACTCTGACTGAGGGAACATGGAAGAAATGGGGAGGGTCTACCTAGGACTGAACTAACCACCACTGAACAGAAGAGGAGGACAGGAGAGACAGGGCTTAGGAAAGTCATTGTCTTCTTACACTTCAAAAGACTGGAAATATGTACTTTGCAATTAGCTTAATCAGTTATGCTTTGACAAAAAAAAAACAAAAAAACTTAAAGCTGATTGTTTTTTTATGTGGAGCTGCACCAGATTTTGTACTCTCCAGTTTTAGTAAATCACTCCCACTGGGTCTAAGGAGATATGCCAATGCATAAAACAGCATTTGAAACAGTATAATACAGAAGAACAATTTGTTCTCTATGCCTCTCCGCTATTTACCATATATAAAAGATATTTTATATTTAAAAAAGAAAAAAATTCTAAAAGGCTTTTTTAAATTTTTTTTTATTTATTTATTTTTTTTTTGTAGTAGTTGCACAACGGCACAAGATCCTTCACCAGCTTTCTGGATGCTATCTTTTGGCACTCTCCACAGCAGCAGCAGATGGGTACCATACATTCTAGGGCTACGCCACCCAGAATGGTTCTTCTGTCAATGGAACAGATCTCACTAGGCTATGGACCTATCACTGTTCCACTTGTGCATTTCATAGATTATGTAGAAAAATGATAACCCATCTGTTCTTCTCTAGAATAGTCTCAAGAAGCTATGTGTGTGTGTGTGTGTGGGGGGGGGGGGGGGGGGCTTCAGATGTGGTTGCCCCTAAGTTCTCCTTTCTTTGCTGCCTATTCGCAGATGTCAATTGACTTTACCTTGATTTCTATTTAGCCTTTGCCAAACCCTTTTCCTTGTAGTAGCCCCCATTACTTTCATAGGGGAAACACTCCAAAATCCACTTGTGAGCATACAGCCAATGGTGCCATATGCCCCCAGGATGGGGAATTCCAACTACACAGCAACTTCTCATCTACGGTCTGCTGAGAGAGTTCCATGAGACAACCTCTCACTTCTCTAGTCATCACTACACCACTAAACAAACCACATATGCTTGTAGGCAGGTGTAGTCTACTTTCCCCACTGCAAAGGGAGCTTAACCACAGCTGCATTGCACTGGGAGAAGAAGTCGAGAGGAACGTGGTTCCTGTATGGTTTCCTAGGTGATGTGGGAGGCTGATTGGAAAGCTGATTGGATCCTGCAGCCTCATGTGACTCTAGCGGCCATCTTGGGTCAGGCATAGCCTATTTAAGGCCCTGGTTCCCAGGCTTGGCACGCATTTCGCATGTGGGTAGTGTAGCGACAGGTCACCTGTCTAACAGGGGCAGTTACTAGCAATAGAGAGAGGTTCCAGACAAGTACGGAAAAGGTAGGGACATGCCATCTTTCTGAAAGCCTCCCTATTTGGGTACGGACTGGTCAGGCCACATTCCATCCCTCAAGCCAGACGATGTCGACACATCTGAGACCTATTCCGCTACACACTGCTGAGAGTGTCTCCGGTCGGGTGCCCTCCCACTGGGTTTGTATTGAATTACTGGATTCTGCATTAATAAAAGTTCTGTTCTCTGCAACTGGACTCTGTGTGTTCACTGCCGCCACACCACACCTCCCAACCAACATGCTGGTATGTTTTGTTTTTTGAGGAAAATCAACCAATCCAGGGAGGGCAGGCAACGTTGGGAACTCCTCAAGGGAGATTAACAGAAGGGCCATCTAAATAGCATCATGGGGCCCTGGGTAAAGTAATGCACTGGGGCCCTTAACAGCCTGCCCCAATTTATGCACCTACTCTCAAGAATTAAAGTATAAATAGATGATAGAGTTATGTATGCATGCATTTATTAGTACTTTCAATAAAATTGATTTTAAACAATAAGAAAATATGTCATAAATTAAAGACTAATCAACACAAAGGGTAATGTATGGGGGGGGGGGGGGGGGTAATCAGGAGGGCATAAAACTGGGATCAGGAGGGCACAGTACAGTTTCCGGGACACTGCCCAAAAGGCGGCCATCCCAGCACAGCTTTTGACTGTCCCGGCAAATCAAAGACAGTTGGCAAGTATGATGTAATGCAATCCTGAGGCACTTGGGCAATGCCCATGGATGCCCATGCATTAAGACAGCCCTGATTAGCGGCATCTCCTTAAAGACCCCTTAAAATCGTTATAGGGCAATTATAGGACACTTCCTTTCAGGTTCTTTGATTGACATCAGGCTTTTGTTGAGGCTTTGATCCATGCACCACCACTAGTTAAGTTTACAATTAAGCACAAAAAGCACAAGATTACCTTTTTACTGATGTATGCTGTTGTTCACAGACATCATGAGAGCTTTATGGGGAATAAATCCAGAGTGGTTTGCTGAATTGAAAGGGCAACTATCGATAATAAGTATGTCTGTATTATGACATGAAGAACAAGACTGGTACAAGTATGGTCCCCAGATATATTGTATTCATATACATAACAATACATTTATTTATTATAATGAATGTTTGATTGCATGTTTTAGAAATACACTGCTGTAAAAGGAAGTTTCAGTCAATAAATGTTCCCAAGAGTAGTAGTTAATCACATTTAACTGGATTTGTTTTATAGTGCTGAACAGTACAGAACACATGGAATTGAATGTAACTATCTACTACTAGCATTACCATGACATGGATAAATGAAAATCTTCACAGTCAATAAATGGCCATTAAAATGAATGATTGGTCTTGGTGAAAAGCCAGTGGAAGTCAATAAAAATTGTTAAAATAAAGACCTGTAAAAGACAAGAACCTCTGAGGTGGAGAACTCAGAGGCACCTCAGAAGAAGAGCCATCAATGGTGTGGATGGAATGTCTCTGCATCATACTTTCAGGATACAACCCCAGGGTAATCTCACTGTTAAAGACACTCAAAATTGAAGACCGACATAGAAAGGTATAAATGAAATGAGCCAAATACAACCTAACAGTGATACAAGCAGGCAAAGGATGGGCTTTAAGTATTAAATTAGCTAAATACATTCTAGAAACATCAAACAAAAGGCATGCAATGTTTTGCACTTTGTTTTGTTTACAAATAGGGATCAGCCTGAGTAGAAAAGCCTGTCCCTTGCCTTCCCTTTCTACAAAGTGGAAACCTTGCTGTCTGTTTGGAAGCAGTAGTCTCATTGCAGAGGTCCAACATGCCCCCTGGTTAGTCAGTGCCCTGCAATCAGTGTGGAGTGTGAGTTTTGCTGACTGCAATTTCCATATGGGGCATGGCAGATCTCTGAAGTAAAAACCCTGCTTTCCCACAGAGAGCAAGTGTCCTACTCAACAGCTGCTGGCAGGGGACAGACTTTTCCATTCATTCCGTGGCTGTTTTAGAAAGAAAAGGTCCTTAAGACATTAAAAACCTTTTGTTATGATGCTCCAGGAATGTGTTTCAATTGAACTTTAAAAGATTTCCATCTTAACTCTGCTTTGAAAATGTAGCCTTCACGTTTTGGGGAAACCGTTCTGTATGTGGGTTCTTTTTCAGATTATTTAATTTATTTGCAGCACCCTCCTAGTTGGGTTGCTAACAGTTTCAGGCAAATTTAGTTTTTGGCTTCCCTGTAGCCCATGGAGTGATGTTTGATTGCTTTTGGGTGTTCTGGGTTCTGCTGGTTGCAGGTTCGACAGCTTTCCCTTGATTTCTGGTAGA
Source organism: Lithobates clamitans (assembly GCA_037952925.1). Lineage (NCBI taxonomy): Eukaryota > Metazoa > Chordata > Amphibia > Anura > Ranidae > Lithobates > Lithobates clamitans. The sequence goes on along the minus strand of JBBGZY010002399.1, from coordinate 204,673 downwards.
TTCCAGAATTTAGTGGATGGAAGAGGCAGACCTCCACTTGCATATTCACACAGCCTCAGCCAATCCCGGGCAGGAAGAATGGGCAGTAGGAGGCTGAGGTGTGTATAAATAGGCTAGGACCTTGATTAGCAGGATCTTTGTCCTCTGAGAAAAGACCCAGCCTGGGAGGCACATAGCTAAAGTTTAGAGGAGGCCATATGGATCCCAGCTCCAGTTAGAGCTAGGGGACCGATGCCCTAAGTTCCTGAGAACAGTTGCAGGAAGTCCACAAAGGATCAGACCTGAAGGCACACATTACAGAAATTATCTGGTACTGCAGGAAAGCATTTAAGTAATTCCAGGACACAGTGAGTACAAGCCTGAGAAGATCCTAGAAACTGTCCTTGTCAACTTTTGGGAACGCTACTTCAAGTTTGCTGATTTTCGCAATGGTGTCTCCTGCACTGTAGTTCAGTAATTACTAGCTTCAAGAGGGTGACTGCTCCCTGAAGAGACGGTAATATTAGAAAGTGTCATCCATTACTTGTTGCAGTTACTCTGGAGTATTCCAAGGCTCACATTGCACCCTACCCAAGGTTATTAAGCTGTAAATCTAAAAAAGACCATTTCTGCCTGGTTCTTGTGAGGAGAGACTGGGAGCCTATCGTGTTCCTGGCTGTTTGCACCCACTAGGGAATAGAACTCGGGACAAATAGCAGGACACGCTAGGGGTCTGTGCGCTTCATTTTCAGTTATCCTGAGCAATGTGGATGGTCCTAAACAGGGAGGACAAATTACTGCAGCATAACAGATGGTACAGCAAAACAAGCTACGGGCAAGCCAGGGGCCACTTTGGCCCTTAAATATTAGGTTTGGCTCTCTTGTTTGCTTTGTACCATAGGGTGGAATGGGATCATCTTGAAATGGACATTAAGACATTTATGGCCTGATACAATTTGACAGGCAGTTAGGAGGCAATGGGTTGCCTCCTACCTCTTGTTTTAACCCTGAACATGTTGCACCACCACATGCATTGCTTGAATGGGTCTCAATCGGCATAAGTACATAGTTACATAGTAGGTGAGGTTGAAAAAAGACACAAGTTCATCAAGTCCAACCTATGTGTGTGATTATGTGTCAGTATTACATTACATATCCCTGTATGTTGCAGTCATTCAGGTGATTATCTAATAGTTTCTTGAAGCTATCAATGCTCCCCGCTGAGACCACCGCCTGTGGAAGGGAATTCCACATCCTTGCCGCTCTTACAGTAAAGAACCCTCTACGTAGTTTAAGGTTAAACCTCTTTTCTTCTAATTGTAATGAGTGGCCACGAGTCTTATTAAACTCTCTTCTGCGAAAAAGTTTTATCCCTATTGTGGGGTCACCAGTACGGTATTTGTAAATTGAAATCATATCCCCTCTCAAGCGTCTCTTCTCCAGAGAGAATAAGTTCAGCGCTCGCAACCTTTCCTCATAACTAAGATCCTCCAGACCCTTTATTAGCTTTGTTGCCCTTCTTTGTACTCGCTCCATTTCCAGTACATCCTTCCTGAGGACTGGTGCCCAGAACTGGACAGCATACTCCAGGTGCGGCCGGACCAGAGTCTTGTAGAGCGGGAGAATTATCGTTTTATCTCTGGAGTTGATCCCCCTTTTAATGCATGCCAATATTCTGTTTTCTTTATTAGCAGCAGCTTGGCATTGCATGCCATTGCTGAGCCTACTGACCCCCAGGTCCTTTTCCATTCTAGATTCCCCCAGAGGTTCTCCCCCCAGTGTATAGATTGCATTCATATTTTTGACACCCAAATGCATTATTTTACATTTTTCTACATTGAACCTCATCTGCCATGTAGTCGCCACCCCATTAATTTGTTCAGGTCTTTTTGCAAGGTTTCCACATCCTGCGGAGAAGTTATTGCCCTGCTTAGCTTAGTATCATCTGCAAATACAGAGATTGAACTGTTTATCCCATCCTCCAGGTCGTTTATAAACAAATTAAATAGGATTGGTCCCAGCACAGAACCCTGGGGAACCCCACTACCCACCCCTGACCATTCTGAGTACTCCCCATTTATCACCACCCTCTGAACACGCCCTTGTAGCCAGTTTTCAATCCATGTACTCACCCTATGGTCCATGCCAATGGACCTTATTTTGTACAGTAAACGTTTATGGGGAACTGTGTCAAATGCTTTTGCAAAATCCAGATACACCATGTCTACGGGCCTTCCTTTATCTAGATGGCAACTCACCTCCTCATAGAAGGGTAATAGATTGGTTTGGCAAGAACGATTCTTCATGAATCCATGCTGATTACTGCTAATGATATCGTTCTTATTACTAAAATCTTGTATATAGTCCCTTATCATCCCCTCAAAGTACTGCCTGCCGAATGCATCGTGGGGGGGGGATGTGTGAAATTCCATCTAGTTGCTAAGGGGGGGGGGCAATGAAAACATGGTTCAACCACCTGTTTTAACTTCCCCCCAACCGCAAGTGTAAATAATGAGCCCTAAGTCCCTTAATGGCTCAATCAACAGCTGAAACTGGGGAAAAAAGCCTACAGATACAACACAACTCTCCAAATACAATTAACAGAGGTAAGCTCTAAGGATTTTTTGGGGGAGGGGTTTACGTACACTTTAAGTGTGCTAACTTATAGTAACCAATCACAATTCATTCTGCTGAAGTCTAATCAGCGCAGGATGGAGGCTGACTGGCTTATTTGCGTTACTAGAGAATTGGCACTTGGGGACAAGATCTTAATTGTATAAGTTAAACCGTCCTTGGTTAATGGATATAATTCTATTTGAATCTGTGCTTATTAACAAACAGTTAAATCATTTTATTTGTTTAGCTACAATGGAGCAAATTCACAGGCCAGCTTATTATCGAGCGTTTTAGGCAGCAATACTCTCTTGTGAATGGAGCTGCAGGCATTATTTGCCCATTTCCAATGAAATCAAGGGAAATCGAGGACACATATTGACAAAAATGTAGGTAAGAAAAATGTTGGATATCGGGAGCTGCGCTCGAAGCCACTATTGTATGTGAAATCACTAAGCTGGTAAAGGAGACCATTAACAGACCACTGGGTGGTTAGAGAATGTTAAATTAGAAGAAAGGTTGGGGGTATTTGTATTCAAAAGGAACCCTTATGTCAAACTGAACAAAGTATCTGGAGTAAGTTGAATATATATAAAAAAAATACTTTAGCCGGAAACAGATTTTCTGTGAAACATGTATATTCATATACTTAACAAAGCACTCTGTAAAGAAAAGCCTGGAGCAACAGAATGCAATGATGTATGCAAAGGGCGCCCATGACAGTGGTAGCAGTGAAAGGGTTAAAGAAAGTTGTAATGTGGAGCCGAGGGGGAGGGAGGATCAGGGGAGGGGCTATTTAAAAGGGGTTCCCGCTCTGGGAGGGACAACAGAAGGAGCAGGAAAGTTGTTAGGAAGGTCACCAAGAGGTTAGTGCTGCACCATGGCTGATCTTGAAGGGCTTATGGCCCAGTTGCGGGCGGAAGCGGCGGTTCGGGGTGCGGAGTGGCTGCAAGAGACCATCGCAGCCGCGCTACAAGCATCCACGGTACCAGCAAGTGGGGGAGAGAGAAGCGGCAACAGAGCGCGCCGTTCTCGTCCGCCCGAGCGGTTCTCGCCGGACCGCGTGACGTCAGCACAGCGGCACCCGGGTGGTTTGTCTTCCAGACTCCCGGGGGGCCCACCGGCAAAACGAGCGGCGGGAGGAGAGCGGGTCAGCGGGAGGACGGCCCCGGCGGGACAAGAACAGAGGCAGGCAAGTGAACCGGCGCGAGTGCGGCCTACGGGACGGAGACACGCGGAGAGCGCAAGCCCCGCCCCCAGGATCGCGGCGGTGCGCTCCGCCATCGCCAGCACAACAATGCCTTTAGGGATCCCTGGGCCTTCTGCTTCCTCGGCAGGGGACAGGCAAGATGGAGAGAGCTGCAGAGCTGGCCTAGCAACTACAGGAGCGGAGGCCTACAGGACTGCGGTAGCCCACACCGGTCCTGGGAAGGCTGTCCAGAAGTCCACGGGTGGCTTCGCTGCTCGGAGGAGGGGGAGGATGGTGAACAGGGCGACAGCCGCGGCCCTCAGCCCGGGCGGGCCTGCAGCAGAAGGAGAAGAAGAATCGGGTCGGAGCGGGCGAGATGAGGAGTCCGGATCGGAGGAGGATGCGGCCCCCCGGTCCAAGAGGATGGGGCCAGAAGAGAGCAGACGGTCGGCTGATGGGACAACACCTATGCAGCCAGGTGAGCCAGCACATGATATTGCGAGGTCTGATGTAAATACTGCAGCAGGTGTGGCTACGGGGTCTGGGGGGTCAGTACACAGCATGGCGGGGTCTCCAGGTTTCTTGGGTTTTCTAATAGGAATCAAAGAACTGGTGCAGAGGTTAGAGGCGGAAGCGAGGCCGGTGGGGGACCCGGGAGCAGCTTGGGTTCAGCAGTCAAGGACGGAGGTGGGAAGTGCAGGGGGGGCCCTGCCACCGGTGGTTGCAGGGGAAGTTACAGCGGGGGTAGCTTTGCAGACGCAAGGAACCACAGAGAATGGGGCTGCGCAGGGGAAGGATAAGGCAGCGCCGTCAGGGGAGGCGGTTCCGAGGAAGGACATCATTAGGCTGGCGGACGCGGCTCGCTGTGAGGTGTATGTGTGCTACGAAGGACCGTTAGGGGCGCACTTGAAACAGGAAGTGCGGGAAAAATTATGGAAGGGTGAGTATGTGGAAATATTTTCATTGTTGCCCTTGGAAAAGTTCAATCTTGACAGAGTCAAGCCGGACGATTCCAAAAAAGAAGATGAGGAAAAGAGGAGGTATAGGCTGATACCCAGGACATTCACGAATTGGTTGCAAGCATTTGCGATCATGGCAAGTGTGATAGGGGAGAAGCACCCGGAACACTGTTCGGCGCTTTTCTGCTATCAGGATGCGATAGGAGAAGCGTATAGAGTGTATGGAGGTAATGCATGGTTGCGTTACGATGAACAGTTTAGGCAAAGGAGAGCAGTTCGCCAGGAGATACGTTGGGACCACAAGGACATTAGCCTGTGGATGCGTTTGATGACGACGGCGCGGACAACGAACCAGTTTTTTCAGGGGGGAGCCGGTGGACCGTCAGCCCAGGGACATTCGGCTGGAAACAAAAAAGGGGTGTGTTGGCAGTACAACTCGGGGTCCTGTAAGTTCGGAGGAACATGTAAGTATAAACATGAGTGCTCAGGCTGTGGGGGTACACATCCATCATCCAGATGTTTTAAACAAGGAAAGGGTCGACAAGGAGAGACTGGGAACAAAAGGGAGGACGCCGGTGATAGTGGAAAGGATGCGGCCGTTCCTCGGTAAGTACCCGGACAGGAAGGCGGCGTTACTATTAGAAGAAGGCTTTACAATGGGTTTTCGGATTCCATGTAATTTATCGGCGACTCCCCCAGTGCCCAAAAATTTAAAGTCGGCCCTGCAACATCCGGAAGTGGTTTCTGAGAAACTACAGAAGGAGGTGGCCTTGGGGAGAATGAGTGGTCCTTTCCCAACAGCACCAATAGCGGAGTTGGTAGTATCTCCGCTGGGGGTGGTGCCCAAAAAGGAGCCCAACAAATTCAGGCTTATTCACCACTTATCCTTCCCCAAAGGGGGGTCAGTGAACGATGCCATAGACCAGGAAGCATGCTCGGTGACTTATACGTCATTTGATGCTGCGGTGCGGTGGGTGAGACATTATGGAAAAGGTGCTTTGATGGCTAAGGCAGATATAGAATCAGCTTTTCGATTGTTGCCAGTACACCCGGATAGTTTCCGGTTGCTCGGGTGCCATTGGAATGGTGGTTTTTATGTCGATCAATGCCTACCCATGGGTTGTTCAGTGTCATGTGCGATATTCGAACAATTCAGCTCCTTTGTGGAATGGGTGGTAAGGGATGTATCCGGGGTGAATTCGATAATTCACTACCTGGATGATTTCTTATGCATAGGCCCGGCTGCTTCTAGAGTCTGCGCTGTGTTGCTGGCTTCTTTGCAACATATAGCAGGAAGGTTTGGCATTCCATTGGCGGATGAGAAAACAGAGGGACCCTGTGCGGTCATCACGTTTTTGGGTATCGTGCTAGATTCGGAAGCGATGGAATGTAGACTACCTGATGAGAAATTGGAGGACTTGAAAAAAGAGGTGGCAGGGTTGATAGGTCTAAAAAAGGTGCAGCTGCGTAAGCTACAATCAGTGTTGGGCAAGCTGAATTTTGCTTGTCGCATACTGCCAATGGGGAGAGTGTTTAGTCGCCGGCTGGCGGCCAGCACGAGTGGAATAAAGTCGCCAAAACATTTTGTGCGCTTGGGGAAAACACATAGGGAGGACCTGAAGGTATGGCACACCTTCTTGGAATCCTTTAATGGTAGGGCAATGTGGATGTCGGGTCCAGTCAGCAATTTTGACTTGGAATTGTTTACTGATGCCGCAGGATCAACAGGTTTTGGCGCTTTTTTCCAAGGACAATGGAGTGCGGGTCCATGGCCACAATCTTGGGTAAAAGAGGGATTCACGAAGAACTTGGTTCTGCTGGAATTGTTTCCAGTAGTTCTGGCTGTGGAACTATGGGGTGCATCATTCAGGGATCTGAAGGTGCGTTTTCATGGGGACAACATGGGGGTGGTGCAGGTGATAAATAGGGTCACGGCGTCGTCCCCGCCAGTGATCAGGCTGCTGCAGCACTTAGTCTTGCGATGTCTACAACTGAATGTTTTCATCCATGCTGTGCACTTACCGGGGGTAGAAAACGTCATTGCTGATGCACTATCTCGCTTCCAGTGGGACAGGTTCCGAGTGTTGGCGCCGGAAGCGGAACAACAGGGGATACCTTGTCCAGACTGGCTGTGGGAGATTGCGCTGGCATAATCGAGGGATGGATTAAGCGGTCGGTAAGTGGGCATACATGGGCAGCATACAGCAAGGTATGGCAGGAGTGGCTGGAGTTTGGACAAGCTTTAGGGGAGGAGCCCATAGGACATGGGCTACGTACTTTGTTGCTGTACTATGTGGCAAAAAAATTGGACGAGGGGGTGTCGGTGTCGGTGATGAATGCACAGTTGGCTGGTTTGGCTTTCCTGTTCAAGCTACAAGGGCAGCCTGACGTCACCAAGGATTTTTGGGTGAAACAAGCTTTAAAGGGTTATAGGAGGGCAGTAGTCAAGCGTGATTCAAGGAGGCCGGTAACTTTTGAAATATTGAGGGGGATTGTGGAGCAACTAGGGGAGGTTTGTGCGTCTGCGTACGAAGTCACCTTGTTTAAGGTAGCTTTCGTGTTAGCATTTTTTGGCGCATTTCGGATAAGTGAGCTTGTTAGCCCTTCCAAAAAGGTGCAAGGGGGAATTGGTTTTCAGGAGGTACAATGGGAAGAGGAAGGGGTAGCGATCTTTTTGAGGAAATCTAAGACGGATCAAGGGGGAAGAGGCAGGATGGTGCGGGTTTATCCAATTCACGGTTCCCCCCAGTGCCCAGTGAGCACGGTTAAGGAATTCTTGAAGGTTAGACCAGATGTTCAGGGCCCATTTCTAATACATTTGAATGGTAGTATGTTGTCACGTTTTCAGTTTGGGGCTGTGTTTCGAAAATGTTTACAGGGGCTGGGACTTGTGGAAAAAGAATTTTCATCCCACTCATTTAGGATTGGAGCTGCGACTGAGGCGGCCAGGTTAGGGATGGATGTTGAGGTAATAAAAAGGATTGGGAGATGGGAGTCTAACAGGTTCCAGTCTTATGTGCGACCTCAATTGGCTTTAAAGTTGTAGATGACGGGGGGATTACGGGGTTGCTATAGGGGAGGTATTGGAGGTGGATGTTACGGCAAGTACGTTTTTGCATAGCCAATGTTGAGGATAGTGTTTTTGTTTTCTTCTATTTTCAGGTGCAGAGACAAGAATGGTCTGGATTATGGGCCATTCTTATGTATGTTGGGGGGCTCGGAGGGGAGACGCTCGGCCTGAGGGTAGGCAGCTAAGTTTTAATAGGAGGGAGGTATGCATAAAGTGGTTCGGTATACCAGGGATGTTGTGGGGTAGGTTGGTTCAGGAGGTACAGAGGTATGCCAATAGGGAGGGTCCTCCGGACGTCCTGGTGATACATGTAGGCGGAAACGATTTGGGCATTCGCTCGATGGTAGACATCATACGAGATATTAAATTTGACATTTGGCGTCTGTCGAAGGAATTTCCGCAGATGATCATTATCTGGTCGGACATGGTTGCCAGGCTGTCTTGGAGAATGGCCAGGTCTGTGGAGGGTGTGAACAGAGCAAGGAAGAAGATCAACAGGGAAATTAGTAAATTTGTGGGCAGTATTGGGGGATTGGCAATTCGGCATACAGAATTAGAATTTGAGACATGGAGGTATTTGAGACGTGATGGGGTACATCTCAATGATGTAGGTACAGATTTATGGGCTCTAGGCCTACAAGATGGTATACAGCGAGCGCTTCGGGTGTGGAGGGGCACCCAAGAGTAAGGTGTTACTATTGGGTTGCTGTGGCGGGCGTTGGTCTGGGCAAGGGAAGGAAGATGGCGGAAAAAGTAAGAGTGGGGATCCAACGTTGATATGGGTCCGGAGGTTTTTGGTTCCCGGTTAACGGATGTTAGCCGGGAAGTGATAATGGGGCACTGCGGTCACGGCAGTCTCTGAGCCAGCTTGTCGGCTTGAGGCCTATTGGAGTTTTTTGGACGAGGGCTGCAGTGCTATATTTGGTATGGCCATCAGTTTTTGTTTTTTGCTAAACCGGTTGCTCAGACCAACGCTCTTTGGAATTAATAAGTTGTATAACAGATGTTTTGGTTATGGTTTTATGATGACAGAATTTTATATATTTTTATAGATATGTTAAATAAAGTAGGCTGCTACGGCCTTTTTTATACTCCAAAAAGAGCTGGTGTGGTTTTATTATTTGGAATAAAAGTATAAGGGTTTGGAGTATAGGGAATTTACATCTGTTATCCAATAGTCAAGAAAAGCCTGGAGCAACAGAATGCAATGATGTATGCAAAGGGCGCCCATGACAGTGGTAGCAGTGAAAGGGTTAAAGAAAGTTGTAATGTGGAGCCGAGGGGGAGGGAGGATCAGGGGAGGGGCTATTTAAAAGGGGTTCCCGCTCTGGGAGGGACAACAGAAGGAGCAGGAAAGTTCCCGCCCACCCTCCCTAATAGCTAGGTAAAGGGGATTGTAGAATGGTATGGTTTTTTCTTCTGTTAACAGGCGAAGAAGAGAAGATGTCGTGGCAGCGGCGGGCGTTGGTCTGGGCAAGGGAAGGAAGATGGCGGAAAAAGTAAGAGTGGGGATCCAACGTTGATATGGGTCCGGAGGTTTTTGGTTCCCGGTTAACGGAGGTTAGCCGGGAAGTGATAATGGGGCACTGCGGTCACGGCAGTCTCTGAGCCAGCTTGTCGGCTTGAGGCCTATTGGAGTTTTTTGGACGAGGGCTGCAGTGCTATATTTGGTATGGCCATCAGTTTTTGTTTTTTGCTAAACCGGTTGCTCAGACCAACGCTCTTTGGAATTAATAAGTTGTATAACAGATGTTTTGGTTATGGTTTTATGATGACAGAATTTTATATATTTTTATAGATATGTTAAATAAAGTAGGCTGCTACGGCCTTTTTTATACTCCAAAAAGAGCTGGTGTGGTTTTATTATTTGGAATAAAAGTATAAGGGTTTGGAGTATAGGGAATTTACATCTGTTATCCAATAGTCATGTAGACCAGAGTATTCCTGATCTCCCTAGTAAGGATAAGCAGGCGTCTAAAGTCTACTCTGTTCACAGTTCACATGAACTTCCCTGCAACTTAGTTCTGGATTTTTTGAAACTGTTTTGGATATGAGCAATTTTTTTTACGTTTTTTTTTGAGTGGAAAGGACTGCATCTCAACATGGATCTCAAAAATAGCTGCTTGGAGTAGCTCCCCCAAAACACCCTCTAGCAACCTGGAGTGCTGCTTGATCCTGATCTGTTCTGATCATCTAGGGCAGTGATGGCGAACCTTGGCACCCCTGATGTTTTGGAACTACATTTCCCATGATGCTCCACTACACTGCAGAGTGCATTAGCATCATGGGAAATGTAGTTCCAAAACATCTGGGGTGCCAAGCTTCACCATCACTGATCTAGGGCAATGGTCTCCAAACTACTGCCCACAGTCCGGATGCATGCCTTGCTTGCCGTTATCTAGCCCTTGGGACACCGTTCCTCCAACTGAAATGAGGCACTATTGCTCCCATTAACATCAACAACGAGATACCATTCTTTCCACTGACCAGGACGCCAAAATTTACAAACTGCACCAATTTTTTTACTGGCAGACATCGTGAAATTTACTGACAACAACATTTTTTACTGGCACTGCAAAAAAAACTACCTAAAATTACATTTTTCCTGTGCTAAAAAGTGCAAATATCAATATGTGAACTATAAACACATAGCTAGTGCTATTAGCAATGTGTTTAAGTTAACCGCTTGCCGACCGCCTCACGCAGATATACTGCGGCAGAAGGGCTCGTACAGGCAAAACCACATACCTGTACGTTACCCTTTAAGGGGCGGCCAGCAGGCGCGCCCGCGGCAAGCTCCGTGAGTCGGGTCGCGGGTCCCGCGGACTCGATCGCCGTGGGGATACCCGCGATCGCCTCACGGGGAGGAAGAACGGGGAGATGCTGATGTAAACAGCTTCTCCCCGTTCTGCCTAGTGACAGTGTCACTCGATCTCTGCTCCCTGTCATCGGAGCAGAGATCAGTGACGTCACACACACAGCCCATCCCCCTGACAGTTAGAAACACGCCCCTAGGACACACTTAACCCCTACACTGCCACCTAGTGGTTAACCCCTTCACTGCCAGTGTCATTTACACAGGAATCAGTGCATTTTTATAGCACTGATTGCTGTATAAATGACAATGGTTCCAAAAATGTGTCAAAAATGTCCGATGTGTCCGCCATAATGTCGCAGTCATGATAAAAATCGCTGATCGCCGCCATTTAAAAAAAAAAAAATATATATTAATAAAAATGCCATAAAACTATGCCCTATTTTGTAAACGCTATTTTGCGCAAACCGATCAATAATCACTTATTGCGTTTTTTTTTACCAAAAATATGTAGAAGAATACGTATCGGCCTAAACTGAGAAAAAAAATAGTTTTTTTTATATATTTTTGGGGGATATATATTATAGCAAAAAGTAAAAAATAATGCATTTTTTTCAAAATTGTCGCTCTATTTTTGTTTAAAGCGTAAAAAATAAAAACCGCAGAGGCGATCAAATACCACCAAAAGAAAGCTCTATTTGTGGGAAAAAAAGGACGTCAATTTTGCTTGGGAGCCACGTCGCACGACAGCGCAATTGTCAGTTAAAGCGACCCAGTGCTGAATCGCAAAAAGTGCTCTGGTCAGGAAGGGGGTAAATTCTTTCAGGGCTGAAGTGGTTAAACAAAAGTCAAAAAACATATTTCTCCATTGACAGGAAGGTCAGGTTACTATAGCCCGGCCAGCACAGAGTTCCCCCTTACATCAGAGTCTCCAGGATTTCCCCTTACAGTGAAAGGGAACTCTTGTGTAAAGGGGAACGCTGCAGATCATGCTGTAAGGGGGAACTCTGAAAATGGGGGGGGGGGGTTTGCTCTGGTGACTAGAGACCGCCTTCTGCAGAGTGAATACACTAAGGTGGGTGGGTCATTAATATAGGGGGGAACCTTTATATCAGTGCCCCCTTAAATTATTGTATTTACTCCCCTCTTACATAAGCAACCACCCTCAGGCCAGCCTGGTGGCTCTGTCACTGACCTCCTCTCAAGTGCACCGTGCAGGGCTTAGTCAGATGGCTTCAGCAGCTTGGCGGCTCTGGATTTATTGTATAGTCTCCTCTCCACAGTCCACACATGTCTGTCTCCTCCCCTGACCCCCATCCCAGCAGTGCTCCTACTCTTGACTCCTTTCTAGGATTGCCCTCAGATACTGCTGACATGACACAAGAGGTGGACAGAGGCTGCGCACATACTACAGGAGGGGGACAGAGGCTGCAGACATACTACAGGAGGGGGACAGAGGCTGCAGACATACTACAGGAGGGGGACAGAGGCTGCAGACATACTGCAGGAGAGGGACAGAGGCTGCAGACATACTGCAGGAGGGGGACAGAGGCTGCAGACATACTACAGGAGGGGGACAGAGGCTGCAGACATACTACAGGAGGGGGACAGAGACTGCAGACATACTACAGGAGGGGGACAGAGGCTGCAGACATACTACAGGAGGGGGACAGAGGCTGCAGACATACTACAGGAGGGGGACAGAGGCTGCAGACATACTACAGGAGGGGGACAGAGGCTGCAGACATACTACAGGAGGGGGACAGAGACTGCAGGCATACTACAGGAGGGGGACAGAGGCTGCGCACATACTACAGAAGGGGGACAGAGGCTGCGCACATACTACAGGAGGGGGACAGAGGCTGCGAACATACTACAGGAGGGGGACAGAGGCTGCGAACATACTACAGGAGGGGGACAGAGGCTGCGAACATACTACAGGAAGGGGACAGTGGCTGTGGACATACTACAGGAGGGGGACAGAGGCTGTAGACATAATAGTGTCCTCCTCACCCCCTCACAGTAGCCACATCAGTGTCCTTCACTGTCCCCCTGCATGCCATGGCTTCACCCCCCCCAGTAATGCCATGTCATCCTCTGTCCCAGTCTCACACTTGCCTCCTCACTTACCCCCCTCGATTCCTCCGCCTATGGCAAGTGCACAAACGCGGCTGCCATGTCTTAGCCAGGAACAAGTGTACTCTGGAATCTATTTAAAAATGGCGTCAGGTGGCGCCATTAAGTTACTGCATATGCACCGCCCGGCCAAGCGAGTACAAGCTTTCCAGAGCCCGGCTGGCTTCGGAATGGCGCATGCGCAGTTACATGGTCGGCTCGTGGCCATCTGTTTTACGGGTACCGCTGCCCTAACGGACATTTACGGGGGCCTCGAAAATGGGAATAAATTTACGGGCTGCCCTTAAATCCACGGGTGGTTGGCAACACTGCCACTGACACCAGCAGTGGATCACTATTCCTCTCCCTGACACCAACAATGGAGCATTTTCACTTGTGCACTACAGTATTGTTTTTTGCCTTTTTTCAGCCTGAGACATTATCTGCTTCCACTGATGCTGGGACTTCATACTTGCCAACAGTCCCAATTTTCCTGGGACAATACCGAAAATTGGACCCTCGTCCCGATCTGAGCGTGTCCCACTTAAGATCCAGATTTTTTTGCTTTTGTCCCGGGAAAACATGGCCACGAGATCTCCGGCTAGCAGGTCTCTTTTCCCATGTGTGTTCAATGGAAAGGGGAAGGGCCTCAGATCCATGCAGCTAATCAGCTTTTCTCTTCAGTGTTTACAATTCGCTTGTACACTGAAGCCGGTTAGCTGCACGGGTCAGAGGCCCCTCCCCTCTCCACTGAACACATGAGGAAAGAGACCTGCCAAGCTCTGCTCCTGCAACGGAGAGCTGGTCTTCTAATTGATGGCGGAGATCAAATCATGCTGGAGGGACTGTGATGTAAGGAGGGACTCTGCTGGGGCACCTGTGATGTAAGGAGGGACTCTGCTGGGCCACCTGTGATGTAAGGAGGGACTCTGCTGGGCCACCTGTGATGTAAGGAGGGACTCTCCTGGGCCACCTGTGATGTAAGGAGGGACTCTTCTTGGGGCACCTGTGATGTAAGGAGGAACTCTGATGGGGACACTTTATGGCATCTGGTGGCAGGTGACATGGCAAGTGACACACTCAGGGCTTCCACTGATTCTGCACTATGGTGAGTTGAACTATTTCATTTTATATTACAATGTAATAATAGAAATAATGCACTTCAATTATCCTGACACCATATCAACCATGATGTTGTGATGATTGAAGCGCTAACACCAGGTGTTTGGAGTATCTGGAATACACATATTGCTATTGTGGTGTAGGATCTGGCCCTGCTGTCCCTTCATCCCTCTTTCTTTTCTTCCTTCTGTCTCCTTCCCTCCCTATTTATTTCTTTCTCCCTCTCTTCCTCTCTGTTTTTCCCTCCATCCGTCGTTCATCTCAGAATCAAACCACACCCCCTTTGAGCCACGCACCCTTTAAGCCACGCCCAATGTTTAGTTTAAACCAGGCCCACTCTTCACATTTTTCTTCCCCCTCAAGTCACACCTACAAACGAATGCCTGCCCCCTAATTATAATACGACTTCACCTATAGACAAAGAAAAGTGTCCCTATACATTTTTGCACAATGTTGGCAACTATAGAATATTTTCTACTACAACTGGCCACAGCTTGGCCCTCCTAAAGTCTGAGGGACAGTAAACTGGCCCTTTGTTCAGAAACGTTACTGACCCTGATATAGGGATTGATTCTGCCATCCTATAAGCTTTCTGTTTGCATTTTGAAACAGATCCTGGCCTTTGGTGGCTGCTTTCACACCATCATTTTTTGAAGACTGTAGCAGCACGGGGGCCCTCTGGAACATGGGGACACATCTAGACTAGACCTGGACACTACTTACCTTTAGAGACGCAGGAAAGCACAGCCCATCACCTTCAGAAAAGGTGAGACGCTAGGGGTATTTTTCACAACTAAACTTCTGGTTAGTGATGGGTGAATGTTGCTCAAAATTCATGAAATCCAAACTTAGAGATGTAGGTACTCTTTGGACTACAGCTGCATAGACTAGGCTGTCCTAGGAGGCCCAAAAATACTCTTGTACAGATGGTTACAGTGCCTTAAAAAAGTTTTCATACCCATTGAAATGTTTCCACATTTTATCACGTTACAACCAAAAATGAAAATGTATTTTATTGGGATTTATTATGATAGACCAACACAAAGTGGCATAAAATTGTGAAGTGGAAGGAAACTGATAAATGATTTTCAACATTTTTTACAAATAAAGATGTGAAAAGTATGGGGTACATTTGTATTCAGCCCCCCTGAGTAAAAGCCACAGGATTACTGTCCAGGTCTTCCCCACAGGCTTTGTCCCGCAGCCATGCAAATGGTCTCATTCACAGGTTTCTTCAAAAATCATTCTAGGGGATGTTGTTTTTGTGTATTTTATTTTTGGAGAACTTGGAGAGTGTAGAGGGTAGTGGTGGGATACTCCAGAAATAAGAACTATTTACAGCTAAGGACTTATGTATTCTTCAGCGCAAGCTATAATGAAGTCTGGGCTTGAAACAAACAGTAGACTTCAGCTTAGTAGTAATGGTTAGAGCCACAAGAGACGAGCCCCTTTAAGTAGAAGAGTAGGTCGACAAAGCTCTTCAGGACACCAGCCGGTGTTCCCTTTACCTAGACTGCTGACTATATAGTACCAGATGGGTAACTAAAGCACAAAGGTTCCCCAGATCTCTCAAATGTCTGTACACACAAGGCCAAGGACAGCTGGTAGTTGCCATACAACTTCCAAGCAAAACCTTCCCATGTTACCAGACAGATCTTCAGCAAACAGCTCCCCTCAGTCAGCTCTCTACAGCTCCTGGGTCTCATCATTTAAGCCCCTCAGATCTTCCACCTGAGGCAGCGTGCCCCCAGGCTGGACTAATCCACTCTGGGAAAAGACCCCGAGCTCAGTGTGTTCACTGAATATATGCAGTTACCCAGCATGCCAACAGAGCCTGCCTCACTGGTATAAGCCAGGGCTGTATCAATATTCATGCTGCCATCTGCATAGTTTCACACCTATCATCCAGAAACTTCTCCAGTTCCCTGGATACAGAGGACGCTATAGACCAGACTGGCAGCAGCTGAACACACTGAGCAGACCTAACTTGCAGATTGCAGCTTCACTGATTACAGAAAGAATATGCTTTTGCCTACCAAACCAAATACAGACACACTGACTACAGTGTGGCAACTAAATTTAGGTACCAAAAACCCATACTAATTCTATCTATCTAATTCCTAGCACCTATCTAGGAGGGTGCTACATAAGTAATGTGGACCTGCAGTACAGATGAGGACCAAGAAAATGTTTAAGGCCCACAAAGGTTTTAAACCAGCTTTGATTCCATCACACTCCAGCAATTAAATTTTTTACAGAGGTTCTATCCCTTCCCCACACTTCTACATCCCCGCCAGAGAGATTCTTCTCCTTTTCATGGGTACATTTCCATGATGGAAACACCTTGGTAGATCTTCTGTCCATTTCTGATTCTAATGAAAACTATAGTACTACAATTGTCAATCCATGGAAGTGGGATTGAAAAAGAAAAATTCAGATTGTACATTCTACTGTAATATCTCTGTGGACATCTCCCTTCTCCAGCTGGTCAGAAATTCCACTCTTCAAATCGTTCACTCATGCACAGCAAATGACTTCAATATATTGATGTACCTGAAAATTGCCATTCTTCATTTCAGCCTCATAAGGCACATCTGTTTTTTTTTTTAGTGATTCATCCCCCTGACTGTTTTCAATACAAGTTCAATTCATTTCTGGCAATTGCTGTCGATAAATGCGTCGTTCTTTCGAGTACTACAGGGTTGTTTATCCTGACTTTATGTTAAGAGTGAAATGTTACATAGATACATGGTGTACTGCAATGCAATGTGACTCTGGGAGGCCTGAGATGAATATGGATTGAATTTGTCTGGCAATAGACTTAGATGTCTAGATGATCAACCCCCAAGTCTTCTTGTATTGTGGTAGAACTTAAGAACGTGTTTCATAAGTAGATGGTGCTCATTAGTTACAGAGGTTTTCTAGGAAAGGGTTAAAGTGTAACAATAGGAAATCTGACTTGTTTTATGTTATTATTCATTCCCATCAAAATTGTATTGTACTGCATCAAGACAGAAATAAAATGCTCACAGTGGTGGAGAAGGTCAACAGAGGGACTTAGAGTGAAGGCCATGTTCAAGTCTAACTGACAATCGGAGGGGTCCCAGCACCCAACTGATAAATAGGTCTCTAGATCCCAGTAGGCTCTTTTGCATTGGCACAGTCTATACAAATGGCATATCTGCCATTCTGTGCATGCACTTGTGGATGGGTGCAGTGTAGTGCGGTGGGCAGTGAGCACACAGAGTCCCACAAAAATAAAAAAGTATATTATAGAAAAGTGGTCTCCAAACTACAGCCCAGGGGCCAAATGCAGCCCTTTGCTTGCTTTTATCCAGGCCTTTTATTACTATTTTATCCACAGATACACAAAATGGGGCATAATTCCCTCCCCACTAACCCCAGTGAAGGGGCACAATTCCTCACAATGACACCAACGATGGGGCTCAATTCCTCCCAGTGACACCAATGCTGGGGCACAATCCCTCCCACTGAATACCAAAGAAGGGACATTGTTTTTTCCTGCTGATGTGGGGACTTTTTCTACTCCCAATGGCCACAGTCTGGCCCCCCTAAAGTCTAAAGAACAGTAAACTGTCCCCTTATTTAGAAAGTTTGGAGACCCCTGTTGTAGATGGTTCAGCAAAACACAAACAGGCCCGGCAGGGAGGCTACCTACTCGCAGCCACTTACAGAGAGTAAGAGTGAGGTCTCAGTTGTCTGGAGACCCATAGATTCTGACAGCATCTGCCACAAGGATGTGGCCTGGCCCACCCGTACCCATAACGGGAGGCTTCCAGGAAGGATGGCGTATCCCAGCGCTTTCCCTGCTCCTCCAGAACCTTTCCCTGACACCAAGCACCGCCCCTGACAAACGGGTGTCTTGTCACTACACTAACCACTCGCAAAATGCACACCAAACCCGGGAGCCAGGGTCTTAAAAAGACTCTGCCTAAACCAAGATGGCTACCAAAGTCACATGGAGCGCCAGCATCCAATCAGATAACTGCCTCCCTGTGATCATAGAAAACCATAGAGGAACTAGGTTCCTCTCGACTTTCTCCCCCCATTTTCATTGCCACTGCGGATGAGCGCCACCTGCAGTGTAGAATATAGACTGCACCTGCCTATACGCTTAAAAGAGAACATTTCCCCAACTTTGCATGCAACTCCCAAAACAAAATCATTTTGAAAATTGAATATTTATTCATTTACTTACTTACAATTGAACTCCACTGGTGACGAAGGCAGAACCTCACAGATGCACCTTGGGAAGGCTACTTCACTAGTGCTTTCCAGGGAATTGTATTGAAATCTACACAATAATTCCTCCCAGGGAATGTGATTATTTGTATTTGATTTATATATAGATGTGGGTTTCAGGGTGCAGTTATGTGAATAAAGATTTTTTTTATCAAAAATATTTTTCTCTTTTTTGTATATGTATTGATTTTGCCAATGCGCTTGATAGTCTGTTTGGGGGCACCAAGCACTTTACACATTGTTGTATTCATGTAAACAAAATTATTTCTGGGTAGAGAGCTCAGCGCCCCTTTATCCTAAGGGGTGGGGCCTTTTCTGGGAAGTGAAATAAAACTCAATGCGTCTGCACCAAATTCAAAAACAAAAAGATAATAAAGGACACAACAGCCTCCAGATAAAAAAATGCATATTTCACTTTGTTATCTACCTTTCCGCTATCTTTATAAAAAGTGCCTATATGTTCATATTGGGGATCGGGGTTCAGGTCCACTTTAAAGAGTAAAAAAAAATTCCCCTCTGGGTGGGGAATCTACATTGCAAGGATTTTAACAAACATTGTTGCAGATTCCTACATTTTGTTATTCTGAAGGAATAACTTGTTTGTTTTTCTGTGTACATGTGCTAACTGAATCTGTATGGTAGTTTTTATAATTATCAACTAGATGCTGCACCTGCAGGGCACTAACGAGGCAAGCTGCAGGGTCTGCATCCCTTTAGATGTGATTTCCCTTTGAGGTTATCTCACCAAAAATGAAATTTTTGTTACAGGGGATGCTCAAAATCTGACTTGTATCTTAGTGCAGACTTCTGGGAAAATCAGTGAGCCAATCACACAAGCAGGAAATTACATATCTGGGGGGGTGCTCTGTATACCATCTGTGTACAGAACACATACAGGTAGCCATATTGCATATTACTGCAAATTACAGAGCTGCAGATTGAAAAGGAAAGGTAATTTTTAATAACATTCAATTACAATATGACTTGTGTCACACTTGTATACGCTATACTATTTTTTTATATGCAAATTTTTTCCCACGAAAGAGGAGTTACCGTTTAGAGACTGCATTTTCTCCTCTGCATTTTGCTGTGGTGCAGCCAGGTACAGATGTAGTTAAAAACAAAATGGTACTTGCTGCATCTTTTGGTTCAGTTTCCAGCAAAATACAACTTCCACAAAACCTTCATAAAATACTCCTGAAAGTTGACTAGAATACATTACAGGAAAACCTGAACCCACCCCCAGCCTGTGACTGGACAGCACAGTGCTCAGCTCATCTCTCTGTTAATCTGCTCTCTCCTACAATCAGTATGATTCTTGTCACCACATAAACTGATTGTCTCCTTGTGCTTCTTCTTCCTCTCACACTCCAGCCCTGCTGTACGGGGACCACGTGAGACCAGGTCACTTTAAGGTGCTAACCACTTAAAGACGTAAATATACGCTGCTGTTTTGAAGCGATTTTCAAGCTGTCCGCCATAATCCCAGTATTAAAATTTTCAGCCGGAAATTCCCTCTTTTTAAAAAGCGATCCGAGTGGCTGATTAGTCGCTGGATCGCTATTAGAATGTCAGAAACCATGAAATCAGGCCGAGACAGAAGTACAGTTAAATCACACTTGTTTTATAATAAAAGTAAAAAGAACAAACGTAGTCAAGACATAGTCAAAGTTCAGTACCCGGAATGGATAGTCTGCCATGTAGTGAAACAGCAAGCAGGATCTGAAGCCAGAAGAGATGTCAGCAAAGCAAGTCTTGAACAGGATCGCAGGAGATAGTTTCTTGTGATGTGACCAAGGCGAAGGCAGAGGTCCTCTGGACTGGATGGCTTAAGTAGGCAGGACTGACGAGCAGGATCATCAACAGCTGAGTAACTGTGGAGAGAGATAGGAGCTGGCAATTAGCCGACAGCTGAGCAGCCAGCTCAGAGAAGGAAGAGCTGAGCCCAGCCCTGACATAGAAGCAGCGGAAAGGGTCATTGCTGGTGTTTCTTGGGCTTACCCATCTCACCGGGAAGCTCCGGATCCGATCTGGGGCTTTGCCCTGCTGACCATAGAGGTAAAGAGAGACCAGATCATCTCTGATCACGTCTATGATTTAGGAGGCCAAAAGCAACGTCACTTCTGGTTAAGGGCAGATGTAAACACTGCCTTTTTTGGGGGGGAAAGCATCAAATCAATGTTTTTTTTTTTTAATCTGATGCTTTCAAGGGTAGAGGAGAGATCTAGGGTTTTGCTTTATTGTTATAAGGGATATGGGATATGTACATTTCTTGTGATAGCAATAAAAGTGATCAAAAAAATTTCAAGGGACAGTGTAAAAAAAAAAAAAAAAATAAAGTGCCCCGTCTGCCCGTACACGCACGCAGAGGGTAATGCATATGTAGGTTGTGCACGCATATGTAAACGATGTTCCTGCCACACATGTGAGGTATTGCCACAAATGTAGCAAGAGCAAAAATTCTAGCTCTAGGTCTCCTTTGTAACTCTCAACTGGTAACCTGTAAAAACTTTTAAGGAATGGTTCACACCTATGCATTTTTTAGTGCGTTTTCAGTTTTGCAGAAACACACTACAGTCTATTGTTCACATCTGTGCATTTTATGGAAAGGGTCAGGGACTTTTTTCTGGTTTTTGGTTCCATAGACTTCAATGGATCAAAAAGGTTTATTGAAAAACACAAAATGCACCTGGAATATGCAAACTGCAACCCGCATAGGTGTGCACCAGGCCTAAAGCGTCAATTGTGGAGATTTTTAAGTATCGTAGTTTGCCGCCATTCTACTAGTGTACGCATTTTTACAGCGTGACATGTAAGGTATCTATTTACTCTGCGTAACATCATTTTTTATATGTTAGCAAAAAATTGGGCTATATATCATGTTAGTTTTTAATTAAAGTGTATTTTTTTTTATTGTGTTTGAAAAACCACTGCGCATATACCGTGTGACATAAAAAATTGCAACCACTGCAAATTTGTGTGTTTTATATCTGCCTTCATTTCACCCAGTGGCGGCCCGCTCATTAGGGGCGCAGGGGCCCCGCCCCGCTAAACCATGCGCCTTGCCCCTAATCTCCATGCAGGGTGCTGGACGCATGGATTCCAATGGGTTTTTTTTTTTAAGCACATGATTAAAGCCTGAGGGTCTAATTGGCTTCAAAAAAGGTTGGGCTCGGGGCGCAGAGCACTGAGCCCTGAGCCCACCCAGTTGTGTGACAATCGCGAATTTATTAATATTCGCTATTGTCTTCCTGCTCCTCCAGGCCAACCAGGAAGCGGGTCTTAAAGCGGGGGTCCACCTATCTATGCTTTTTTTTTTTTTTTGAGTTCATTCACAAACTTTTCTTCTCAGCATTACATACTCACATATTGTGTGTAATATGTCCGCTTGTGTCAGATTTCGTTGGAAAGAATAACTTATATTATTCACTGCAGGCGGTTTCCATCTTCATTGTGGGCATTTGAAGCCCACAAGCATTTATTTCCTGGATGTGGTGAATGCTGTGCTCCCAGCATTCACCGCTCGTTCCCGCACATGCTCAGTGGCATCCTGGGAAGCCTGAGACTAGCTCCCAGGAGTCTGGGAGAGGCTAGAAACACGCCTACTCCCACGGGAGGAGAACCAGGAAGTGCAAAGAAGAATAGAAAAATAAAAGGTAATTACGGCGATTTAAATTTTTTTAAACTGCATGTCAGCATCTAGGCAAGGAAGAGAATACATACAGATATTGTTCAAAATTTGGTGGAACTCCGCTTTAAGACCTGATTGGCCGAGAGGAGAAGCGACCGTATTGGCCGTTACCGGGGGGGCATGGAGGATGTTTGGGGAGATCCGAGAGATGGCCATACTCATCGGTGCATCAGAGCGATCTCTCTGCTCTGCATTGCTGCCAAGAGAACCACCTGTGACAGGGGTCACTTTGGGCGGAGGGCTTGTGGAACCCAGCTTACCTTGGAGAGCTCTGGAAACTCCTTGTCCAGCACCCCCCGGCCCCTCCTAGGTGTAAGTCACCCTGTGTCTATTAGGGGCACAGGGTGACCGAGAACCCTAGTCGGGTCTGCTTAACCCAACTCATGGTACAAACACACCAAACTCAACATTTCCTTTTATCATTGCTGTGAATGGGAGAGCTAAGGGGTCATGAATAGTGCTGGTACTGGACAAAGGAAGCTTTAACGGCGGACAGACTCTTCTTGAGTACAGGGGTCCGTGACACCACCCACTGGGGAGGAGGGGGGTCGGGTGGTTTGGAGCACCAGCCGCCACTGGTAGGCAAGAAATGGCTGGAAGAGAGTAGCAGTACTGAGATGCAAAAACATTTATTGAATTTTATGGAAAAGTTGATAATTGTTTGGTATACACAGGACTTTATAAAAAAATAAACATCATCCAGTTAAGGTCTAGGTAGACATAGCACGTTGGCCCAAGTTGGGCTTGACTGTAGGGCTTGGCCAAAAGTTCTCAGCAATCTTTAGTATAGCCTAGTCAGCATGTTTAACCTTTCAGGCTACTAATCAGGATCCAGGGCGCTGCATTACAGTACGTTTCGGTACAGCCACACCTACAGGCTAAAGAATGAAATGTTAATTTCCCATGGAGTCCAGACACATCCGAGGAATTACCAAATGACGGCTACATTCTGACCTTTGCAATTGTGCACTCTGGGAACGATTCATTGCATGCAATAATCAATCATGCTCTCCCTCCTTAGGCGAGTCTCTAGATAGACCAGCTTCTACATGTGCTTGCAGTGGTGTAATACATCTGCTCTTCAAGCAGAGGAGCTGCTAACTATTAAGCCTCCGGTATTGATAGAGTATGTGTACGGTGCTACATTTTAATGAACAGTGTCTGCGTTGGTTTAAAAAAAAAAAAATCAGTTTAAAGGGAAACTTTAGTCTTTTTTTATGTTTTTTGTCCTCAGATGCATATTTAATATGATCAGCCTGATTTAAAGAGGAGGGCCAGTCAAAAAAAATAAAATAAAATAAAAGTCAGCAGCTACAAATACTGCAGCTGCTGACTTTTAATTGGACACTTACCTGTCCCTGGGTCCAGCGATGCGGGGGATCGAAGCCCCGCTCGTCCCCCCCTCCGTTCGGCGGCGCCGGCATTGCAACTGTGGGCGCCGGGCTGTGGCTTCACAGTCTGGCACCCACTGCGCATGCGCGAGCGGCACCGAGCGCCGTGATTGGCCGCTTAAACCTGTAATGGGTCCCAGATGATTGACAGGAGGGAGGGAGCAGAGCTGAGCCCTTCCTGTGCCGAGATGGAAGTGATGTCACCAGCCCAGGCACTGAAAGAGGCAGACTACGAGTTACCCCCTAGCAACAGGCATTTAGAGGTGAGTAAAAAACAAAAAATATCCAAATGTTTTTTTGTATTTTTTTTCAGGATTTTTCATGTAGTTTTTTTTTTTTGGGTGGAACCCCACTTTAAGTACATTGACAATTAGTGTTAAAGTGACCTTGTTCAGTTGAATTTTTTTTTTTAGGAACTGTTGTATTCACTTCCAGTGGCAGCTGGTGCTCCATTTTTTTGGGGGGGGGGGGGGTGGCAAGCAAAACCCACAAACACCCCCCCCCCGCCAGCCCCGCTTGCAAGCCCGCCAGCACCCACACTTACCCCATCCAGGTCCCGGGCGGCTTCCCCGGCTTCTCCCCCCAGCCAATACGGTCACTTCTCCTCCACCAATCCAATCTCAGGACCCACTTCCTGTTGGCCTGGAGGAGAAACAGGAAGACAATAGCGAATGCTGATTCCCTATGGTCACAAGTGGGTGGGTTCAGGGCGCAGTGCTTTGCGCCCCAAGCCCACCTTTTTTGAAGCCAATTAGAGCCTTCCGGCTCTAATGATGTGCTTCACAAAAAAAAAACGCATAGAAATCCATGCGTCCCTGCATGGAGATTAGGGGGGCTCCTGGAAGTTTTTCCCTCCATTGCTGTTCTGCAGCCTCTATCAGTCTCTTCAGAATTCAACTAAGGAGGCGCTAAGGTTTGGGCTGAACTGAGTTTGGCCCAAACCCGTGAAAAACTGTCACATGATTTCAAGACAATCAGCTGCAGCTGTGGAATTTCCTGCCCAGCAACAGGGGATGTTGGTGACATCATTGACCTAATATGGTCACATGGCCATTGGCATGAGTGTCATCAGATGATCTTGTAATACCAATTATTTCATCTAGAACCCCGAGGAAGTGTGAGAAAGGGTGAAACGCATTTATTAAATAGCATCTGGGGAAATACCGTTACATAAATTGCGAATGGTGGTTTTAACCGCTTGCTGACCGCCCCATAGCAGATTCACTGCTACAGAGCAGCCGCGTTGTGCAGAATCACGTATATTTACGTGATTCTGCACTTCCCGGGTTATGGGCGCGAGTGTGTGCCAACGGCTCGCTGCTGCCGTGATTTTTACACAGTGGGAGCTTATGTCCGCCGATGTCTGCCGATGTCCGCCGGGACCAGTCGATTACTCGGTACACTAACAGATGTACACAAGGCACTATGTAAACAAGGCAGATTGTCACTCTGTCAGTACAGAAGGCATGGATCCTTTGTTTCTGTAAAGCAAAAACACCAATCCATGTCTTCCATTAGTAAAATCACCACCCCCACACTAGTAAAACACTGGTCAGGCACACAGCTAACCCTTTGATCACCCCTGATATTATCCCCTCCCCTGCCAGTGCCATTAGTACAGTGACAGTTCATATTTTTAGCACTGAATAGTTACTGGTCCCCAAATAAGTTTCAAAAGTGTCAGTTAGGTGTCTGATTTGTCCGCCGCAATATCGCAGTCCTGCTATAAGTCGCTGATAGCTGCCATTACTAATTAAAAAAAAATGCAGACCTAAAAATGCAGAATCACGCCCTGCAGTACATGAAGGTCATGAAGGGGGGGGGGTAAATCTTCTGGAGGTCAAGTGGTTAAACATGTGTGCAAAAAATATGCAAGAACTTGCTCTAGCAGTGAAAGGGTTAATGAGCCATTTTACTGCAATGAGTTGCACTAAGTTATTAGAAGTTTTTCTGTTCTTGTAAAGCCAACATTTTGACTTTGTTCAGCATTTTATTTTAATTTTGTGGTGCATAACCATGTGCGCCCAATAACAAATACATCATGTCGCTCAAAATCAGTAAATGGCGCTATGTATGGAGAAATAATCCGCCGCTTCAACAGTTTGAAACATCAAATAAGGACACAGCGTTTAACAATTTACGCTCCGGCGCCGGCCTCTCTCTCTCTCTCTCTTGGTGCACCAGCGGCATCGGAATTAAAAAACGGTCAGAAAACATAAGGCGTAAATGATATCACTTGGAGAAAAAAAAGATCATTTGAAACGAGCGTTAAAGTCATCAATCCTGCGTGCGCTGACAAGAAGCATCGATCCTGGTTTCTAGATGAAGAGGCGAGCGTCAAGCTTGAGGCTGCATTCACACCTGAAAGTTTTCAGCTCATAAAACGCCCGAAAAAATGCCTGAAAAATGCCCAACAAGCAAAATCTAATTCAACGCCCAGATGTGAACAGGGCGTTGAATTAGATTTTGCTTGTTGGGCGTTTTTTCGCGTTTTTCACGCTCAGGTGTGCATCCAGCCTCAAAGATCCTCTTACTTAGGCCGGCCTAGCTCTGCGTATTCGCACAGTATGGGGCTGAATAAAGTCGTTTTCAAGCTTAGTTAACAATCCTCCTATTATTTCTTTCTGAATTCTATTGAATGTGTCAACTTAAGCCCCGCGAAGAACATTATTTTTCACACTGTGATACATATGACAGGTCCCCCCCCTCCTCCGTACACGTTTTGTCATTTAAAGGTCATGTACAATCTGTTCAATACTTGTTTTAGATGAATATGTAAAATAGAACAACATGACATCAACAATCTTACCATGGACCTTATATCAGATCTAATGTTTTTATTATGTGCCCAGTAATGTGTAAGAATCCATTCACACAAGGGTATCACGACTTCCAGCGCGACTTTGAGAGGCAACTTGGACACGACTTGAGTATGAATCACAGCGCGACTTGGGGCGACTTCAGCGCGACTTACAACACGACTTGAAGTCGCCTCCAGGACAGGGAGCTGAACATACCAGGCTCTTAGGTCTGGTATGGATGTTAAGGGAAACCCCATACGCCAAAAAAACGGCGTGGGGTTCCCCCCCAAAATCCATACCAGACCCTTAACTGAGCATGCAACCCGGCCGGTCAGGAAAGGGGGTGGGGACGAGCGAGCACCCCTCCTCCTGAACCGTACCAGGTCGCATGCCCTCAACATCGGGGGGTGAGTGCTTTGGGGAAGGGGGGCACCCTGTGGCCCCCCCACCCCAAAGCACCTTGTCCCCATGTTGATGAGGACAAGGGCCTCTTCCTGACAACCCTGGGCGTTGATTGTCGGGGTCTGCGGGCGGAGGGCTTATCGGAATACAGGAGCCCCCTTTAATAAGAGGGCCCCCAGATCCTGGCTCCCCACCCTATGTAAATGAGTATGGGGTACATTGTACCCCTACCCATTCACCTGGGGGAGAAAAGTGTCAAAAAAACACACTACACAGGTTTTTAAAGTAATTTATTAGGCAGCTCCGGGGGTCTTCTTCCGACTTCGGGGGTCTTCTTCCGACTTCTTCTCCGCTCTCTCCGGCCTCTTCTCCCGGTGTCCGGTTCTTCTTCCGCTCTCCGGTTCTTCTGCCGGGCTCCTCCGCTATCATCTGCTCTTTTGCCGCTCCATCATGCCCCGGGACTGTGATGTCATAAGGGGAAGGGTCACCGGGTGACATCACCCCGTGACCACGCCCCATGCCTATATAAGTCGTTGCGCACCACGTACACGGCATTACAGAGGGAGAGAGCGTCGTGTCAACATCGGAAGAAGAGAAGAGTGAAGAAGACGACAAAGAAGACCGGGCTAGCAAAAGAGCGGCAAAAGAGCAGAAGATAGCGGAGCAGCCCGGCAGAAGAACCGGAGAGCGGGAGAAGAACCGGAGAGCGGGAGAAGAGGCCAGAGAGAGCGAAGAAGAGAGCGGAGAAGTTGGAAGAGACCCCTGAAGTCGGAAGAAATTACTTTAAAAACCTGTGTAGTGTGTTTTTTTATTGACACTTTTTTCCCCCAGGTGAATGGGTAGGGGTACAATGTACCCCATACTCATTCACAAAGGGTGGGGGGCTGGGATCTGGGGGCCCCCTTATTAAAGGGGCTCCCGGATTCCGATAAGCCCCCCGCCCGTAGACCCAGACAACCAACAGCCAGGGTTGTCGGGAAGAGGCCCTTGTCCTCATCAACATGGGGGCAAGGTGCTTTGGGGTGGGGGGCCGCAGGGTGCCCCCCTTCCCCAAAGCACCCAGCCCCCCATGTTAAGGGCATGCAGCCTGGTACGGTTCAGGAGGGGGGCGCTCGCTCATCCCCACCCCTTTTCCTGACCGGCCAGGCTACGTGCTCGGATAAGGATCTGGTATGGATTTTTCAGCATAGGGGGTTCCCCTTAAAATCCATACCAGATCTAAGGGCCTGGTATGCTCTTGGAGGGGAACCCATACTGTTTTTTTATTTAAAATTTGGTGTGGAGTTCCCCTTCATGATTCATACCAAACACATGTCAGTATTGCTTGTCGCTCATTGGGAAAGGAAAAAAACTATTATCATATCACGGTCGCTCTTCCTGGGTAAATTCTTCTCTTTTTCCTGTAAAGTTCCCTCCCTATGAACAGGCATCCGACTTGGAGGCGACTTCCATTGAAATCAATGGGTACAAGTCGCCTAGAAGTCAGATTGAAGTAGTACAGGAACCTTTTCTGAAATCGGAGCGACTGCAGTAGTGTGCATAAAGACGGCTCCATTCACTTACATTGATTTTTTCATGTAGAGCAACTTGAGGCGACTTGGGACGACTTGGGGCGACTTGAAGTCGGATCCAAAGTTGCCCCTGTGTGAATGAGCTCTAAATCTAACACTAACAGGTATTTATTGCCTCTAATTGATACAACACACAAAAAGTGCAAATCATGTGCATACATGTTGAAATTGCTCCCAACACCTCAAGGTAATATTATAGATTAGTCCATAAATCATAACCACACATGAGAAATCTTGGTATGACTTGTGACAACACCACAGACTCATGCCCCTCCACCACATATATTGCGTGCTTACCAGAGGCAAGCTAAAATGGGCTTGTGGCTGTTAACCCCGCCAGGGCCTTGTTCCAAAGAAGTGGCGATGGCGGCTCTCAAGTGCTTGATGTAATGAAGCAGGAACACACAGCATACAGCCAAGGGGACTCGATTGTTCAATGGTCTCAATTGAGGACCAGAAGGTAACCCAACATAAAGAGGAGCTCACCATAGTGTAAATCATATTGGGAACATTTATTAAAGTAAAAAATTGCGCTTACACGTAGTAAGAGCTAAACTTGCAAAGATTCAAAAATCTGGCCGGCAAGCGAACACCCGTCCACTAGGGTACACCGCGCGATGACGTCAGCACGCCACTCCTCCCGATGCGCGTTTCGTCACACTCTGACGTCATCCTGGGGCACGGGGGACGCACTGACTCATTACACTATACAGGGCGATACAGACGGAACCACGCCTCGATCTGAGACCTAAGTGGCAGAACCTAAAAACGCCATATTGGTCCCCAATGTTTGGGGGTCCTAATTAATTTTCTAGCAAAGAATACAGATTTTAACTTGTAAGCAACAAATGTCAGAAATAGGCTTAGGCATGAAGGGGTTCAAAAACAGTCAATGAGCTCCAGTTCAGTTACGTTGCCTAGACTGCAATCATCATGTCATCAGTCTGCTGCAGACAGGAGGAAGCATTTCCTCAGTCTCCTCCCGCCATCCCACCTCAGTGATCAGATTGTAACATTGTAACTAAAGCTGGCCATACACCATACAATTTTCTTATTCAATTCTCTTTAGATTTACCTTCCACTATGTAGTGCAAGGGGCCTGCCTGACTGCATACAAATTGAAAGTGTTTAGGTTTGACCTCATGTTATATGGCTATGGTAAATCTAATGCCCCGTACACACGAGCGTATTTTCCAACGGAAAAAACTTGGATGGTTTTTCCGACGGAATTCCGCTCAAGCTTGGCTTGCATACACACGGTCACACAAAAGTTCTCTGAACTTACGACCGTCAAGAATGCGGTGACGTACAACACTGCAACGAGCCGAGAAGATGAAGTTCAATGCTTCCGAGCATGCGTCAAATTATTTCTGAGCATGCGTATGAAATTTGCACGTCGGAATTTGTACAGACGATGGCATAGGAACTTTTCCCGACCGAAAAATAGAGGACCTGCTCTCAATCTTTTTCTGGCTGGAATTCCGCCAGCAAAAGACCGATGGAGCATACACACGGTCGCATTTTCCGACAAAAAGCTCTCATCGGAGTTTTGCTGGCCGAATTTCCGATCGCGTGTACGCGGCATAAGGCATACCTCCCAACTTTTTGAGGTAAACTAAAACAGGGCTCAACTGCTTCATGTGACGTCCACCCATATGAACGGGAGAGAGAGAGAAAGAAAGATTTACAGGAGCGAGAGAGTAATTACACTTAGACAGTGATTACTCCCTCTAGTGGCTAATTTATAGTGATAGTCTCTGCACTCTTGTGAACAAAAAACAAACAAACCTGCTGATCCAGCCAGGAATTGTGTGAGCTAATAATGTCCTGTGCTGTACTGAATTCTCAAACAGTGTTGTCACCCTTGCCCAGTTCAATTGTGTGGACTACAGAACACTTCTCACCTTTGTTATGAAGGTAAGGGGGGGAGTGTTTTGTAGTACTAAATACCAGGGCCGTCTTTAATATTGATTGGACCCTGGGCAAACATTTTCTTGAGCCGCCACCTTTGCAGTTAGGCTTAAAGTGGGGTTCCACCAAAAAAAAAAAAAAATACATGAAAAATCCTAAAAAAAAAAAAAAAAAAAAAAATTTGGATATTTTTTTTTTTAACTTACCTCTAAATGCCTGTTGCTAGGGGGTCCCTCGTAGTCTGCCTCTTCCAGTGCCTGGGCTGGTGACATCACTTCCCCCTCGGCACAGGAAGGGCTCCGCTCTGCTCCCTCCCTCCTGTCAATCATCTGGGACCAATTACAGGTCCCAGGTGACTGAGTGGCCAATCACGGCGTGCGGCGCCGCTCGCGCATGCCCAGTGGGTGCCAGGCTATGAAGCCACAGCCCGGCGCCCACAGTTGCAATACCGCTGAACGGAGGGGTAAACGAGCGGGGCTTTGATCCCCCGCATCGCTGGACCCTGGGACAGGTAAGTGTCCAATTAAAAGTCAGCAGCTGCAGTATTTGTAGCTGCTGACTTTTAATTTTTTTTTTTTTGACTGGACCTCGGGTGGAACTCCTCTTTAATGACCACAGTTGTAGGCAGGACTTTCAAGCATGCTCATTTACCTCCCTAGTGGGCAGCATTCAGTATAGGTGATGGTGGATATGACCTCAGGGGGGCATGATATACATATGAATGCTGCCTTTTTTTACATATGAATGCTGCCGGTCAGCCGTTATTTACGTATGAATGCAGTCGCTATTTACATATCAATGTCGGTATTTACATGTAAACACAGGGTCTGCAGGTGAGTTATCTGTACATAACACTAGGGCAGAGCTGGGCAGCATTAGTAACAGAACTTCACACTGAGATATCAGGACACAGCACGGGACCAAAACTTCAAGGGACAAGGGAATTTAAACTGGGACAGTTGTCAAGTATGAGGCAGCTGCTTTGGGCCCCACAACAATGACAGGGCCCTTTTGCCCTGCTTTAAAGACGACCCTGCTAAATACTTCCTGTCCTTGGGTGAAAACTCCTTCAGGTCCTTCAGAGATACGGTACAATGAGTGAGCATTGTCACGCTAGACAGGAAGTGTGTTACTGGCTGAATCACTGGGTAAAAACAAAGCGAAAGAAGCCTGAAAAAAGAAAACGAATGCAGCTACTACATCTAAAGACCTGTAAGCTGTAATATGTACCCCGTTTCCCCGTAAATAAGACCTAGCGTGATTGTCAGTGATGGCTGCAATATAAGCCCTACCCTCCAAATAAGCCCTAACCTGTTTCCCCGAAAATAAGCCCTACCCTGAAAATAAGATCTACAAGGACTTTAACTAGGGATTATTTGGGGGGTAGGGCTTATATTGCAGCCATCACCGACAATCACGCTAGGTCTTATTTTCGGGGAAACAGGGTACATTTTTTGTTTTGGGGTCTACATACACTTTAATAACCCATGCAGTCTGGTCATCCCCATTTCATCAGAAACTTTAATGACAAAAACATTAAGGGTGCAGGTTGGTAAAGAAGGGTTATCTGTTCTTGAAATCAGCAAACACCATTTTTTTTTTGTTGTTCACGGTTCAGGAACCTTTATAGATCCATGCAAACAGTTTTCCTTTAAAAGTACATTCACTTATATCGCCATATGCTAAGACATATGTTGCTTCCCATAAACTATTCATATAGTTTAATTAGTCAAGCCTCTTCATTTGAACGCGCAGGCCCACACAAAGAGGATAGGATGACAGAGATGTGATGAGTAAGCTCAGCCTAATAACAATATAATGCAGATCAGACGGGAATAAATAATTGCTTTTATTAAACGTCTGGATTTTCTGCAGCGTTATCCGTGTAGAACTGGGGCACACATCCATAACGCCATACGAGAGTTTATTGAGTCCTCAGGATGGCTCTGCTTTCTGGGAGTTTGACAGCTTAGCACAGCAAAACAGAGAAGTGAAATTGTTTTTATTCGGAGATGTTCTCTGCTTCTTCCATCTTTAAAGGGAAACTTTAATGCAGTTTGAAATATTATTGTAAAGTCTGACTTAAAGTAAGCTTGTGCAAAGACGATGTAAATTCAAGGGTGTAGATAAGAGGGGGGGGGGGGTACGGGGGTCCAAACCCCCACTAGAGTGTCAGTCTACAGCCCTGTCTGTTTGCGTCTTTAAGCCATGGGAGCCACACAGCTCAGGCATTCTAAACACAGCTGCAGCCTGAATTTCCTCCCCACTGCTGATGCAGTGATGCAGGACAGTGCAGCAGGGAGAGGAGAACTCTGATTGGCAACATAGGCAGCCAGATTTTGGCTCCAACCGCCAGCAGGTCTTCAAATAGGTGGGTAGAAGACATCACTGCTGGATGTCTTGTAGGTGGGGTGCAGTGTGTGGGGCAGCAATAATTCATACAGTCGGGTGCAATGTAAAGCCTGTTGTGGCAGACCTAGCCAGGACAGAGGCTTTTGGAGGGGATTGAATGCAAGCCTCTTGCCTTTTGACTATGGGCCCTGGATTTTAAGGGAACAATACTTTTTGTGAAGTGTGTAGCGGGCATCTACTTTTAGGTAGGTGACCTTTCCTGGTGATTTTCAATATCAGGTAAATTTAAACAGGCTTGTGCTATTACACCAGGCCTGTTGTTGTTCAATTTCCATTTGAGTGGCAGGTAGTTTGTGTACTAGTCTCGGCCAATCATTAATTTGCATGGTAATGCCCGGGACTCTCATATAAAAAGCAGGGTCACATGAGAGAGTTGAGTTTCCGATCCTGTCCTGTAGGAGCGAGAGAAGCCAGCCTGGCTCTCGGAGGGGAGAGTTTTCCCCCTCCGGGGAGCCAGCGGAGCTTCCCCCCCTTGTGAGAAGGGTGGGGAACCAGTCTCCATGGAGGAAGAGACGACATCTTACAGCATGTAGTCGCTGGTGTCGCCTGTGGGGAGGGGAGCGGGCCATAGAGGAGAAAAGGAACTAAGAATCATTGCAGGAGAAGTAGCAACAAAGCGGAAGGAAACTGGGCGATCGATCGTTTATGAGTGGCACATGGACTATTGATCACGTGAGTGAAAGCCCAAGGGAAGGGTACTACCAGAGGCTGAGGGTTGTTGGTACGCAAGTCAGTGAAATGGGCAGTGATGGCCTGTGACTTTGGGTTCAGCAATGCCCCAGGATTCCAATCAGACAAGCGGGAGGAGTTATTCAGAGTGACTTTTCTTTAGCTCAACTTGGAAGTACCATGTAGATGGGAAGTTGTGGTAAAAAGGTAGCGATGAAGCTGCGAGCACACATATAGAGATATGGACTGTTCTTGAAAATTCATGCAGATGAATAAGTTATTCAGAGTGACTCTTTCTCAATTATTCTCTATCAAATCTACTTCCATCTTCCCTGATTGAAGAAATCACACAGAGTGATTTCCCAACTATCCGCAATTGATTCTGTTTTTTTCCTGCAAGAGACATTGAAAGATGATAATGTAACAAAAGAGCATCTCAAAAGAAGTCCTTCTCCAATTCCAGTTCATGTTAATAAATAAAGCAAGCGAAAAAGCATTAAGGACTGTGTTTTATGAATCTATGGGCTGCGAGGGTTGGGTGGTAAACGTGAATTACGGATATAACAATTAATTAGCCGCTCCTTTGGGGGTAAGCGCTACAAGTGTATGCCTGGGGACCCTGAACTAATGTTACTTATGATTCAAGTCCATGTCCAACCAAAACACAAAACTCTGGGAACCCCGTATGTGCCATACTATAAATAGTGACTGCTTCACAATGTTGTGTGTATATTGTGTGTTGTCTCATTGTGTTGTGTACTGTTTGCTGTGCTAGTTTGGGATGGGGCTGTATTCCAATGTTCTATTGTGTCTGTCTGCCTTAGATCACAGGATGTGTATCTCTATGGAGGGAGGGAGGATTCCTCCAGCAGCCCCCTGCTGATAAGACTGTGTACTGATGAGAAGTTTGAACACACCTGACCTGTGTGTCTATTGTCATTGGAGAGTTTAACCCGCCCTCTTTTCCAAGGGTGGGGAGAAAGAGTCTGAGTTATTTTATCTGTTGTGTCCATGTGTGAAAATAAATGAGTTGATTCCTGTTTGACCCTCAAGACAGAGCTTCTTGTCTCGTATTTGGGGGAGAATTATTTGTATGGGTTCCTTGTTCGGCTGATGGAAGTGTTCGGTAGCTGCCTTTGTGTTTGGGAATGGAATGACTTAAACAATTTTAACCCCTTTCATACTCGGGGTGTCATTACACCTGTATTGAAGTAATGCCGCGTACACACGGTCGGACTTTTCGGCTACAAAAGTCCGACAGCCTGTCCGACAGACTTTCAACGGACTTTTGGCGGACTTGCGGCGGACTTTCTAATGACAGGACTTGCCTACATACGATCACACGAAAGTCCAACGGATTCATACATGATGACGTACACCGGACTAAAATAAGGAAGTTGATAGCCAGTAGTCAATAGCTGCCCTAGCGTGGGTTTTTGTCCATTTCACTAGCATACAGACGAGCAGATTTCTGGGTCCGGCAGGGTTACGACGTAAAGATTTGAAGCATGTTCCAAATCTAAAGTCCGTCAGATTTGCGGCTGGAAAAGTCCGCTGAAAGTCCGGGGAAGCCCACACACGATTGAATTGTCCGTTGGATTTGGTCCGTTGGCGTTCGTCGGACTTTTGTAGACGAAAAGTCCAACCGTGTGTACGAGGCATTACAGTTCACAACAAACCCGCTAGGAAGGCTACCCAGCCGGGTGCACTTACAGTTTCCAACAACCTGTATGAACAGATTTCTGTCGGACTGAGAGAGTCTGTTGAGAGGGGGCAGAATGAGAACTTGCCCTCTCGTTCCCAATCATGAAGGTGTCCAGAAGAGATGCAACCCTACGCTTTCCCTCCTCTTCAGGAACCTTTCCCTAGTGCTAGTGTCCCTCACAGGCAGGGTACTTATCTCTACTCTACCAATTCGCCAAAAGTGTCAAACCTGGGTTCCAGGGCTTTAAAAAGGCTCTGCCTGACCCAAGATGGTTGCCAGAGTCACGTGGGGTGGCAGCGTCCAATCTGATCCCTTCCCCAGTGACCCAGGAAAACATAGAGCAACCATGTTCCTCCTGACTTCCTCTCCAGCTGCTGTGCTGCTGCAAATAGTGGCACCTGCAGTGGAGACCATAAACTGCACCTGCCTATAGTCTGCTTTGTGCTGATCCCCTCTGATGCCATCCTTGGGCCCTCTGCAACTGACCTACTTCTGCAGGCAAAAGCAACACCAACAGGCGTTGTTTCTCTCCCTGATGTACTCCTGCAGCCAGAACCAGCTGTGGAGGACCCTTATATCAGGGTCCCTATCAGAGTTACCCCATACTTCTGGGTCTCCATCAGTGCCCCCCCCCCCCTTTGCACCAGAGTTCTCATCAGAAGCAGGGACCAATTACTCTAAATGCCCAGTCTGTGCATTAAAACTGTAAATAAACCCCTGACCCTGGGGGCCAAAAAAAATCTTGATGTGCCCACAGATCATAGTTTGGAGACCTCTGACCAGGCCCGGAGTATTTTAGACTGAGCAGCCCGCGTGGGGGGGGGGGGGGGGGGGGGTTGGTGATTTGGAGTTTCAGGATGTGTTGATTTGTGTGATGAAGCCAGGTACAGTGTAAACTATTACTCACAGAGCCAGGTACAAGTTATTACTCACAGAGCCAGTAATAAATTATTACTCACAGAGCCAGGTACAAATTATTACTCACAGAGCCAGGTACAAATTATTACTCACAGAGCCAGGTACAAATTATAATTTACAGAGCCAGGTACAAGATATTACTCACAGAGCCAGGTATAAATTATTACTCACAGAGCCAGGTATAAATTATTACTCACAGAGCCAGGTATAAATTATTACTTACAGAGCCAGGTGTAAATTATTACTCACTGAGCCAGGTACAATTTATTACTCACAGAGCCAGTAATAAATTATTACTCACAGAGCTAGGTACAAATGATTACTCACAGAGCCAGTAATAAATTATTGCTCACAGAGCCAGTAATAAATTATTACTCACAGAGCCAGTAATAAATGATTACTCACAGAGCCAGGTATAAATGGTTACTCACAGAGCCAGGTATAAAAAAGATCATAGTTACCATTAAGGAAAGGGGGCGGGAAGAGGAGCGGGCGTGCACTGCTTTCCCTATATGCGGCCGCAGCACCTCGTCTGCTTTCATGTGCAGGAGGCAGGTATGAAACCCGCCAGCCACACTTGAAAGCCAGCAAGGTGCTGCGGCCGCATATAGGGAAGGTGGTGGCCTTGGCTTCTTAGTCCCTCCTCCTCTCCTTGCGTCCTGGTTGCCAGGTGACCGGTGGCTACGGGGCACATGCGTGAACTGTGGCTTTCAGTTGCCATAGTGGGCGGGGGAATAGAGAGACTTCCTGATCCTCCCACCATCACCAGGAATATGCATGCATATTGTCCCGCGGCCGGCCCTGCCAGCTCTTTTTAAGACATGCGGCCTGAATAGTTACCAACTGTCCCGGATTTCACGGGACATTCCCGGGATTTGGACTCTATTCCCGATTTTATTGTTTCCCGGGAAATGTCCTGAGAAATCCGGTTCTTCACGGATTTTCGCCACCGCCTGCCGCCGCTAGAGGTCCGCGGCCGGCGGAGACATTGTCTCCGCCGGCCGCCATTTTAAAGAAGACCAGGAAGACGGCTGGGGGCTAGACGGAGCTCCTGCGTCGCCGCCCACCCTCCGCCCCGCTCCGCCTCGCCCCGCCTACCCCCCGCCCCGCTGCCACTCTGTTATGGAAAGGGGCGGGGGTTCTAATGTAACCATGTGGCCGGCGGAGGGAGACAGTATCCTCCTACTAGGACACCTGAGGTAAGGGGGAGGCACCGCTGGGGGGCATCTGATGTATGGGGGGCTCCACTAGGGACACCTGATGTGAGGGGGGCTCCACTGGGGACTCCTGATGTGAGGGGGGGCGCCACTGGGGACACCTGATGTGAGGGGGGGCTTCACTGGGGACACCTGATGTGAGGGGGGCTCCACTGGGGACTCCTGATGTGAGGGGGGCTCCACTGGGGACTTCTGATGTGAGGGGGGCTCCACTGGGGACACCTGATGTGAGGGGGGCTCCACTGGGGACACCTGATGTGAGGGGGGCTCCGCTGGGGACTCCTGATGTGAGGGGGCTCCGCTGGGGACTCCTGATGTGAGGGGGCTCCACTGGGGACTCCTGATGTGAGGGGGGCTCCGCTGGGGACACCTGATATGAGGGGGGCTCCGCTGGGGACACCTGATGTGAGGGGGCTCCGCTGGGGACACCTGATGTGAGGGGGGCTCCGCTCGGGACTCCTGATGTGAGGGGGGCTCCGCTCGGGACTCCTGATGTGAGGGGGGCTCCGCTGGGGACTCCTGATGTGAGGGGGGCTCCGCTGGGGACTCCTGATGTGAGGGGGGGCTCCACTGGGGACTCCTGATGTGAGGGGGGCTCCGCTGGGGACACCTGATGTGAGGGGGGCTCCGCTGGGGACTCCTGATGTGAGGGGTGGCTCCGCTGGGGACTCCTGATGTGAGAGGGGGCTCCGCTGGGGACTCCTGATGTGAGGGGTGGCTCCGCTGGGGACTCCTGATGTGAGGGGGGGCTCCGCTGGGGACTCCTGATGTGAGGGGGGGCTCCGCTGGGGACTCCTGATGTGAGGGGGGGCTCCGCTGGGGACTCCTGATGTGAGGGGGGGCTCCGCTGGGGACACCTGATGTGAGGGGGGGCTCCGCTGGGGACACCGGATGTGAGGGGACTCCGCTGGGGACAACTGATGTGAGGCGGGGCTCCGCTGGGGACACCTGATGTGAGGGGGTGCTCCGCTGGGGACATCTGATGTAAGGGGGGCACCGCTGGGGGCACCTGATGCAAGGACAGACTCTGCTGGGGGCACCTGATGCAAGGACGGACGGCTGGTGGCAGGTGACACGCTCAGGAATCCCACTGATTCAGCATTATGGTGAGTTGAATGATTTAATTTTATATTACAATGTAATAATAGAAATAATGCACTTCAATCATCCTGACACCATAACAACCATGGTGCCGGGATGATTGAAGTGCTAACACCAGGTGTTTGGAGTATCTTTATCTGCTGATTGTTAAACTTTCTAGAATACACATATTTCCATTTTTTTGTAGGATCTGGGGCTGCTGTCCCTCCATCCCTCTCCCCCCCTTTCCCTCTCCATCCCTCATTCATCTCAGACTCTAACCTTATCCCCTTTGAGCCACGCCCATTTAAGACACGCCTACTATTTCACGCAAACCACGCCCATTCTTCCACGAAGCGCGCCACATTTTTGTTTTTTCCCTGTGCCATGCCCACAAATGCATGCCCCGCCCCCTAATTATAACAAGACTCCACCTACAGCCAAAAAAGTGTCCCTAAAATTTTTTTTTACAATGTTGGCAACTATGGGCCTGGCAGCCCAGCGGCCCTCGGCCCACCGGGCCAACTGCCTCTGACCTACATGATGGGTGGAGAATAGATATTTAGGACCATATACTTTGCATAAAGTCTCCACAAGTATAGAATAGCATGCCTATAATGCACTATTTTCTCCATTCGCACATTCAATCTGCAGAGAATATAGCTTGAGAACATTTGATATTGGCCCATTCGCAAAAAACAAAAATACATCCAGTGTCGATGGAAAAACAGCTATGCAATTTTTTTTTTTTTTATAAATTTACCCCTAAGTATCATCTTTCAGCCTGCTGCATATCCTGCCTATGATAAATCAAAAATATATCAAATCCAAAAGCCTCTGAGCAGCGCAGCAGCTTATGAGAACTCCCGTCTCTCCCTCGAATGGTTTTTCACCGCTCCTTGTCTTGTGACATGTTTGACTTTCCCAAGGATGTTAAGTTAAATGAGAAAAACCAGCCAACCATTTATTTTTCCGTATTGCCGGACTAATCTTGTTCTCATTTCATCCCTCTTTGAAAAGAAACAAAGTATAAAAGACCTGTTTAAATTTCTGAAACTAAACGCTCCCAGGAAACTCGGATAAAGTATTTTATAGAAGGACTCTGATCTGGTTGGAGATCAGGGCATTTCTTTTTTTTTTTTTTAATTTGTTTTTAAATGAGGAGATGTCAAATTTAGCACAAGAGGTACACAAAAGAATGAGATCTGGGATCATAGCAAAAATAGATATAAAATATTGTTTTTAAATG
Organism: Lithobates clamitans; assembly: GCA_037952925.1. NCBI lineage: Eukaryota > Metazoa > Chordata > Amphibia > Anura > Ranidae > Lithobates > Lithobates clamitans. The sequence continues at coordinate 165,531 of JBBGZY010002399.1, read as the reverse complement.
TTACTTGTAATGTTATAGACAAATTAAATAAAAATCTTTTATAAGAAAATAATTACTAAATACCTCCCCAAAAATTAATTTTACCTAATTTCTTTGCAGCGGAGAAGATGAAAACATTTGTGTCCTCACTGATGAGGAACATTTGTGACCAACGCTTGTGATTCTTTTAAACGTTTGTAAGTACCTCTTTGGTTTTACCAATAAACTAGTATGGGTACAATATCACACTATTGGAGCTTTCTTCTATATCTCATGCCCTTTGGTCTTGGCTGATCGAGATATGAGTTGGATATCTTAGAGGAACTTCCTGATAATCAGCAGGCTCTAGAGGCTTTCTTGCTTACTTTACCCTGTAGACCTTTACCTGTATTTGACCTTTCCAGAAATAGAAGGTCCACGCCATCCGGTGATGCCGCATACACACGAACGGACTTTTTCGACCGGACTGGTCCGACAGACCGAGTCCGGCGGACAATTCGACCCGTGTGTGGGCTTCATCGGACCTGCAGCTGACTTTTTCGGTCGAAAATCTGACGGACTTTAGATTTGGAACATGTTTCAAATCTTTCCGACGGACTCGAGTCCGATCGAAAAGTCCGCCCGTCTGTATGCTAGTCCGACGGACAAAAAAACGATGCTAGGGCAGCTTTTGGCTACTGGCTTTCAACTTCCTTATTTTAGTCTGGTCGTACGTCATCACGTACAAATCCGTTGGACTTTGGTGTGATCGTGTGTAGGCAAGTCCGTTTGTTGGGAAAGTCCGTCGGAAGTCCGCCGAAAGTCCGGCAGATAGACCGTCGGACCAGTCCGGTCGAAAAGTCCGCCCGTGTGTACGCTGCATAAGAGTCACCATTAACAGGGATTGGTGTCACAGGAGGATCTGCATATTCTTTGAAGGTGGGACCCACCTGACGGACTAAGTATAAAATTGATGCGCTTTAAATAAATAGTGCACAATATGCTGCTGCGTCTAAGCTTAAATCCAGGAATAATAAATGCAGATCCTTGAAAAAGTCACGTGTCAGTGATGTAACGCGTGGGAGGAGCTTAGGACGTTCAGTGCTGCAATACACCTGAAGGTTAACAGCAGCTGTTTCTCTATGGGAAACTTTGTCCACAGCGGCTGACTGCAATCTGCATAGAACGCTTCTAATAGACCGGGAGTTTGTATCTCTTGTCCCTGTTTTGCTTGTGCTAAGTTCACTGCACAAAGATCTATTTTTTCTTTGCTTACTTTGCATAAAACCTTTATCCTGAGAGCCGAATCATCAGCAGTATTATGGCTAAAGTGGGATGCAAGAAAAACTAAATATCCTGATACAAACGATCTAACTCAGTGAGTCAATCAATCTGTATTAAGGGAAGGAACTGTTTAATTATTTTTACTTTCCCCCACTATTTATCTCTATCTGGACATTGTACTCAGAGTGTCATTATTATTTATTTATATTCACCGTCACATCACCAATTTGAAGATTTATTTTGGCAATTTTAACACATGTATTAGCACCATAATTATTTATCTATTTTATTCACAGTATGCATTTTTTATTCCTGGATTTAAGCTTAGTCGCAGCAGCATATTGTGCACTATTTATTTAAAGCGCATCAATTTTATACTTAGTACTATTTGTTTGGTTATCTGATCACCCTATATTGATAGCAGCTTTAATTTACTGATTTTATTATAGCACTAACTATATTGGTTTATATATATATTTTTTAGCACAATTTATTTATATCACACATATCTATCCACATCAGCGCTTGGTTTTTATTCATTTTTTTAGCACCCACCTGACGGAATTTCCTGCTTGGAGGAGTCCACGTGTATATCACGTGGACTCACTTTTTATATATATTTCAGAACTGTATTTTTTCTATTCCTTTTTTCTCACTCATATTGCATTTCACTTGATTGTGTTTTTTTTTCGCATATATTTATATTTTTATACCCTTTCGTAGCATAATTTTGTCTTGATATTTTTTATATTATCATGGATATTATATGGATAGCGCAGCTTTTTATTTATTTATATTATACATTTACCTCCTGAATTTTTGAGGTTCTTTTTGACACTTTAACCCCTTTGTGACGGAAGGTAAAACAGATGTTAACGCTTGAACACAGTTTTGCAACTTTGACATGTGTTAATAAATCTGCACATATCATCGCAGCTACTTAGTGTATCCAGGTGGATTATACCTTGTATTTTTCAGGAAAAATTGGGCTTTCATTTGGTGGTAAACGTTCATGGATATCTCCTGATTTTCTATTATTAAAGGAAAACTGGCTCAAAATAGTAACAAAAATAATTTATTTTAATGTAGCTGTATATTTCTTGCTATTACCATAACTTACCACAGAAGAACAACCAAAAATAAATTCTCCTGCTCCTGCCGATCACAGAGATACCACATATGTGTACGTTATTTGTTGTTTGTACCCGAAGTAGGGCCCAGAAACAATAGTGCACATTTATTTTTATTTATTTTTTAATCCTTCCTAAAACACGCTGACACTAATGCCCTGCACACACGATCGGACTTTTCGACGTAAAATGTGCGATCGGAGCTTGTCGTCGGAAATTCCGACCTTGTGTAGGCTCCATCGGACAGTTTCCATCGGAATTTCCGTCGCACAAAATTCGAGATCTGGTTCTCAAATTTTCCCAGAAAAAAATCTGTTTGCGCAAATTCCAATCATGTGTACAAAATTCTGACGTACAAAGTTCACGCATGCTCAGAATCAGCAGAAGAATCGCATTGGCTATTGAACTTCATTTTTCTCGGCTCGTCGAACGTGTTGTACGTCACCGCGTTCTCGGCGTACAGAAATTAGGTGTGTATGCAAGACAAATTTGAGCCAACATCCGTCAAAAAAAAATACATGGGTTTTGATGTTGGAATGTCCGATCAATGTCCGATCGTGTGTACCGGGCATTAGTCTGTAGGGTTCAATATTGAGTTGGTTCACGCTTGGCAGCTATAACAGTTTCAACTCTTCTGGGAAGGCTGTCCACAAGGTTTAGGAGTGTGTCTATGGGAATGTTCGACCATTCTTCCAGAAGCGCATTTGTGAGGTCAGGCACTGATGTTGGATGAGAAGGCCTGGCTCACAGTCTCCGCTCTAATTCATCCCAAAGGTGTTTTATCGGGTTGAGATCAGGACTCTGTTCAGGCCAATCAAGTTCCTCCACCCTAAACTCGCTCATCTATGTTTTTATGGCCCTTGCTTTGTGCACTGGTGTGCAGTCATGTTGAAACAGGAAGGGGCCATCCCCAAACTGTTCCCACAAAGTTGGGAGCATGAAATTGTCCAAAATGTCTTGGTATGCTGACGCCTTAAGAGTTCCCTTTGCTGGAACTAAGGGGCCAAGCCCAACCCCTGAGAAACAACCCCAGGCCAGTCAAGTTCCTCCACCCCAAACTTGCTCATCTATGTCTTTGTGGACCTTGTCTTGTGCACTGGTCCAAATCATTTGGTGGAGGGGGGATTATGGTGTGGGGTTGTTTATCAGGGGTTGGGCTTGGCCCCTTAGTTCCAGTGAAGGGAACTCTTAAGGCGTCAGCATACCCAGACATTTTGGACAATTTTATGCTCCCAACTTTGTGGGAACAGTTTGGTGATGTCCCCTTCCTGTTCCAACATGACTGCACACCAGTGCACAAAGCAAGGTCCATAAAGGCATGGATGAGCGAGTTTGGGGTGAGGGAACTTGACAGGCCTGAACAGAGTCCTGACCTCAACCCGATAGAACACCTTTGGGGTGAATTAGAGTGGAGACCTGACCTCACAAATGTACTTCTGCAAATTTTGCTCATCTCTACTCAGAAAGTTGCCAGACAACCATCGTGATAGTCAGACAATTAGCATTATAAGAAGCCTGCCAGCCACTTCTATTATGTCAGGCCCACTTCAATGGAACAAACCATTATTTACACTTTTTTTGTTTTTGTTTTAAACGATGCGCCTTCAGTATTATCGCTGGCGGCTCGTCGAACAAGAAAGGGAGCATAGCCGTTTGAAAAATAATATATATATTTTTTTTTTATTATTTGACATCTAAAGGATTAGCTTTAGTTTTGACATATTTCAATTTTCAGACGCGGCGCTGTGTAATGGAAATTACAGACATATCTGGCAGAAAAACGCAGAAGATCATTGATAGCATTTAAGCCTTTCAAGATATTTCACAGCAATAATGTTGATTTTTATTTATTTTTTTTTTGTTTGTCGGTGTACACGAGGAGAATAGCATACCTGCTGGCTCCTTAATACCTCCGAGCTGTGAATCTTTTCCCGCTACGTTGTTAACATAATTTGATTACCGCTCTACCGGCTATAATTTATCACATACAAATAGCAGGGTTGCCAGTGACCTGCCAGGTGCTGCCGGATGCTGTTAGTGAGCCTGGCATTCAGTGTGATTGGCAGCTGACAGTCGGATCCCTAAAGAAAGAAATAGATTTGAAACTTGGAAATATTTGGCTTTGTGGATGTCCTAGGCTGGTGTGGGAGAGGAGATTTTGTAGCAGAGAATAATCATCAAGCATCTTCTAGTTCAAATGCTGCTTGTTGCATTGACATACCGCCATAGACCCAGTCTATCCAGACAGTATGGTCACCTGCTGACTTGGCAGCATCCGCAGGCAGCTTAACTCTTGAATAACCATATGTTTACCACCCTATAGCAGTTTTACTAGTACAGTGACAGTGCATATTTTTAGCACTGATCACTGTAAAATGCCTCGTAAACACATTCCGATTATCAGATGATAAAAATCGCTTTCGGATTGATCGTTCGATAATCTGATCGTTGAAGGCATATTTAGCTTAACTACATCCATTTTCAGGGCTTTTTTTCTCTGAGAATAGATGCAGGAACTCCCCCCATGTGAGTCACCCCTTGTCTCTGCCCCCTACCCACCTCTGACCACCGTCTCTTGATTCCACCCCCTACCCACCTACCAGTACTGCCCCTTTTAGAGAATACAGAACCAAGTATCATTTTGTGGTGCTAAATCATTCATATGGAACATGTTAATGATAAAAAGAAAAGCAGTAAAATAGATCCCCTGCAGCCAGCAACAATAGAATCCGACCAATAGATCCCCACACAACAATAGACTCTCCCAGCAACAATGGATTCCACCACAACAACAATAGATTCCCTGCAGCAACAGTGAACCACCCACAACAAAATATCACACCCAGTAACAAAATATCCACCCAAGCAACATTAGCCCCCCCCCCCCATCAGCAACAACAGATCTCCCAGAAGCCAGCATCAATAGATCCTCCAGCAGCCAGTAAAAATAGACCTCTCCCTCAACAGTAGATCCCTTCAAGCAACATAAGACCCCCCCAGCAACAATAGATTCCCCATCAGCAACAATAGACCTTCACACAAAATCAGATCCCCACCAGTGACAATAGATCCCCCAGCAGCCAACATCAATAGACCCTCCAGCACACCCCCCCATTCTATTACATACATTCAGTGCTGGACGTGCCGGAACTGCGTTCCCCCACGTTCCCGCTGATAAAAAGCCCTGTGCATTTTAGAATAATCAGTTTCCATTTTGTGTTTTATCCTGTTTTATTTACTAACAGCTGTGTGCATATACTGTTCATTGTTTTTGTTATCTTTTCTCTAGTTTCATTTCTCATATGATACTTCCAATTTCTTGTATAGCACTTGATTTCCTAGAAATAACGTTATGTATGATGATTTCTGTTGAGTTTTGGTTTTGTCATAAAATGTTAATGTTTGATTGGATAATATGTATGATCTTCAGGGGGGCTGTACTTTCTCACAATGCCCCCTTTATATTCACAGAGACAGAATAAAGATTTAGATTTTGCTCGGAGAGACTTTGTCATTGTTTTTTTTTAATCATTGTCTTAATGGGCTGATCTCACAGGCCTGTGGGGATTGTAAGGTACACCTTATGCAGAGTTATCGAGGGTCTAAAAATACCCCTAGATAATCTACATTCCTAACAATCGTTAATACACAGCTTTCGATCACAACAGTCCGTCCAACAAAATCCAAAGTTACAAACACGAAAACTTTGCTCGGACGACAGCCCATCGTACGACAAACGTTTAATCAGTACAGTATGCGTCTGCTAAAAATCAATAGACGAACACCAGGAATGATCGGAAACACGAAAATAAACCAGAAGGACACAGGGGGTCACGCGTATTTGACATCAGTTCAGATACGTGGCTACGCACACCGGAAGGTTTTTCCAGAATCGTACGACAAAAATCATACTTTTTAGTAGAGCACATTTTGCACTGTTGTATTTGATATTAGTTTTAGGCATGCGCAATTCATTTCGTTCCGAATTCGTTTTTTAACGAATTTCGACAAATTTGTTAATTCGGAAATATATGAATTAACAAAAACCCGTTTAATGAATTTTTCCGAATATTCGTAAATTAGAAAAATGTGTACATTCGTAAATTCGTACATTTGTAAATTTGTACATTCGTACATTAGTAAATTAGTGAACTCGTAAATTTGTAAATTCAGAAATCTGAAATAATAATTAACTAATAATAACTTAACTATTACTAGTAACTATTAAATTATAGGTATTGTAATTTCCTTTCACATTTGGCTGTTAGTGAACGTAACACACAAATTTATCCGAAGTTATGAATGATCCGAAATAACGAATGCCGTATCCAAACGGATGGAACGTAATGAATTAATAATAATAAATAACAATAATAATAATAATAATAATAAAAACATTTTACTATTATTATTTATTATTAATTTGTTTAGATGCAGCATTCGTTTTGGATAATTCGTAACTTCGGATAAATTCGTATTTGTTACGTTCACTGACAGTCAAATTTGAAAGAAAATTACAATACCTATAATTTAATAGTTAGTTACTATTTCAGATTTTCGAATTTTCGGGTTTTTGGATTTTCAAATTTCAAATTTACAAATTTCCGAATTTTCTAATTTACAAATGTACGATTTAACGAATTTATAAATGTACGAATGAACGAATGTACAAATGTACGAATGAACACATTTACGAATGTACGAATTTACGAATGTACGAATTTACAAATTGTGATCATAACGAATTACCTGAAAAACGAAAAAATAAATAAATAAACGAATGAAACGAAAATGAACACATTTTTTGGCTGTGCACATGTCTAATTAGTTTTATGCAACAAAATGCGAACGATACGTCGTACGATAACCGTAACGTGTGTACGAGGCATTAGTGTCACTGGTCCCCAAAAAAGTGTCAAAAGTGTCAGCTAGTTGTCCAATTTGTCCGCCGCAATATCGCAGTCCTGCTATAAGTCGCTGATCGCCCCAATTACTAGTAAAAAAAAATTAAAAATCCATAAATATATCCCATAGTTTATAGATGCTATAACGTTTGCGCAAACCAATCAATATACGCTTATCGGGATTTTGTTTTTACCAAAAATATGTAGCAGAATACATATTGGCCTAAATTGATTGATGGAACAATTAGATTTTTTTTGGATATGTTTTATAGCAGAAAGTAAAAAATATAGTTTTTTTTTTCAAAACTGTCTGCATTATTTTGTTTATAGTGCAAAAAATAAAAACCGCAGAGGTGATCAAATACCACCAAAGGAAAGCTCTATTTGTGGGAAAAAAAGGACAACATTTTTATTTGGGTGCATTGCCGCATGACTGTGCAATTGTCAGTAAAATTAAATTAAAATGAAAGTAACGCAGTGCCGTATAGCAAACAAACGGCCTGGACATGAAGGGGATATCTTCCAGAGCTGAAGTGGCTAAGACATAAAGGTTGAATGCAATAAAATTTTACTTCAGATAATTCCGGTACAGAGGATGTTTTTCTAGTCTTCTTCTTTTTTTAGTTTTGGATAGGGATTAGAAAGCTTGTCAGTTTTTATTGCTGTCTGTAACCCCCCCCCCCCCCCCATTGTTATGTAGATTCACCCTCTCTATTTGTCCTGTTTACTATTATCATAGTGAAAGTGTGGGGCAGGAAGAGAACGGAAATATCCGCAATGGGACACAGATGACGAAAAAAAAATCTGACAGGGGTTATAACCCTCCCTTGCTCCATCCAAATCTTTTAAAAAATTGCCCATAGTTCTACATTAAGTATAAGAAGACAATGACTTGGCGTCAATCTGCGATTTTTATCGTGACTGCGACATTATGGCGGACACATCGGACATTTTTGACACTATTTTGGGACCATTGTCATTTATACAGCGATCAGTGCTATATATCAAGAGGTTAAGTGTGTCCTAGGGAGTGATTCTAACTGTGGGGGGATGAGCTACCTAGGACATGACAGCGATCACTGCTCCCGATGACAGGGAGCAGTAGGTCTCTGTTTTGTCACTAGGCAGAACGGGGAAATGCCTTGTTTACATAGGCATCTCCCCGTGCTACCTCTCCACACCGCAATCGCAGGCCGCCGGCGAACATTGAGTTCCCGGGACCTGCAGGCACGCTCCCGCGGCGGGCGCGCACCCGATAGGCGGCAAATTTAAAGGGATGTACCTGTACGTCCATTTGCCTGCCTGTACCATTCTGCAGACGTATATCTGTGTGCGGCGGTTGGCAAGCGGTTAAAGCACAACTAAAGGCAAAACTGGTTTTTTTTGGGGGGGGGGCAGTTTTTTGTTGTTGTTGCTGTCTGTGGCCCCCATTGGGTAGACTTCTCTTCACTTCCTGCTTTCCGTATTTATTGAACAGGCATTTAGCTGGTGAAACCAAAATGGATTTGTAAAATGGATTTGATTGCAACTGGTCTGATGCCGATGGACCTTCTGGTTGGTATCTGTAGAGCAGAGTTTCATGTGTCTGCCAATGCCTGTAATTATTTTGATGAAGGAGGGATGTATACTTTTTCAATTAAAGAAAAAAAAAATCATAAAAGCAACAGAAAATAAACAAACAGCCTACCAGGTCCAACGTATTGGTTAGCAGAAAATTAGTAATCTTATTTTTTTTTTCACTATTTGCCTGGGGTTTCTCTGTCTGTTGACTGGCTTGTCAACATTGTGTGATGCATCGGTTATCTGATTGGCATGCCTGTAGGTTAACGGTGTGATGGAGAAAAGTTGTATTGCATCGGCTAGGAGACTGACAAGCCGGGTCGTTAACTTGACATGGAGGAATGTGTAATGCATTGTTCATACAGCTGACAAGGGTTAACATGTCAGGTAGAACTCTGTGATGAATTAGTTATATCTCCATTAGCTTCCTATTCTGCTAGACCATGATTTCAAGCTTCAGTCTACAATCTGCTGCCCATGTTAAGCCCAACTCTGGAAAGTATCTTGCTTTTCCAAGATATAAGTCATTTTCAAACCCTGCGTTGGGGCCAGTTGGTTCCCACACTTGTGGTCATCGGTGGTGGAGTCATCAGGGGACCCTTATGGGGCACACACTACCATAGTGTAGATTTAGGGTTCTTTCATAAAGAGAGATTGTTGTATGGGAATGGCATTGGCTGACTGGACCATGATAGGGGAGCAGAGAACTCCCCTATCACTGCATCACTGAAATGTACCTAAACCCAAAACCAAAAATGTAATACATTGTATCTTACCAGTCCTTAGATGTCATGCTGCTTATAAAAAAATTACATTTACTACTTGAAGCCAGAATATGATATCCAGTGTCAGAATGTAGGGCTCTGTATAGTATCACAGAGAGTAGATAGTGTTTTAACCACTTTAGCCCCAGAAGATTTTCCCCCTTAATGACCAGGCCATTTTTTGCGATACGGCATTGTGTCGCTTTAACTGACAACTGCGTGGTCGTGCGATGTTGTACCCAAACAAAATGTATGTCACCCTTATTTTTTGCGGATGGGGTAAGGAACACAGGACAGGGAGAGGATGGACAGATCAGACTGCAGGGCAGGGATGCAGGGTAACAGGTGGGACAGGATAGGGATCAGGACAGGGAGACAGGATCAAATACACGGGTCACAGGTTCTGGGCACAGGAACAGGTTCAGAATCAGGATCAGATCACAAGCTAGCAGGTCAGGGCGCAAAGACGATACCAAGGCAAACATGTGACTGTTTTCGGGGTATTTATATGGCTGTAATTGTCCACAAGTGACACCTGATTGCAGGAGGTGCTGTCTGCTCCACACTGCCAGGATCCATTCGCTGGTGGAGACCAGTACTGCGGCCCAAAGATGACATAACAGCAAGGGAAAGTCCTCCTGACAGTTCCAAACTGCCAGAAGACACCTGCTGGTGGACCTCAGTACTGCACGCCAAATGACAGATATTACAAGCGGATTGAACCTTTCCTGACAGTACCCCCCCTCAAAGGAGTGGCCTCCTTATGCTCCAACTAGTATTTGGATTATTGTCCACGGTCTATGGCATCAAGCAGAACAATGGATGGGGGTACGTCAGGCTGGGCATCAGGCACTTCAGGCTGGGCATCAGGCACTTCGGGCTGGGCATCAGGCACTTCAAACTGGGCAACGGGCACATCAGGGCAGACAGTAGGCACATCAGGGCAGACCGTGGGCTCTGGGTCATCGAGCTGGGCAGCAGGCTCTGGGTCATCGAGCTGGACAGCAGGCTCTGGGTCATCGAGCTGGGAAGCAGGCTCCGGGTCATCGGGCTGGGCAGCAGGCTCTGGGTCATCGGGCTGGGCTGCAGGCTCTGGGTCATCGGGCTGGGCTGCAGGCTCCGGGTCATCGAGCTGGGCAGCAGGCTCCGGGTCATCAAGCTGGGCAGGAGGCTCTGGGTCATTGAGCTGGACAGAAGGCTCCGGGTCATCGAGCTGGGCAGCAGGCTCCTGGTCATCGAGCTGGGCAGCAGGCTCCAGGTCATCGAGCTGGGCAGCAGGCTCTGGGTCATCCAGATGGGCAGCAGGCTCCGGGTCATCCAGCTGGGCAGCAGGCAGAGGCTCATCCGGCTGGGCAGCAGACAGAGGCTCATCACGCTAGGCAGCAGACAGAGGCTCATCACGCTAGGCAGCAGACAGAGGCTCATCCGGCTGGGCAGCAGACAGAGGCTTATCCGGCTGGGCAGCAGACAGAGGCTCATTGTGCTGGGCAGCAGACAGAGGCTCATCAGGCTGGGCAGCAGACAGGAATACATCAGACTGGGCAGCAGACAGGAACACATCCGGCTGGGCATCAGACAGGAACACATCAGGCTGGGCAGCAGACAGGAACACATCAGGCTGGGCAGTAGGCTTCGCAGGCCGAGAAACAGGCAACGGAACTTCAAACTGGGACATCGGATCTTCAAGCAGGGACACCGGCACCGGAACTTCAAGCGGGGACACAGGCACCGGAACTTCAAGAGGGACATCAGACTGGAAGGTAGGCACCAGGACATCAGACTGGAAGGCAGGCACCGAGACATCAGGCTGGGATACTGGCATCGGGACTTCGGGCTGGCATACAGGCACAGGAACTTCTGGTTGGCATACAGGAGCTTCGGGGTGGCATACAGGAACTTTGGGCTGGCATACAGGAACTTTGGGCTGGCATACAGGAACTTCGGGCTGGCATACAGGAACTTTGGGCTGGCATACAGGAACTTCCGGCTGGCATACAGGAACTTCAGGTGGAGACACTGACTGGATAGCAGGCAGAGGTTTGGCAGAATCAGGTGGGTTATCAAGTTCAGCTGGCATGCAAGCAGACTGGAGCAGGTTGGTTGGTGTGGAGGCAGGTTGGGTTACTGGCAGGATAGTGTGGGTTAAAAAGAACTTCCGTTTCTTATTTGGCTTAACTGCTGGAGATCTGTAGGTGACTGCAGGACTGTAGATAGGGGGTGAGGCGTACTGAAGAGAAGGGCTGGGATATGGTAAGTGAGAGGGAACACAGGAAGTTCTTGTGGGGAAGTTGTAGGGAGCAGAGAAGAGGCAGGTGGGTTAAAGGCAGGATAAGTGTAGCGGGTAGAGACAGGGTATTGATATTTGGTGGGAAGCAGGGTATATTGGGCTGAAACAGAGGTTGACATGGGTGAAGGGGAAAAAAACTCTTGGGCAGGCAGGTGTCTGACAGCAGAGATGGTTTGTTGTGGGCTAGCTGGGGCTGATTGCAAAATACCGGTCCATGCTAAAAGTAGTGGTTGCACAAACTGCAGGTTACATACTGCCTGTCTGACAAGGGTTTGTACAGAATCAACACATTCTTTTATCATCTGTTGGGAACAGGCTGTGTAATGTTCAAAAAAGTAAGGGGAGTCATCTTCCAGAAGCCATACCAGTGATGTGACCTGATTAATACTGAAAAGGGGAGAAAAACCATCATGGCTCTCTGGGATGCAGGGCAAAGCCAGCTCTGTGCAGATTTGAATTAAAGGCTGGACATCCCCAGACAGAGTGCCCAGATCAACCTAGGAGTGAGTAAAACGAATGATCTTTAGCAGCTGATCACTGGTACACTCCTTCAGTGTCTGGCGGAGATATTCACTACTCTCTGATGCCAGCAGAGCATAATAATGAATCACATCAGAATTCATTGCAGCAAGCAACCTGAACCAAGATGGTTCCTCTGTGTAGCCACTTCTGGTCAGGGATGGCCTTGGTATACTGTCATGTACCAGGTATGACCAGAACTGCGTGGTTAGCTACAGAGGAACACCAAACACATGTAAGTGAAAATATAATGATTTATTAAAGTAAGTGAATAATATAAGGACAACCACCTCCAATATGACACAGTGCAATAACCAACCAACAGACAGAGACCCACAAATAACAACAGACAGATAAGTACAATAAATGGGATTTTTTTTGAGGATGAGGAACCAACATTGAGAGATGTTGCTGTTAATGCCTGTTAAGTTTCGATTGTCAGTCTCGATAGTCAGCTAAACAGTATTAAAGCGGAACTACTCTCAATGAGTCAGGTATTGTCAGGTATTGTACAAGACTGAAGAGAGACTAAGTACATTTTAGGATAATTTATACCCACTAAAGCAAGAAATCAAGGGACTACAGGAACAAATGGCCGCACAGGCTACTAAACTCGATGAAATGGAAAACAGAGACTGTAGAAATAACGTGAGAGTGATAGGTCTTCCAGAGAGGTGCGAGGGTCCCGATCCCATAGCTTTTCTTGAGGGGTTGGCTTAGGGAAACGTTTGGCGCCACAAGTTTTACACCTTTATTCGCGATTGAAAGAGCCCACCGAGTTCCTTTCAGGACTCGACAGTCGGGCGAATATAATAGGCCACTGCTCCTGAAACTTGTTAATTATAGTGACAAGGTGATCCTACTACGGAAGACCAGAGAGATGGAGTCATCATGTACAATGGGGTTAAGGTATCGCTGTACCCAGACTTTTCACCGGATCTCCAGAAGCGTAGGGCGGAATTTACACCAATCAAGAGAACTTTGCAGTAATATAAGCTTGCATATGCTTTGCTGTACCCAGCCCATTTGCGAGTGACAACATTGGGTGAAACGTTGTTCTTTGGCTCACTGTCTGAAGTGGAGCAGTGGTTGGAAAGAAATAAGAAGGACCTGTAGAAGATGTTGTGCATGGAAGTATTTTGTTTGTGGGGGGAGGGGGGAAGGAGGGTGGTCTAATTGAGGTTTGTTAAGCCTTTTTCGGGTTTGCTGGCCCCTCTCTCTCCCTCCCCCACTCCCTTTTATTTTTATTTTTTTTATTTTTCTTTTTAAGATATTGATTGTATTATTTTGACACATCAGTGAGATATCATTGTTACATCATGGAAATTACTTTGATTGTCCAGATTGGAGGGAGTGGAGGAGGGGAGACACTTTTTTGGGTGAATGTTTGCAAGTAGGGGAGTAAGAGAGTGCAAGGGGCTCCCATGGTTATGTTTTACATTAAAGTTACTGGTTCGGAATATGAGGAGGGTAAGTTGGGAGAGGTATGGCAAGGTCACAGGTGAAGCCCTTAGGGTTGGCCCTGATGAGCATGGGTGGAGGGAGGGGAGGGTAGTTGTGGGTGGTAGGGAGGGGAGCAGGGTGAGGGTTAAGAAACACACATCACTAACATTAGTATTTATTTTGGAAGGCACAAATTGCGAGAGGCGAAGATTATGGAGAGAGGGAGAAATACACAGATTGGAAAATTCACTTGAGTTTAAGACATGTGAGTGTGATTGCTAAGTTGATCACTTTTCCACTTTATTTTGTGTTGTTTTTTAGTGTTGACTTATATTTTTTTCCTTTTTTTTCCTTTTACCATGCAAGAAAGGAGAGTCAGCATAACTTCATGGAATGTCCGGGGCCTAGGGGATTCAATTAAGGGTGCTACGGTCCTATCGGCACTAGAGGGGAGTGGGCCAGGACTACTTTGTTTGCAGGAGACGCATTTGACTGATAATAGTGCATTACAACTTTGCAGTCGGAAGTTCCAAGTCCAATACCATTCGGTTTTTTTCCTCCTTTTCAAGGGGGGTAAGTATTCTGGTTGGGAGAGGAGTGGTGTTCTCCTGCAGGGAAAGTTGTAATGATGAACAGGACCGATGCATTTTTCTACTCTTGTCAGAAGAATGTTCCTTCCTGCCATTCTGGCTGTATTCTTGCGCGCATGCACGGCGGAACGGCGTTCCGGCGCATGCGCGTTCGCGCTCCGGTGCTACGGCACTCGCACATGCGCACACCCAACGTGATCCTTTGGGCGGCCTATAAAAGGCGCTCAGAGGATCAAACAAATTGCTGGTTTGTCTCAGCTTCCTGTGTGATCTGATCCTGTTTCCTGTATTAGTGCCTGACTACCTGTTGTGACCCGGATTGTTATTGGATTCCTCTGCTCTTCTCCTAACCTTGCCCTCGGCTTGTTTAAACGGATTTCCACCAGTCTCCTGTGTTTGACCCTCGGCCTGTCTCTTGGACTGTCTCCTGTCTCCTTGCCTGACCCTCTGCCTGTACCTGGACTATCCGTGTCTCCTAGACACTCTTCTTCAAGACCTGCAGTATAAAGTTATTGTTCCTGTGTTTGACCCCCAGCCTGCTTCTGGACTGTCTTCCCTTTTTGTTCCAGCCAGTACTCCTGCCCACCAGTATCTGCACAGAGGCTCTTATCTGCAAGGACCTTCACGCAAGATACCTACGGTCCATCGGGGTAGCCTGTGCCTCTTTGTGCCATTCACTCCCTGTATCACCTCCAGGGGGCAGACTGCGCTTAGTCGCAAGGGTGAACCGCTCTCGGTCTCGGTGAGTACTATAACTGACAGTACAAACCAGCCATGTCAGAGGCCGACAGAGCGCGTTCCCCATTGGAAATCCTGTGTCAGCACGTCTCGACACTTACCGAAGCAGTCCAAAAGTTGCAGGATGGCTATGCACAAATTGACGGTCGCCTTCAGCAACTCTCCGGACCACCTCCTTCAGCGGCTGCTGTCTTTGCACCTCCTAGTGGGGTCTCCTCTCCTCAGATATCAGCCAGCCCTACAGTGATTATGGCCTCCCCGGAGCCTAGGGTTCCCACACCAGAGCGATTTTCTGGCAACCGTAAAAAGTTCAGAGCTTTTAAAAATGCTTGTTCCTTGTATTTAGCTCTGCAACCCAGGACTTTTTCTACCGAAGTGGTAAAGGTCGGCTTCATCATCTCCCTCCTGGCCGATGAACCCCAAGCTTGGGCTCATAGTTTAATGGAACAGAGGAACCCCATGCTGAATGCAGTAGATACCTTCTTCAAAGGTATGGCACAGTTATATGATGACCCTCAGTGCACAGCCACAGCCGAAGCTACGTTGCATAACTTATGCCAAGGGCGGAGGCCGGTAGAGGACTATATTGTTGAGTTCCGGAAGTGCTCGGCTGACACCGGCTGGAATGAACCTGCCCTCAAGTACCAATTCTGTCAGGGGCTGTCTGAAACTCTAAAGGACGAGCTGGCCAGGATTGAGACCCCTGATTCTCTGGAAGACCTAATCCAAGTAACAACCAAACTGGATCGTCGCATGCGTGAGCGGCTTTCAGAACGCTTCCAGGCCCCTCGTCCTAGTTGGATGCTTCCAAAACCGACTCCCATCCATCCATCCTACTCGGCTCCTCCAGTCTCTACCACTCCTGAGGTTGAACCGATGCAACTCCGTGCTCCTCTCACCCCGGAAGAAAGACTACGTAGGCGTCAGGCCAATCTGTGCCTCTACTGTGGGGGCTCAGGGCATTTCCTCCAATCCTGCCCGGTGAGACCTAGTAAGTCCTACCCTCAACCTGCCATTAACTACCAAGTCTCCGGTTTTTCACAGACTTATGTTGTCTCCTTACAGCTACCGGAAAAGGAAGCTCGCCTACCTGCTAATTCCGGAGCATGTAGCTGCTTCATGGATGCCTCACTAGCTGCCAGTTTACACACTCCTCTGACAACTAAAAGTCAAAGCCTTCAGGTACACCTAGCTGATGGGTCTCTTCCCCGTTCTGAACTAATTACTCAGGAAACCAGACTTATCCTTACCACCACGGATTACGGCCATCAGGAGTACCTACGCTTTGACATAATCTCTTCTCCTATGTTACCCATCATCCTGGGGCTCCCCTGGCTGCAGGCTCAAATTTATTGGAACAGGAAAGAAGTCTTTTTTTTCATCCCAATACTGTTCCCAACACTGCCATCTTCCAGCTCCAGCCTCCTGCTCAACCATTACATCAATATCTGATAATCTTCAACATGTGCCCTCAGTTTACCTGGAGTTTAAAGATGTTTTTGACAAACAACAGGCAGACCTTCTACCACCTCATCGGCCCTATGACTGCCCTATAGACCTTTTGCCTGGCTCTGAAATCCCTTTTGGCCGCATCTTTCCCTTGTCCGAAACAGAATTGAAGGCCCTCAAGTCATATATTGACGAAAATATTGAGAAAGGGTTTATCCGTTCCGCCTCGTCACTGGCTGGAGCCGGTATTTTCTTTGTAGAAAAAAAGGATGGATCCCTCAGACCCTGCATTGATTACAGGGAATTAAACAAAATCACCATTAAAAAATGGTACCCACTTCCTCTCATTCTGGAACTATTCCAACGCTTCCAATCCGCCCGAATCTTTTCCAAGCTAGACCTTCGCGGGGCCTACAACCTTATCTGGATTCGAGCGGGCGATGAATGGAAGACTGCTTTCAGATCCAGGTTTGGGCATCACGAGTCCCTGGTAATGCCGTTCGGGCTCTGTAAGGCCCCGGCCACTTTCCAGCATCTAGTGAACGACATTTTTCCTGAATACCTCGACAACTTTCTGGTGGTTTACCTAGATGACATTCTCATTTTTTCAGCCACCATGGAACTTCACCGGGTAAGACGAAAAGTGCGAATTCGAAAAAACAACTGTACAATTCCTGGGGTTCATTATTTCCACTGACGGTGTTGCAATGGTTCCGCAGAAGGCCAAGGCAATTCAAGAGTGGCCGGCTCCTGTGGATAGAAAAGGGGTACAACAATTCTTAGGATTTTAAAACTTCTACCAAAGGTTCATTGCCGGTTTTTCAGCTATCGTAACTCCCATCACCCAACTTACACGCCAGCATAATCATTTTCAATGGTCCTCAGAAGCCCAGGAAGCTTTCTTAAAATTAAAGGCACTATTCTCATCTGCACCAGTCTTACGACATCTGGACCCAGCTCTACCTTTCATACTAGAGGTTGATGCTTCAGAAACTGCTACTGGGGCCATCCTTTCTCAGAGACAGGGTCCCAAAGCACTCCTGCACCCTGTAGCTTTCGCATCCCGGAAATTAAGTTTACCTGAAAAGAATTACGACGTGGGCGATAGGGAGTTACTTGCCATCAAGTTTCCCTTTTTTAGGAGTGGAGATATTTACTCGAAGGAGCATCTCATCTTGTAATTGGCCTCAAGTGACACCTGATTGCAGGAGGTGCTGTCTACTCCACACTGCCAGGATCCATCTGCTGGTGGACGCCAGTACTGCGGACCAAAGATGACATAACACCAGCAAGGGAAAGTTCTCTTGACAGTTCCAAACTGCCAGGAGACACCTGCTAGTGGACCTCAGTACTGCACGCCAAATGACAGATATTACAAGCGGATGGAACCTTTCCTGACAGTACAGCTATCACGGCTCGAGCAGGGGAGCCAATCTGCCACAGTATAACTGCGGCGGCTGGTCGGGAAGGGGTTCAAACAGACCTGTAGAGCAGGCACACGTTTTCCTGCAGAAGGCAAAGCTTTCTTAAAGCCCCTCTCCAGGATAATGTTAACCCTTATCCCAACCTTGTCCCCAGTTTTCTCTCTTTCTTTTTCTACTTCTGGTGCCAACTTCATTGTCTGCGTGCCATTGACATTTCCTATTTGCTGTCCAGCAGTGGGGTCCTCTGAAGATCCCAAAGAAGAGTGGGGTTGGTAGAGGGGACTGCAGGAGACCAGCAATCTCAGGTGCATACTAGTGGTCCTTGGAAATGGCAGTGTGAGGGAGCTAGACAGTGGACTTAGGTGAGTATATTTTACTCACCAGGTAAGAAAAATAAGGTCTTGCAGGATGGGTTAGAGGGGGTTGGAATTTATTCTTTTTTTTTTGCCTGGTATCAGGATAGAACTGGCAAATGTTGACCTCTGATACTGGGCTTGCTTATTAAAAAGCCCAGTATCCTGTTTAAACAAAACTTTACAGAAGCTCACTGTAAAAAAGGTTTAGTAGGTTAAGTAACTTAACCACTTCAATACCAGGCACTTAGACACCTTCCCGCCCAGGCCAATTTTCAGCTTTCAGCGCTGTTGCAATTTGAATGACAATTGCGCGGTCATGCTACACTGTACTCAAACAAATTTTTTATCATTGTGTTCCCACAAACAGAGCTTTCTTTTGGTGGTATTTAATCACCTCTGCGGTTTTTATTTTTTGCGCAACAAATAAAAAAAGACCGAAAATTTGGGAAAAAAAAGTTTTTCTTTGTTTCTGTTAAAATTTTTTGTAAATAAGTATGTTTTCTTCTTCAATGACGGGCAATGATATGGCTGCACTGACGGGCACTGATACAGCAGCACTGATGGGCACCGATGAGGTGGCACCAATGAGGTGGCACTGATGAGGTGGCACTGATGGGCACTGATGATGGGCACTGATAGGCGGCACTAATGAGCACTGATAGGTGGCACTGGTATGCGGCACTGATGGGCACTCATAGGTGGCACCAATGGGCACTCATAGGCAGCACTGATGGGCACTCGTAGGTGGCATTGATGGGTACTTATGGGTAGCACTGATGGGTACTTATGGGTAGCACTCATAGGTGGCACGGATGGGCACTGATGGGCTCTGATAGGTGGGCACGGATGGGCACGAATGGGCACTGACAGGTGGCACCGATGGACACTGATGGGTGGCACTGATGACATTGATTGGTGGCACTGATGCCCCTAAGGGTGGCATTGCTGGGCATCACTGCAATATAATGGTGCCAATCAGTGCCCATTTGTGGGCACTGATTGGCACTGACCTGGCACATTGGGCACATGTGGATGGCCATGGGGTAGATACCTGGCCATCCACATGTTGCCCCCTTCCCTGGTGGTCCTAGTGGCGATCCCTGGTGGTCCAGTGTGGTCATCTGAGGGGGAGCTGCACTGATAAACAATCAGCACAGACCCCCCCTGTCAGGAGAGCCGCCGATCGGCTTTCCTCTACTCGCGTCTGTCAGATGCGAGTGAGGAAAATCGATCAACGGCTCTTCCTATTGACATTGTGATCAGCCATGATTGGACACAGCTGATCACGTGGTAAAGAGCCTCTGCCGGAGGCTCTTTACCAAGATCGGTGGAGCGGTGTGTGAGACTCACACACCGCTCCACCGATCGCCGTGATGCGTGCCCCTGCGGGCGCGGCGGCATGTTATCCTGCTGGACATCATATGATGCCCAGTCAGGATAACTGAACCACCGCCCGGCCGTCATCTGCTATGGGCCGGGCGGGAAGTGGTCAAAGGCAAACCTTTTTCTTTAGTTTTAGACAGAGTGGAGATGGATTAGAACGCCTGTCCAGGTTTTATTGCTGTCTGTGTCTCCATTAGGGAGATTCACCCTCTCTATATGTCCTGTTTACCATTAGCATTAAAAGTGAAACTAAAATAAAATCCCAAATTTTGGGTTGTCCTGAGAAAACCTCTACCCCCAATGGTGACACTAGTTCTAGTGGCCTGAGGGTCCCCAAGGGATTCCCTTAATTTGCAGGGATTTCCTCTCACTTCCTGAATTAGGACAAGAAATTAAGGTAAATTTCCTCAATAGGGCACAGATGGGAGAAAATAAGCCAAAGGGGGTAACCCTCCCTTACTCTATCCAAAATGAAAAAAATATTGTGCCTATAGTTCTACTTTAAACCCAGCCAAGTTTTCCCAATGTTTCATGTTGCTTTCCATGTTTCGAAGACTAATGTCAGGGAATGCCTATCAGACATTTGGCTCGTAGCATGTGCACAGCATTCTTGGCAGAATGGTGATCAGGCGCAAGTATGCTCGCTGGAATGCACATGAGTGCTCACATAGTGTATGTTGGCACCACACTAGTTATTTAACAATGCTTCTGCTCATGCTTAAGTGCTGAATGGACCTTCAGCTGTTCCCTGCATCCTGTGTTCTTCCTGTGTGTTATCCTCGATGCTGACCCCCGCTTGCCCCTTACCTAATCTTGGATCCTTGATTTGTCGCTTAATTCCTGACCCCGGTTGTACCTGCTCTGCACTTCACTGACAGCTCTGACAAGCCATGCATCCTAAAGTTGCAGTGCAAGTGCAGTATCTCTTTAACCTTGTCTGTTTTCCTGAGCACAGCTTCTGTTCCTGTCCTGGTGGTCCACCAGTTCCCCAGGATATCTTTCCCCAGCTGCAAGTTCACCTATCAACATCTGCTGGCACTCATGTTCCTCCTGTCTAGGGTTGAAGATATTAGAGAGGCCAACCTCATCATATCAGTCTCCTATTAGGTACGTGACAACCGCATACACCTAAAAATTTTAAATATATACGTTTTTACATTAACTTAAAACTTTTCTTTAAAGAATCAATCCTCCTAGATCTGATATTTCCATGCTTGGTAGATGCTAGAGACTTAAACCCCTTGACAGTCTCTTCTATCTCCTAGGGACTCTACTGCTGAGATCTCTACATTGAGTTTCCTGGTCTGCACACCAAATGTTCCTTTATGAGGGTCTTCCAACTCTTTCAATTGGGTCTTTATTAATTGTATATCATGGAGAATGTAACAGATGGCGCCGGAACACACAAAGGTGGGCCCAAAACTTCCAGGTGGACACAAACTGAGTTAGGGATTATATCAAGGGGATCTCCCTGTTGGAGTATCAAAGACACATAAAAAGCTATGCCACATCTAAAATACCACTTATGAATGAACTAATCCTCACAGTGTTAGGCCTCATTCACATGTCCTAAACTGGCCATGGTGTGGCAAGTAATGTGGCCAGGATCCCAGGTATTCCAATCTCAAGTTGCCACTTAGCTTGTGCAACTCAAAGACAGGCTGAAAGGAGTTGGTCCTGGTCCACTCTAGGGGTCGGTCCCCTGCTGATCCTGATGGCAGGTATCTGCAGTATACTTGCCGAACCATGGCCGATCAGGTTTGAACGAGGTCTTAGGACTCATGTTGATGGGCTGCTTATGAGATTGTTTCGAGTTTATTGACAGGTGAACGTCACCTGCAGTTGACCTGCTTCTGATCTGCATTTCATCTCATTCGAACAAAATCCCATTGACGCCCTTATAAAGACAAATCAGACCTGCTTGTGAAAATCCAGGCATGGTTGCCCGTCTTTCATTTCATTTATAGTCACAGCATTTCTTCAGCTAAATTATTCATTTTATGTTTTCTGTTAAAAAATGACATATCATTCTCATGTGAATAGTAAAGGCCAGAACGGCTCACTCCATCAATTTGTCAAAGCCTCCTACATATTCTTTGAAAGCAGTGAAAAGAAGATGTGCGGGTCGGTGGCCTGTTGGTGAAGTGGGAATAGCGACAGTGACCCCTGAAATGCGCAACTTACTTCTACAAATTTCCTACAACTCTGAAGTGTCATCGGATTCCCCAAAGTGAACTTTTTTTTTTTTCTACATCAAGTTCTTACGGAAAATCTTTTGTCTAACAGAGCGTGGAAGATTCCCTGCTCATGAGCATTTATTGATTAAAGACTAGCGAGAGGTCTGTGTGATGATCTGGCTTTTCTATAAATTACTTTATGGCTTGGCCTTTACTGTGTCTCTCCATGAATTATGTACTTGTGGCAAAGATATATATTCCGCTTTGACTGACTGTGGCGTTTACTGATGCAAGCCAAAGATATATCGGGTGCATAAATAAATTGTTACTGCTTACAAAAATCATCCATGTGAAATATTAAAGGGGTGATGAAGGTAAAATAAAAAAAAAAAATACTCTCATGAGATTGCTAATAGTTAAAGGGATACTGTATATTCGGTAAGTACACAGTTTCAAATTATCATTCTAACTCTATCTGGATAAAAATGTTTTTTTTATGTTTTATATGATTACACCTGCATGCTGTTGCATATTTTAAATATTTTATGTTCAGATTAATAAATGTTCCATCTAGTGGAGGTCTGCCATCATGGGATTAGCAACCTGCTCAAATGTTAAAGTGTTTGTTACCCCAACATTTCATATTCCTGATACACTATATTATCAAAAGTATTGGCATGCCTTCATTTACATGCACATGAACTTTAATGGCATCCAAGTCTTAGTCCGTAGGGTTCAATTTTGAGTTGGCCCACCCTTTACAGCTATAACAGCTTCAACTCTTCTGGGAAGGCTGTCCACAAGGTTTAGGAGTGTGTCTATGGGAATGTTTGACCATTCTTCCAGAAGCATATTTGTGAGGTCAGGCACTGATGTTGGAGGAGAAGGCCTGGCTCGCAGTCTTTGCTCTAATTTATTCCAAAGGTGTTCTATCAGGTTGAGGTCAGGACTCTGTGTAGACCAGTCAAGTTCCTCCACCCCAAACTCACTCATCCATGTCTTTATGGACTTTGCTTTGTGCACAGGTCCAAATCATTTAGTGGAGGGGGGATTATGATGTGGGGTTGTTTTTCAGGGGTTGGGCTTGGCCCCTTAGTTTGAGTTAAGGGAACTCTTAAAGTGGTTGGTTGTTAAGCCACTCTAACATCTTTATACTATCCACAATGTCTCTTTTACATAGCTAATCCTGTGTCCCCCTGTGTGTGTGAAAAAGTGCAGTATATACCTCATTTCAGAGCGCCGTTCGGCACTGACGTGACCAGACAGCTCTCTCCTTTCCCCGTCTGACAGCTGCAGCGGACGGGGTCAAGATTCCCCCACTGATGTCAGTTGGGAGGAGAGGGGGAGAGGAGGAGAGAGTTAGCGGAGATGTGAGCACCCGCTGTCGCACAGGAAATTACGTCTAGACTGCACTTCCGGCTTCTTAGAAAGTAAACAACATGGCGTGCGTTCCAGACATCAGTCTGACCGCCATAACAACACCATTAGCGAGTCAAGTATTACACCTAATGGCTACACACTCTCAAGGCCTGAGATATTATCCACCCTGAACTTTAGATCACCCGATCAACACACTTGTGCGCAAGAGTATTTGTTTTGCTGCATCTAACATCAGTGCCTGACCTCACAAATGCGCTTCTGGAAGAATTGTTAAACGTTCCCATAGACACACTCCTAAACCTTGTGGACAGTCTTCCCAGAAGAGATGAAGCTGTTATAGCTGCAAAGGGTGGTCCAACTCAATATTGAACCCAACAGACTAAGACTGGGAGTTCATTAAAGTTCATGTGTGTGCAGAGGCAGGCGTCCCAATACTTTTGGTAATATATATAGTGTATAAAAAAGGGGGAAAAAGGGTATTTATAATGTTTTTTTTTATATCTATGCACAATGTTTTGCCTTTCATTTCTATTAAACTATTAACTGAATGGGTTGATTGTTTACAATCACTTGATGTTCACGTTTTTATTAAAATTTAGTATGCAATATAGAAACCCTGGTATTAAAAAACCCGTTGATTAGTGGAGAAAAAAATTAGCATACTTTACATCAGACTTTATCAACTTTTTTAGAGGAACCCCTAAAATATTTTTCAGGCCTCGGGGAACCCCTGCTTAAAAAAAAAAATATTCAGGGGTCATTGAGAAAATGTCCCTTGCCTGCAAAGTGGTGTTGAACCTGGAACAAGGTCCATAAAGACATCGATGAGAGAGTTTAGGGTGGAGGAACTTGACTGGCCTGCACACAGTGCTGACCTCAACCCGATTGAACAACTTTGGGATGAATTAGAGCAAAGACTGCGAGCCAGGCCTTCTCGTCCACATCAGCGCCTGATCTCACAAATGCGCATCTGGAAGAATGGTCAAACTTTCCCATAGACACACTCCTAAACCTTGTGGACGGCCTTCCCAGAAGAGTTGAAGCTGTTATAGCTGCAAAGGGTGGACCAACTCATTATTGAACCCTACAGACTAAGACTGGGATGCTATTAAAGTTCATGTACGTGTAAAGGCAGGCGTCCCAGTACTTTTTACAATATAGTGTACAACTGGATACTAATATTTATAGGCAAGGTTGATCCAGGGAATATCTGATTGCCTCTTGGCAGGTTGAACCCAAAGCATTTGGCAATCAGGGCGGATCCTATATCTGGCACCCGCCCCTTCACTGATCATACCTTTACGCACTCAGTCCCCCTCACACCTATACGCACTCAGTCCCCCTCACACCTCTACGCACTCAGTCCCCCTCACACCTCTACGCACTCAGTCCTCCTCACACCTCTACGCAATCAGTCCCCCTCACACCTCTACGCACTCAGTCCTCCTCACACCTCTAAGCACTCAGTCCTCCTCACACCTCTACGCAATCAGTCCCCCTCACACCTCTACGCACTCAGTCCTCCTCACACCTCTAAGCACTCAGTCCTCCTCACACCTCTAGGTGCACTCAGTCCCCCTCACACCTCTACGCACTCAGTCCTCCTCACACCTCTACGCACTCAGTCCTCCTCACACCTCTACACACTCAGTCCCCCTCACACCTCTACGCACTCAATCCTCCCCACACCTCTACGCACTCAGTCCTCCTCACACCTCTACGCACTTAGTCCCTCTCACACCTCTAAGCACTCAGTCCTCCTCACACCTCTACGCACTCAGTCCTCCTCACACCTCTAAGCACTCAGTCCCCCTCACTTCCAGATGAAGTCACGAGCAGTGACGTAACGCGTAGGGAGTGGCGGAGCACAGACGTAACCGGAAGTCTAGTAAGGAGGCGCTCTGAATGCCGCTTTTGCTGTATTTGCTTGTTTTTAACATTTTAAATGTAAGAGACCACTTTTTATTTTTAATAAATTACTACTTTTAATGAACGTACTACACCACCGGAGCCCCTCTGTTTTTTCTTCTCCTCTCCCCCACCGGGCCACTGTGCCCTGGAGATATATGCTTTATTAGGTGGATAGTTATATCAGTGGAGGAGAGAAACGGAATTACACCTTACCTAGTGGAGAAGAATAACCAGGAGGCTAGAGTGACGTAACCAACAGACACTATATCATGATGCTTATTTACCAACATTATTAAGGTGAGAGTTCTGAGAGCCTTAAGTGATTACACAATTATACATGAAGTTTTACATGAAGTCTGACCCATCCAGTCATTACCATATTGAGACACCTTGAAAGGGCAGAACAAACCATCTGGTGTTCAACCTATGAACTTGCACTAGTTTTGCACCTAATCAGAACATTTCATCGATTATTGGATTATTTTATTCATTTTTTGCAGTTTGATTTATTCACTAATTTATTTATTTATATATTTTTTTTGCTGCTTTTTTGATTTACTACATTTCCAATACCTCACATTGTCGTATTCACTAGATACATATCTTTTTGTACACATATTATTTTTATATGTGTGATTAGATTTGAACGCGCGAGATCACTTTTATTTTAATATTTGATTTGAGGTGTTATGTGAACACTTTTTGGTTTTGCTGCTATCATTTAGATATCACCACACATATTTTGTTTTTTCTTTAGTTTTTTCTCGTGTTGTGTGTATTTCACACATTTTCACTATTACTCATTTTAGCGCAAAGGACACTTTTACTCCATGTAACTATACTTGCTTTAGTTCAACCTGGCAATTTTGAGAATAACGCACATCCCGTCCCTTCATGGCTCCACTCACTATTCCACTCCATAGGGGCAGTCATGATTGTCACACAGGCTGGACTTGTCTTTCTTTGCCCATCTCCATTACATGGTGGCTGACGGAGGTTGTACATGGTGGTTAATGAAATTAGTAGTTTACACAAAATAAAAAATTGCTTTATGCTCACAGGAAGTAACTAGAACACTGCATTTCTGACAGGATCAACGTGTATTTTCTGTACTTGCTGCAAATGTTCTTAGCCTGAAAAAAAGAAAACCAATGCAGCCACCATCTCTAAGGACTAGTAAGTTGCAATAATAAATCCCCCTCAATCCATCCCTTTCACCCCCCCTCTCAATCATTAACAAACTAAAGAAGAAAACAAAAACCTTCTAACGCCTTCACACCATTACACAAACCTAATGCCCTGTACACACGATAGTACAAAATCCATATTTTTTTTTCCGACGGATGTTGGCTCAAACTTGTCTTGCATACACACGGTCACACAAATCCTGTCGGAAATTCCGAACGTCAAGAATGCGGTGACGTACAACACGTACGACCAGCCGAGAAAAATGAAGTTTAATAGCCAGTGCGACTCTTCTGCTTGATTCCGAGCATGCGTGGAACTTTGTGCATCGGAATTGTGTACACACAATCGGAATTTCCGACAACGGATTTTGTTGTGGGAAAATTTGAGATCCAGATCTCAAATTTTGTGTGTCGGAAATTCCGATGGAAAATGTCCTATGGAGCCTACACACAGTCGGAATTTCCGACAACAAGCTCCTATCAAACATTTCCCATCGAAAATCCTATCGTGTGTACAGGGCATTAGTGTAGAACACCACTGCAGTTCTCATTAACCAGAGGCGGCTCTAGGCTTTGTGAGGCCTTAGGCAAAACCTAGACATGAGGCTCCACTCACGCCCATAATGGGAAAAATAATTAAAGCGATAAAAATGAACTGTATAAATTGTATATATTAAAAGCCTTAAACACTATGAACTATAATTTCACAGTTTCTAGAATTTTCTCTAGCAAATTATCATTAAACATATATATATTACATGCACACAAATATAAAAACAATTTGTGCAGCTGCTACTAGTAATGTGTAGTAGTAGTAGTAAAAAAAAAGTCAAAAATCATATTTCTTCATTCACATAAAGCTCGGGTTAATATAACCCAGCACAGAGTTCCCCCTTACATCAGAGTCTGCAAGATTCCCCCTTACAGTGCAAGGGGAAATGCGGCAGACTGGAGTAAGGGGGAACACTAAAGTAAGGGGGGCTCTGGTGACCAGAGATCACCTTATATCAGAGTGTACAGCATTCCCATTTACATCAGAGTTCCCCTTTTTATCAGGGTCCGTGGAGTTCCAACTTGCATTGAAAATGAGAACTCCAATGTAGGGAATATGCTGGTGACCACAGACCACCTGCAGAGTGAATACACTAAGGTAAAAGGGGGGGGGGGTACTAATATAAGGGGGAACCTTTATATCAGTGCCCCCTTACCTTACTGTATACACTCCTCCTTACATCACTGACCCCCATCAGACTATCCTTGCAACTCTGTCACTGACCTCATCTCAGGTGCAGCATACAGGGCTCAGCCAGACGGTCCTCTCTGGGCTCCAGCTTGGTGGCTCTAGTTTCATCCTATATTATCCTACTCCACACAAGTCCAACTCCTCTTGTGACCCCCCTCCTAGCAGTGCTCCAGCTCTTGACTCCTCTGTAACCCCCCCCCCCCCCCCTAGAGACTGCAGACACAATAAAGAAGATGGTCAGAGGCTGTGCAGATATGATACAGAAAAAGGTCTGTGCAGACATGATACAAGAGATAGTCAGAGACTGCAGAAATTATACAATAGATGGTCAGAAACTGCGGGCATGATACAAGAGATAGTCAGAGACTGAAGACATGATACAAGAGATAGTCAGAGACTGAAGACATGATACAAGAGATAGTCAGAGACTGCAGACATGATACAAGAGATGGTCAGAGACTGCAGACATGATACAAGAGATAGTCAGAGACTGCAGACATGATACAAGAGATGGTCAGAGACTGCAGGCATGATACAAGAGATGGTCAGAGACTGCAGGCATGATACAAGAGATGGTCAGAGACTGCAGGCATGATACAAGAGATGGTCAGAGACTGCAGACATGATACAAGAGATGGTCAGAGACTGCAGACATGATACAAGAGATGGTCAGAGACTGCAGACATGATACAAGAGATGGTCAGAGACTGCAGACATGATACAAGAGATGGTCAGAGACTGCAGACATGATACAAGAGATGGTCAGAGACTGCAGGCATGATACAAGAGATGGTCAGAGACTGCAGGCATGATACAACAGAGGGTCAGAGACTGCAGGCATGATACAAGAGATGGTCAGAGACTGCAGGCATGATACAAGAGATGGTCAGAGACTGCAGACATGATACAAGAGATGGTCAGAGACTGCAGACATGATACAAGAGATGGTCAGAGACTGCAGACATGATACAAGAGATGGTCAGAGACTGCAGGCATGATACAAGAGATGGTCAGAGACTGAAGACATGTTACAAGAGATGGTCAGACTGCAAACATAATACAAGAGATGGTCAGAGACTGCAGACATGATACAAGAGATGGTCAGAGACTGCAGGCATGATACAAGAGAGGGTCAGAGACTGCAGGCATGATACAAGAGATGGTCAGAGACTGAAGACATGTTACAAGAGATGGTCAGACTGCAAACATAATACAAGAGATGGTCAGAGACTGCAGACATGATACAAGAGATGGTCAGAGACTGCAGGCATGATACAAGAGATGGTCAGAGACTGCAGGCATGATACAAGAGATGGTCAGAGACTGCAGGCATGATACAAGAGATGGTCAGAGACTGCGTAAATTATACAATAGATGATCGAACTGTGGACGTGATACAAGAGATGGTCAGAGACTGAAGACATGGAGGTTAAAATAGGCAGGGAGGAAATTAGACATCGCCTCCTCACTGCCTGTCAAATGCCTCTGAAAAGCGACCTAAGCATTGATCACTTCAGTGGAGTGGCAGTGCCTGCTAAGAGTGCAAGCCTTTGGGCTCACACAGATGCTCAAAATTTTTTTTGGGGGGGTAGGCAAGCAAACTGAAAAAAACCCATCAAATGCAGCCACTGTGCCCCCATCAAATGCAGCCACTGTGCCCTCATCAAATGCAGCCACTGTGCCCCCATCAAATGCAGCCACTGTGCCCCCATCAAATGCAGCCACTGTGCCCCCATCAAATGCAGCCACTGTGACACCCCCTCCGCCCACTTGCTGTCTGACTGACACTTACCCCATCTTGGTGACGGGTAAGGCAGTGGGTGATGGCGGCAAGCTGTGGGACATGCAGTGGGTCAGGTGATGCCCCTGTCCTGTGTCCTCCATGGTTCCCGTGCATCTCTTCTTCTGGTCTGCTAGATGTCCAATAGGAATGCCTGTGCCTTCAGCCAACAGGTGACGGGTATTAGACCCGTACTTCCTGATTGGTGGTTCAGTGTTAGAAAAAAGAGAATATTAATTTGCTTTTTTAACACACCTGGGTGGGCTCATGGTGCAATACTCTGCGCTCTGAGTCCACCTTTTTTGAAGCCTATGGCACTAAGCAGGTGGTTTAAAAAAAAAAAAAAAAAAACACACACACCCCCAGCACTGTAATTCAGGCGCCTGGTGTTTGAGAAGGGGCCAGACGCCTGAACAGGGGGTAGCCACGGTGGCCATGGATAGATTCATGTAGTGCATGAATCTATACATTTTACATACAGGGAGTGGCATAATGGAGGGGGCAGTGCCTGTGCGTCCTTAATGGACAGGCTGCCACTGTGCTGGCGGTTTTCCATAGCCGCAGTCCTTCAGACTTCTAATTAGATTGTGCGTTTTGCTGCATTTTCTCGAATTGCACCAAAGATGCAGCATTCACTTCTTGTGCACTTTCAGAACATGCAGCAAAAATGTACAACCTAATAGAAGTCTATGGGACCGGGGGTAACATGCAGGAAGACTGCCAGTACACCAGCACTGCAGCATGCCAGTGTGAACCCACATCATAACATCTAGGAGGGCGAGGTACTGTCACAGGCTGTAATATAACACTTAAGCTGCAGAGAGGGGAAGAGACAGCAGGAAGGGAGGGAGGGAGGGAGGAGAAGCTCACTTGTCACTTACTTGGACGCAATGGACACTAGTCCCAGGAGGCTCACTTGTTTTGTTTTTTTTCAAAGACTGTGGTTGCTGAGCTCAGCCGACTGCTCAGTTTTAACTTTCCCGCCCACACATCCTCCTCAAAGACAGCACACGGGCTGCCCGGAGTGTGGGCGGGGAAAGAAAAAGCAGATCCATCCAGCCTCTGCCAGAGCTTCGTGTGCAGGAGGGAGGGGTGGGGCTAACACAGACTGTCAGCCCTGTTACAGAGCTCATCGCTGGCTTGCAGTACTGAATCCGGCCGTGCCCTCCACCTGAGCAGCCGCCCTCGGCCAGCTCAGCGGCCTTTGTGCAGGAAATTAGAGCAGCCCAGGGAGCAATTGCATCCCCGCCCCTGTGCATGGCCGTGCTTCCTCCCCGCCTCCTCCTCTGTGTCCAGGAAAACATCACAGCAGGAGGAGGGGGCGGGGTCAGCACGCAGAGCTCCGTATGTGTGTGTCAGCCGGGGAGAGATGCCACTTTGCGGCTGCCATACGAAGCATTGCTCGTGGGAACCAAGACACCCCACGGGCATGCAGGGACTCTGATTCGCCAGGACTATCCTGGGGAGGTTAAGCTACAGGCAAATTAGGCTTTTGCGAGGCCCCTTAGATTGCGAGGCCTTAGGCAAAGGCCTAATTTGCCTAATTAGAGAGCCGCCTCTGTCATTAACCGACTGCTCTTGTTGTCCCTTGCAGTGTAATGTCATGATGCCTCCTTTCATGTACCTGGTAGCAGAGCCTGATACGATGAGGAAGGCCTCTCTTACACCTCTGACTCGGGGCCCCAATAGTGTAGACAGGAGGCACAGGAGTACAGGGTGGCACAAGTGTCTGTAATAAAAAATATATATATATTGATGCGCTCTAATTAACTTTCCAATCAGTGCACAGCTCCCCTATATTTAAATAATTAATGCTAGATAAAGTCTGTACATAACAAACTTAAAAACATCAAATTTGCATGTGATAAAACTCATTCACAAAAGTGTGTAAAATAAATGTGCATAAGTAGCTATCGGGACTCATAGGCTATTATATTCACAGGGACTGCATAGTGAAAAAAAAATTATAAAACATCCTCAAACACAAACAATACTAATCACCAACAAGTCCATAAATCATTCATAGGGATTGGTTTGTGTTTTGATTGTTAGCCTTTATTCATCTATGCCTCCACAATATTCAGTGTCAGATGTATCTTAATTTTCCAGGTCATGGATAGATAATGACTTGCGCTTTAAATTACTCTCAGCAAGTGGATGAATCATGTAAAGAAACATTAAAAAATCATTGTGCAATGATCAGAACGAAGCCAAAAGGAATATGCAAACTGATACACTCACACAGACCCAGTTGTATATTAGGCATAAGAAAGCAATCAGCTGCTGCGAGCGTGACTCCTCAAAAGCCGTAGTGGTATCTCGTAACAGCAGTGCTCGTCACTAACTCCTCCCACGCGTTACGCCACAGACCACATGACTTTCTCACGTGACTTTCCTTTCTCATTTATCATAATGTCATTCATGCGGGTTTTTAACAACCTCAAAGCTAAGCGCAGGAGTCTTCCATGCCCTAGCAATTGTCAATTTAGTCGCAGCAAACAGATGTTGGGCCAGTTGCCTTTCCGGGCGAAGTAGTTCAACAATTGGCTTGCCTAGTAGGGCTTCATAGGGATCTCTTTTAATTCAATCTTATTTTACTGATAGGCAAATTAGCATTGAAAAATTGTACAGTATACAAATATGTCGTTCAATAACACATAAACAAAGATATACATTCGTGCAACACTGGTGTTGTACCGTCTCATGGTTTAGATAATTTGTGAGCTTTGGTTGATTGGTATGGTATACAAGCCTGTATACCTACAGCGTCTAACCTGGATTAGTAAGGTTAGGTGAGCACCACTATCTACTCAACAAGCGGTGCCCACTCATTACAAGTAGGCTAGGGCTTTTACTTCTGCGCTGAGCACGTTTTCACTGAGGGGGAAGCTCTGTGTGTGCCACCGTTCCGGTCTCATGAGACTAGAGATTATGATTCAGGTGAGCGTCCAGGTCTTGGAGAATTGCTCCTCCTTACCCGTTTCCTGCGACAACATTCATTCCAATCTATTAATTTGGTCCACTTCAATTGCCCAATCCCCCAGGGAAGGCATGCTTGTCGACTTCCAATGTCTCGGCAGAACTGTTCTAGCAGCCGTCAGAAAGTGACGCAAAACGTCTTTTTTGACCGATTTAATCGGTCCAGGGAGCAAAGATAGCAGAACTACCTCAGGAGAGGGTGTGATTGAGGTCGTCATGAGTCTGCAGTACAAGTCGAGGATCTTCTGCCAGAACCTCCACACAGGGGGGCATTCCCACCAAATGTGGAGTAAGGTTCCCTTGGATGACAAGCAACGCCAGCAGGTATCCGGGAGTGCCGGGTTTATCCAGTGCAAAGTCGAGGGGCACCTGTACCAACGGGTCAACAACTTAAATCCTTTTTCTTGGGCTTTGGAGGCTAAGGATATTTTGTGAGTCAGAATGAAGCACTTTTGCCAGTCTACAGGTGAAATGGGGTGACCCAAATTTTCCTTCCAGGTCTGTGTGTATGGGGGGAGGTCAGGATTATAAACCATATGTATAAGAGAATATAGTTGAGAGACCACATGTGTAGGGGGGGCGGTCTGGAGCAGCATGCTCTCCAAGTCTGTTAAGTCAGCAAGTATATCAGGCAGGGATGGGAAGGTGCGAATGAAGGATATCAACTGTTCCCTCTGCAGCCAATGCATCGAGGTATGGGAAGATGGGCCGGAGGGGATGTCATGAGTCAGGGAAGAGTCTGATCGCAGGACTTGGGCAAGTCGTCTGTGGTCCTCCTTACACCAAGGTCCAAAACGTGCTCCTTGTAGGGCCGGAGGAAAAGCCTAGGTCCCAAACAGTGGAGTCATGGGTTCTTTCAGAGGAGATAGGGTCTTGGAGGAATTCATTCGGGTCTAAATTTGTATGGTTTGTCGTGTGAGGTCGCTCAGGGGTATCCCTCCTTTCAGGAATTCGGTAGGCGTCCACGGTAAGGCGCGGAGATCTATCGAATTGATATGGCTTTCTATTTGTACCCATAATTTGGTGTAGGAATGATGGAACCAGTTAAGTATACGAGTGAGTACTGCTGTCCTATAGTATATAGAGGCATCTGGAGCTTCAGCTCCGCCACGAATCTTGGGGAGCGAGAGAGTCTCATAGCGTATACGAGGACGAGCCCCTCCCCATATAAAGGAGGAGAATAATTGGCGGAGCTTCTTAAATAACCAGGAGGGTATGGAAATGGGAATTGTCTGAAACAAATAGAGAAATCGAGGGAGAACGTCCATTCACCCTGCCTAGCCACGAAAGGCGCTTCTTCGTGTAGTTTGAGAGATCCGTCTTGGTTCTAAGCAGAAGGGCAGCATAGTTCAGAGAGAATAATTGGGATTCTTCTGTGGGTATTTGGATTCCGAGGTAACGGATGGAAGTGGAACCTGTTTTAAAAGGATACTTAGTGGAGACTTGGCGGAGGGCCTCCTGGGACAGTGAGATGTTCAGGATTTCTGACTTAGTATCATAGGGATCTCTTTTGAGGTCAACATGAAATAGATTGCGTAGAAGAGTATAGGTTCTGACCCACAGCCTGCATGCCCTTGGGCAAGACCGCCAAATATGTGCCATTGTCCCTTCTTGTGAACACCCCCGAAAGCAGAGAGGAGAGTAGGATGGGATAAACTGGGCCAATCTAGCCGGCGTGTAGTACCACCTATATAGTAATTTATAGGCATTCTCTAAGATAAGGACATTGTGGGAACACTTTGAAAGAGTTCTAGTCATTATTTGCCAGTCCTCTGGGTCTAATTGCCTCCCTAGTTCTTTTTCCCACTGGAGTTGGTATGGCCTCAACGGGGTTTTCTCACCAAAACTATAGAGGAGTATTCCAGGGCTATAATGCCCGGGGAGAGGGGTCTGCAGGTGGAGTTCAAAGAGTAGTTAAGACAAGCCAAGGCAGCAACTGGAATCAGGATACAGAATCACGGGGTCACAGGATACACAGGAGACTGAAGACAAAGTAGCACCGATCCTGAGCACTGGCTGAGTTTTCAAAAAAGGGTTAAAATCCTGCGCTTATCCTACTCTCCTGGTGAAGGGAAGTGTGACTATTGAAATGGAGAGATCAAACACATAAATAAATGAATTAAAATATATAGATAAAGAAAGCTGTCACCTAAAAGTTCCGAACCACTACCATAAGCATAGATAATATAAAAGAAACAGGAGCGCTAATCTATAGGAATATTCACAGTGTAAAAATACACATGACAAAAATTTAAGAGCATAAAGTCCACTCCTACAAAAACATATGATTCAGTTCATAAAAGCTGTAAAAAAAATGTGCATAAAAAGAAGCGCATGAAACTGGCTGAGTTTAAATAGCCCGTTTGGTGCCAACATCTATCACAGGTACATGCAAGCAATACCAGCGTGCACAAGAATACACAAGGGCATGTACATTAGCCAGTGCCCAATTCCAGTGAGCACGAAAGGGAACATGTATTAAATGCCTTTGCACAGAAGTCCGTCCAGAGGAGTCATCTCATGTATTGGCAAACCTTTCCTTACAGCTCCACTCGAAGCCTTCAGGATCCTGCCCTTGGGCTCTTTTTACAGACAATGAGAAGGGTGGGTCCAAGGACCCTCCCACACTACTACAGACCAAGTAAAAAATTCAAGATCCGGTCAGTCACACGACTGTGGATTTAGATAAGAATTTGTGGTGGTAATGCACATAAAAAGTGAGTTTATTTCCAGTAGATAACATCTTTAGAAGGTTCACAACACTTCATTTTTTTCATTCTATTAAGGGGCCAAAATGACTATCGTGGAGGTGACCTGTTTCCCTCATACAAGCTAAAAAGGAAACCTTGTGGATTATGCTTCATGAAAACATTGTTAGCATTTTACAAAATAATGTTGGGGGATTTGAGAAGATCTGGGAACCATGGGCTAGAAGATTTACAAACATTTCACTTGAAACTTAGTGGATATTTCTGGCTTAGGGAATGGGTGTCTCTACCTTGATAAGGCCGGTTATTTTCTCTCTTCCTTTTACTTTTATTTGCTTTTCTTTTCACTTTCTTTCTATGCAGGCCTTCTTCTGTAAGGGTTTAGGCAGCACACGGGGTACAATTTGTCTGCTGTTATTATTGAAAAAGCTACTTTGATGCTTGCTTTTGCTAACAGGTGGTGCACTATATGGTCGTTTTTGTTGTAAGTGAAGGTTATTAACCTCAAGACCCCTCTTGCTGTACCATGTCAGTCTATGATGTATGATTTGAGATACTTTTTTGTTTTCTTTCTTCTTTTTTTTAATTCTATAGATACATGAGCAATATTGTTCTGTCTTTTTGTTTGGACAAAAAAAAAAAATATTGAAAGTAAAAAAAAAAGTGGGTTTATTTCATTATTTTTTTTACATTTTTCTTGGAATATACTTGTACTCCTGGGTACTTCCATGACACACCATTTGAAAAAGAATAATATAAAAAAAATAATAATGATAATAAAATTGACCCAAATCTATTATAATTTCTTTTCAGACTGCTGGTTAACTTCCACAATAGAAGACATTTTGGTCCTTTTGATACATTTACAGTTTAAACAATTCCTTTAATGGATTCCCCCCCCCCCCCTCCTAAACTGAGATGCACTCATGTGTCTCTATTAATATGCATTCAGAATGCCTAACCATTGAAATTGTATTGACAAAGCATCTCCCACTGTTTCCATACGCGGTCTTCACTTGATCTGGTTACTCCGAGTTTTATTACCTTGACATCAAAGGCTCTTATCAGAACAAACGCTTTCTTTCTGCTTTCTTCTAATAATGTTATTTGAAGTCTGCTAATGTCACTATTGAGAAAGGATTAAACTTCAAATTAATTTGACTCTGGCTCATTTTCTGCAATTACATATCTTAAAATAATCAGTTAAAAACCGTAAAGGGAGGATATGTTCGTCGCTCCTGTTTGAAATAGCATTTAAAAAAAAACATTGATAAGAATTGCTTCTTTATTTTGGCATAGAATATGGAACTTTAGCTAGTTTAAAGGGATAATATACTTTATTTCCTTTTCTTGTACTCTCCAGTTTCTCCTTACCCCCTGTTAAGAAGTCTGTTTTTTTACAGAGCTCAGTAACTCAGGCTAAAATTCACAAACATACACACACATGTGAGTCAGAGAAGTGACTATTTCCCTATCTTCATACAAGTTGAATCTGAGGTTCCAATTACACAGAGCTATCCTAAAGTTAGGCAGTTTCTGCTGTGATGTTTCTTTAGATAGCCCATAGTTCTCTGGCAATCCTTTGACATATGCTAAAGGCTAAGCCCACCTTTCTTTTTATGTTTCAGGTTACACCAATATTTAGGGCATCCCTAAATAAAGTGATACTAAAGTTTTTTTTTTGTTAAAATAAAAAGAGGTTATTGCGACAAAACATAGTGCCAGACCCCGGCCACCTTCACCAACATGTGACAAACGACTGGTCAAAATTACATTGCGCTGTCGCCGATACATGATGATGGCACCCCCAGCCTCATCCTGCACAAAAATTTTCAGCAGGATCACAATCTAGGTGCCAGCAGACTGAGAGTGATTGTTGGGTTTATTGCAACATAAAAATATAGTGAAAATACTTAACAAAGACCTGGGTTCTGTGAGTTCAGCAAAGTCAGGTTATTGATCATCAGATGTATCAGTATTGGTTTTTAGAAAATAAATTGTGACCGTTGTTCTTTTTTTGATGGTAAAGAAGAGCTCCAGGCTGCTAAGGCATCTGTCTTTTCTGGTCCCTTAAAAGGGTGTTGACATAAATGACCTGACCAATCAAGAGTTATGAGGGGTGGTTGATGGAATGTCACAGTGTTTATGACCATGCAGCTGTTACTCTCTCAGATACTGTTTTCTGCATGACGGCGTCCATTGGTGATAAAACGCGTAGGGTGGAGTCACGGTGTGTGACATCATCGTACACCGTCACGGACCATGTATGTATATTGTATTGTATATTATTACCCAGCATGGGATTACCTTTAGAATGAATTCAAATATGATGGGTGTCAGATGCCTATTTTAACTAAATACCATAAATATAGTATGTTACACCCGTGCTCAATCAAGAATTGTGCCAAAGGTTAAATTAAATCATAGACACAACAAAAACCAAGAAAAAAAGCTCCCATCAATAAGACATATAGGGGTTAATTTACTAAAACTGGTAAGTGCAAAATCATGTACAGCTGTGCATGGTAGCCAATCTGCTTCTAACTCAGCTTGTTTAATTAAGCTTTGACAAAAAAAACTGGAATCTGATTGGTTTCTATGCAGAGCTGCACCAGATTTTGCACTCTCCAGTTTTAGTAAATCAACCAATTTGATTAAATCTCCTTTTTAAGATTAAAGGCATCACTCTCATAGTAGCATAAATTACAATAAATATATAATATTATTAATAATATACATATATTTTTTTTCTTCAGATAAATGCTGCTATAATAGTAGACTGGCTCTCCTGAAGAAGTGGAGTATCCCATGAAATGCGTTGGCCCACAAAAGGCCAGCATATATATACTTCATGTTTTCAATATGTTTTGGTGAAACCAATAAATAAGATTGTATTATGGATCTATTATATGGAATATTGTATGGTATATTAATATGTTTTATAGTTAATTGAGGAAAGTATATATTTTATTACATATTAAATCCCATCTTTTTGCAGTATATACAAAATTTTTACCATATAGGGGTGTGGCACTTTTATCATTATTTAGGATCATACAATGAATATAATATATTAATAAATCTGCAATTTAATCCACGTGAGAAAAGTGCTCTTGTGCATGAAAAGTCAATACAATTAACAAACGTGTACTATGACCAAGCAAAGTGTGCTCTCTCCTCCATGCCTCTAAATATACCCACCACACTCACCAGTTGTTGATGTCTTATTAAGAAAATAAGTAAAATAGTACCTTTCCAGAGGTGTGCCATGCATATAAAAGTTGGTGGTCCTTGGTCCCTTTAAAATTCAGCCACTGGGTCCTCTGTAAAATGCCTCCGTCCCTTTAAAAGTACTCGGTGATGTCCAGCATCCCAAGTATTGAGAAAGAATGGGAAAGCCTCTTATAGTGTAGTATTTTATTAAAAACATATATTAAAAAGTATTACACTTACATTAACATTAAAAATCTCAGGCCACAAAAATGATACTAGGAGCGCCGGTTTGAGTTCCAGGAAGTGACGTTACCGGAAGCCCCGTACTACACTATAAGAGGCTTTTATTTTCCTTAGGGCCTTCTTTGCAAAGTAAAACATCACCACATTCACTAAGCTCTGAGAAAAAATCCCATGCAAATTGCAACTCTCCTTGTAAAGTAAATTCTTAGATATGTACTTAGGACTCTCTGGTATAAAAGGTCATCTTGCTTGAAGGACTTTTTGGAGCATTTTATGGTTAAACATATCAAATACAGCCATACATAGGCAGTATTTGATACTTTTACCCATTAAATGTTCTAAAAGGTCCTCCAAGCAAGATGAACTTTTGTACTTTAGGTCGTCCTCATTGGAGCCACAAACCTCATAACCACATAACTGAGACCTTTCCACCAAGACTGTGTAAAGGTCAGCGACTATGTGGTACTTTTTTCTCTACAGCAGGGGTCTCCAAACATTTTGAACAAAGGGCCAGTTTACTGCCCTTCAGACTTTAGGGGGTTGAACTGTGGTCAGTGAGAGTATAAAAAATACTTAGCGCCTATGGTCAGTAGGAGGAGGAATTGTGCCCCATAATTGGTATTAGTTATAGGAATAATGCCTTATCATTGGTGTCAGTGGGAGGGAATAATACCCCATCGTTGGTATCAGTAGGAGAAAAAGCGGCCCATCATTGGTGTCAGTGGGAGGAATAGTGCCCCATTGTCGGTATCAGTGGAAGGAATAGTGCCTCATCATTGGTGTTTAGGGAAGGAATAGTGCCCCATCATTGGTGGTTGGGAAAGGAATAGTGCCCCATCATTGGTGGTTGGGAAAGGAATAGTGCCCCATCATTGGTGTTTGGGGAAGGAATAGTGCTCCATCGTCTGTATCAGAGGGATGAATAGTGGCACATTATTGGTGTTTGGGGAAGGAATAGTGCCCCATCATTGGTGTTTGGGGAAGGAATAGTGCTCCATCGTCTGTATCAGAGGGATGAATAGTGCCTCATCATTGGTGTTTGGAGAAGGAATAGTGCCCCATTGTCCATATCAGTGGGAGGAATAGCACTTCATATCTATAAGAGGACTTCCCAAGGGCCGGATGAAGGCATGCAAAGAGCCTCATGCGGCCCGCGGGCCACAGTTTGGAGGTCATTGCTCTACAGAGATAATCTACTGTACATTGTTCCTGTCCATTATCAGGACTGTAAAGGTGGACTGCTTACTAGAAGCATTGTTCACAATCAAGTTATATAACAAATGGTCTTCTTTATCAGGCAAACGATCCCTTATGGGTAACTTCCAGCAGCATTCAGCAAAAGCTATCAAATATAACATTATGTCTTTATCCTTCTTCATGGGGTTGGTCAGACAATCAGGAACCAGCAACAGAGAAGATATAGTTTGCTGCTCTATATCCCCTAATTATATTTTATAGCATTACATAGCCAATGACTCAAGATAAGCCCAATGACTGAATAAAAAAGATGAACTCTTTTATAAAAATGATAACCAACAACTGAGCAATTACAGCCTATATCTAGAATTTGTAACCGAGCAGATAACTGTTAAAATAAAAAATAACTTCCAGGTAAAATTTATGTAGGTACGCCTTGCCCGGTTCCTTAAATAATTAAATTCATTTGATTAAAACTATCTTTGCAGTTGTGATAGTCAAAATTTTAATTAGAACATTTCTGAGTTCCCGGTGACTGATCTCCAAAGAATTAATTCAGTTTCTTGGTTTCTCTTCTCCTTATCGTCCCTATTATATAATGTTCCTTTTTTTACCATTTGAATGTGGTAACAGTCACATTTTAATTAAATTATCCCTCGTGTCTTGACAGGGTGAGGCAGACAGGGCGTGAAGCTGCAGGTTAATACCCTCACACAGGGATTTAAAGCTGTAGCTTCTTAGTCTGTGCTGAAACTATGACGTTTGATGCTGATTTTGTCTAGTTGGTATTCAGTTCAGGTGCGTGCAGGGTGCCTAACAAGAACATACAAATGTTCTGCATTCCATCTGCTGTGCTGCTAGGCTGCTTCCCTTCTGGAGTCTGAAATATAGAATCCTGGCCTAAATAATTCCATAAAATAAAGCAGTCTGTTCCCATGAACGAATGAAATTTTACCTATTGCAAAATCACATTGTACAGAGGACGGATCATTTTAGAACCTGGGACAAACCCAGAGTGAGGTAAGAACCTGTACTAAGGGAAGCAGATGCTGCTGACTAACAAGTATGATGATTAGGTGTTGACTCACTAGTGGTATGAAGTGACTTTAAAAATATTGAAGGGGCAAGGAGACTTTGAGATTGCTACACCAAAAACATTGGTGTTCATGGATATACAACTATCAGCCATAACGGGATATATTGGGCAGAAAATAAACATGTTGTCCCTGAAGTCAATGGGGTTTATTTACTAAAGGCAAATTCAATTTGCACTACAAGTGCACTTGGAAGTGCAGTCGTTGTAGATCTGAGGGGGGGCATGCAAGGAAAATAAAAAACAGCAAAATAAAAATCAGCAAAACTTCCTCTCATTTCAGATCTTCCCCTCAGATCTAAAGCGACTGCACTTCCAAGCACACTTGTCGTGCAAAGTGGATTTGCCTTTAGTAAATCAACCCCAATGTGTTGAAAGCAGAAAAAATCGTCAAGCATAAGGATTTGAGCGACT
This sequence comes from Lithobates clamitans, assembly GCA_037952925.1. Lineage (NCBI taxonomy): Eukaryota > Metazoa > Chordata > Amphibia > Anura > Ranidae > Lithobates > Lithobates clamitans. Next base: position 124,217 of record JBBGZY010002399.1, on the reverse strand, counting down.
TTGACAAGGGCCAAATTGTAATGGCTAGACTTCGGTTCACCGGTTTTCCTTTCTTGGACCACTTTTGTTCGGTCCTGAGTCCTGACTATTATAGACTGGGAACATCTCACAAGACCTGCACCAACTCCAAAACTGCAGGTCTTGTGGGATGTTCCCGGTCTGCAGTTCCCATAAGAGGGGGACAGGCTGAAAAGAGAAAAAAAATATTACAGTAATCAGTAGCCAGTGCATATTCCCAAAACTCAGTCCTAAGGATCAACTTAGGGTCACTACTCATAAGTTCTGAGAACAGCTGCAGCTTCCAGCTTTCTCCAGACACAACCCACTTAGAGATATGGAGCCTCTCAGGACCAAATCCCTGGTGATGTGGTTCTGTGGTCAATAATTCTGATGCCCTTTAGATTAGCTGCATTGTCCATGGACTGCTTGGTAGCAGTAGCCCTGCACCCCTGGGGAGAAGGAACCCTGCTCTAGAGTGTCTCAGACTATTTATCTCTTTTCCAGCCCCCTGCTGGACACTCTCTGGGGATTGGCTGGAACCCAATAAGTATTCAGTCTGGCTGATTTCAATTTCTTGCTCTAAACTCCGGATGCTTCTTCCAGAGGCAGAATGAAGCAATCAAACTCCAAGCCTGTGAGATCCTGATCAGACCAGAACAAACAATCATTGCTCCCTCGACATTAGTAGGAGCCAGAAACTAAATTTCCCTAGCATCCTACTCTAGCAGGGTGCTACACTTGATGTAATTCCTCACATTTTGAAGGAATCTGAAAGTAAAGAGGAGACTTACTTATTTCTTGGCTGATCCTTAGTCCTTGAAAGTTCTTAGGGGAGAGGAAGAAAAAGGCAAAAGGTTACATTTTCTTACTTGCATCATGTTCCTGAATATATTAAAGATGTTAATGTTTTAAAAGTGCACTTTAAAGAACCAAAGTAATATTAAAATGTATTCTGAAATTAAATTCTATTTTTTTTTTTTTAGTTTATAAACAAGATTTAATTGAATGAATATAAACGATCTTTTATTTATGGTGGTTTCCTGCTAATCCTATACTGGGAGATCTGCGAAAAGGCTTTAAATAAGATTCATTACTTGAAAACGGCCTGTGTTTGTGGGGGAGTTATCACTCCATAAGGTGTTTCAGTGATTAAATGTATTAATGAAGCATCATAAGAAGAGCCATTTAATGAGACATGAATTTCATTCCTTTGATTAAATTAATGACACAGCGGTAAAACACAAGTAATCCAGGATAGGTAAACATTAACTCGATTTCCTCTGTCCATCTCATTTCACCAAGTCTTTATCAATTACATGGGTCATGGTGACATTTGGAGCCTTCATTTATATTCTTCACTTGTGCATTGGTCAATTACTCTAAACAGTGGAAAAAAATATAGGAGCAAATTACATAAACCAGCATTACTCTTTATATATCTCTAATGATGTGCCTGTAATGAGGAGTGAACAAATAGCTTCGTAATTTAAAACATTAAAAGGATAAAGGCATTCTGAAGGTCAGACTCAGAAGAGGACTAGTTAAATGGACACCCAACCTTTAAAGGTTTACAGTTCAGCTATCTTTAATTTTCATTCTTGCATTTGTTGCAGTTGGCTGCCCTGCTAACTACAGCCCTATGGGTGCCGTTTCTTTATTGTTTGAATGGCCCAGAATCTGAGTTTGTACTCAAGTTCTGAGGTCAACACATAGGATGAATAGCAACCAAGTAGCTTTTCGGCAAAAATCTTTGGTCAAATCTTTTGCCAGGTGCTGGAGATGTGTGGGTTACATCATCAATGGACACCAAAAGCTGAAGATGCCCTAGAATGAAGCTGTGGGAGATAGCCAAGGCACTTAAAAAAAAAAAGATATTAACGAAAGTGGAAAAATTACAAGTAGCTTTTTGGAAAAAACTTTTGGTCAAACCTTTTGCTCAGGTGGCGGAGACATGTGGGTTACCTTGTCAAGGGCGGCCAAAAGCCAAAGATGACCTAGGAAGAAGCTGTGGGAGATAGCCAAGGCTTTACACTTAAAACAAAATAAGATATCATCCAAAGTGGAAACATTGCAAGTAGCTTTTTGGAAAAAACCTTTGGCCAAATCTTTTGATCAGATGCCAGAGACGTGTGGGTTACATCGTCAATGCCCACCAAAAGCCAATGATGACATAGGAAGAAGCTGTGGGAGATTACCAAGGCTTCGCACTTAAGACAGAAAAAAATATCAGCCAAAGTAGTAAAAGTGCAAGTAGCTTTTTGGCAAACACCTTTGGCCAAATATTCCCCCAGGTGCCATTACTTTCTCAACGATGACCTAGGAAGAAGCATAGCCACGGCTATGCATGGAGTGGTGACTAGAGCCTGGGCCTGTCACCAATAGAGGTGGCAATACTGAGAAGAAATACCAAAATTTGCCCCTCTATTCAAAAGTTGAGATACCAGATAATCTAATATGACAAGTATATGAACAGAGGTGGTAAATCTAGACATAGCATAAGTAGATACACTAAATTTAATGTTAGTGCTGTCATCCCAATTTGTATGCGATAAACTAGGGAAATTTTTTGAAGGACTTTAAAGTACAGCACTTTGAAATAATAGCAAACTCAAACAAGATTACAAAAATATATAATTTATTGGTTTAAAAGTAATCACATATCTTCACAAATGGAAATAGTTAAGATACCTGGCACATATAGGCATACACATATCCTATTTTATTCAAAATGTTATTAAGTCTGAAATAAATATTTTTTTATTCGTTATCTCGCCCAAAAATAAAAGCCAATGCACTTTGCAAATAGATATGCTTTACCAGGACCAAGGGTGAAATACATGGTAGAAGATACCTATAATCATCACAGGTATTCTTTTGTTCAGGCTTGTGGTAAAGAAAAGAATCATACAGATAAAGGAAACATTAAGCTCCAGGCCAGCTGCTCTAAAGAGGAGTTCCTGTGAGTACCACTCTATACAAGCTAGATAATGGAGACCTCCAGGACCACACCAGGTATTGTCACAAGAAGGTAACCAGTTGAAACAAACCCCTATATGTTTCCATTGCTGGAAACTATTTTGGGGTTAAATAATGATAAAAAGAAGATATAGATCAAAATGACTTGTGGTTTGGAAAAAATAGGATGTGTGTATGCCTATATGCACCAAGCATGTTTTAGCCATTGCCTTTTGTGAAGATATGTGTATATTTTTGTACCATTGAATTGCATATTTTTCTAATCTTTATATTAGTTTGTCTGTGGCTCCAGAGTGTTGTACTTTAAAGTCCCACAAAATCTCCAGTTTATTGCACACAAATTGGGATGACAGCACTCTGGAAAACTGAGTGTCTTTACTTATCTCAAATGTCTAGATTTAATCCCTCTATTCATTTACTTGCCACATTGAATTATCTATGTGTGAGTGCATTAATATTTTACAGTATAATAATATTTCTCTTTATATAAAAGTGTACTTTGGTTTATGCACAGTGCTGGTGAACTTTTTTCTTTCATATGTTAGCACCGTTCTCAGTGGAAGCTAGGAGGACACCATCATTGGCTTCATAGAGCTCCTGCAGGTCACATTGCTTAACTTGCCAGAGCCAGAGTGCTGCTGGACGTGCTTTCTATAACCTGTAGGTAAGTTTCTACTTCTCTTCCCCTATCATTTCTCTCCAATGCTTGCCTTTCCCAATAAAACCGTTCTCAGTCAAGAAATGCAGTTCACTTTAAATGGTTAGAATAGAGTTTGTCAACCAGGGTTCCATGGAAGGCTATGGTTCACAGCTCTTCACAGTTCCTCACATATAGGAACCCCTCTTCCTGGCTACCCATGTCCCTTGGCACTGTATGTGTATGGTGAACTTTGCAGTTTAGGACAGCGGCGTCCACTGCCCCAGCAACAAGCTGTTAAACAACCAGTTCCCCTTGTCTCTCATACAGAGGACGTGATTCCCCCGTGGCTGTTTAACCATCCATATCCTCCCCACACATCACCAGCTGCAACTCTGCTATTTATTGGGTCTGTTGACTTTATGCCTAATGACTCCATGAGATCAAACATCTAATATCCACTTGTGAGGAGGCGTATATGGTTTATGTTTGTAGTGGCCATCTGTGTCCTGTCTATGACAACGTTGTCAATTTTAAACATTGGTGGCGGTACCTGGTTTTTAACCATATATTTTTTTGATTGGTGTTCAAGTGAATTTTCAATAAACAGCATTTATATAATTTTGGTAATTGCCTGTTCCTCCCTGATGGATTCTTTTTTCTCCCCTCTGTTTTTGAAGGGTTCCATGGAAGCCTGGGATTCCTCCTGAGGTTGCTGGGGTTCCTTGAGCAATGAGTGATTTTTGCCTCTCAGATAAGTTCCCACTGACGCCACTGATATTTTTCTCTAAGGGGGTATATCTTCCACATGTGTAAGGAGCATTCTTCCCACTGACCATCATTCTAATGTATCATGAGTTGTAGATATAGTAATTATTATCAGGGGTTCCCTGGCACCTGAAAGGTAATTCCAGGGTTCTTCTGTGTTGAAAAGGTTCAGAAATGCTGCATTAGATGGAGCAATTCCAGCAGTTTATGATTTTTAAAACCATATTCTACTTTTTAATCAAACTGTTTCTGAACCCAAAATTGAGGTTATCCAAAGTGCAAAAAAATACTGTAAAATTAAATATGCTCAAAAAATACTTTAACTACCTTTGTTGTGTGATTGTTTAACATTTTACATTTTGTATTAATGGTAAAAGTCTTTCTGAAGCCCACAGAAATATGAGAAAATATGAGGATGCAAAAATGTTTCAGGAATAAATAATTACAGTTTGTGACCTGTTTCATTAATCAGGCTGCCTTTGTTCTTCGCACACCAGTTTGCCGTATTATTGCTGGAGACTGAAAACACTCTTTGTGTTTGAAGAGAGCATATTATAAGGACCAAGCATTATGTTAGATGCTTTTATTTCTGTTTACCTACACTTAAAAGTTTTCTACGGTAAATTTACAGCCATAGTGAATGGTTACAATAATTTAGCAGAAGGATATTTGTATATTTGTAGCCTTGACAACTGAATTATCAAATTTAAGTGCTTGGGGTACATCTGAGGTAAAGGTTGAAGAACCACTTCTGTTCATTAAAACTTTAAAGTTTAAAGTTTTAGTAAGCAGTATGTGACACATCATTCAAATTTGAGTGCTGTTGGCAATTTTATTCTATAAGAGCTCATTTGAAAAACACAATTAGTGAGCACACATACCAAGGGAACCCATGCCAAAGGCAAAACAAACCACTCAAGGGAGCACTGAGTGTAACCATAGGGTTACATCATTGAGGAACTCTTTTCTAGTTGGTGGCAACCCTAAAAAAAACACAAGGTAGACCCAGGTTCAACAAAGACTACAACAGCCTTTCTCAACCGGGGTTCCATGGAACACTAGGGCAGCCTTATTTAGCCAGGGTTTCTTCATGAGTGCCTTGGCAAATACCTAAAAATTGCCCAAAAATTGATGCAAGCCAGCAGGTGGATTAAGCCTGCCTTTTAGTTACACAAAGCCACAGGTTTTTATTGTGCACCATATCAACCTTCCAGGTTCCAGCCCCTGGCATCCTTACAACCAGTGATGTCATCAGTGTTATTAAGAAGTGTTGATTGCCTGAACAGCATCCTTGTTTGACCCTCCCCTGTCCCTCCATCAACACTGGGGTCACATTCATTGAGTGATGAGAGCAACTGAGGGAGAGGAGAAACACTGGAATACTAGTCAGTTTCAGTGTGCAAAAGTGTATTTGCTTTGTAAGAATAAATCATCTCTAATGTTGGGTGTCCTACGTGTATTGATGCGGCTGCTTTATGTAAAATTATTAGAATAGTTTTTTTACACTTTAAAATAGGGTGCCTTGAGACTGTCCATAATTTTAAAGGGTGCCTTGACAGAAAAAAGGTTGAGAAACACTGCACTAGTGTTCCTCCAGAGGTTGCAAGGAGTTCCTTGAGCAATAAGCAAATATTGTTAGGGCGCAATAGAATAGGGTGCCTTGAGACTGTCCATAATTTTAAAGGGTGCCTTGACTGAAAAAAGGTTGAGAAACACTGCACTAGGGTTCCTCCAGAGGTTGCAAGGCGTTCCTTGAGCAATATGCAAATATTGTAATGGGGATTCTTTCCAATGACCGCAACTGTAATGAAAATTTTTTCCAGCAAACGTCACGCTAATGTACCATAAACTGTAGCTACGGTAATTATTAGAATTGGTTCACTTAAACTAGAAAGTTATTTCAAGGTTTCCTCCATGTTAAAAAGTTTGCAAACGGCTGGCCTGGAGTATTGCTATCAGGTACCATTTGATCAGAATAGGGTGCCTTGAGACGTTCCATAATTTTAAAGGGTGCCTTGAGACTGTCCATAATTTTAAAGGGTGCCTTGACTGAAAAAAGGTTGAGAAATCCTGCACTAGGGTTCCTCCAGAGGTTGCAAGGAGTTCCATGAGAGAAAAGCAAATATTGTTAGGGTGCAACAGCATAGGGTGCCTTGAGACTGTCCACATAATTTTAAAGGGTACCTTGAGACTGTCCATAATTTTAAAGGGTGCCTTGACTGAAAAAAGGTTGAGAAACACTGCACTAGGGTTCCTCCAGAGGTTGCAAGGAGTTCCTTGAGCAATAACAAATATTGTATTGGGGATTCTTTCCAATGATCACAAATGTAATGAACTTTTTTTCCAGCAAACGTCACGCTAATGTACCATAAACTGTAGCTACGGTAATTATTAGAATTGGTCACTTAGACTAGAAAGTTATTTCAAGGTTTCCTCCATGTTAAAAAGTTTGCAAAAGACTGGCCTGGAGTATTGCTATGAGGTACCATTTGATCAGAATAGGGTGCCTTGAGACGGTCCATAATTTTAAAGGGTGTCTTGAGACTGTCCATAATTGACTGAAAAAAGGTTGAGAAATAGGGTTCCTCCAGAGGTTGCAAGGAGTTCCATGAGCGAAAAGCAAATATTGTTAGGGCCAGTGGTGGCCCGTCCATAGGGGGCGCCCGGGCGCCGCCCCCCCCCCCCCCCCCCCCCCACCCTCCAGGCAGTCAAAAAAAAAATTTTGAAAAAAAAAAAAAAATTTGAAAAAAAAAAAAATTTGAACAAAAAAAAAAAAAATTTTTAAATGGCCCTTTAAAAAAAAAAAAAATTGAAAAAAGTCCTTAAGTGCACTGTGTTAGGGGCGCCGGGCACAGTGCACTATGGAAAGCGCCACGTCTATGCAATCACAAGATTGCAGACGAGGCGCTTCATTTGCGGGGTTTTAACCCGCCTTGTGGCGCAAAGCAAAACGCCGATCGGCATCCGCCCAGCGCCCATAGTGTATTACTATGGCTCTGTGCTTTGAGTGACAGACTAGTTAGTAGTCTGTCACTTCCGGTTTTCCCTGTGTCAGAGCAGTGCGCCCGAGCGGAGGAGCGGACTCCTCCACTGCCTTCAACTTGAAAGAGTCAAAGCCGAATGTTTCCACTGCTAAACCGAGACACAGCAACACCAGTGGAGATAATAGAAGCACTGACGATCACACAAGGCTGGTCTCCTTATTTCTACTGGATGGATGGGGAAGCTTCACATGGGCTGTGTGTTTCACAAGTGCCGATCGTCAGTGCTTCTATTATCTCCACTGGTGTTGCTGTGTCTCCGTTTGGCAGTGTCAGTGGAGGCTCTTGTTAAACACACAGCCCATGTTGTGAATCATCCCCATCCATCCATCCTGTAGAAATTAGGAGACCAGCCTTGTGTAACTGAATGCATGGAGATAAGAAGGAGATAAGACATCCTTCCCAGCCAGCGTATGGAAGGATTGAGGCAGAGGAGGTGTCAGGACAGTGTCACTAGCCATGGACTGCAGCCTGCAAGACAGAGCCTCATTAATATGTAAGTCCCCATCACTGATCTATGTGTGTGTGTCCATCCCCCCAGTGTATATCTCTCTCTCCCACCCCCCAGTGTATCTCTCTCTCTCTCCCACCCCCAGTGTATCTCTCTCTCTCTCCCACCCCCAGTGTATCTCTCTCTCTCTCTCTCCCACCAGTGTATATCTTTCTCTCCCACCCACCAGTGTATCTCTCTCCCACCCACCAGTGTATCTCTCTCTCTCCCACCCCCCCAGTGTATCTCTCTCTCTCCCACCCACCAGTGTATCTCTCCCTCTCCCACCCCCCCAGTGTATCTCTCTCTCTCCCACCCCCAGTATATCTCTCTCTCTCCCACCCACCAGTGTATATCTCTCTCTCCCACCCACCAGTGTATCTCTCTCTCTCCCACCCCCAGTATATCTCTCTCTCCCACCCCCCAGTGTATATCTCTCTCTCTCTCTCCCACCCACCAGTGTATATCTCTCTCTCCCACCCGTGTATATCTCTCTCTCCCACCCCCAGTGTATATCTCTCTCTCTCCCACCCACCAGTGTATATCTCTCTCTCTCCCACCCCCAGTGTGTATCTCTCTCTCTCCCACCCACCAGTGTATATCTCTCTCTCCCACCCCCAGTGTATCTCTCTCTCTCCCACCCCCAGTGTATCTCTCTCTCCCACCCCCAGTGTATATCTCTCTCTCCCACCCACCAATGTATATCTCTCTCTCCCACCCACTAGTGTATATCTCTCTCCCACCCACCAGTGTATATCTCTCTCTCCCACCCACCAGTGTATATCTCTCTCTCCCACCCCCAGTGTATATCTCTCTCTCTCCCACCCTCAGTGTATATCTCTCTCTCTCCCACCACCAGTGTATCTCTCTCTCTCCCACCCCAGTGTATATCTCTCTCTCCCACCCACCAGTGTATATCTCTCTCTCCCACCCACCAGTGTATATCTCTCTCTCCCACCCACCAGTGTATCTCTCTCTCTCCCACCCACCAGTGTATCTCTCTCTCTCCCACCCACCAGTGTATCTCTCTCTCTCCCACCCCCAGTATATCTCTCTCTCCCACCCCCAGTGTATCTCTCTCTCTCCCACCCCCAGTGTATCTCTCTCTCTCTCACCCCCCAGTGTATATCTCTCTCTCTCACCCCCCAGTGTATATCTCTCTCTCTCCCACCCCCAGTGTATATCTCTCTCTCTCCCACCCCCAGTGTATATCTCTCTCTCTCCCACCCCAGTGTATCTCTCTCTCTCTCCCACCCCCAGTGTATATCTCTCTCTCTCCCACCCCCAGTGTATATCTCTCTCTCTTCCACCCCCAGTGTATATCTCTCTCTCTCCCACCCCCAGTGTATATTTCTCTCTCTCTCACTCCCCCAGTGTATATCTCTCTCTCCCACCCCCCCCCCAGTGTATATCTCTCTCTCCCACCCCCCCAGTGTATATCTCTCTCTCTCCCACCCCCCCCCAGTGTATATCTCTCTCTCTCCCACCCCCCCAGTGTATATCTCTCTCTCCCACCCCCAGTGTATATCTCTCTCTCTCTCCCACCCACCAGTGTATCTCTCTCTCTCCCACCAGTGTATATCTCTCTCTCTCTCCCACCAGTGTATATCTCTCTCTCTCTCCCACCCACCAGTGTATATCTCTCTCTCTCTCCCACCCATGTATATCTCTCTCTCCCACCCCCAGTGTATATCTCTCTCTCTCCCACCCCCCAGTGTATATCTCTCTCTCTCTCACCCACCAGTGTATATCTCTCTCTCTCCCACCCACCAGTGTATATCTCTCTCTCTCCCACCCACCAGTGTATATCTCTCTCTCTCCCACCCACCAGTGTATATCTCTCTCTCCCACCCACCAGTGTATATCTCTCTCTCCCACCCACCAGTGTATATCTCTCTCCCCCACCCCCCAGTGTATATCTCTCTCCCCCACCCCCCCAGTGTATATCTCTCTCCCCCACCCCCCCAGTGTATATCTCTCTCCCCCACCCCCCCAGTGTATATCTCTCTCCCCCACCCCCTCAGTGTATATCTCTCTCCCCCACCCCCCAGTCTATATCTCTCTCCCCCACCCCCCCAGTCTATATCTCTCTCTCCCACCCCCCAGTCTATATCTCTCTCTCCCACCCCCAGTGTATATCTTTCTCTCTCCCACCCCCCGGTGTATATCTCTCTCCCACCCCCCAGTGTATATCTCTCTCTCCCAGCCCCCAGTGTATATCTCTCTCCCCCACCCCCCCCCCCAGTGTATATCTCTCTCTCCCACCCACCAGTGTATATCTCTCTCTCTCCCACCCCCAGTGTATATCTCTCTCTCTCCCACCCCCAGTGTATATCTCTCTCTCTCCCACCCCCCCAGTGTATATCTCTCTCTCTCCCACCCCCCCAGTGTATATCTCTCTCTCTCCCACCCCCCCAGTGTATATCTCTCCCACCCACCCAGTGTCTATCTATCCCTCCATCCCACCCAGTGTCTATCTATGTGTCCTTTTATCTGTCTATTTATCTATCTATTGCGGGCGAGAGACCGGCGGGGGGGGGGGGGGTGTGGCTGGGGTTGGTTTGGGCTTTGCGCCCCCCCAAAAAAATTGAGCACCAGCCGCCACTGGTTAGGGTGCAACAGAATAGGGTGCCATGAGACTGTCCACATAATTTTAAAGAGTGCCTTGAGACTGTCCATAATTTTAAAGGGTGCCTTGACTGAAAAAAGGTTGAGAAACACTGCACTAGGGTTCCTCCAGAGGTTGCAAGGAGTTCCTTGAGCAATCAGCAAATATTGTAATGGGGATTCTTCCCAATGACCAAAAAATGTAATGAACATTTTTTCCAGCAAACATCACGCTAATGTTCCGTAAACTGTAGCTACAGTAATTATTAGAATTTGTTAACCTAGACTAGAAAGTTATTTCAAGGTTTCCTCCATGTTAAAATGTTTGCAAAAAGCTGGCCTGGAGTATTGCTATCAGGTACCATTTGATCAGAGCCAAAGATGGCAAAGCTGAGTAAGGTCAGTAACAAAGGTCAGGTGAAATGCAGTACAAACTGATCTGAAGGACCTTACCGAAGACCTAATTTTATAGCTGTGTTCACACTAAAGATCGCAGCGGCTCACAGCAGGAGTCCGGTGCGTCTCCATTCACCATTTCAGGTCCGATTTCATCCCAAATTTTTGTCTGAATTCGGACCTGAAACTAACCAAAAGACGCACATGGCTACTGTGCAATTCGCACCGGAGTCGCTGCGGAGATGTGTGAACCGGCTCCATAGAGAGCCAGTCACAATCTCCTGCTATGCGGATTGGATGCGGAGAAATCTGCATCCAATTCGCATAGGTGTGAACCCAGCCTAAGGCCTGATCAGTGGTGCTGCGATAACGGTTTTGGTTGTATTTTATTGTATTTTGTATGTATTTCAAAAGGGATGGTGGAAAAACCTGTGAGGGCAACCATTTATTTTGTTTGACTTTCTTTTCATTATTAAATAAAAGTGGGCCACCAAGCTCTAAAACGGATTTCCTGACTGGTGTGGACTGAGGTCAGTTGGTTTGAACGATGGAGCTAAGAAGGACAACAGGAAACAGAACATAGAAGAGCAAGCAGCAAAGGCTACTAAAACAAATAACGGTATTAAAAGCACGATCCGGGAACTGCCAGGAATTGCTACACAGTGGCAAATACTGTCACCGCGCAATACCCCTGTAGGGGTGAAGCTACTCGGTGAGTGAATGCACATTAGGAGCACGAATAAGCAGCACTATCACTAAGCCAGCACTGGAATAAGAAGATCCACTTTAACAATATTGTTTTACCAGAGGAACAATTCGTTCTAAGCACAAAGCCATTTGTGCATACAACAAGACTTTTTAAAGCAATATTGTTTTTCCAGCAAGCACTGGTTCATTATTCTGAGCACAAGTCACTTTACCACTTTGTAAGACAAGCAACTCCCCCCCCCCCTCCTCATTTATCACTAAGCACTTTTTTGTCTATGCACTTTATTATGTATGGTATGATATATTGGACAAATTTTTCATGACTTTATACATTTTTGCAAATATTAGTATTATTTATATGTTTAGTCACTATTTACATGGGACAAATCATTTACTGAAAAAATTAGTCCCTCTATATATTGTCACTATTTTTTAATTTCCAGAGGTTGTAACACCAATCAAATGCTATTTACATGCTATTTACATGGGACAAATCACTCATTGAAAAATGAGTCCCTCTATATATTGGCACTACCTTTTAATTACCAGAGGTTGTAACACCATCCAGACACTACAACACACTGCTAGTTCATCACCAATTGGCCATCAGAACAGCGCCGCACCTACACCCAATTTTCTCTCAAATTCCAGCATTTTCCACTTTGGTGGAGATTGCACCTGTAGAGGCAGAAGTTCTACATCACACTCGTACCTATTTTCATTGCGCGGATTCATTTTTCATTTTTTTCACTGAAAATGGTACTAAGCTTTACCAATACCCTCTTATATATCACAATATACACCCATCGACCACTTTATTAGGTACGCCTGTTCAATTGCTTGGTAACACAAATTTGCTAATCGGCCAATCGCATGGCAGTAACTCAATGTATTTAGGCATCTAGACGTGGTGAAGATGACTTGCTGAAGTTCAAACCAAGCATCAAAATGGGGAAGAAAGGGGATTTAAGTGACTTTGAACATGACTGTCAGGTCACCTTGAGGCTAGGTGACAGATGCACTCTGTAGGGGTCAGAAGTGCACAGCTAAGGTAGTGGACCCTAGGACTGACTGCTGCGGATTGAACCCTGGGAGGTTCAGGAAGCAGGTCTACTGGATGACTGTCACAGATCCCACTGGGAGCTAGAGCATAGATTCCCCAGGGCGCGGAGTCTAAGAGCCAGCAGGTGTTCACCAGAGCCTCTAGTGGTGAGGATGGACTGCGCTGCAGTCTGGCTCCAGGTCGCGGCCCTCAGGGTCTCACAGCTCACGCTCACGGTAGACTACAGGAGAAGAGGAAGGAGGCAGCAGGCTGGAACAACAAGGAAAGTAAGGGACAAGCCAAGGTCGGGGCCACAAGCAGACAAGGACAACAGAGTTCACGCCAAGGTTCGGGGTCACAGGCAATCAGGGATGGTCGGGGACACGCCAAGGGTCAGGGTCACGAGCAGACAGGAATAGTTAAGAACAGGCCAAAGTCGGTAACTGGAACCAGACGTAGGAAACACAGCAAGTACACACGAAAGCTAACACACAATGGTTGAACAGCACTGCTGGCTTGCAGTGCACAGGTTAATATAGGGTTCCCTGATAGGGCCTGGGGTGGGGCCATGCTTAGAGGAGAGGTTATAAAACCAGTCAGGTGAGAGGCAGTTGGTCTTTAGAGATGAACACATGGAGACAGGTAAGCTGACAGAGAAACTCTATTGCATAACCATGACAATGACATGGTTGTTGGTGCCAGAGAGGCCGGTCTGAGTATTTTAAAAGCTGCTGATCTACTGGGATTTTCATGCACAACCATCTTTCGTGTTTACAGAGAATGAAACAAAAAATAGAAAATAACCAGCAGCAGTTGTGTGGATAAAAATGCCTTGTTGATGTCAGAGGTCAGAGGAGAATGGGCAGACTGGTTTGAGATGAAAGAACGGCAATAGTAACTCAAATAACCACTCGTTACACCCAAGGTATGCAGAATGCCATCTCTGAATGCACAACACATGGAACCTTGAAGCAGATGGGCTACAGCAGCAGAAGACCACACCGGGTGCCACTCCTGTCCGCTAAGAGTAGGAAACGAGGCTACAATTCGCACAGGATCACCAAAATTGCACAATAGAAGATTGGAAAAACGTTGCCTTGTCCGATGAGTCTGGATTTCAGCTGCGGAATTCAGATGGTAGGGTTCAGAATTTGATGTAAAAAACATGAAAGCATGGATTCATCCTGCCTTGTATTAACGGTTCAGGCTGGTGGTGGGGATGTAATGGTGTGGGGGATATTTTCTTGGCACACTTTGGGCCCCTTAGTACCGATTGAGCATTGTTTAAATGCCACGTCCTACCTGAGTATAGTTGCTGACCATGTCCATCCCTTTATGACTACAGTGTACCCATCTTCTGATGGCTCCTTCCAGCAGGATAATGCACCATGTCACAAAGCTCCAATCATCTCACCACTGGACAATGAGGTCACTGTACTCCAATGGCCTCCACAGTCACCACATCTCAATCCAATAGAGCACCTTTGGGGTGTGGTGGAAGGGGAGATCATGGATGTGAAGTCAACAAATCTGCAGCAACTGCGTGATGCTATCATGTCAATATGGACCAAAAACTTTGAGGAATGTTTCACCTTGTTGAATCTATGGCACAAAGAATTAAAACAGTTCTGAAGGCAAAAGAGGGTCCAACCTAGTAATAGCAAGGTGAACCTAATAAAGTGGCTGGTGAGTGTATATATATAATATATACAGTATATATAATGTCAGTGAATCACCATGAAAGTTAGGGGGAGTTAGGAACCTAGCAACTCAGTCAGAAGATGAAAACTTGGCACCGTGTTCCAAAGGAATTAGGTAAGCCACGGAACCCTCTGGCAGCTTCCCAGACTTGATGTAACAGTATTGCGTAAATTGATGCCTTTATGAGCCCTGAAATTGTATATGTCTAGCAAATAAACACATTTCTTCAAGTGCTCACCATCCATCTATACCAGTGGTCTCCAAACTGCGGCCCTGGGGCCAGATGTGGCCCTTTGCTTGCCTCTATCCGGCCCTTGGAGCACTAGTCCATCAACAACTGACACTAATGATGGGGCACGATTCCTTCCATTGACACCAGTGGTGGAGCACCATTCCTTCCATTGACACCAGTGGTGGAGCACCATTCCTTCCATTGACACCAGTGGTGGAGCACCATTCCTCCCACAGATACCAATAATGGGGTGCTATTCCACTAATATCAACAATAGGGGCACTATTACTTCCACTGACGCTGGGGCATTTTCTACTCCCACTAGCCGCAGTCCGCCCCCCCCCCTAAACTCTGAAGGATAGTCAACTGGCCCTTTGTTTAGAAAGTTTGGAGACCCCTGATCTATACCACACAGCACTATAAAATAACGACATCTTTGAGATCCACTTTTCTTGCTTTGGCACTGTAATGATATTCGTAGATATAAAACTATACTGGCCTGCAATGAATTAGGAATCGTAACATATATTTCACAATTTCTGTCCATCTGTTAGAAAGCCCTATCTCTGTGGCCTCATCTATGTTATCTTGCATTTTCAAAGACAGTGCTTTGATTCTGCCGCTTTTAAAGAAGTGGAAGCCAGAGGTGTAAAAAGGAGCAGCTCAATCTACTGGAGCTATATCGATCCCTTCATTGTCGAGGATGACGAATCTGAAATGTCCATGGTCTGTTCTCTAGTATAGAAAAGGTATCTTCTTTATGCTTCCATTTCTGCTTTATTATAGCAAAGTATTTCTATCTAATAGAGAGAGCAAAAAAGAGACAGAGGGAGAGGCCTGCCAACAATCAGCAGCAAAACTATTCTTTTTCATTTGACCCTACTCATCCTATTTCATTCTTTTTTTTTTTTTTAACTAGAGAAACTATAGTAGATTTGGGTCCATTTTTTAAAATTTGTTTAAGTTTATAGATGTTTATAGGATAAGTATAAAACATGTTATGTCCTTCCTTCCCTCCTGCTTTTTCCTTCCTTCCTTCTAAACTTCAGTCATCCCAGCGAGGATTGAACACTCCTCGTTATTTAAAATAAAAACCATGATATATTTACCTGCTCTGTGCAATGATATTGCAAAGAGCATTCCCTTACCTCTTCTTTGGTGGTTCCCTGTGCTCCACTTCTCCCCTCTTCCAAGTGCCTTTATAGCAGGCTATGCGAGAACCCATGGGGGGGGGGGGGGCGGACTCCCGAAATGGGCTGTGCAGCTGCAGCACCCCCCTCACCTCCGCCTCCCTTGGTCTCAGCATTCAGCAGACTTCAGCAGCTTTCTCCAGCCCTCCTCTGAATCTCCTCCAGACATGCACTTTCTGCTTCCCAGCTCCACCCCCAGCTTCTTCCCGACAGGAGCACAAGGTAAGGGCATAGCTCCCAACTGTCGCTGATTTCAAGCAATGTCCCTCTGTCCCTCTTTCCTCCTCATTTGTACCTCATTTTGGTCTGATCTATATAGATGTATATATAATGCACTTTTTATCTATCAAAAAAGTGTTTTCCAGTGCTAAACCTTTCATCTGATTTCTAAATTGCTGCATTTGTAAACTCCAAAACCAATATAAAGGAATAGTGATATAAAAAGCACTTGTGGGTTTAACCAATCTCGTTTTTTTTGTACAATTCTCCTTTAAGGGGGCGTGGCAAGGGGTGTGTTCTATGCCTGCATACTTTTGCTAATAGGTGTCCCTCATTCCCATCTCAAAATGTTGGGAGGTATGGGTAAGGGGGATTCACTGTGATGTAAGGGGGTGGGGGAAATTTGTCTTCTGATGGTGGGGGAGGGTTTGGGGGTGCTTGACATCTGATGTAAGGAGGGTAGGGTGCTCTGGACATCTGCTTATAGTTATTATGAGAATAATACAATTCTATGCCAGTTAAAAAGGTGGGTTGCACACCTCTGGTATCAAGAGTAGATACATTTATATAGTCTTACAGATATAGCCAGCCCTTTGAGGGCAACCATAAAGCTGATTCGACCCAAGATGAGATTGCGTTTGACACCCCTGACCTAGACTTTAGAACCACAACAAGCAGAGATCCAAGTCATGGACAGTCAACACTGGGCACCCCTTTGAGGAGGTGCCCCAGTGTGGCCATGCAAAGAAGCAGTGTTGCTTAAGCCCCGTACACACGATCCGATTATCGGACGAATGATCGGCCGTTTTTTTTTGCATGCTGATCTCACGTCGAATCTGATGGGTTTACTAAAGTCACGAAAATTTCCGTACGACAGCATAAAAATTCGGAAGTGATGTCATGTGTTGTAATACATTTGTATTGCATTTTCGAACGATAGGTGTACTGATGAAACGAAAATCGTACGATCTGGCATCGTACGAAAAAAAATTCCATGCATGTCCGATAGAATAATATCGGATGAACTGTCCTGATCGTCTCTCGAAAGCTCTGTACTAACGATCCGATTATCGTACGATCGTTTCGAATGCGGCATTTTTCGTACGATTTTCGGATCGTGTGTACGGGGCTTTAGGGTTGCCACCTCATCTCTTTAAAACTGAACACATACTAATTACACAGGTTCTGTGGCTGATTAAGGTGGTAATTAAACTCACTTAGTGCCTTATCTGCAGGGTTAAAGTCTGCTAATGTCCACCAATTTTGGTCGGTGGGCAAAGGGTTATTACAGATTTTCACTGATTACTAATGTTGGGGAGCTTATTTTTACAGTCAAATGCTGCTTATCAATGCTGGAGTGGGGGGTTACTTTTACAGTCACTGCCCACCAATGCTAGGGAGGTGGGGGGGGGGGATTATCGTTACAGCCCCTTAAATCAATGCTAGAGGTTGTTATTTTTACAGCCATTGACCACTAATGCCGAGGGTTAACATTACTACCATTGAACACCAATGAAGGGGGAAGGGGGGGTTATTGCAAGTATTTACACCAACTGATTGGACTTTTTTTTACTCCCACACTAGAAGCCATACACTATGAAGCAACAGCAACTTTATTGACCAGGTCTGCTCGGTGCACGTTACATTTTTTCTTCAAGGCCCCTTAGGTCCCTCCTAACTGTGCATGCATATTTTTGTTCCTTTAAAAAAAAAAAAAATATGTGCATTTTGTCTTTATAGCTCGTGTTCTAAAAATCTGTGACAAATTTCTGACTGCTGAAAATAGGGGTGTGATTTTGTGGGTGTGGCTAAAACTGGGGCATGAGTTATTTGGGGTGTGTGGTCAAAAGTGACATGGCCAGTAAGGTGTCCCTGGATTTTACTTTAAAAAACTGATAACCATAACTTACTTTTCTTGCATGAAAATGCATTGACGATGTATCAATGATTATAGAGTGGCACTAAAAGAGAAGTTTTTTTTTTAATTTTAGAAATCATACTTACCTAGGTGCATTCAGCATCTGCCCCCCGTCTGGCTCTAAGACTGAGAACTGAGCGATGAACCACAGCTGATCGCTCAGTTCTCAGTGCTTCGTAAGCAGAGAGCTGGTCACTGTCAGTCACTGTCTCGCTACTCTCTCCCCCCTCCGCTCTCACTGCAGCACTGGGCTGGCTCAGGCTCTTAGTGGCTTGCTGAGAGGCTGAGCCAGGTGCTGCTCCAGGCATCTGGGGGGTTCCTGACCATAGGGTTGCAATCTTTCCCCAGCCCGGACTGGCTCTGTGACATCAGCTGACAGCAGCTGAAAACAGGTCACAGGAGTGCAGAACGAACTGCACACCTGTGATCCACTGAGGAGTACAGCTAAATGAGCTTTAGCTGCACTTCTCCTTTAATCTGTGGAGTTCAGCATTAAAGGAGAAGTATGGCTAAAGTTCGCTGTCAGCTGATGATACAGAACTGGTCCAGGCCCTGCAGGTATCCCAACAATAATGTCAGGATGACACTAAAAACCTAAGCCAGTTGCTCCTGCCCCTTCCAGTACTCCAGTGACAGTCACCGCTCTGTGCTCAGGGAGCACCAAAGAACTGTACAATCAGCGGTCTTTGTCTGCTTAGTTCTTTGTGAAGAGCTGGCAAAGGACCGCTGCAGAACTGGATCGATACTGTAGCCGTCTAAGTGAGTATGTAAGTTTTTTTTTTTTCTTTTCTGCAATTCTCTTTTAATGCCTGCTTTAGCTTGAATGAATGAGCATGAAACAAACCCAATAGTCCCTTTTACATGCCAATGTTACTTACATGACTAATGTGATCCGGATTTGCAAGCCTTAATTTGCTTAGATATATCACAATTAATCTTTCAGCTGAGAAAGTATAGTCAATACATTTGTTAATTTCCTTAATGTCCATTGATTGGGCCGTTAGGGGAATGTCAGGGGGGTCTTACTCTGTTGAGGGGTCACAGAACCCAATCTATATTCAGTAATTTTCCATAAAGCTTTCACCAGATTTTATTTATTTTCCTACACTACACTGACAAAGCTTTAATTCTTGCTATTTAATACTGGTATATATTTAGACTCTTTGGGGTTGATTAACTAAAAGTGGAGAATGCAAAATCTGGTGCAGTTGTGCATGGTAGCCAATCAGCTTCTAACTTCAGCTTGTTCAATTGTTGTTGTTCAGTCGCTTAGTCGTGTCCGACTCTTCGTGACCTCATGGACCATAGCACGCCAAGCTTTTCTGTCCCCCACTGCCGCCCGGAGCTTGCTTAACTTCATATTCATTGTTTCGATGATGCTAACTATCCATCTTGTTTTCTGTCACCCTCTTCTCCTTGTTTCTTCCATGTTTCCCAGCATCGGGGTCTTTTCCAACGTGTCCTCTCTTCGCATTAGGTGGCCAAGGTATTTGAGTTTCAGCTTCAGGATCTGTCCTTCCAGTGAATATTCAAGGTTGATTTCCTTCAAGATTGACTGGTTTGATCTTCTTGCCGTCCAAGAGACTTTCAAGAGTCTTCTCCAACACCATAGTTCAAAAACTTCAATTCTTCAGCGTTCAACCTTCCTTATGGTCCAACTTTCATAGCCATAGGTTACTACTGGGAATACCATAGCTTTGACTGTATGGCACTCCGTTGGTAGGGTGATGTCTCTGCTTTTTATAATGTTGTCTAAGTTTGCCATTGCTTTCCTCCCAAGAAGTAAGCATCTCTTAATTTCAGGGCTACAGTCACCGTCTGCTGAGATCTTGGAGCCTAGGAAGATAAAACCTGTCACTGTTCCCATTTCTTCTCCTTCTATTTGCCAAGGAGTAATGGGACCGGTTGCCATGATCTTAGTTTTCTTAATGTTCAATTTGCTCTCTCCTCTTTCACCTTCATTAAGAGACTCTTTAGTTCTTCTTCACTCCCTGCCATTAGTGTGGTATCGTCTGCATAACTCAGGTTATTGATATTTCTCCTGGCGATCTTAATTCCGTCTTGTGATTCGCCAATCCTAGCATTTCGCATAATGAACTCTGCATATAAGTTAAATAAGTAGGGTGACAATATGCATCCTTGCC
Source organism: Lithobates clamitans (assembly GCA_037952925.1). Lineage (NCBI taxonomy): Eukaryota > Metazoa > Chordata > Amphibia > Anura > Ranidae > Lithobates > Lithobates clamitans. Next base: position 104,148 of record JBBGZY010002399.1, on the reverse strand, counting down.
AATTTAATTAATTAGTTAGTTGTTCAATTAAGCTTTGACAAAAATAAAATAAAAAAAGGAAGCTGGTTTCTAGGCAGAGCTGCACTAGATTTTATACTCTCCAGTTTTAGTAAATCAACCTCTTTGCAGAATTGATAGCTAATGCTAAATTTTTGTGGTCCCATCTGTATCATGATACAGGTTCTCTTGGATGATAACAGAAGATTGTGTGAATGTTTTATGTGTGGCTTGGACATCCTGTAGAAAGGCTGCAATGTTATTTTGTTGCTGATGCTTCAGTTCATGTCTGGTATGACATCCTTCCCATGACCAGCTGTCCTGATTAAATATACTAACAATTCTAACAAATTATAATCACATTTAACTAATAATGTACTCCTAGTTGTGCTCCTATGCTATCAACCTGTTACATCCGTCTTGCTGAGAGCTCTTGCTCCCAACTACAGAAAACAGCCATAGCAACACACATTACATAAGTCCGAGGAGAGTTGGAGGTGAAACACTGGACTCAGCTCTTTACCCTTCAAAAGAAGTAATTGGTTGAGCCCTACGTTTTGAATTTGGCTGCTATTCAAACCAGTGAGGACCCCCTTCCCTCCCTAAAACAAAGGGGTCATTCAAATTATTAAATTTCCCAAAAAGGACACCAAACAAATCCAAAAGCCCTTTAATAATATCACAATGTAGCACCCTCCTAGTTAATGTAGGTAGTGCTAGGTAAATTTAGTTTAGCTCCTCTGTAGTCATTGGAGCAGAGGGTGATTGCTTTAGTCTGCTGATTTGATTTATTTTTAAGCTGCTGATTTGATTATTTTCCCCTGCATTCTGGAGGATTCTAGAATAACAGTGGGAGAAAGAATGAAAAGGCAGTCTTTATATTTATGGGGATCCAGCCAATCCCTGAGGAGGTGTGTCCAGAAGGTGGCTAGAGAACCCATAAATAGGCATGGAGTGGGTGGATTCTGGGTCCAGTCCTACCAGAAGAGTTCCTTGTCTGAGGGCTCTGCCCCTTAGGGCAGTCTACTGGAGAGCTTAAAAGTAATCAAGGTTCTAGCTATAGTCTAAGCTGGAGGCCTATTCTATTCTATTTTTTTTTCAGCTATGGTCTGGAGAAACTTACTGGACAATACCTGGTGGAAGTTGGGGGGGAAGAGTGTCCAGCTGTCCTGTGGTATTGTGACGTGAGTCTGTGTCTCCCTAACTGAAGAGTGCCTGGTGGAAGGAGGAAACTGATGATACTGTGGAATTGTGAGTACTGACCTATATTCTATGTCCTAGTGACTGCTTGCAGTGCTCAGTCCTACAGAAGCAAGTCTTGGACATTTCCCAGCCACTAGTGAACTTTGAGGGAGCTCCCATAACTAAGCTCCGGGGGGGCAGAGGGAAACTCATTGGGGGCGTGGCCTGGTTGGAGTCCTGGCTGAGGTTGTCACTCCACCCATTCACTACAGCAGGACACCATAGATGTGGGGCTTCCAGGGGTCTCCCTTCCTTTCTTGAACTAGTGAACTTTGAGGGAGCTCTCGGACAGAATACCGTGAAGAGAAGTGACCTCAGTCAATCCAGTTCTTTTGGGGTATTCCATGCTTCCCTCTCACCCAACTAAGTTTAATCCAGCAATAAAAGCAAAAAAAAAAGACACCCGTGCCTAGACTGATAAATTTTGTGTGCCTGGCTGTGTTTGTACTAATTTGGGGAAAAGGGAAAATAAAAACTAGCAGCTCCTTTGGGGGTGCGCTACAACAAGTATGACAGGAACACAAAGATAAACCAATGTGCCTTGAGGGCAAAAAAATCACTCCATTAGGGCTTAGACAAGGTATTAAAAGGGATATATTTGACTCAAAGCATAACTTCCAGGATACAAATGTCTGACAGAAGTGGAAGCCATGGTGATCCCATATTTACTTCCACTCCTGTAAGAGTTTTGTATCTTGGAGCTTTTGTTTTGGCTTTAATAGATATCTTTTGCTACATTGCTTAAGCCCTGATGAAGAGAGATCTTTGGCTTTCGAAGCAAGATGACTGCCTTTTCTGTAACTGTTGTATTTGTGATATTACTAAAGGACGTTTAAACCTTTGAGATGACCATTTGACACTGTTTTTGACTCAATAACACACCTGACATAAGCAAGGTCAACCTTTGTTAGGAAAGCCGGTCATGAGCAATGATGTGCAACTAGCACTGGATGTATGGTGGCACATTTAGACAGGAAGGGACTGAAAGAGGCCGAGTGAGAAAAAAAGGTGAAAATTATATTTTATGGAAAATAAAATGTCAATTGATTGTGACGCTGAACGATTTAGTAAACTGAATGTCATCCAGTTAGGGTTTAGATCTATTTTAATATTGAAATTATACATTCTCTGCTAATGGTTCTGGAATATTATGTAGTTTATGCCCTTTTGAATTAATTTGTTAAAGCTGATCCCCAGGCTCTACTATCATTTTAATAGCTTTAGAGGCTTAGTGTTTATCTCTGCCAGTGCCGCCGGTGTGATAGATACCTGCCCTGGTCTTGTCTACGATTGGCCACACAGTCTCAGCATCATGACTGGCTTAGATACAGATCTGATCTATGAGGATATTTTAATACTAGCAGATATGTTAACTTGAATGGGGGATTTTCTATTCCAATGAAAATAACCACCCTTCAGCGTATCTAAACCTAAAAACAAAACTTAAATTTATTGCAGCTTACCATTTCATACAAGCATATGTAGTTCTTTTTTCATCTCAGCAAGTAGTTGATCGCACACATTGTATAGCCAGGCAGACCAGTTTTTATCAAATTTGGCCAAGGATCTTTGCTCATGTATGTCAATTGATACAATAGTAGTGCTGTATGTGCTAGATGCTAGCATACCAGTCGCAATAGGACAGGTGGAAAGAGAGTTTCTATTTAAGGAGAATTTCAAATCTAGCATAGTACACTGCATAGAAGATGAGGAATTTCTGGTGTTTAGATATGGCAGGATCAGTGTGAATACCCAGTAGAAGGATACGCCGGTTCAAACCCAAGGAAGTTCCAGCTTAGCAAGCATTCATTTCCATTAGGATTGAAAAATAGGGCAGCTCTAAACAATTTGTATGAACTCAAAATTACACTTTTTACTAGTATCTGAAAATCTTTCAATAGGGTCCTGCTGTATGGATGGAATTTGGGGGAAATGGGATCTAACAGCATGCGTAACCCGAATGTAAAGATCAAGTTAGGCAGGTTCTATTTATCTTTTGTAAATCAAAAGTGTGCAGATTTCCCATTAGGAAAAGTTGGTAGAGGGTGGTTTGGAGTAGGGTTGTCCCAGAAGCGGGTAAGGGGGGACCAGAAGTTAGGGAGAACCACTTAGTTTCCACCTTACATGTACTTAAGGTGGTTTTCATAGGAGTTGAGAGTTAAGAGTCTTATATACAATATACTACAAAGCCTTGAGGTCCTGGTAGGAGTCACCTCAAAATCCACTGCTGAATTGACCATAGCCAGGGTGAACCACCACCTTATAATGACAATAAGTGAGGCTAAAAAGTAACATAATATATTAAGTAGGGCCAACCTACTTTATTTGTGGGCAGTTGTAAGGTAGTGAGCCCTATTTGGGGTTTTTTTTAACCAAGATAATGGAGGCGCCCCTACTGTCTAATTTGCAGAAGGTGTTTTAGGTGTCCAGATGCCAGGGCTCCATTCAGAGCAAAGGGGGGAAAATGCTGAGAAGGAGACGTCAGAACAAAAAGGTGCATGTGCTATGAAGAAGACATGGCATAGTTGCCAATAATATATATGGCCTTGCTTTTTTCATGGGAATGCATGCAGGCTCATTTCCATGCATGGTGGCGTATATGTTCACGCACAACTGCTGCCGGAACTGGCACCAAATGTCCTATATAAGGCCTGTGGGCTGTGGCAGTGGCCAGAGATTGCTGGATGATCTTCAGACACCAGTACTCTTGCTCCTTTGTATCCTATATTCCTTGGACTTCCCGTTACTGACCCAGCTTGCCTCTGGACCATCCTGCTGCCTGATTCTTGATTTGACCCCAGCTTGCACAAAGGACTCTGCCTCTCTTGACTAACCGTGTATGACCCTGGCTTGTTTCTCTGACTATTCTCCTGCCTGATCTGTCTGATTCCTGTGTATGACCTCAGTTTTGTTCCTGACTACGTTCCCGCCTACCCCCTGGCTAGCGTCTCCTTGTTTGACCTTGGCTTCCATCCTGACTACACTTCTTCAGTACAGTTCTGCCAGTATGACCTCTCTTCTGCCACAGGTGCCATTTTGCTTGTGGTCGCCGCCTTGGTGCTGCAGGGCAACACTGGTCCTGCCATCAGTCCTGACAAATCAGCTGACCACTATCCAATGGACACCTCTGCAAACAACCTCTAGCAGATCTACCTAAATGTTACCCCTGCTTCTTTGAGCCGTGCACTCCCTGTTCTTACCACCAGGGGTGCTCGGAGCTCAGGCGCATGGGAAGCCCTTTTGTCAATTTGGCCTCCAACCAGGTACATGACACCAGATAGTGGAGTGTCTAACTATGTAAATGAATTCTTTTTAGAAATTTTTTTAATGAACAAGAATTATTCTGGCATCCTCTGAAAGGGATAGAGAGGACTTGGCAGTGGGGTTGCTGGATTACAGGGTTGAGTTTAAGATTCACATGAGATGCCTAAGATCCTTGTTAATGTGTATACCCAGGTATTTAAACTGTTGCATCCACTGGAGGGGAGGTATGGTCTGCCAGTTACTGGGTCAGGTGATTCAAAGGAACATACTAGTAATAATGATATAGTTCCCACTATACTGTCTTATTACTATTGGCCTTGACTTCTTAATAGCATGGGGACAATCATAGAACCAATGCTAGAATGAGCATAAATAACACACATTTTGTTTTTATAGTGTGATCATTGTCACAGCTTTAAAATCTATATTTTTAACCAAAAGGTATGCTTAAAAAAACAGCTTCAGGCAAAAACACTAATTCTTTTGTGACCAGAGGTAAATGATATCTAAAAGCTCATGTCAAGTTTAAATGTATGATTTATCATAACATATGATTATTTCACGTACCTTAATATTTTCTATGCATAGTTTAAGGTCATATAAGTTTTTATTTGGTTCACTGTTTTAATAAAGAAATTTTTTTTTTAAAGTCTGACAAACTTACAAAAAAAAAAAAAAATTTAAAACCTAACTACAGCCAAGACAAAACAATAAAAAACAAAATCAGCACAAGGGGCATAACTTGCAGTCAGTAGGACTTGTCCCTTGTGCTGATGTCCCTTTTTTCATAATCTGCTGGTGCAGCAGGGGTTAATACAACTAAGGGGCTGCCACAGGCTCTCAGCCAGAGCCAGACTATGCCTGCCCTTGTTGCTCATCTGCCTTATTCATAGAAGTTGCACTGCAGCTTCTAGGAATGAAAATAGGATATATGAATGGAGGGAGCAGACCTATCAATCATCCGCTTATCCTCGATTTATAGATCCTGTTTCATTTGTAGAAGCTGAAGTACGGCTTCTATGAATGGTTGATCTGGGCAGGCATAGTCGGGTCCTATGCATGAGAGTCTGTGATTGCCCTTTAGTTGTATTAACCCCCACTACACCTAAAGGGATGGTGGGCATGGACAGAGGAGAATTTCAGCTAATAGAAGAGGTATCAGCACAAGGGACAGATCCTACTGATTGTAAGTTATGTCCCTTCTGCTGATTTTTCTGTATTTTTTTTCATGTTTTGCCTGCACTAAGGCTTTTATTAATTTATTGTTTTGAATAGTGCAGCTGACAGTAACATACAGTATCTTACAAAAGTGAGTACACCCCTCACAATTTTGTAAATATTTTATTATATCTTTACATGTGACAACACTGAAGGAATGACACTTTGCTACAACGTAAAGTAGTGAGTGTACAGCTTGTATAACAGTGTAAATTTGCTGTCTACTCAAAATAACTCAACACACAGCCATTAATGTCTAAACCGCTGGCAACAAAAGTGAGTACACCCCTAAGTGAAAATGTCCAACTTGGGCCCGAAGTGTCAATATTTTGTGTGGCCACCATTATTTTCCAGCACTACCTTAACCCTCTTGAGTAGGGATGAGCTTCGTGTTCGAGTCGAACCCATGTTCGACTCGAACATCGGCTGTTCGACCGTCCGTCGAATTGCGAACGATATGGGCCGTTCGCGCCAAATTCGTGTGGCGCGTCACGGGCCATAATTCACTGCGGCATCGCAGTGCATTGCTGGCTGATGATTGGCCAAGCATGCACTATGACCCGCATGCTTGGCCAATCACAGCGCCGTCAGTAGAGAGAGCTGTAATTGGCCAAAGCCAGGATGGCTTTGGCCAATTATGGCTCAGGGGATTTAGTACACGCCCCACACTATATAAGACCGCCTGCACGGCGGCCCTGTGTAGTGTGTTCCGGTGTGCTGATAGAGAGAGAGACAGACAGTGTCATTTGATTTGAGTTAGATAGATTAGGCTAGATCTGTTCCTGCTATTTACATTTAGTGCAGTGCGTCCTGCTCACAGTGTTCAGCTAGATCCGTTCCTGCTATTTACATTTAGTGCAGTGCGTCCTGCTCACAGTGTTCAGCTAGATCTGTTCCTGCTATTTACATTTAGTGCAGTCAGTGCGTCCTGCTCACAGTGTTCAGCTAGATCCGTTCCTGCTATTTACATTTAGTGCAGTGCGTCCTGCTCACAGTGTTCAGGTAGATCTGTTCCTGCTATTTACATTTAGTGCAGTGCGTCCTGCTCACAGTGTTCAGCTAGATCTGTTCCTGCTATTTACATTTAGTGCAGTGCGTCCTGCTCACAGTGTTCAGCTAGATCTGTTCCTGCTATTTACATTTAGTGCAGTGCGTCCTGCTCACAGTGTTCAGCTAGATCCGTTCCTGCTATTTACATTTAGTGCAGTGCGTCCTGCTCACAGTGTTCAGCTAGATCTGTTCCTGCTATTTACATTTAGTGCAGTGCGTCCTGCTCACAGTGTTCAGCTAGATCTGTTCCTGCTATTTACATTTAGTGCAGTGCGTCCTGCTCACATTGTTCAGCTAGATCCGTTCCTGCTATTTACATTTAGTGCAGTGCGTCCTGCTCACAGTGTTCAGCTAGATCTGTTCCTGCTATTTACATTTAGTGCAGTGCGTCCTGCTCACAGTGTTCAGCTAGATCTGTTCCTGCTATTTACATTTAGTGCAGTGCGTCCTGCTCACAGTGTTCAGCTAGATCCGTTCCTGCTATTTACATTTAGTGCAGTGCGTCCTGCTCACAGTGTTCATCTAGATCTGTTCCTGCTATTTACATTTAGTGCAGTGCGTCCTGCTCACAGTGTTCAGCTAGATCCATTCCTGCTATTTACATTTAGTGCAGTCAGTGCGTCCTGCTCACAGTGTTCAGCTAGATCCGTTCCTGCTATTTACATTTAGTGCAGTCAGTGCGTCCTGCTCACAGTGTTCAGCTAGATCCGTTCCTGCTATTTACATTTAGTGCAGTCAGTGCGTCCTGCTCACAGTGTTCAGCTAGATCCGTTCCTGCTATTTACATTTAGTGCAGTCAGTGCGTCAGTGCGTCCTGCTCACAGTGTTCAGCTAGATCCGTTCCTGCTATTTACATTTAGTGCAGTGCGTCCTGCTCACAGTGTTCAGCTAGATCCGTTCCTGCTATTTCCTTTTAGTGCAGTGCGTCCTGCTCACAGTGTTCAGCTAGATCCGTTCCTGCTATTTACATTTAGTGCAGTCAGTGCGTCCTGCTCACAGTGTTCAGCTAGATCCGTTCCTGCTATTTACATTTAGTGCAGTCAGTGCGTCCTGCTCACAGTGTTCAGCTAGATCCGTTCCTGCTATTTACATTTAGTGCAGTCAGTGCGTCCTGCTCACAGTGTTCAGCTAGATCCGTTCCTGCTATTTACATTTAGTGCAGTCAGTGCGTCCTGCTCACAGTGTTCAGCTAGATCCGTTCCTGCTATTTACATTTAGTGCAGTCAGTGCGTCAGTGCGTCCTGCTCACAGTGTTCAGCTAGATCCGTTCCTGCTATTTACATTTAGTGCAGTGCGTCCTGCTCACAGTGTTCAGCTAGATCCGTTCCTGCTATTTACATTTAGTGCAGTCAGTGCGTCCTGCTCACAGTGTTCAGCTAGATCCGTTCCTGCTATTTACATTTAGTGCAGTCAGTGCGTCCTGCTCACAGTGTTCAGCTAGATCCGTTCCTGCTATTTACATTTAGTGCAGTGCGTCCTGCTCACAGTGTTCAGCTAGATCCGTTCCTGTTATCTTCCTACTGACAGGCAAGCTTGTCTGGTTACAGTATATAAAGCTACCTGAAGAAAATTACAGGTGTTCTATCCCAGCTTAGTGCAGCTACAGGCCATTAGTATGTCTGGAAGGCCAAGAAGGAGAGGCAGACAGTCACAAGCCAATAAGAGAGGGCAAGCAGGCTCTGTGTCTAGTGCTGGTCGTGGAGACGGTGCATCCTCATCAGCACGTGGCCATGGGACACGCTTGGCCTTTTTTTCGGCAGCTGGCCGTGTTGAGCCGCAACATGCAGAAAACTTGGTCGAGTGGATGACCAAGCCGTCCTCATCCTCCTCATCCTCTCTCACCCATGCCCAGGGTGCTTTGTCTGGCAAAGCAGCGGCCTCTTCCCTCAGCTCAATGTCATCAGTGACTCCTTCCCTAGCTCCACCATGTCCTCCTGAGGATTCCCTCGAACTGTTTGACCACAGTGTTGGGTACATGCTCCAGGAGGATGCCCAGCGTTTGGAAGGCTCTGATGATGATACTGAGCTCGATGAAGGCAGTAACATGAGCACGGACAGAGGGGGTGCCCAAGAAGGACAGCAATCTGGCAGTCATGCTCCCCCTGCTGCAGCATACTGCCAGGTTTGCTCCAGTGATGAGGAGGGAGGGGATGATGAGGTCACTGACTCAACGTGGGTGCCTGATAGGAGAGAGGAGGAGGAGGAGGAGGAGGAGGCGGCACATCACCAACGAGGCAGGATGCCCTCCAGAGGCCAGCCTAAGGGCAGCACATTGACTGCATCACACCCCAAAGCTCCACATGTGCAGGGCGCTGCAGTCTCTGCGCGTTATTCAAAAAGTTCTTTGGTGTGGGCCTTTTTTGAGACGAGTGCATCAGATCGCACCGCTGCTATTTGCAACATATGTCTCAAGCGTATCTCGCGTGGCCAAAACATCTCCCGCTTGGGTACCACATGCTTGACCAGACATATGTTGACCTGCCATGCAGTTCGTTGGCAAGCATATCTAAAAGACCCACACCAAAGAACAAAGAGGATCTCTCCTTGCTCCTCATCAGCTGAGATTTCCAACCCCACTAGACCTTCAGTCCTCTCTGAGACCTGCAGTGAGAGGAATGAAGGTGTAGAATTAGGTGTGTCACAGCCAAGTACTTGTGGGCAATCTGCTTTTGGTACACCGACGTCAGATTGTACCAGGCAAATTTCCCTGCCCCAGCTGCTGCACCGCCGAAAGAAGTTTGCTCCCAGCCATCCACATGCCCAGCGGTTGAATGCTAGCTTGGCAAAATTGCTAGCACTTCAACTGCTGCCTTTTCAGTTGGTAGACTCTGCCCCCTTCCGTGAGTTTGTGGAATGTGCGGTTCCTCAGTGGCAGGTACCCAAACGCCACTTTTTCTCACGGAAGGCGATTCCGGCTCTCTACCGGCATGTGGAAGGCAATGTCCATGCCTCGCTGGACAGGGCGGTCAGCGGTAAGGTGCATATTACCGCTGACTCATGGTCCAGCAGGCATGGACAGGGACGTTACTTAAGTTTCAAGGCGCATTGGGTGACTCTGCTGGCAGCTGGGAAGGATGCAGGACAAGGTGCAGTAGTGTTGGAGGTTGTTCCGCCACCACGCCTCCAAAATGCTGATTGTGACACACCTCTCTCCTCCACCCCCTCCTCTTCTTCTTCCTCCATGGCCTCTTCCTCGGAACCAGCGGTGCTCCGTAGGCGTTCAAGGGGCTACGCAAGTACGCAGGCCAAAAGATGCCATGCGGTGCTTGAGCTGGTGTGCTTGGGGGACAGGAGCCACACTGGGGCAGAGGTTCTGTCAGCTCTGCAGGGGCAGGTTCAGAGGTGGTTGACGCCACGCCAACTTAAGGCAGGAATGGTGGTTTGCGACAATGGCACCAACCTCCTCTCTGCCCTCCGACAGGGACAACTGACCCATGTGCCCTGTTTGGCTCACGTCCTTAACTTGGTGGTGCAGCGGTTCTTGGGCAGGTACCCGGGCTTACAGGATGTCCTGAGGCAGGCCAGGAAAGTCTGTGTGCATTTCCGCCGGTCATATAATGCCAGTGCTCGGCTGACGGACCTCCAAAAGGAGTTTAACCTGCCCAAGAACCGCCTAATCTGTGACATGCCCACCAGGTGGAACTCGACATTGGCCATGCTGCAGCGGCTGCACACGCAACAGAGGGCCATCAATGAGTACCTGTGCGACTATGGCACCAGGACAGGGTCAGGGGACCTTGGTTTTTTTTCCCCACGCCAGTGGGCCATGATCAGGGATGCATGCACTGTCCTGTCACCATTCGAGGAGGCCACGAGGATGGTGAGCACTGACAGTGCATGCATCAGTGACACTGTCCCCCTTGTCCACCTGTTGGAGCACACGCTGCGTGGAATAATGGACAGGGCACTTGAGACAGAACAGAGGCAGGAAGAGGAGGACTTCCTTAGCTCTCAAGGCCCCCTTTATCCAGACAGTGTTCCTGCGTGCCCGCCGATCACACAGGAAGAGGACGAGGAGGAGGAGGAGGAGGAAGATTGTGTCAGTATGGAGGTGGAGCCTGGCACTCAGCATCAGCAGTCTTTAAGGGATCAGTCCCAAGGAACACATGGACTTGTACGTGGCTGGGAGGAGGTGGCTGCGGACGTTGTTGTCCTTAGTGACCCAGAGGACTCCGGACCGAATGCCTCAGCAAACCTACGCTGCATGGCCTCCCTGATCCTGCAAAGCCTGCGTAAGGATCCTCGTATTCGTGGTATCAAGGAGAAGGACCAATACTGGCTGGCAACCCTCCTTGATCCACGTTACAAGGGTAAGGTTGCGGACCTTATCTTGCCATCGCAGAGGGAGCAGAGGATGAAACATCTTCGGGAGGCCTTGCAGAAAGGTCTGTGCAACGCGTTCCCAGAGACTGGGAGGTTACAAACTCCTGTTTCTGGACAACGTGTTGCTGAGGCTTCGGTCAGTCAAAGAAGGAGCGGTGGAGAAGGTGGCCGTCTGACCGATGCGTTCAGACAATTTTTTGGTCCGCAGCCCCAAGGTATAATCGGTTCCAGCAACCATCGCCAGCGTCTGTTTTACATGGTGCAGGAATACCTAGGGGCAAGATCAGACTTGGACACCTTTCCCACCGAAAATCCTCTGGGTTACTGGGTCTTGAGGATGGATCACTGGCCAGAGCTTGCACAGTATGCAATTGAGCTACTGGCCTGTCCTGCATCCAGCGTTCTTTCGGAACGCACATTCAGTGCTGCTGGAGGCGTGGTAACCGATCACAGGGTGCGTCTGTCCACTGACTCGGTCGATCGGCTGACCTTCATAAAAATGAATCAGTCTTGGATCACCACCAGCTACCAAGCACCTGATGCTGATGTAACTGAATAATTTTTTTCAGATCCCTTCAAAGACTGCCTATGCTGATGCTGAGTGACTATCCCTGAGTAATTATCCTCTTCCTCCTCAATCATCACGCTGATAGCTTGTAAGAACATTTTTGGTTCTGGGCGCCACCACCAGTGCCTAAGGCAAAATTTTTCAGCCCCTGTTTAACAGGGGCGTGTAATTACAATTTTTGATGTAATACTTTGCAGCAGGGCTCGTTCCTGCATTCCAACTAGAGTGTCTGTGAGGGGTTGCAGTGTTGTGGCACCAGCACCAGTGCCTAAGGCCCAATTTTTCTGCCCCTGTCTAACAGGGGCGTGTAATTACAATTTTTGATGCAATACTTTGCAGCAGGGCTCGTTCCTGCGTTCCAACTAGAGTGTCTGTGAGGGGTTGCAGTGTTGTGGCACCAGCACCAGTGCCTAAGGCCTAATTTTTCAGCTCCTGTTCAACAGGGGCATGTAATTACAATTCTTGATCTAATATTTCACAGCAGGGCCCTGTGAGGGCTTACAGTGTTGTGGCCACAGCAACACCTAAGGCCCAAATTTCTGCTGAGTATATAGGGCAGGACCCTACTTTCAAACATCTAACTTACAAACGACTCCTACTTGCAAACGGAAGGAGACAACAGGAAGTGAGATGAAATCTACCCCTAGGAAGGGAAATTCTCTCCTGTAAGAGTTAATATGGGAAAACAATTTCTCCTTTCCACTGATGCTTTCCAATCCTTGTTCCACAAAAAAACCCAAATTTTCAAAAAACATTTTTCATTGGGACAAAAAAGTGAGGTGAAATCTTCTGAAGAGGAGGAAAGACAGCAAAACAAATGTCACAGGGGTGATAACCCTTCCCTATGTTTTCCAAAAAGCTTAAAAAAGATTTTTTGGCTGGAGCTAAACACGTTAAAAATGTACCCGTTCAAAATTACAAAGAGATTCTACTTAACAACAAACCTACAGTCCCTGTCTTGTTTGCACCGCCTGTATACTGCTGTTCAGAGTATATAGGGCCTTTCCTTATTTTAATTTGGGTGCGGGGTTCCCCTTAATATCCATACAGGACCCAAAGGGCCTGGTAATGGACTGGGGGGTACCCATGCCGTTTGTCTCACTGATTTTCATCCATATTGCCATGACCCGACATGACATTAAACCCGCAAGCAGTTTTAAATGAGATTTTTTCCTTTAAAAATGACATTTGGTGCAGGGACTGTTCTAAACATGGGAAACACGCGTCACTTTACAGGCATACTATAGACACCCCCCAGGTACGATATTTAAAGGAATATTTCACTTTTTTTTTTTTACTTTAAGCATCATTAAAATCACTGCTCCCGAAAAAACGTCCCTTTTTAAAAGTTTTTTTTGCATTGATACATGTCCCCTGGGGTAGGACCCGGGTCCCCAAACCCTTTTTTCGGACAATACCATGCAAATTAGCCTTTAAAATGAGCACTTTTGATTTCGAACGTTCGAGTCCCATAGACGTCAATGGGGTTCTAACGTTCGTGCGAACTTTCGGTCCGTTCGCGGGTTCTGGTGCGAACCGAACCGGGGGGTGTTCGGCTCATCCCTACTCTTGAGCATGGAGTTCACCAGAGCTTCACAGGTTGCCACTGGAGTCCTCTTCCACTCCTCCATGACGACATCATGAAGCTGGTGGATGTTAGAGACCTTGCGCTCTTCCACCTTCCATTTGAGGAAGCCCCACAGATGTTCAATAGGGTTTAGTTCTGCAGACATGCTTGGCCAGTCCATCACCTTTACCCTCAGCTTCTTTAGCAAGGCAGTGGTCATCTTGGAGGTGTGTTTGGGGTTGTTATGTTGGAATACTGCCCTGCGGCCCAGTCTCTGAAGGGAGGGGATCATGCTCTGCTTCAGTATGTCACAGTACATGTTGGCATTCATGGTTCCCTCAATGAACTGTAGCTCCCCAGTGCCGGCAGCATTCATGCAGCCCCAGACCATGATACTCCAACCACCATGCTCGACTGTAGGCAAGACACATTTGCCTTTGTACTTCTCACCTGGTTGCTGCCACACACGCTTGACACCATCTGAACCAAATAAGTTTATCTTGGTCTCATCAGACCACAGGACATGGTTCCAGTAATCCATGTCCCTAGTCTGCTTCTCTTCAGCAAACTGTGTATCATCTTTAGAAGAGGCTTCCTTCTGGGACGACAACCATGCAGACCAATTTGATTCAGTGTGCGGCGTATGGTCTGAGCACTGACAGGCTCACCCCCCACCGCTTCGACCTCTGCAGCAATGCTGGCAGCACTCATACGTCTATTTCCCGAAGACAACCTCTGGATATGACGCCGAGCACATGTACTCAACTTCTTTGGTGGACCATGGCGAGGCCTCTTCTGAGTGGAACCTGTCCTGTTAAACCTCTGTATGGTCTTGGCCACCGTGCTGCAGCTCAGTTTCAGGGTCTTGGCAATCTTCTTATAGCCTAGGCCATCTTTATGTAGAGCAACAATTCTTTTTTTCAGATCCTCAGAGAGTTCTTTGCCATGAGGTGCCATGTTGAACTTCCAGTGACCAGTATGAGAGATTGAATACGATAACACCAAATTTAACACACCTGCTCCCCATTCATATCTGGGACCTTGTAACACTAAAGAGTTACATGACACCAGGGAGGGAAAATGGCTAATTGGGCCCAATTGGGACATTTTCACTTAGGGGTGTACTCACTTTTGTTGCCAGCAGTTTAGACATTAATGGCTGTGTGTTGAGTTATTTTGAGGGGACAGCAAATTAACACTGTTATACAAGCTGTACACTCACTACTTTACATTGTAGCAAAGTGTCATTTCTTCAGTGTTGTCACATGAAAAGATAGAATAAAATATTTACAAAAATGTGAGGGGTGTACTCACTTTTGTGAGATAATGTATATATATATATATACCCTGCTTCCCCGAAAATAAGACCCAGCCTGATTGTCGGTGATGGCTGCAATATAAGCCCTACCCCCCAAATAAGCCCTAGTTGAAGTCCTTGTAGGTCTTATTTTCAGGGTAGGGCTTATTTACGGGGAAACAGGGTAGGGCTTATTTGGGGGGTAGGGCTTATATTGCAGCCATCACCGACAATCACGCTAGGTCTTATTTTCGGGGAAACAGGGTATATATATATATATATATATATATATATATATATATATATATATATATATATATATAAAACATACTGTCACCACAGCATCATCATATAACTGGGATATAAAAAAGGAATACCATCCAAGTAGGTCATAGGGGTTGCCACCATCCCTTATATGAGGAGAAAAAGAAAAAACCCCTAAAAAAATGGGTGGGACTTTGAAGGCAACAGAGTAGTAAAAAACAATTTTATTGGTACAAATATACAAATATACAAAAATACACATAGAGAAAAGTCTGATACAATTCACTGAATAAACAATAGAATAATAACAAAATGGATATACTGGTGTAGAATTCAAATGTATATTCATGTAGTCTTCCACCTGGGCCTACGTAGTCCCGAAACGCGTAGGTCCAGGTGGAAGACTACACGAATATACATTCGAATTCTACACCAGTATATCCATTTTGTTTTTATTCTATTGTTTATTCAGTGAATTGTATCAGACTTTTCTCTATGTGTATTTTTGTATATTTGTACCAATAAAATTGTTTTTTACTACTCTGTTGCCTTTAAAGTCCCACCTATTTTTTGAGGGGTTTTTTCTTTTTCTCATCATATAACTGGTGTCACAGTGATCAGGGTCACTTTACCATGTGATCACTGTGACCAATCACAGCTAGCAGCACAATTGTACACAATGAATGGCTTGAATAGAAGCCATCTATTGTATACAACTGTCATGTGATCTGCTGTGATTGGTTACAGCGGTCACATGGTACTGGCAGCGGGCCGGTACAGTGATCAGTCATCGGCTGTGTCCGTTGGACAGTGACAGATTGCGCTGCAGCGCGGCCTTGCGTGTGCGGGGGAGGCGCAATCCAGGAGGATGTCATATGACATCCACCTGGATCGACTAGAGTTCCACCCAGACGTTATTTTGCTATAGGCTGGGTGGAAAGTGGTTAATATACAGATTGTGGTAGGAAAAGGGATAAAACAACCCACTAAGCTGCAGATTATTTCTACGAAGCAATGTGACTGTGCGTAAATGAGGACACAATGAGGTTGATTTACTAAAACTAGAAAATGCAACATCTGGCGCAGCTCTGCAGAGAAACCAATCAGCTTGCAGGTTTTATTGTCAAAGATTAATTGAACAAGCTGAAGTTAGAAGCTGATTGGCTACCATGCACGTCTGCACCAGATTTTGCACTCTCCGGTTTTAGTAAATACTGCAATAATTCAATTTATCTTGAATATCTATCAAGTTAAAAGCTTCTTTTTAAGTTCTGAATAGAGAGGAAGCATCAATTGAAAAATAAATAAACCTAAAAAAAAAAAATTCATACCAGTTTTCCTTTTTAAAGATTACTATTATCGTACTTTGAAAAGAGCTTTTATTTCTGTACATTTCTATTATATTCTTCCAAAAAAAAAAAAATAAGCTACATTTGGCACTGTTTCTGTCGCCGTGTTCCTTTGTCACTGAGATCCATGTCATTATATAGCTCTGTTCCAATTTTACCTGTCTGCGCATAGTCTTGGGTGTAGGACTAAGATAAATTGCAGTGGTAATTGAGTTTGAACTAGAAGGAATGGGACAATATCCTTTATGGACAGATTGGAGGCCCGTTACATATCATCTGAGTGCAATGAATTATTGGTAATCTCCACTCACAAAAATGATTTGCAATATAGTCTAATTGGAGTAAAATACAGAAGACGTAACCACAGAGACACACATATAAAGTTGTCCTTTTTTTTGTAATTAAAGTGAGATTAAAGGCAATTTTTTATTGAAATAAAAAAAGAGCTTATACTTACTAGCTCTGTGCAAGGATATTGCACAGAGAGGTGCCTTACCTCTTCTTTTTCGGTTACCCACCAGCACTGCCTCCTCCTCCTTTTTCTCGGCTTGCTAAGGGGGCACCCATGCAGGCCTCCTCCCAAGCTGGGCTGTGTGAATACATAGACACACACAGCGCAGCTTGGCCACGCCCCCTGCTCCCTCTCCACAAGATTTGAATGACAGCAGCAGGAGCCTATGCAAATTTGAAATTTTAAGGGTAGGTATGGCTCTGTTCAGGACACAACCCCTTAACCAGGGTCTTGAGATATGTTAATGCTGCACCTCCTTCACAGATGCAAAATCTAATAAAAATCTAATAAAAACTCTTGTGTGACAATTATCTGGTGCTATATGTAAACATAAATCTGCTATACAGATATAACTTGCAATAGTGCAAATATAAACATAAATCTGCTATACATATATGACATGCAATTGTGCAAATTATGTACAAAGTGCCAAATGCTAAGTGATTCTGTAATATAAAAAACAGTGCTGGTTGTTATGCTGTATTGCAATTCTTGAAAATGATGTCATGCTATTCAGCCCATATGCAAAAAATAAAAGTAAATTGAGAATATATACAAATATAAAAAAATGTAAATTTTCAAAAAAGTGACAGGTGCTCTTCAAATGTGTTCCTTTGTGCTTCTTACAGTGCCCCCTATAGGTAATGCACTCACCTGAATTACTCACCCCTCACATGGGTTTCTCACTTTCACAGTATTTGTCACTGTACAGCAATATCCAGATCCACACTTTTTAGAGAGCAATCGTTTCTACACGTCACCCACATGTAGGAAAGAGATACCCCCATAGCATAATTCCTTATTTCAATGGGTTTATTTGAACGTAAACAATAATTAACATACTCACATTATCTCAGTAAGTAAAAAGCTTTTAAAACCAGGAGGCCGGGACGATTCGTGTTCCACTGCATCAAAACCGGAAGTGACGCAAAGACGCTAGAAGCTCCGCCCTATGCGTTTCGTCATCAAGACGTCACCCCCCCCCTGCGAGGGGTGAGTAATTCCGGTGAGTGCATTACCTATAGAGGGCACTGTAAGAAGCACAAAGGAACACGTTTGAAGAGCACCTATCACTTTTTTGAAAATTTAATTTTTTTATATTTTTATATATTCTCAATTTATTTTTATTTTTTGCATATGGACTGAATAGCATGACATCATTTTCAAGTTTGCAATACAGCATAACAACCAGCACTGTTTTTTATATTACAGAATCACTCAGCATTTGGCACTTTGTACATAATTTGCACAAGTGCATGTCATACTGTATATGTATAGCAGATTGATGTTTACATATAGCACCAGATATTTATCACACAAGAGTTTTCATTCGATTTTTATTAGATTTTGAATCTGCAAAGGAGATGCAGCATTGGCATATAACAAAACCCTGGTTAAGTGGTTGTGTCACCTGAACAGCGCCATACTTACTCTTTAAATTTCAAATTTGCATTTCTATACTCCGCTTAGGTGGTTGTATTGGTAGGGGCAGCAGTTCCTAAATATTCAGTTATAGCCATCTACATGGGATCATCCTTAATCTCTTCCAGAAGGAGTCTATGGCTTATGTTTACCTGAACATTTATAATAAGCATATTTCATATGTAGAGAGGAATAAATGTGATTGTATGTCATATGGTGTAACCAGAATTATTCATCAATGATAAAGATGCTCCAATCCAGACTGGGCCGATTTGCTGGTAACAAGGGATGAGCGAAATTTTAATTTCAGTAAAAAATATCTTTTGGCCAACTTTCACAATTTTTTCCAGCTGCATGGGAGCCAATAGAGAAAGGGAAATTAAAGTGATACTTAACACACACTGTTTAATTTACATTTCTGTATATGGATGACAACACTGTAATTATTATAAAAAAAAAAATCTAGGTACCTTTTTCTTAATCGATATCCAGCTGTCGCATAACCCAGCTTTTTCCAAAACCTGTCTGCAGGGAAACATAAGCAGGAGGAGCTTCTAGTTCAAAAAACAAAAAAAACAAAAAAACGCCTTTGGAATACAGAGTAAAAAGAAATAATATCAATAAACTGTTAAATTGTCATACAAAAATATATTTGATATCAAATCTTTATTATTTTGTGGAAATAACATGGTGGGAGCAGATTTCTGCCAGTCACAGGCTGTGTCATGCCCCTCCAGCCTGAGAGTTAGAATAAGAGGGAGGTGAAGCCTCCATCAATCTACAAGTAATGCCCCACCCCATTGTGAAAACTGGTCAGTGAGCATGAAGGAGGAGGGAGGGAGTGGGCTGTCGTTTACCACTGTGTATACGCCCGCATGTGTGACTCTATAGTCACATGGGCTGCTCAGATGTAATAGGGAGGAAATGTTCATCAAAGAAACTCAATGAAAAATTGCTGTCACCACAGCTGCAAAATCCCTAGCTGAATTGGGGCCATGAATAGAAGCAGAATGCAGAAAGCAGCAGGATCAACCAGTTTTTTTGCAGAATACAAAAAACAAATCTCATCATAGTGACTGAGTATGAACAGCATGGAATACACCATTTATTGATAGTTTTTTTATGATGTGGATTTAGGGACACTTTAAGGTGGCTTGTGGTGTTTTTATAAGTGTGCAACAAGCTCCTTAAAACTATTTTTGACCTGTTCTTGTGGCAAAAATTAGCCTCTCATTCGTCCTCATTATTTGCTATTTTTCTTTTTTCAAGAAAAAAGGTGAAATAAAAGAATTTAAAGAGGAGGTCCAGTCAAAATAAAAAAAAAAATAAAAGTCAGCAGCTACAAATACTGCAGCTGCTGATTTTTAATTGGACACTTACCATTCCCAGGGTCCAGCGATGCGGGGGATAGAAGCCCCGCTCGTCTCCCCCTCCGTTCAGCGGCGCAGGCATTGCAACTGTGGGCGCCGAGCTGTGGCTTCACAGCCTGGCACCCACTGCGCATGCGCGAGCGGCGCCGCGCGCCGTGATTGGCCGCTCAGTCACCTGGGACCTGTAATGGGTCCCAGATGATTGACAGGAGGGAGGGAGCAGAGCTGAGCCCTTCCTGTGCCGAGGGGGAAGTGATGTCACCAGCCCAGGCACTGGAAGAGGCCGACTACGAGGGACCCCCTAGCAACAGGCATTTAGAGGTAAGTAAAAAAAAAAAATATCCAAATTTTTTTTGTATTTTTTTTAGGATTTTTCATGTAGTTTTTTTTTTTTGGGTGGAAACCCACTTTAAGTAACAATAAGCAAAAATAATCAAATTAAAAAAAGGTGGTGGAGAGGGAAATTAAGACAAAGTACTATATAGCAAATTAAAGCGTTTGCTACCCCAACACTTCATATTCCTGATATGTGCCTGCTGTACCATGTACTTGTATGAGAAAGCATCCTGTTCTCTTTGCATTGCTTCCTTTATGTGAAAATCCCTGGTGTTCCTGCCAATCCCCTTGCTTTCCTATTAAAAACTGACCACACTAAGCAGGGGCACACACCGTGGTCAGTTCTCATTCTCAGATTGCTCTACTCCAATGATAAGACCTGTCCTGACACGCTCATAAGCATAGCCATTCCCTGGCAAAGCTCAGTGTGATGCTGCTTCTCCTCCCCCAGCTCTTATGCAGCTGAGAACAGAGGGAAAGTGATCATTTATAAAAAAAGGGACAAAATGTATTTATACTGTTTATTATATATATATATATCTATATATATATATATATATATATAGATATATATATATAGATATAGATATATATATATATATATATATATAGATATAGATATATATATCTATAGACATATCTATAGATATATATATATATCTATCTATATATATACATAGATATATCTATGTATATATAAATAGATAGATATATACAAAAATGTTTTGCCTTTCATTTTAAACAAAATGGATTGTTTTACAAGGTGATTCTTTACAATCACTTTAAATAAGCTAAACTACCCTGAAAAGAGCTCCCCCCACAAAAAAAACAACAAAAAAACAACAACAACCTCCTAATAAATAAAAAAAATATACATTTTTTTATAAGGTAATCTTCCTATAAGCAGGAAAAATTAAAGTGATTGTAAACACTCACCTTGGAAACAACCCATTCCATTTAAAATAGAAATGGAAGGTAAAACTTGTGACAAGAAAATTACTTCAAAAAGCTTGCTATGCCTCCTACTAAATACCTTGGACTGTCTACTTTCCAAAAAGTGATCATTTGGGGGATATTTGTACTGTCCTGGCATTTTAGGGCATTTTAGGGGCATCAGTACATTAGGATTGCTCAATTTTCAAATATACATTATATACTATGAATAGGCCCTATAAAATATACACTGATTTGTGTTGTTTTTACCAAAGAAATATAGCAAACTACATGTTGTCCAAAACTTACGAATAAAGACTATTTGTTTGCAAAATGTTATAATAAAAACTAAGAAAAGTTTTGTTTCCTTTTCAAAATTTTCTGTATTTTTTTGGTTTATATAGCACAAAATAAAAAAACAAAAACAGTGGTAAGTGCCACCAAACGAAAGCTCTATTTGTGTGAAAAAAAATATATAAATTTAAATTCAGTTTTGCATGATCAAGCAACTGCCAGTTAAAGTAGCACAGTGCTGAACAGCAAAAAAATGCCCTGGTCATGAAGGGGTAAAACCTTCCAAAGGTCAAATGGTTAAATGACATTTTTTGGGGAAAATCAATACATGGAGCGATAGCATGGCTAAGGACATCTGCATATATATATATATTTTTCATGCTCACAATTTAGCCGTAAACTGTTCTTTATTCATTTTGCTGAGCAATACCCTACAATCAGCAGCACAATTCACTTAATCATAATAACATATTCCATGGTGAATGTTAGCACCAGTCTCGGAATGACTATCGTTTTCCAAAAAATAATGTTACCATTTTCAATTTAAAAGAAAAAGTATTCAAAGGCAAAATATTCCATCAAAGCAATTTATTGTTAAAGGGGATTCCTTTAAACCCTTTCACAACCGGAGCTGTTTTTGCATTTTTTGCACACGTGTTTAAAACAATCATTTTAGGCCTTAGGATTAGTTCAGACCCCCCCCCCAACTAGTATATATTTTCTGGAAGCCGAGACCCTGGAGAATAAATAGTGGTAATTCCAGTTTTTCATGTCATAAAAATTTTTCACACATTTTCAGTAACAAAATGCAGAAAAGGTAATTTTAGGGTGCACAGTGATTACAGTACAGTATTACCCAATATTTTGGTAAAATATAATAGATGTGATTACGCCGAGTAAAAACATACCACACATGTCAAGCCTTAAAGTGGTTGCAGCCCCCCTCAGCCCCCCTATTACTTACCTGAGCCCATCTCAATCCAGCGATGTTGTACAAGAGGCTCAGCTGTCCGAGACTCTCCCTCCTCATTGGCTCCCGCTGCTTTAAATCGAAGCAAGTGAGTCAATCAGGAGAGAAAGGGTGCGGTGCTGGGCCGTGGCTCAGTGTCTGAACGGACACATGGAGCAGCAGCTCGGCTCGGGTGCCCCTCTGACAAGCTGGTTGCTGTGGAGGCACTCGGCAGGAGGGAGGGGCCAGGAGCGCCGGCGAGGGACCCAAAAACAGGAGGATCTGGGCTGCTCTGTGCAAAACCATTGCACATAGCAGGTAAGTATAACATGTTTTTGTTATTTTTAAGCAAAAAAAAACCAAGCCTTTAGTATAACTTTAAATTGCGTTTGTCCATGAAACTATGACAAACTTTGGTACCCATTTCCATAGGTGACACTTTAAAAGCCCCTACAGGTCATCAGTTTAGCGGTAACCGTGAAAATTGGTGCTAGAATAATTGTCCTAACTTCATCGTGGGCGGTATTATATCACATGTGTAGCCCAATCTGCATTTTCGTACATAGGCAACCCTGATGGATGTGTTTACATTCGTATGGGTAGGTTAGGCTCAATTTTTATTTTATTTTTTTGGGGGGGGGGTTAAGTGCTTGGGTGCAACTTTATTTTTTTTTACTTTTTGTAGCACCCTCCTCCGGTTAGGCTGCTAGATAAATTTAGTTTTTGGGCTGCACTGTAGTGAGTAGAGCATTGATTGATTGTATTGGTCTGTTCAGGGTTTCCTGAGCTGAGAGTTTGATTACTCCCACCTGCCTCTGAAAGTTTCCAGCGCATAGGACAGGGAGATTCAGATGATCAGTTGAATATTTATCATGCCCCAGCCAATCCCTGGAAAGGTACATTTAGAAGGTGGCTGGGTGGTGATAAATGTGCGGGAAGCCTGAACAGAGAGTTCTTTTCCCTCAAGGTAGGGTTCTGGTGCCCCTGAAGGGAGCTCCACTAACACAAGAAACTGCAGTCTGGGCCTCAGCAGCTGCTGGGCTGATGGCCTGCAGAAGATTGCCAGAGTATTACATGTGCTGGAGGGCACTGCACTGAAGTCCTGGTCTGGAGAAGGATTTTTTTTTATATCCCTCACTGAGCATCTACATGCAGATGCTAGGTGGCAGACAGCGCCTGGGACACTGTGCATAAAGAAAGACCTTGCTGGGGACTATTAGTTGTGCAAGTGCCAGAAGGGAATCCAGTGCCAGTGGTGGTAATATGGACTTCTGCTGTCGGGTCCTAGATATACTGGAAATTTCCTGCTGCCTTCAGAAATCTGTTTTTTTAAAGATTTGAGGGAAGTTTGACCCCCTTTTATTGTTACTTTTTGATTTGGGTGTATCCGATGACCCTAAACCCCTCTCCTAAAGTTCTTCAACAATAAACAATAAAAAGATATCCCTTATACTTGAGCCTGAAATGTCGGTGTGCGTGGAACCGAGCTTGTGTGACTGGCAGCCTCTGTTCTATTGTGGGAGACCTGGGTATATTCTTAGTGGCACCTCCGGGTGTAAGATCAGCAAAAGGTAATGTCAGGAGGTGAGGGTAGTGGTGGAGGATGTGTCACAGCACAGAGATGCCTGGACCTCCCTCTGGCAGCATCTGATTAGACTCTGGACAGAGGCTTCTTCCAGTGCAGAAAAAAAGAGCATTCCCGTTACGGGCTGCCTCTCTGTAAGTGGTCCTGCCCAGTGTGACTACACCCCTAATGTGTGGACAAGTGGACGGGCCCGTGTGCACTACATGCACCTCACACATTATGGATATGCCCCTGACTGCACCTATTGTACCCCTGAAATAAAACACCTCCACCCTATGTTATGGAGGAGAGAAGGGAAGAGGTTTTATAGTCTTAAGACACTTCATCTCCTAGGGTTGCATATCTGCTTCTCCATAGATAAAGAACAGTGAATGAGCATTGCCACCTATTTTATGGAGAGTCTGATATCAACAGCCAGCAGAGAAAAGAAAATAGTCTTTATTGGCCTCTCAAAACAAGAAAACACAAATCGCTTTCTTCAGCAAAATAAAGGCAAACAGTTCATAGTCCTGATATAAAGACGAGCACACAACATGGCTCACCACCAGTATCTCAGTCCCACACTTGGGATTCATGTTCTCATCTGTTTTGGGGTGGAAGACAAGACGCAGGAGCTCAGCAAACCGACTCTCAGTCACAAAACTCATACTAGTCTCACAATTGTGGACTACGTCCACTCTACCCCTAGATACCTGCTGACAGCTTCCTGTTGCTTTTCAAGCCTCCCTTGCAAGTGTGTTAACAATTTTGGGATCAAAGCCCCTGTAATAAGGTTTTGGAGGCTCTTTCCCAACCAGAATCATTCAAAGCCTCTGAATTCTCAGATGAGGACTTACCAATCCTGAGAGTACTGAAATCAGTCCTCTCCATTCTGGCCAGACTACACTGGAACCCGGTACCGTACATGGAGAGGACACCCAAGTACTAAAAATGTTGCTTGAACTATCCCTTAAAGGGACCACAACCCAAACAGTGGGGAAATATACCTCCCATCCAGGACCCATCCCTGGTGTCCTGTACACTCTCTAGGCAAGGAAGTGTGTTATTGGCAGGATCACCAAGTGAAATAGCCTGAGAAAGAAATCTACTGCAACCATACAATCTAAGGTAAGCTGCAATGTATTACATTTTTGTTTTTGCGGCAGATACACTTTAATGCCACTTTTGGACGGGCAGTAAAAATGGATGGTTCGGCCTTATTTTTAACCACCCCCGGTCAGCCCACTGAAAGTCTAACAAAGCAACCGAGGAAGGTTGCACACAAACCATGGCAAGTTTAACTCAACATCTTGGGTTGCCAAGTCCCCTGTCAACTTTTCCTGTTGAAGTCTTTACTTTCAAAGTATTTTATTTTCATAAGACATAGAATAGAGTGACAATTAAAGTATAGCACTATCACTATGAACGCATGGTACAAAAAGATAGGCGGGTTACATTCTTGCCTGTTGAAGTCTTTAGGACCGTTGCAGTGCATTAGTTCAACCATTTGTAGCGCTACCTCTGTAGGGGGCCTCTGGTATTTAACCGGTTCTTCCCTAAAACTACAAAAGCTGGCCATCCACACCAGCAACAATCGATTCACACTGGCTCCAATAAACAGTCTAGGGCAGTGATAGCAAACCTTGGCACCCCAGATGTTTTGGAACTACATTTCCCATGATACTCATGCACTCTGTAGTGCAGTTGAGCATCATGGGAAATGTAGTTCCAAAACATCTAGGGTGCTGAGGTTCGCCATCACTGATCTAGGGGATATCTTTTGGTATTTTTTTGCTTAAAAAACTTTAACAGGAGAGGGGAACTTGGTCATAGGATACTTCAAAACGCAGTCAGTAATTAGAGAACAATCTCCTCTAAGAGTTCTAGCTAGCTTTGGACAGTCTGGGGCCCCACAGCTGAAGACTATGGGGCAAGTCTTTGAGCTGAATAAAAATAGGTGGTGGTTGCGCTGTGACAAAGGGAAAAAGAAGGGCGTGGGGGTGGAAGGGACTAAATAAGGTGCATGAAGAGGTGAGAAAAATGGCCGAAGTAAATAGGCCAAGCAAGCATAAAACACATAAATACTAGATAAATGAAAGTGCTAGCATAAGTGAAAAATAGCTGAAAAAATGTAACAAAATAAATATATATAACAGTAATAAATCAATCAATAAGTCCAAATGAATATGGGCTAGTATCACACTAGCGCATGAGTGACAACTCGAACGAGCTGTAAGTGACAAATCCACAAGGGTAAGTAGATGTCAGTCCCACCACCAAATAATAAAAGACTCCCAGATAGTAAACAGTTCCAACAATAGGGAGAGATCTTCAGTGGGGACACCTCCGTGTTCGCAAGCCGCTTACCTTATTGCTGTAAGGTATACAGCTTGTGTTGCAAGCAGCTAGCAGGCATGGAAATCCCATCCAGTTATACAGATAATGACGCTAGTAGATATGCAGGGCGGTATATAAAAAAGACAAAAATAGACAATATATAGTGTGACGGCCAGAGTGTAAGGGAAGCAAGACACAGAAGGGGGTTGCACTCACTTTTTGAAAAATGAGTATGGGCATCAATCCACGAGCGCCGAGCTCGTATGCCTCAATAGGTATCTTCAGTCTGTCCCCGCTCCCAGCTCCTCAATGCTCGTCAGGTGGAGTGAGTATATATGATGTGTAAGGAGAAAGCGCACATAGCGTAATCCCATATAAAAAGTCAATTTATTAAGTAAAACAATATAGTAAACTTACATTTAAAAAACGGCTATAGTATAAATCATCCACGAGCGCCGAGCTCGTCTCCTGCTGTTAGTCTGTGACAGTGTCCCGTGCTCCAATCCTAACGCGTATCGTCACGTCACGACTTCTTCAGAGGATAACCAATTTACTTTCACAAGTCTTTGAGCTGACTTCTGGTTACCTTGTGTAGATGCACTACTGCTGGTACCCAGTGCAATTTCCAGTACGCTTCCCAGTTACAGGGATCAGTTTTAAGATCACTACTACTTTCCTCCAGACATGGTCCAGTAAGTTAGATGGTACCTCTCAGGACCAGATCCGCTGTGGTATGGTTCTGCAATCAGCTCCAAACAAAGTCAAGTTATGGGACTGCTGAGTCTGTGTGCAGCCTGAGGACAGCAGTCGCTATGGCTCTATAACCTTCCTAGGGAAAAGGAACCACGCTCCCCAGTGTCTCAAACTATTTATCCCCATTCCAGCCCCCTGCTGGATGCTACTTTTCAGGGATGGGCTGGAACCCAATAAATATTCAGTCTGGCTGTTTTGAATCTCCTGCCCTAAGCTCTTCAGAGGCAGGGGGAAGCAAACAAACTCCTATCCGGTGAGACCCCTGAATAGGCCAGAACAAACGATCACTGCTCTCTTGATTACAGAAGGAGCTAAGAACTAAATTTACCTAGCATCCTACGCTAGGAGGGTGCTACACATTTGATAAAAAAAAAAAACACAAGGTATTCAGGGGCAGCAGTATTGGCTCCTGAATGCCTTGAAGTTCATGTTCCACTGCAGATTGTTTTTTTAGTGACTGCCATTGTGTGAACCTAGGCTAAAGGAATGTCAGGTCCAAGATGCCCTATGCTGAATTTAATCCTTCTGCCTCTGAACTGCACATGTCATAAAGTAAGCATCCCTCTCTGTCTGGCAACTTTTTTTTTTTCTTCGGTAACTTTAGTATTATGTGAAACAAACCCTTTTTTTCTTGAAATACCATGAAAGGCACAGGAAGATTCATTGCCATTTGATTTTCTGCTGGAATCTCCCAACCACTCTGTGGCCAGCTGCTTCAGTTCTGCTGTTTTAGGTAAATGTACTAAATGATTGTGCGGGCCAGATGGGTCCCCCATCGTGACGGGAGACACGAGTTATTGCTCAAGCGCTTCAGATATCATTGCACTATTGTGTTGCGCCCCTTTTGAAAATGATCTTTACGTTCATTTTAAACTCCCTGTAAAATCATCCACCGTAGAAAAAGCCTACTGCATTTAACAGGCGATTAGATCAGCTCCAGGGTTTTATGTGCTTAGCGTGCTTGGCCGCCTTTCTCGCTAATAGGGCAAGGTAGGGCAGAGAAGTGATTGCCTTAGAGAATAGTATATATTACCTGTCTGGTTCCTGTAGTGTTTGTTCAGGCTCTTGGGTTATCTTTTGTGTCTTAAAGTATATTTCCATTTTTGCAGCCAAATTGGGTAACACCTACTTTATATTTGTTACATGTTCCCATTAACATAGCAATAACAAAAACAAAATATTTTAAATCGCTGGTTATTTTTTTTTGGGGAATCTACTTGCTTTCTTGCTCTCCATGCTTTTTCATTTTTAGGAGGAAGCTGTGGAGTAATGTTTAACATAATTACCCTGTCTGTACTATGTTCGAAGTTCTTCATTATCAGCTGTAAACTAGATTTGAACATGGTCTGTTCTAACAAAGGACATAGATTAGGGGTGCTGCTCCAGGCTTCCTTACTATCCAGGTCTGGTGACTACCGCTTAACCACTTTGGCGGCTACAGCGCGGCCGCACTTTGCTGGGAGGCCGTTATATGTCATACGTCCTCCCTTGCTCGCCCTGCCTGCGTGCCCCCTGTGGAGCACATCGGGAGTGATCTGATTGGCACAGATCGGGGTAAAGAGCCAATCACAGCTGATCACGGATGCAAAGAGGATTTGCCGGTTACTGTTATAGATTTGCCGAAAACCGGCAAATCCACACAGGGGACATCTGCACTGACAATCAGGGCACTGATCATCAGTGCCCTGATTACCAGTGCAGCTGCAACAGTGCCCACCAGTGCTGCCAATCAGTGGCCACCAGTGCTGCCAATCTGTGTCCACCAGTGCTGCCAATCTGTGCCCACAAGTGCTGCCAATCTGTGCCCACAAGTGCTGCCAATTTGTGCCCATCAGTGATGCCTGTCAGTGTAACCTATCAGTGCCACCTATTAGTGTCGCCTATCAGTGCCCATCAGTGATCGCCTATCAGTGACCATCAGTGTCGCATACCAGTGGCCATCAGTGCCGCCCATTAGTGCAACCTATGAGTGCCCATCAATGCTGCCTATCAGTGCCTCCTCATCAGTGCCACCTCATCAATGCCCATCAATTTGTTTAGCAAATAATAAAAAACTCAGTGGTGATTAAATATCGCCAAAAGAAAGCTCTATCTGTCACCAAAAAATTACAAAAATGTAGTTTGGATACAGCGTTGCATGACCGCGTAATTGTCGCTCAAATTGCGACAGCCCTGAAATCTGAAAATTGGCCTGGGCAGGAAGGGGGTGAAAGTGCCCAGTAGGCAAGGGGTTAGAGAGTGCAGGCTGGGGAAGAGCTTGTCACAGCTCAATGTGTAGACATGTAAGAGAAAAAGTCCCAAATGCCACACATCCGGCAAAACCTGCCGGTATCTATGGTGAAAGCAGCCTCAGGCCAAGCTCCATCCAGGCCATGCCCCCAATGTGTTTTCGCTCGCACCTCCATTACTAAGCCCTGTGGGCAGTGAAAAAATGCATCGGAGGGCATGGCCTGGATGGAGGTTGGCCTGAGGCTTCACCATAGATACTAATGGGTTTTGTTGGATATGTGCCATTTGGGACTTTTTCTATTATGTCCTTAAGCTGGCCATAGACTTGTCCAGGTAACAGGAAGAGAAATCTCCCTTATAGGGACCGAGGTAGCTCTTAAAGTATACCTAAAGATAAAACTTTTTTGTTAGTTTTGGACTGAGTGGAGATGGATTGGAACACCTATTAGGTTTTTATTGCTGTCTGTGTCCCGCTAGGGAGATTCTCCCTCTATTTGTCCTGTTTACCATTATCATTGGAAGTGAAAGAAAACCCCAAATGTTGGGTTGTCCCCAGAAAAGTAATAGAAGGGAAATTTTCCAATAGGGATACTAGTTCTGACGACCAGGGGGGGCCCAAGGAATTTCCTTTGTTTACAGGGATTTTTTTTTTTACTTCCTGTTTTGGCTATGGGACAAGAAGTGAGAATCTCCCCAATGGGACACAGATGTCAAAAAATAACCTGACGGGAGATATAACCCTCCCTTACTCCATCCAAAATTTAAAAAAAAAAGATTTGCCTATGGTTCTACTTTAAAGTATAACTAAAGGCAAAACTTTTTGAAAATGGATTAGAATACCTGTCAAAAAAGAGAGAAAGGCTGGTCTCATGAAAGTCGGTTAAAACATTGTTTTATTATTGCATGTGAACAAAGCTAACGTGTTTCGGCCATCAGGCCTTAATCATGCCATAATTAAGGCGTGATGGCCGAAACACGTTGGCTTTTTTGACTGTTGTTCACTTGCAGTAATAAAGCGATGTTTCAGCCGACTTTCACGGCACCAGCCTTTATGCACGAATTACATGGAGGTTTGCAGAGACTTCCCAGGCTGAGTGCTGTGTTCTTGAGGCTCGCCAGGCATTACACAGGAGGTAGTAGCTCGGATGCACCTGTTTTAGAATACCTGTCAGGTTCCTATTGCTGTCTGTGTCCCCGTTAGGGAGATTCACGCTCTCTATTTGTCCTGTTTACCAATATCGCCGAAAGTCAAAGCAAAGGAAAATCCCACGTTTTGAGTTGTCCCCAGAACAGAAATCTTCCAGTGAGGACACTAGTTCTGGTGACCCTGGTGACAACCAGGGATTCCCTCTCCTTGGAGGGACACCTTCTCACCTCATGCTTGGCCATGGGACAGGAAGGGAAGGGAAGTCACCCCAATGGGACTCAGGTGGCAAAAAGGAACTTGACAGGGGTTATACCTCTCCCATACTCTATCCCAAGTGGAAAAATAAAGTTTTGCGTTTAGTTCTACCTTAAAAATCTGACACCTAGTTCTGACTGACCACCATCAATAAACAGGAAGTGGAGAGATTTTCCTTTATTTCCTGTTCTATCATATATACAGGAAGTGAGGTCTATCCTTACAAATGAGGCCAGCAATAAAAGGATAATCAACATTCTAACCCTTCCACCATCCACAAAAAAAGTTATGGATGGAGTTAGATTTTAACGTTTCCAAACTTTTTTTTATTTTAATGTATTTATATTTTAATTTGTATATTTATTCATTTAAAATGTTCTTCTAAGCTGTCATTTACCCTTGAACATATCTGTGTGGGGACCAATTAGATGCAGACGTATTGTGTTGCCGCAGCAGAGTTAAGGCGCGGTTGCTATGGCGATAATTTTTTTTTTATTTTTCTGTGTGCAAGGTCCGATCTTATCAAATATCCATGCTTTTGTTAATTAAATTGCTCATTTGGGAGGTCATAATGTGCTCTTCAGAATATGAGAAATTATCCTTAATCCCATGGGGTATTTGTCAGTGGGAAATCACATCTAAACGCTCTACTTAATGTAATAATTTACCATGGATCCAATATTCCCTCTGCACTGTTTCTATAGCTTCCTTTGGAGATTGAATGGGGAACCTTTGGCTTTTCATACACCGTGCATACTCCAAAGGAAGGAAAATCATATTTAGCGTAAGAAAGATGTAATGGAGCTCAGTGACATGACATGGATTGAGAAGTAATGTACTTATTTTCTTGGGAATAAATTGACATTCTATCTATTTTTTGAATTGTTTTATCTTAGGTAAAAGGAAAAATATAATGGTATATCTGGTAGCTAGTCGCATTCAGCTGGGCTTGTTCTGCAATGATAAAGATGTTCAGCAGCTTGTCCCACCTGCTTCTCCGGTTCTAATGAGTTTCAGTAACCTACCCAAGTATTTATACCCATATGGGTTACTAGAAATAATTGGGTATTTTTTTTGACACTCTTTAGAACTGACAAAGTAGCTGTCACAGATCAGCTGCGGAGCTGATCTGTGTCTCACCTTTACTGCTGTAGGCCGGCTGGCATCTGCTGTTCCACGAGCTTGTGTTCAGCTCTGCGCACTCTGCAGCTATGGGTGTCGCCGGTCACACCCGTTGCCTAATATATGATTCCTTCCTGCTACTTCCTGTCCAGCCCCTCATGTGTTTCCCTATTCAAATCCCTTTCAAACCAGCTACTGGTTGCTTGAGCAACATTTGTTTTTGAGCTACTTTCATGTAACCTGCCTTAAACCTGACCATAGGCGTGCGCACAGGGTGTGCCGGGTGTGCCCAGGCACACCCTAATCACCCCATGCGCCTTAGTGTTATCGCTCTGTGTAGCAGCAGGAACATGGGAAAGATCTCCCTCTTACTGGCTCTGCCATAAGAAAAGTGTCTATGATCTTCTCTTTCACTGTGCCGGCAGGGAGATCAATGTGCCGGGGGCATATACATGTAGGCACATACACATGCATGTGTGTTTGAGCTTAAGGGTGCACACCCTAATGCAATAGGCTGCGCACACCTATGAATCTGACCTCTTGTGTACTGATCTCTTGTGTACCGACCCGGCTTGTTCTGATTACCTTGTCTGCAGCCCACCCTGACCTTGGCTCGCTATCCGGCTCTCCTTTTGCTTCTTCCATCCATCCTTGTCTGACAGTGTCTTCTGGTACTTCCCTAGCGAGCAAGGTGAACCCGAGGTCGTGACCTGGGGTCAGCACGCAGCTAAGCCCAAACCCTCGTGAGGGGGTCCCTGGCAGAATACCGGCTGGCCCTTAGACTCCACGCCCTGGGGGGATCCCGTGTCACCTGCTCGCCTGTGGGCTCACTGTAAGTAGTACCGTGACAGTAGCTTGGATAAACTGTGAAACATCTTTAACCAGTTGCCTACTGGGCACTTTCATCCCCCTTCCTGCCCAGGCCAATTTTCAGCTTTCAGTGCTGTCACACTTTGAATGACAATGCAACACTGTACCCAAACTCATTTTTTTTTAGACAGATAGAGCATTCTTTTGGTGGTACTTCTTGACCACCCACTGTATATGTACGTCATTACTTTGACGTTATATACAGTGGTTATGGCAGCAGCTGGCTGCCATAACCCTGGTGCTTTTTTAACTACTTCAATACGGGGCACTTACACCCCCTTCCTGCCCAAGCCAATTTTCAGGTTTCAGCGCTGTCGCTGTTTAAATGACAATTGCGCGGTCATGCTACACTGTACCCAAACTGAATTCTTATCATTTGGTTCCCACAAATAGAGCTTTCTTTTGGTGGTATTTGATCACATCTGCATTTTTTATTTTTTGCTAAACAAATTTAAAAAAAAAAAAAAGTTTTTCTTTTGGTTCTGTTATAAAATTTTGTAAATAAGTAAGTTTTCTCCTTCACTGATGGGCACTGATAAGGCGGCACTGACAGGCACCGATGAGGTGGCACTGATAGGCACTGACGATGGGCACTGACAGGCGGCACTGATGGGCACTGGTAGGCGTCACTGAAGGGTGGCACTGATATACAGCTCTGATGGGCATTAATAGGCGGCACTGATGGGCACTCATGGGTGGCACTGATGGGCACTGATAGGTGACACTGATGGGCACTGAAATGCTGCACTAATGGGTACTTATGGGTGGCACTAATGGATACTTATGGGTGGCACTGATAGGTGGCACTGCTGGCACTGATACGTGGCACTGATGGGCACTGATAGATGGCATTGATAGGCATCACTGATGGCACTGGCAGGCATTGGGGATGGGCACTGATTGGCAGCTGCCTGGGCACTGATTGGCATTTCCCTGGTGGTCTAGGGTGGCATACCTGGTGGTCCTGGCAGCAATCAGCACAGACCCCCCCCCCCCCGTCAGGAGAGCAGCCGATCGGCTCTCCTCTACTAGCGTCTGTCAGACGTGAGTGAGGAAAAGCCGATCAACGGCTCTTCCTGTTTACATCGCGATCAGCCGCGATTGGACAAGGCTGATCACGTGGTAAAGAGCCTCCATCAGAGGCTCTTTACCGAGATCAGTGTAGCAGTGTGTCAGACTGACACACCGCATCACCGATCGCTGCGATGCCCACCCCCACGGACGTGCAAGAGAGGTCGTTCTGGAGGGACGTCCACCGAGAACAAGAGTGGTGCCCCCTCCCCCGCTGCTTTCCGTTTGTTTCCTCTGCTTACTGGAGCTGTCGGTAGCGGCAGAAACGATCCGATCCCGTGGAGTGATGGGCATGAAGTCGAGTGAGGGCAAGGTGGCCCCGACTCGATTCTATGCCCTTGGAGGATCGTAGCGATGTTTGACGTCACTTTCGCCTAACGGCCTTACAGGGCCAATTTTATTTTTATTGGTAAATGTAAAATGATCTCGCAATAAAGAGGACCTGTCATGCTTATTTCTATTACAAGGGATGTTTACATTCCTTGTAATAGGAATAAAAGTGATCAAATTTTTTTTTTTAAAAGGACGGTGTAAAAAAAAAAAAAAGGAAAAATTTTTTTTAAAGCACTCCGTCTCTCCCAGCTCGTGCGCAGAAGCAAACGCATCTGTAAGTTGCGCCCACGTATGTAAACGACGTTCAAACCACACATGTGAGGTATTGCCGCGATCATTAGAGCGAGCGCAATAATTCTAGCACTAGACCTCCTCTGTAACTCTAAACAGGTAACCTGTAAAAAAAATTTAAGCCTACAGAGATTTTTAAGTACCGTAGTTTGTCACCATTCCACGAGCGTGCACAATTTTAAAGCGTGACATGCTAGGTATCAATTTACTCGGCGTAACATCATCTTTCACATTATACAAAACATTTGGGCTAACCTTACTTTTTTTTTTTTTTAATTCATGAAAGTGTATTTTTTCCAAAATAATTGTGTTTGAAACACCGCTGCGCAAATACAGTCTGACATAAAATATTGCAACAACCGCCATTTTATTCTCTAGGGTTTCTGCTAAAAAAATATATAGAATGTTTGGGGGTTCTAAGTAATGGGCGCTGCAGGGGGAGCACGGGAACCGCAATCACAGGGGGGACATCAATAGACACCCTCCCGGAAAAGTGTGACCGCGCTGGAGCCCTCATTCGCAGTCGGGAAGAGGTTAACATTACAGAATTAGTCCAGCTGAATGTGAACAACTACTACTAGTTATAACATGACCTGGATATGTGACACAATACAGAAATAAAGTTGAAATCATTTTTTTAAATATTCATTTGAATTGTTATTATTATTATATAGTTTGTCAAATTTTTTTGATGTGATCACTCAGTCCCTATGAGATTCATTTTCTGTATTCTGCAAAATACCTGTTTGATCATGCTGTTCTCCATCTCCACCTTTTGTCCTTGTCCCCATTGCAGCAGTGTTGGCAGCTCTGCACATGCTCAGTTTTCAGTGAGTTTCTATGCTGAGCATTTCCTCCCTATAACATCTGAGCAGCCCACGTGACTATAGAGTCACACATATGGGCGAATACACAGTGGTAAATGACAGCCCAACTCCCTCCCTCCTCCTCCATGCCCACTAACCAGCTAAACACAATGGGGGGCAGGAAATTACATGTAGATTGATGGAGGCTTCACTTCCCTGTTATTCTAATGCCCTGTACACATGATCGGACATTGATCGGACATTCAGACAACAAAATCCTAGGATTTTTTCAGACGGATTTTGGCTCAAACTTGTCTTGCATACACACGGTTGCACAAAGTCGTCGGAAAATCTGATCGTTCTGAACGCAGTGGTGTAAAACACGTATGTCGGGACTATAAACGGGGCAGTAGCCAATAGCTTTAGTCTCTTAATTTATTCTGAGCATGCGTGGCATTTTGTGTGTCGGATTTATGTACACACGTTCGGAATTTAACCGATCGGATTTTGTTGTCAGAAAATTTTATAGCCTGCTCTCAAACTTTGTGCGTCGCAAATTCCGATGGAAAAAGCCCGATGGAGCCCACACACGATCGGAATTTCCGACAACACAATCCGATTGCACTTTTTCCATCGGAAAATCCGACCGTGTGTACAGGGCATAAGACACAGGCCAGAACACTGCGGTCTGCGCTCTGAGCCATTGGCTGAGAGCGCTGATCGGGGGTCGGTCATGACCCTTCAACACAAGCCGGCCGAACAGAAGCCGGCTTCAGTTGGACCAGCTGCCATACACACAGGCCGAATGTCAGCCGGTTTCTACTGAACCCCTGATGAAGACACGTGACTCCCTGTGTCGAAGACGCGTAGGGGAGGGGCCAGGACGGAGCGAGCAGCACTGAGCTGGGCTGGGAACCTCTAACAACCCACAGCAGGTCGGATAGCAGCACTCGGTTTATACCCTGCTTTTTATTGTTTGGTGCACATTAAGCACCCGCACAATGTGAGTACCCCAGTGTGGGGATTGTTTTATGCATATTGATATTAAAAGTTTTGGCGATATCACACTATGCAGTCCCTTTTCTTTTTGGTTTGATGCCTATGGAGTCTTAGAGAACCTGGTGGAGATCTTCTGGTGTCCTGATATTGAGCCCAGGGGTGGCTCCAAAGCGTGTTTGGACACAGCTAGACCCTGTGTCACACGCTCTGAGGTGAGCGTAACCACTTTGGGGGGTCACCAAGGCACATTTGAGCACTGTGGTTCATCGATTTGGTTTTCATGTGAAGCACCTTAAAGCACTATAGTTCACCTTTGGGATTTTTTTCCCTTTGCACATCGCTGTGTGACACAATTCTGGAAGATTTTTTCACGTTTAAAGGACTATTATCACCTTAAAAACTGCATATTATTTATTTTTGCTTTTTTCACTACTCATCACTTCTATGATTTGTTGCAGTCTGTATATAAAAGTTACTATATTTATTACGCATGTTTGTAAATGCATTTTTTTGCTTATCATTGTTGATTACAAGGAGATTGTATCAGCACATTGCACTTTAGACAGAATATATGTATGGCACTTTGATATAATTTATTGGCACGTTTATTAGTTTTTTATTTATTTACTAGTATATGATCAATTTAATTGCTTTTTGTACATGAATAAGATCACTCACCATAAGCGCAATACACTTGGAGGATGTTATTCAGTAGCACAATACATTTTCAATATTTGGCACAGTATGCCTTTGGATGGGATATGTAATTAGCACTATTTTTTGGGTGTATGGTTTGATTTGGGATTTAAAGCACAGTTACTAGGCACCTTTATATTGATAAGGTGAATGCATAGATAGTCTCATACCTGAGCTCAGCGCATTTCTTTATCTATACTTAATGCACGGTTATGAATACGTGACCTGCGTTTGCGGCTGGGTATATATATATATTGCTCGGCATATAATTTTTGTCATAACGTTTATTTCTGCAATAAGGCATAGGGCTATTGTGGCTCGCAAGACTTCTTTTCTCTTGGTTTCTACTGAACCGGCCGATGCCGCCCGACATGCAGCCCGTGATTACTAGGCTTAACTCAGACACTTAATCTTCCACACATCCAATCCCAATGTCCAAAAAAAGGTACCTGACTGCTACCCTTGATGCAAGCGCAATTTGGCCGGATCCTCAATATTGCTGTCCCTCAGTGTTGGTAGTACATCTTGTTTACGGTATACTTACAGTTCTGCACAGCTAGAACCAGACTTCTAGAAGAGAAGAGTTATTATTTGTCTTTCTTGTCTATGTACTGATGCAGAGTGGAGCAATTGTCCCTTTCATTCTCTCTGCCCCCTAGCCTCAGTGGGCCTTATGTGTCTATGACCTTAGTCAATGTAAAACCATGAACAAGGCAGTACAAGACCATTGTCCTATGTGGGCTGAAAATATAAATCGAGCCATACCAGGAGATGGCACTGTTGCTTGCCTAAACACAGCATACCTATGCAAACCAGATAGTGGGCAGAAGAGGAGGTGTAAGGTCAACTGGATTCCTAGCACCAGAAAACCAATGTGCACTTGTGCTCATGCTCATGCGCATGCGCATTGCACACATGCTCATCTTTCTGAGCAAAGGGGCAATGGTAGATGTACTGTGCCAGTTCGTTGCACTCAGGCACGTGCGTGAGTGCATACCAATTAGCATGCGCACTTGGCACTCAGTAGCCTATTTAAACTGGTCTGTCACTATGAGCAGTTACTGAATGCTCTTCAGTTTGTTCCTGTGTTCCTGTTCCTGATCTGATCTGCGGTACCTGCTTACCAGTGTATGATCTGGCTTGCCTTTGAACTTCGCTCCTGCTTCATCTCTGTTTACCTCATTATTCTGACCTGGGCCTGTTTATTGGACTTGTCTCTACCTGCTGATTCTGTACTGCCTTTTGCCCGGCTGGTACTGAACTTGGCCAGCATTCTGGACTTGCTGATTGGGTGCCTCGCTGACTGCTGCCCATTTTCCGGTCCTACTTCCAACTCCTGCTCTGGTGTCAAGCTGCTCCTGCATCCTTTTCCAAGGTCTGTAACTTCCAGCTCTACCCACCTACGGAGTGGACATCACCAGCCAGCTACTACGGCACTTGTGCCACTCCTTGCCCTTACACCCTCTGTCTCCACTTGAGGAGTGTTGGACAGGAGGGGCAAGAGAGGCCTCCACAACATTCTAGTCTTTACCAGATATGTGATGGGAGGAATTAAAGTGTTTGTTACCCCAACACTTCATATTCCTGATATGTGTCTGCTGTACCATGCACTTGTATGAGAAAGTATCCTGTTCTCTTTGTATTGTTTCCTTTATGTGAAATCCCTGGTGTTCCTGCCAGTCCCTCTGCTGTCCTATTAAAAACTGACCACACTAAGCAGAAGAGCACACCGTGGTCAGTTCTCTAGCTATGCTGGGAACTTAGTGTGCTCTCCTCCAATGATCAGACTGGTCCTGACATGCCCCCACTGCCCAGTCATTCACTGGGAAGCTCAATGTGCTGCTGCTTTTCCTTCCTCCAGCTCTTATGCAGCTGAGAACAGAGGGAATGCGATCACTTATAAAAAAGGGAAAAAAGTTATTTATAATGTTCTATACACAGATGTTTTGCTTTTCATTACTATTTTAAACTGAATGGGTTGTTTTACAAGGTGATTGTTTACAATTACTTTCTGTTTCAAATGCCGCTTTATGCATTGACATACCTCCTTAGACCAAGGCTGCCCAGGCACCATGGTCACCTGCTGATTTGGCAACATCCACAGGCAGCTTAACTCCTCGATAAGATACAGAAATTGAATCCAGTGCATTTTACTTGCAGTACACGGGATGTTTATCCAGTCTTTTGAGGTGTAAGAAGGCAATGACTTTACTAAGCCCTGTACAAATACCGACTGCGAGATAATTGAAAAAATGGGGAGAGAGGACTGAACTAACTAGCACTAAACAGGAGGCGAGAACAGAAGGAGATACCAAATCACATAAGTAAACAAGTTGTTGTGGCTCAAAACCACCACTAGATGTCAACATATATAATGCAGTTCAATACAACATAGAAAAATTACATAAAAGTGGGGCAGAACCGGGAGTGAGTCGCCGACAGACTGTAGAAGATAAATGCTTCCGGCATTTTTGTTACTCTGCACTTCAATGTTCAGCTGGCATGTGGCAAATCAATATTGAGACACTAACCAAAGTGAGAAATTTCTTTTGAAGGAATACCGAAATAACTAAAAATATGTTTTCTTCTGTTAGCCTGAAGTTATTTTTCAAAGACTAATTAATATACCTAAACTAACACATATACATAAAAGGCATGAGATGACTGTATTCAAGATTTAAGAGTTTAAGACAACTTTTTTTTTTTTCCTAGCACATTTGGAAAATGAAGCCGATCTGAAATCATTATAACGTTCTACGGCACCTTTAGACAGGAATAATTTAAAAAATCTGCAATGGGGCATTGTATCAAGCGTCATTAAAGATTAATACCATGCCCTACCTGAGCCTGCGTAAGTTATGGCTTGGAATAGCAAGGGACTCTTCGGTGAATTTTGATGAACTGCTTCAATAAGATATTTGCAAGCTGTAAATCCGACATCGTTTTTTAGGGCCTCGATATTCTTGAAGCGCGCATTTGTTGTTTATATACATGTGAACGCTTGGGAGCTTGCAAATATGAGATGAGACGTTTAGGAAACTCTACAGATTTACACTCTGATTAAGCACTTCGGGGGGGTTTAAAACTCTTGAGTCCTCGTGTACTGTACACAAAATATAAAGCATGTTTAATGTTGTTTTTACCTAAACTGACCACATAACTTGACACCAATGATATTTCTGAAAAGAATGCCCTGAATTGTGCAAAGTATGGAAAGGGCTACGTGAGATGACTACATGAGGGAAACTATGGGAAAGCTAAAGGCCATTATTACATGAGTGCAAACTAAGGAATGGGCTACATGGCATGAACACATGAGAGTAAACTAAGGAATGGGCTACATGGCATAAACACATGAGGGTAAACTAAGGAATGGGCTACATGGCATGAACACATGAGAGTAAACTAAGGAATGGGCTACATGGCATGAACACATGAGGGTAAACTAAGGAAAGGGCTACATGACATCACTATATGAGGGCAAATGAACGTAAGGGTACATGACATGACTACTTGAGGGTAAACTAAGGGAAGGGCTACATGGCATGAACACATGAGGGTAAACTAAGAGAAGGGCTACATGATATGACTACATGATAGAAACTAAGAGAAACCTACAGGTCATGAATACATGAGTGCAAACTAAGGAAAGGGCTACATGACATGACTATATGAGGGCAAATGAACGTAAGGGTACATGACATGACTACTTGAGGGCAAACTAAGGGAAGGTCTACATGTCATGACTACTTGAGAGAACAAGCTAGGGGATGGCTACATGACATGACTACATAAGGGCAAATGAACGGAAGGGCTACACGACATGACTACTTGAGGGGAAACTAAGGGAAGGTTACATGGCATGAATACATGAGGATAGACTAAGGGAAGGTTACATGGCATCACTACATAAGGGCAGACTAAATGAAGGTTGCATAATGACATGACTACTTGAGGGCAAACTAAGGGAAGGGCTACATGATATGACTACATGAGGGCAAACTAAGGGAAGGCTACATGACTACATGATGACAAACTAAAGCAAGGGCTACATGACACGACTACATTATGGCACACTAAGGGAAAGCCTACATGGCATGACTACATGAGAGAACAAGCTATGGGATGGCTACATAACATGACTATATGAGGGCAAATGAACAAAAGGGCTACATGACATGACTGCTTGAGGGCAAACTAAGGGAAGGTTACATGGCATGACTACATGAGGGCTGACTAAAGGAAGATTACATGACGGCAAACTAAGGGAAGGACTACATGATATGACTACATGAGGGAAACTAAAGGAAAGCTACAGGTCATGACTACATGAATGCAAACTAAGGAAAGGGCTACATGGCAATAATACATGAGGGTAAACTAAGGGAAGGCCTACATGGCATGACTACATGAGAGAACAAGCTATGGGATGGCTACATGACATGACTATATGAGGGAAAATGAACAAAAGGACTACATGACATGACTGCTTGAGGGCAAACTAAAGGAAGGTTACATGGCATGACTACATGAGGGCAGACTAAAGGAAGA
This sequence comes from Lithobates clamitans, assembly GCA_037952925.1. NCBI lineage: Eukaryota > Metazoa > Chordata > Amphibia > Anura > Ranidae > Lithobates > Lithobates clamitans. The sequence goes on along the minus strand of JBBGZY010002399.1, from coordinate 63,170 downwards.
TTACATGACGGCAAACTAAGGGAAGGACTACATGATATGACTACATGAGGGAAACTAAGGGAAAGCTACAGGTCATGACTACATGAATGCAAACTAAGGAAAGGGCTACATGGCATTAATACATGAGGGTAAACTAAGGGAAGGGCTACATGGCATGACTACATGAGAGAACAAGCTAGGGGATGGCTACATGACTTGACTACATGAGGGCAAATGAACGGAAGGGCTACATGACATGACTACTTGAGGGCAAACTAAGGGAAGGTTACATGGAACGACTACATGAGGATAGACTAAGGGAAGGTTACATGGCATGACTACATAAGGGCAGACTAAAGAAAGGTTACATGACAGCAAACTAAGGGAAGGGCTACATGATATGACTACATGAGGGCAAACTAAGGGAAGGCTACATGACTACTTGAGGACAAACTAATGGAAGGGCTACAGGACATGACTACACAAGGGCAAACTAAGGGAAGGTCTACATGGTATACCTACATGAGAACAAGCTATGGGATGGCTACATGACATAGCCTGCTTGTGTACTTATCCTGCTGGTTTGTGGGAACCTCTCTACTGCTATAGCTACTGGTCTCTGAGCCTGATCCCTGACCCTGACCGTGAAAGAAGAACTGCATGACATAACTACATGAGGGCAAACTAGGGGAAGGGCTACAGTATATGACATGACTACATGAAGGCAAACTAGGGGAAGGGCTACATGATATGACTAAATGAGGGCAAATTAAATCAAGGGCTACAGGAGATGACTACATAAAGGGAAACTAGGGAAAGGGCTACATGACATGACTCATAGGCGTGCGCACAGGGTGTGCCGGGTGTGCCCGGGCACACCCTAATCACCCCATGCGCATTAGTGTTATAGCTCTGTGTAGCAGCAGGAACATGGTAAAGATCTCCCTCTTACCTGCTCTGCCATAAGAAAAGTGTTTATGCTCTTCTCTTTCACTGTGCCGGCAGGGAGATCAATGTGCCAGGTTCATATATATGTAGACACATACACATGCATGTGTGTTTGAGCTTAAGGGTGCACACCCTAATGCAATAGGCTGCGCACACCTATGCCATGACTACATGAAAGCAAACCAAAGGAAGGGCTACATAACATGCCTAATTAAGGGCGAAGGAAGGATTAAAGGAAGGGCTACATGAGATAACTACATGAAGGCAAACTAAGGGAAGGCCTACATGACTACATGAGGACAAACTAAGGGAAGACCTACTGTACATGACCTGGCTGGGAGTGACATGATACACTTAAAGAGGCAGGCATGGATTGGCTAGTTTTTGAAGAAGGGGTGGGATTTGGAAGCATAAGGAAAAATTAGGGAGGCCATTTTGTAGCAGAAAAATGAACTTCCACTCTGTGCCTGCCCTTAGATACCAGGTTGGAGGTGTTGATTGGAGAATAGGTGAGTGATAAGGATAGTTAAAGAGGAACTTTAGTCCTCTGTATTTTTGCTCCACTTCCCCCCTCAGGCACCACCATTATGACACCTGGTGCAGATGTAATGAAGGGCTCTGCTTGGTCGAGAACTGAAGACATCTAGTGGTGGAAAGTAATCACTGCGGAAAGAGAGGGTAGCTTTGGTTTTAAGGTGAGGTTTGCCACAAAAGCTGCTTTTTATCATTTTTGCCATTACTGGACTATTATTATTATTTATTGACAAGTAGAAGTATTTTAAAATCATTTCTTCAGTTATTATTTCTTTGTTTGTAATATAGATAAACAAAAAAATAAATAAAAGGAAAGGCCCATGGAGCAATAAAACCAATAAAAAGAAGCAACATGAAAAAAGTATAGCAAGCTTCACAATTTCTCACTTCCTAAGCAGAGCTATTGCTGGATCCTCTCTGGGGAATTTTCTCATTGCTGTTGAATCTCAGAATCGGGATGAGGAAGCGGTGCTGAAAACTAGTTTGGCATTTGATAACCTCTCTAGCACTGGGAAATAATACAAAAAATATTTACGCCCCTGTTTTATTTTTCTATGCCGGCTCGGTGGATGACAGCCGGGCGCGGTTTGTCTTATTGTTCAAGCGGCCGCCGAGGAATCCCCCCCCAAAGTGGGAGGACGGTAAATATAAAGTGTTGGTGTGGACCGATATGTGTTGCTTTACATTAAAACGCAGTAAAATGATCCTGTAATATTTCAGCGCCTGACCTTTCCGGCAGACGAAGCAGAATGATTTCCAGTCAGTGTTCTTCTGACTTAGATTTAGAAGCCCATTCTGAAGGTAAAAAGGCCAGTGCTTTTAGGCAGATCATTATTCCTCTATCTTGGACTATTTTGATAGATAACAAATTTGACCTTTCCGCAAGAAATTGGCTACTTTATGAGCTAAAAGTTTGCCTTGAATGACACTTCACATTGTGGATTCATGAGTACAATTCTGTATCAGTTGAAGGGTCAATCCACCCCTAACAAATATGCCTGTTAAAGTGGACCTTTCGGTAAGTTTGCAAGTGCAAGTGAGGAAATTTATTCCATGTCATAAGATACCAGTGGAGGCTGGTGCTCAAAATTTTTTGGGGGGCGCAAACGAACTGAAAAATTCTGAAAAAAAACCCATCAATTGCAGCCTCACTGTACCATCAGTTGCAGCCACTGTGCCCATCAATTGCCGCCACTGTGCCATCAAATGCAGCCACTGTGCCCATCAATTGCCGCCACTGTGCCATCAAATGCAGTCACTGTGCCATCAAATGCAGCCACTGTGCCATCAAATGCAGCCACTGTGCCCATCACTTGCCGCCACTGTGCCCATCAGACGCAGCCACTGTGCCAATCAAATGCCGACAATGTGCCCATCAAACGCAGCCACTGTGCCCATCCAATGCCGACAATGTGCCCATCAAACGCAGCCACTGTGCCATATCAAATGCTCCCACTGTGCCATCAAATGCTGCCACTGTGCCCCATCAAATACAGCTACTGTGCCCATCTTGCACAGCCACTGTGCCCATCTTATGCAGCCACTGTGACATCATATGCAGCCATTGTGCCCACCAAATGCAGCCTCACTGTGCCCATCAAATGCTCTCACTGTGCCCCATCAAATGCAGCCTCACTGTGCCCCATCAAATGCTCTCACTGTGCCCCATAAAATGCAGCCTCACTGTGCCCCATCAAATGCTCCCACTGTGCCCCATCAAACGCAGCCACTGTGCCATATCAAATGCTGCCAGCGTACCCCCCGCCCGGCGTCTGTACTTACCCTGTCTCAGTGGCGGTGGAACAGCTCCTCGATGTCTTCACCCGTCCTCTCTTCCTGTCCTCTGCTATGATTGGACGCCTGATAGGCATCCAATCACAGCGCCTGTCTTTTCAGCCAATCAGGTTACGGTAACAGATCCGAGCACCTGATTGATAGAGAGGCGGTTTAGTGTTAGGAAAGCAAATATTCATTCGCTTTTCTAACACAGTGCTCGCAGGTCACCGCAGGTGGAGCGCATGTACCTGAGATTTGGTAGCACAGTCTAATTACAAGAGAATAACAAGAGCTCATGTTTTCACTTTGAAGTTTACCTTATCACCCTGCGTTTGATGTTTTCATTGTTTGATGTGTAGCACTGGAGTTGCGGTATCGTAGTTCGATTGTACAAAGATAATAAGGAAAATGTTGTCATGATTATATTTTTGAATTTATCTCTGTATGTTTCATGATTATTACTTATTGGCAATACAGTATTGGTCTCTCTGCAGTTTATTTAGCTAGCAACGCAGCACCATATTACTATATTATTGTCAGAGGGAGCATAGCGTTCTCTGTTAGCAATAATAAATACCTGGAATGCTACACTTACACATTACTTAGCATTCATGCAATCCCAACTCCCAAGTTCCTGCAGTTTTTACTTTTTTTTTTTTTTTGGACCAGCTTGGACCAATGCTGTATATACCATACCTGTGGGATCCCTCTAGAAGGTGGAAATCCCTGTATTAGAATCTGCTACTCCAGGGATCTCCACTCGCTTCCAGGTCCCATACCGAATGGCTTCCTGTGAACTCAGGAGGTCTGTGCTGAGCAAGGGCACCATTCAGAGAATCCTTTGCATTTTCTCCATGGATGCAGTGTTCTCTGATTGGATGAGGTGTGGAGGTGGGACAGTGACATCACACTCCCCACTTTGTCCAATCAGGGAATGCTTTGCATTCATTGAGGATCTGGACAAGGATACTCTGAATGGTCATCATGCCTAGTGAGCAACCTCCTGTTTTCAGAACGCAGCAGGGCAGCCACTTGGTATGGGACCTGGAAGCTAGTAGAGATCACTACAGTAGTGGTGTCTAATAGGGAGAGTTCCAGGTTCTAGAGGGATCTCACAGGTATGGTATATTAGATATAGATATTGCCTCCTCATTGCCTATTCGGTATCCTCTAAAAAGCAATACATTGCAGATTGCTTTTCAGAGGAACATCAGTTAAACAAACCCTCTGTGTCAATAGGCTTTGGGCTTATGTCACTGACCTCAGGTTGAAATGCTTCTAATGCCACGTACACACGATCGGAATTTTGGCCCGCAAAAGACCGATGAGAGTTTTTCGTCTGAAAATGCGACCGTGTGTATGCTCCATCTGACTTTTTCTGGCCAAATTCCAGCCAGCAAAAGATTGAGAGCAGGTTCTTAATTTTTCGGTCGGAAAAAGTTCCTATCCGAAAATGCGATCGCCTGTGGCAATTCCGATGCGCAAAATTCCTACGCATGCTCGGAAACAATTTGACGCATGCTCGGAAGCATTGAACTTCATTTTCTCGGCTCATCGTAGTGTTGTACGTCACCACGTTCTTGGCGGTCGTAAGTTTAGCGAACTTTTGCGTGACCGTATGTATGCAAGGCAAACTTGAGCGGAATCCCGTCGGAAAAGCCGTCATATCTTTTTCAGACGAGAAGTCCGATCATGTGTACGCGGCATAAGATCATTCAGAATCCGTTGACTTGTGAATTTGACCTCCTTCTGACCTGAATTTGACCTGCATTTGACCTGCTTCAAGTGCTATTTGTATGGAAGAGTCGAAGAACCACTCCTAAAGCCACATCCGTATTGGGGATACATTTTGAAAGAAAAAGAGGACCAAAAATGGCCCTAGATCGGACTTTAGAGGCAAAATGGACGAGAGTATATAAAAAAAATATATTTTATTAATATTTAGTTATATTAATATTTAGTTATAAATATAGCAGATATCAAAAGAATTAAAAACACAGACAATTAACACACAATTAACATTGATATATGGCGTAGCAGAATGTTAACACCATATAGCATTGTAAGTGTAGGCGCCTGGCTGTGGCTTTACAGCCGGGCACCCACTGCACATGCGCGAGCCACGCCGCGCGTTGTGACTGGCCAGGCAATCATCTGGGATCTGTGATGTGTCCCAGATAATTGCTGAGAGGGAGGGGTGAGAGGTGATCTCCTTCCGGTGCCACGGTGCACCGGGAGGAAGTGGGAGCCGGGACCGCCCCCCCCCCCAAAAAAAATGACATGCAAATGTGGCATGTCAGGGGGTCACCTGCCTTAAAGCGGAAGTTCCATTTTTGGATGGAACTCCGCTTTAAATAGGCTTGCTGATAAACAGCTAAACCCATTCATTTACAAAAAAAAAAGTAAAAAGTGAAAAAATAACATAAATGTATACCCTTTTTTTTTGGGGGGGGGGGTATAAATTGTTCTTGCTTAGGGATCAAAACCCCACAATTTCTAGAGACAGTAAAAGCACCCAGTGTTAAAAGTGCAAAAGTTGCTTTTTTGACACCAAAAATCATGTTGGGGCATTTATTTATTTTTTTCAGTCATCTCAAATAGGAATGGGCGAAAGGTTCGGCCCGAGCATAAGTTCGGGTCAAACTTTCGCTGTTTGGATGTTCAACGAACAGCCGAACAAACGTTTGGAGAGAGATAGCACAGGGTTCAGTGCTATTAGTTAGTGAGTGTGCTATACTGTGCTATTTTGCTTCAATTGTCAGTGTAGAATATTAGTTTAGTGTCAGTCTAGGGATAGTGTGAGTGTAGTGAGGAGGACTATCATTTAGCTTTGCATAGTGTGCAGCTAGAGTAGGGACAGCTCAGATAGTTTCAGTGTAGTGTAGTGAGACCGTGTCAGGAATCTTGACATTAGTGTATAGCTAGAGTAGGGACAGTTCAGATAGTGTCAGTGTAGTGACAGTTGAACACCGTCTAATTAATTGCATTACTGCCAGTTTAACGGCATTTACTTCTGTGTGCGTTACTGCCAGTTTAACGCCATATCGTTTTGTGTGCGTTACTGCCAGTTTAACGCCATATAGTTTTGCGTGCGTTACTGCCAGTTTAACATCATATAGTTCTGTGAACGTTAATGCCAGGTTAACGCCATATAGTTTTGCGTGCGTTACTGCCAGTTTAACGCCATATGGTTCTGTGTGCGTTACTGTCAGTTTAACGCCATATCGTTTTGTGTGCATTACTGCCAGTTTAACGCTATATAGTTCTGTGCGTCACTGTACGTTTGGCGCGTTATATTGCAGTATAATATAGTGTATCCGTGAAGTGTGTCTATGTAGTGTGAGTACTCAAATTAAAGTGCACCAAACACCTCTTTACATTGATTAAACTGCATCTACGTACAGATTTCAACTTCTACTTTACATTTGCTTATAAGAACCGCCCCCTCCCTCCCAACAATGTCTGGGAGGACAACAAGGAGAAGCAGACGTTCCCTTGGCACTGTAAGGGGGCCAGCAACAAATGTGTCCACAGGCAAAGGTGGACGTGGTGGTCAGTCCTCAGGCAGGGCATCATTTCCTCTGTTTAGTGAGTTTGCCCGTGCTATCCAACATGCTTTCAGAACGGGTATTTAGTGCTGCAGGAGGTTTCATTACTGATCATAGAACGCGTCTGTCCACAGACTCCGTGGACCGTTGGACTTTTATAAAAAAGAATCAGTCCTGGGTTACCAGCTATGAAGCCCCTGATGCCGATGTCACTGATTAAGTCTTTTTGGGATGTGGAATAACTGTAGGACTTTGAGGCGCTGCCTAGCTTTAAAGGGGGTCCAATCATTTCTTCTGGAAGAATGTTTTTGGTATAGGTTTCATGGGCACAATTAACACCCAAGGACCAATTTTTCAGCACCAGTTTGACAGGTGCATATCATTGCAATTTTTACAGCAAGGCCAATACTTGCTTTCATCAAGATTCTATAGGGCTACAGTGGGAAGGCACCACCGACACCTAAAGGCCAATTTTTACGCACCTGTTACTTCTATTCAAAGTCAGTGACACCAGAAAGTATCCAAAAAATCTCTAATCTTGTGGCCTCATCATACACACTGGCTCCCCAGCTGTTGTTGAGCAAAATAAAGGTAGCTTGCAGGGAAAATGACTTTTTTTGTCTTTGTAAATACAATTATTGCTGCAGCAGATTCTACACATGGTACAGATCTGCCACTTTACAGGTAGACTAAGGGGACCTCCCAGGCACTATATTGGAAGGAATTTTTCATTTTTTGCTTTCACTTTAAAAATCAAAAAATCACTGCTCATTTAAAAATGAAGTTTTCACAAACTTTTTTTTTATGGATACATGCCCCCCCCCGGGCAAGACCCGGATCCCTATAAACATTGTATGCCCAATTACTTGCATATAAGCCTTCAAAATGGGAACAATCCCATTGACTTTTATGGCGTTCCTTATTCGGGTCTGAACTTTCGCAGTGTTCGAAAGTTGTGGTGCAAACCGAACAGGGGTCCATTTGGCCCATCCCTAATCTTAAGTTTGATATCGATCAGTGATCATAATCATGCGTTGTGCGATAACAAAAAGCAAAAGGTAGCGAGCCTGAAAAGAAAATTGAAAAATCAAAAAAGAATGTATACACATTTTCCTCTTATTATTTTTATTGTATATTTTATAGTTCTATGTTACACCTGTAGCGAGGTCCCTTACCTCTAGAGGCCTAATGGTGACCTCCAGAGTTAGGGAGAGCTGACATCCTTCTTGGTAGAGTGGATTATGACGAGGCATGGTGGGTGTAATACAAGAGGAAGGGATAGGTGCCAGACACTTTTTGAATGCAAAGAGATTTATTTATATATGGTTTTCTACGTGCTATTGATATGTTTATAAACTCATGTATGTACTAACTGTATTATGCTATGTTATTCATTGTTTAAGAGAATAAACAACATGTTTTTTAACATTGACTAATTTTTCAGCCATGCCACACATGCCTCGTTTAAAGTCCCACCCCCCCTTCTTTGTTTATAGCTGCAAAGGGTGGTCTGACTCAATATTGAAAACTACAGACTAATGCCCTGTACACACGGTCGGATTTTCCGACGGAAAATGTGTGATAGGACCTTGTTGTCGGAAATTCCGACCGTGTGTAGGCTCCATCACACATTTTCCATCGGATTTTCCGACACACAAAGTTTGAGAGCAGGATATAAAATTTTCCGACAACAAAATCCGTTGTTGGAAATTCCGATCGTGTGTACACAAATCCGACAGACAAAGTGCCACGCATACTCAGAATAAATAAAGAGATGAAAGCTATTGGCCACTGCCCCGTTTATAGTCCCGACGTACGTGTTTTACGTCACCGCGTTCAGAACGATCGGATTTTCCGACAACTTTGTGTGACTGTGTGTATGCAAGACAAGTTTGAGCCAACATCCGTCTGAAAAAATCCTAGGATTTTGTTGTCGGAATGTCCGAACAAAGTCCGACCGTGTGTACAGGGCATAAGACAGGGATGCTAATAAAATTCATGTGTGTAAAGGCAGGTGTCCCAAAACTTTTGGTAGTATAGCATATATAATATTATTTAATATTTTTCAAATTTTAAATTTTTTAACCACTTGACCTCTGGAAGTCTTTATCCTCTTCATAACTAGGGGATTTTTGCTATTCAGCACTGTGCTACTTTAACTGGCATTGTGTGGTCATGCAAAGCTGTACCCAAATGAAATTTATATCATTTTTTACACAAATAGAGCTTTTTTGGGGTGTTATTGAAACAACACTGGGTTTTTATTATATAAATTAAAAAAAAAGCAAACATTCTGAAAAAAAACTATATTTTCTACTTATTTTTATTAAAGATATCCAATAAAAAAAAAGTGATGGGCATTGGGCAATCTGGTGCTAACAGATACTGGCTGGAAGGGTCACTAAAACTGCCTAACTGACACTGACGTCGCCAGTGATACTAAAGCCGTGGACAAAAGTTTTGAGAAAGACACAAATATTAATTTTCACAAAGTCTGCTACCTCAGTGTTTTTAGATCTTTTTGTCAGATGTTACTATGTTATACTGAAGTATAATTAGAAACATTTCATAAGTGTCAAAGGCTTTTATTGACAATTACATGAAGTTTATGCAGAGAGTCAATATTTGCAGCGTTGACCCTTCTTTTTCAAGACCTCTGCAATACGCCCTGGCTTGTTGTCAATCAACTTCTGGGCCACATCCTGACTGGTGGCAGCCCATTCTTGTATAATCAATGCTTGAAGTTTGTTAGAATTTGTGGGGTTTTTTTGTTCACCCGCCTCTTGAGGATTGACCACAAGTTAAGGTCTGGGGAGTTTCCTGGCTTGGACCCAATATATCCATGTTTTGTTGCCCAAGCCACTTAGTTATCACTTTTGCCTTGTGGGAAGGTGCTCCATCATGCTGGAAAAGGCATTGTTCGTCACCAAACTGTTCTTAGATGGTTAGGAGAAGTTGCTCTCAGAGGATGTTTTTGTACCATTCTTTATTCATGGCTGTGTTCTTAGGCTAAATTGTGAGTGAGACCACTCACTCTCTTGGCTGAGAAGCAACCCCATGCATTAATAGTCCCAGGATGCTTTAATGTTGGTAAGACACGGGACTGATGGTAGCGCTCACCTTTTGTTCTACGGACAAGGTTTTTTCCAGATGCCCCAAGCAATTAGAAAGGGTATTCATCAGAGAAAATGACTTTACCCCAGCCCTCAGCAGTCCAATCCCTGTACCTTTTTCAGAATTTCAGTCTGTCGCTGATGTTTTTCCTGTAGAGAAGTGGCTTATTTGCTGCCCTTCTTGACACCAGGCCATCCTCCAAAATTCTTCTCACTGTGCACGCAAATGTACTCACATCTGTCTGCTGCCATTCCTGAGCAAGGTCTGCACTGGTGGTGCCTCGATCCCGCAGCTGATACAACTGTAGGAGACGGTCCTGGCACTTGCTGGACTTTCTTGGGCGCCCTGAAGCCTTCTTCACAAATGCAGTGGACATGTTTCATGTTTTATATTTTGTATTTCCAGAGACTTATAATTGAATTCCTGTGCTTATTTTCACCCACTCCCCGTATCGAGCCATAATTGATTTTATATTACTCTACCTTCGATGGGTAAGATTTTTTCCATATAGATCTACTTCATCTAGAACTTTGAGAAATATTTCATAAAACAATGCCTATCTTACCAATAGAGCCGTCAGTATTATTTGGTCACCCTGGAAAGTGGATTTTCGGCCATCTGGGTGTCCTATGTGGGATTTGAATGCTTTCATTAGTTGGATTTCTGTTTTCGTAGAAGGATTGACTTCATTCTTCTCTGTTTGCGTGGTCTTGCCCGTTCCTTGATCTTCAGGGTCAATCAGGCAAGCAGATATATGTGTGTTTTTTGTCTTTTTCCTTTTTTTCCTTCTTTCCAAGATATATATATATATATATATATATATATACCTGTCTAATACAAATGTGTACAGCTTGTATATTGTTGATATTTATTTATTTTTTCTTTTCTGTAAAATTTTTCTTTTCATTTTATATCAGCACCTACCCAGTATGTCCTGAGGAAGAATTTAAATGCAAAACATGTTGACAAGCAAGCATGGAGGAGTTCATGGACCTACACCCCTTATTGTGTCTGCACTTGATGGACTTCTTACTAATCCAATGAAAGGATCCATGCCTCCATGTCTGTATTGGGTATTTGTTGACCTTGTCTAGTAGAGGGCGCTGTTTGTGTTTAATCTATGTGTAGCTTTAACAGTTTTTGTAATAAAGATAAACATTTTTATATATACTCCTGCCTTATGTTGTACCCACAAAATCTGCATATTCTTGAGAAAGTCCTAGGTACTTTCTCAATCCTTTTTTCTAAATAATTGAATGTGTGCATGGTGGGGGTCCTCCCTTCTTCTGTGATGTATGTATACTCATTTATCCATACTTATTATTTTGATCAGTAGTGGGATCATATAGTGGAGGTATCCTCCTAACCATTTGATCTGTTGTCATTTTATTTAGCGCTGCACTTCTATTTGAATTATTTATTTGAAGTGTGTATCTTGACTTTCAATGCTGGCAGCTTTTTCTTTGCTCAAGCACATTGTTACCTCTTATTTTTTGGTTGTACAATGCTAATGACACTGGCTGGGAAGGGGTTAACGTCAAGGGGCAATCAAGGGGTTAACTGTGTGCCTAACAATGTGTAATGTATGCTGATTTAACTAATAGATGTGGCTGTGTTTTCTCCCTGCTTTTCAGGGAGAAGAAACAGCCAGATTGCTGTTCTCTTTACACAGAGTTCTGCATGTTTGCTTTGATTGGACACAGCTAACCAGCAGGTTTCAGCCAAAATCATTGGCTGAAATGTACTGGCAAACTCATGCTGCGTCCAATCATCGCATGTGTGCACCCCAAACAGTGGCAGCCCATCTATTAGGGGCGCAGGGGCACCGCCCCCCCCTAATCCATATGCCCGGCCTCCAATCTACATGCAGGTGCCGGACGCATGGATTTTATCAGGGGATGTTTTCTTTTTTTTTGAAGCACATGATTAGAGACTTATGCCCCATACACACGATCGGACTTTCCAACAACAAAATCGTGGATTTTTGTTCGAAGGTTGTTGGCTCCAACTTGTCTTGCATACACATGGTCACACAAATGTTGGCCAACAATTAAAAAACGTAGTGACGTACAAGACGTACGTGATGTCTCCATTACGAACGCTAGTTTTACAAGACCGAGAGCTTCCGGCTCTTAATTGATTCCAAGCATGCGTGGATTTTTGTGCGACAGACTTGTGTACACACGATCGGAAAGTCCGACAACAAAAATTTGTTGACGGAAAATTTGAGAACCTGCTAGCCAACATTTGTTGGCCGAAAGTCCGACAACAAATGTTCAATGGAGCATACACATGGTCGGACTTTCCGCCAACAAGCTCACATCCAACATTTGTTGTTGGAAAATTCGGTCGTGTGCACGGGGCATTCGGCTCTAATTAGCTTCAAAAAAGGATGGGCTCGGGGTGCAGAGTAGGCTCAGGTGGGTGACTGATCCCCGCCGTCTCCCGCGGGAGGGGGGGACTAATCACTATTGTCCGTCTCCTGCAGGGGGGAGGGCAAGTTTGTTTGCCGCCCCCCCCCCCCCAAAATATTAGGCACCAGCCGACACTCTCCCCAAACCTTCAAGAAGGCCAGCAACGTACGCTACTAAGTCTGCGCCTGCTGCCCACTTGCAGTATATTTACTGTGTTCATTTGGCAGGTGGTTAAATAATAATAAGAATTTACATTTTTGAAATTAAATTGTATATCTTTTATTTTTACCAAAGTTTGTGTTTTATATATGTAGCGATGGCCCTGCGGAGTTACTATGTGTTACAGTATCTACACATTTCTCCCTGCTCCCACACCTCCATTAGACACACTTCTCAGTCAATTAACAGTCTCTTGCTTGTTTTTGTTGTTTTTATTAGGGGATTGAACTTGGTTAGGGAAAAGGGACTTGGGATGCCCATAGGATGAATTGTACTTTGTAGAATAAAGGTAACTGTGTCACACTTCTCAGAAGAACAAGATGGCTGACCCTAAACTTGACAGACTTTTACCTTCAGAACACTTCCTCCAGCACACTACTTCTCTGTCCAACTTTAGTACTCCTGTCACACCATCAGCACATGACTAGGCCTCAATCTAAATAGGTCCCAGTGTCTTTACTTGAGGGCCTTTTGTAGGCCGGGGTCTGCAGTACCCCTTTGGTGATAGCAACCAATTTTATAGAGAAGAATAAATGCAGCTGGACTGCTGATCCCAGCAAGTCTGACTTGCAAATCCTGCCCACACTCCTGGCTGCAGAGACTTGACACAAAACTCACACAGTCTCTCCCTCTGGCTCTATATCCAGCTCCCCTGGGATATCTCTTCCAGAGCTTTCCACTGTGCTTTCAACTCACCAACACCTGCCCTGGATCCTTCCTGAATGACTTTACACCGGACGTGCTGACCAGCTGTCCTTCCAGCTCCTGTTCCAGGACACCTCTCCATGGCCGTGTAAGGAGAGGCTCCCTCCCAGCTCCCGAGCTCCCCGCCTAGGGTTGCCACCTTTTCTTCAAGTCAAACCTGGACACTTTAGTGGCACAGGGCATTTTTTTTTTGCAGTAAACACCATGGGATTATAAAAGGCCTGGGACATATTTGGGTGCCCCAAGGAGAGTAGTAATGCGGCGAACAGTGGGTGTGTCCAAATTGCTCTTGCTGACATCATCACCCCACCCTTCAGTGATGCCAAACCTGCACTTGGACAGCCATCCGCAGCTCCCAGACGGCAACAGATTTGTGAGCGACTTATCTTGGTTACTTGGGGAGCCACAGCCCAGTCTGAATAATGTGTCTGGGTTTCAGGTGGACTGAAACCTGGACACTTGATTCCAAACCCGGACTGTCCGGGTGAATCCTGGACAGGTGGCAACCCTATCCCCGCCTGAGGTACACCCCCCCCAGAAAGGGGGTTCCCTCAGACATGACAGTTTAATGCCCCGTACACAAGATCGGACTTTCTGACGAAAAATGTGCGATCGGAGTTGTTGTCGGAAATTCCAACCATGTGTGGGCTCCATCGGACTGTTTCCATCGGAATTTCCGACACACGAAGTTTGAGAGCTGGCTCTAAAATTTTCCAACAACAAAATCCGTTTGCGTAAATTCTGATTGTGTGTAGACAATTCCGACACACAAAGTGCCACGCATGCTCGGAATCAAGCAGAAGAGCAACACTGGCTATTGAACATCATTTTTCTTGGCTCATCGTACGTTTTGTACGTCACCGCGTTCTTGACGTTCGGAATTCCCGACCAACTTTGTGGGACCGCGTGTATGCAAGACAAGTTTGAGCCAACATCCGTCGGAAAAAATCCATGGATTTTGTTGTCAGAATGTCCGATCGTGTGTACAGGGCATAACACTCCATCATCCAGTTCACACAGCCGACAACTACTCCCCCCTGTAGGCTGACCATGGGTATATGTAGGAGGCCTGCCCCCTGCCAATCCTAGTTGGGGATTGGTCAAAGCTCCTCACATGCACCCCATGTGACTCCAGCTCTCTGCCCTGCCCCTTTTCCAGAACCTTCTCCCTGGAAACAGAGGAGGCGCTCAAGAGCTGAAGTACATGTCAGTCACCTACTGCTATACTAAACCACTCCCCTGCCCTCAGATCAAAACAAACAGGCCTAGCTCACAGCATAGGCCTGCCTAAATTTACCTGCGCTGGCAGCTTACATAAAATCCTATCTAAGGTAGAGGGTGCTACATATATGACAATAACAGAAGGCATTAGTGGTCTTGCGACTTGCACTGCGTCAAGAAAAGTAATATTGTGAGCACTCTGCTCAGATGATCACCTTTCCTACGTAGAGAGAAAAATCACATTAAACGCCCTTATTACATATGCACCTTAAATGTACTGCCATTTGCATAGATCTTTTCTCCTAGAAAATAATGAATACTTCAATCGTTTAAATGGAATTTATTTAAATTCTGTCTTTGCTGCGGCAGCACAAAATTACTTTCAAGGTTTGCACACACGGCGTCCATAATAAAAGAGTGATTTACATCCTTTTGTGCAATTATAAAATTTTTACAATTGTTATTGCTAGTTAGAAATAACATGGCGCCCGTGCTGAAATTGCACTAAATTCATAATAATCTCAATTTAAAAAATAATCTGTGGTCGTTAGATTTATCCAGCCTTTTACATGGCTTCTAGAAGGCACTGTCATTTCTTGGCATTGGATTCTGCACTGTACCACCTACCTTTTAAACTTTTGAGCACGGGACTCAAAGCTGATGGAGAGAAGCAAGGGAGGGTCAAACAAGGATGATATGCAGGCAACTGACATCCTCCTTATCAACTGATGATGCCTTTGGTCATTAGGAGGTTGGCAGCTGGAAGGATGTAATGGTGCACAATGAAAACCTATGGCTTTGTGTAACTAAAGGCAGCCTTCATCCACATGCCAGCTTGTATACAATGTTGGGGAAATTTTTAGGCATTTTGTCAGGACACCCCTGAAGAAACCTCAAGGCACCCCAGGGTTCCTGGGCATCCAGGTTGAAAAAGGCTGCCTTAGACTGTAAGCTCCTCGAGGGCAGGGACTGATGTGCAACATGTAAACCACTGCATAAATTATTGGTGCTATATAAATACTTGTAATAAATAAAATGAAATAAATAAATCCATCCCAGCAGGTCTGAGGACATAGCACCATGCTCACCTTTCGGTAACAGTCAGCTTTAAGTGTTACAGGCTTTTCATTTACATATTTTTGGTCTATATTGATTGGTCCTGGTTGGAAGAGATTTGAATTCATCAGAATTTCTGTAAACAGCAGCGTTTACCCAGACACTACTTTTTTAGCCTGCCAAGGAAGTGCTGTTGAGATAATTATGGCACTGATTTCTGTTTTTTTCTCTAGAACAGTTAAAAAAAAAAAACCCCATTGACAGTGATTTGGAGCTGCACAAATGTCGTCAGTCAATGTTATTGCATCAAATTCCATTATATTATGGTTGATCAGCACATGAATAACATGACTGACAGCTGGACGGATATGGCAGTTCGAATGACAACTAATTAACGCTGAATTAGACAAAACAGCGAGACGGCAGAAAATCAAAATTGAATTATTGGGTTTTGTGATTACATTTTGAAGAAAATGTGGAACTTGGAGATAATTGCTAGTTAGGAAAACAAGAAACCTCGAATGGGCCGCTCGTTGATGTATAGGGCCCAATATAGAGGTGGCCTCGGCTGTCCGGATCTATGGAAATACTTCTTGGCCTCACGCCTCATACAATGGCATACCTCCTCCTCCTCTATCCCATGGCTGCAGTTTGAAAAGGTCTTGATTGCCCCGTTCTACCTTCCGGGTCTCCTCTGGTCATGCTCTGTCTCCCCTAAAGATGTTGCACCTCTTAATGGTATAGTGGGCCAGTCCCTTTACCTCTGGTCTCTTTATAAGACAAAATTTGAATTGCTCTCTAGTCCTCCATGCTTACCCTCATTCTTGGGTGAACCTCAGTTCCTCCCAGCCTTCAATACAGGCCAAGAGTTCTCTAGCTTCATCTCACAGGGTCTAGTAACTCTGGGATCTCTATTGCAAGGTACATCTTTTTGCTCATTTGAGCACCTACAACAGAATCATGACCTTCACAGGTCCGAACTCTACAAATATCTACAAATTCGTCTTTTTTTTTCAAAATTAAAAACTCAAGCAGTGGATTTGGCTACATTTCCATTTGAAATCCTCTCCGGGGAGCTCTAGGGGGACTATCTTTACCTTATATTAATACCTAAATGACCACAATAATACCACTAAATCATCGGCTATGCTGGGGTGGGAGGCAGAGACTGACCAGGAGATCTCGGCGGAGGACTGGTATGACATGGTCTCCAATATGCATAAATGCACACGATCCATTACTATCAAAGACACAGTAGTCAAACTACATACCCGTTGGTATGAATCCCCCTCTAGATTGCATAGATTTTATCCACTGGTCCCCGACACATGTTTCAGGGGCTGTCCAGACAGTGGTACCCTCCTAAACACGTTCTAGAGCTGTTCAGTTCTGAAATCTTTATGGCAACGAACCTCATCGATCGTGCTCCAAATAACAGAGGTGCCGTGACCTTGACTTATCAGATGTGCATCTTATTTGCTGAACTCCCAGGGGTCCCTCCCCCTCACCAGAAGTTAGAACATACACTTTTTAGTGCCATCCAATGGGCATTTGCCCTAAACTGGCGGGGCCCCTTGGTTCCATGGTCACAGGTGCTCCTCGGCATGGACTCTATTAGACTGATGGAAAGAGTGCATCACACTCTCATGGATTCCATGCACATTTTTGACCGCAAATGGACAAATTGGTCAGCTTACCAGGTATAATCTACATTTGGGGGCTTATCTTCCCCCATCTACATTATTCAGTTAGTTTTGATATCTTTTAAGATAATTCATTAAATGTTGTTGATTCTGGCATATAGAATTTCTTGCTTAGACCCAAAGCTGTTACCTTAATTATAATTCCTTCTTTTTGTAATCTGTTATTCTGATTTTTTTTTCCATGTTTGAAATCGCATTGAGAGTTGTATTTTTGTACAATCACACCTTGGTTCTTGAATGCACCTTTTACCCTCTATGCGCATTTTTATTTTGTACTTGCTCAAATACCCTAATAAAAACGTTTGTAAACAATAATTGCTAGTTAGGTGTCATTTGTATCAATAAGACACATTCTTTTAGGTGAACCCCCACCCCTTCCTCGTGGTTGATTCTTACCTTTCCCGTGAGCTCCAAAGCTACCCAGATCACCCACAAGAGCCAAGAGGATTCCTATTATTGTGACCCTCTCTCCTTCCCACCCATGATGCATACTTAGGGTCTGAGTGGACAATCACTAGATCTGATCACTTCCATATAGTGGCAAGGGGGGCGTACTTTATGGCCAAAGTTATGTGAACATTTTTTCAAATGAGTTCAATCAGATGTTTCCAGTTAAGGGTAATGCTAATGCTGCACCATACAAAGAGACTGTAGGCACGTCCAACCGTGTGGCAACAGTCTGGGGACAGACCTTTTCTGTTGATGTCACCGGGTGACCCCACCACTATGTTTACCTGTCACTCAGGGAAACGTTGTGTTCTGCAAGTGGCAAGTTTTTTTTGTGCAGGTCAGCGCTCATCGTGATTGATGTTGGATCTATTTAGGGGTACATTTATTTTTTTGACATAGGGTTCCCCTCAAAATCCATAGCAGATCGGACCCACCCTGCTGTTTTTTTTTTTATGCCAGAACTTGTTTGTTTACATTCGGCTGTCAGTGGGAAATCCCGCCTTACTGAGCCTCACCTCAAGGTAGGTTCTTAGCCCCTGTTTGGCTGAATGTCACAAATTCCCACAGACACATTCCAAAATCTTGGTGCAGGCAAACTGAAGGAGATGGTCATGAGAAAGACATGAACACACATACACCAAGTACACAGGTTGAACTGGATGGACTAGTGTCTTTATTCACCCTTACCAATTATGAAACTATGGTCAGAGACTGCAGATATACTACAGGAGATGGTCAGAAGCTGCAGATATACTACAGGAGATGATCAGGGACAGAAGACATACTACAGGAGATGAAGTTTTCCTACAGGAGATAGTTAAAGACAGCAGACTTACTACAGAAGATGATCGGAGACTGCAGACATACTACAGGAGATGACGTTTTCCTACAGGAGATGGTTAGAGAAAGAAAACATACTACAGGAGATGGTCAGAGACGGAAGACATACTACAGAAGATGAAGTTTTCCTACAGAAGATGGTTAAAGACAGCAGACATACTACAGAAGATGATCAGAGACTGCAGACATGCTACAGGAGATGACGTTTTCCTATAGGAGATGGTTAGAGAAAGAAAACATACTACAGGAGATGGTTAGGCACAGCAGACATACTACAGGAGATAGTCAGAGACTGCAGGCATACTACAGGTGATGGTCAGGGACTGCAGACATACTACAGAAGATGATCAGAGACTGCAGACATACTACAGGAGATGAAGTTTTCCTACAGGAGATGGTTAGAGAAAGCAAACGTATGTAGCGGTACCCTCGTGAGGGTTGCTGAGTTGGTTATAGCGATCCACCAATCACCCTGCTGCCAACCTCCCATGCACCCTTGTAAAGACATTAAACAGTCAATGATTTGGTTTTCTTTCTCTTTTATTGTCGGGGTATAACTTGGAAGAAATAAAGGAAGTATGAGATGCCCATAAAGATTCCACTTTGCAGGATATCATCCATGGCCTTGGCCTAGTAAATGGATTTTTCCTGTAGAATCCTCACTGCAGACTATTGCTTCTTCTGTTACTTGGCATATCTGACTGAAGATTTACTACTAACTGCTTCCAGTTAAATAAGAAGAATCACTCTGAATAATTCCCCTCTAGACTGATGTGGTTTTCCTGTTACATATCAGAGAGCCGAAGGCCTATACCGCCTATCTTCCATGGCTCAAAGAACTAACACCACTGCACGCACACAGGATCTTCCCTCCTGATGACTTGGCACATGGCAAACCCGACAAGCTACTGTACCCAGCCTGTCCACCTCTGTCCATACTGTGTTCCCTGGTCACACAGCATGCTACGCTACTCTCTTCAGTACTTCTGCTTCTTCAACGTTACACTGACCTTCTCCTTTGTATCAAAGTCCTGTGTTCCCCGGGCACAGAAATACGATATGCTGATCTACTTCCGCGCTTTACTCCTATTTCCTTCACTTGATCTTCTTCCCATCCAAGCTCTGTATTCCCCGGTCACAGAAGCCTGATGCACTCAGCAGAGCTGAAAATCTTTATCTTTAGTTTCCTCCCAGATGGCTCCTCCATCCCTCCTCCTCGGCACATGGCGTGTCTCCCCATGGGGACACCCAGGACAGCACCTCCCAAACTCCTCCCTGGAAGCATGTGACCCCAGCTCATATAGGAGGCCTGCCCCCTGCCAATACAAGTTAATGATTGGTCAGGGCTCCTCACATGAGCTGCCTGCCACTCAGGTCTCAAGTCCAGCCTCTCTTCCAGAACAATTCCTCTAGAAGCATCTTTGAGCCAAAGTATAGGTGGTCACACCCCCCACTATACTAACACTCCCACTCCCCGATCAAAACAACCAGGCCTTAAATGAGAACACAGGCCTAGCTAAATTTACCTGTATCTGAGCCCTACCACTAGAAAAATACTAATCTAGCACCTACCTGTAAGTAGAGGATGCTACTCATACTGTGGGAGATGGTCAGGAACTGCAGACATACTACAGGAGATGGTCAGAGACCGCAGGCATACCACAGGTGATGGTCAGAGACTGAAGACATACTACAGGAGATGATCAGAGATGGAAGATATACTACAGAAGATTATGTTTTCCTACAGGAGATGGTTAGAGACAGCAAACATACTACAAGAGATGGGCAGAGACTGAAGACTTACTACAGGAGATGGTCAGAGACTACAGGTATACTACGGGAGATGGTCAGAAACTTCAGACATGCAACATGCGATGGTCAAAAGTTGTGTAGATACTTCATAGGATGGTCAGAAACTGCAAACATATTACAAGAGACGGTCAGAGACTGCAGACATGATATAAGAGATTATTAGAGACTGCAGACATGGTACAAGAGATGATCAGAGACTGCTTAAGGAAATGATCATAGACTGCAGACAAACTAAAGCAGATGGTAAGAGACTAAGGACATTACAGCCACTTAACATATTACTGCTTCCACGCTCATTACTGAAATTACCCTCGGGCCAGATGTTGGGCATCAGAGCTCTAGACGCTGGTCTTTAAATTACTATAATAATGCAATAATAATAACTAGCAATCATGTAAATATGTAAAAAAATACATGAACTACTTGAAGATAATAACTGCAATAAATAAAATAGGACCTTGTGCTTCCTGGCAATAAAGGAGAATTCCCCTTTAAATAAAAATGGGAGTTTTCAGAAGTTTCCAAATTTTGCCTCCATTTAGTGTTGAGCTATCACATGGCTTTGTTCTCAGATATTATGTCTACTCAAAGGGAAAAGTATGTTTTGAAAATGCATTTTAAAATCCATCTTGGTGACCTCTAGAAATATAAACACGGCATTATTTCCAGAAATTGAAAATAGAGCTGTCAAGTCAGATTACACCCATCCATCGTATACGTCGGTGTCTGTTTTCTGCACCCCATGCTGACCGCTCAATGGTATGAGTAATGTTTGCAAACTGCAGACTGTTATTTGATGGGTCTCCACCACAGAACATGAAGCTTTCCAGCATTTCACCGCTCTATAGACAATGCCGTTCTGCTTTGTCAATAATACCAGCCTGCTGCCTAATGTCTCATATCTTGGGAGCTATCATATATTATGCTGGAGGCTACTATTACAGACCGGGAAAAACACAAATATCACCGTAAACAGTGATCAAACCTGAGACGGATGATGGTTTACTGGGAAACTAAGGAAACTGCCGTTACTGACCTTTTCTTACAAAACTGCTGCCTGGCTGTCATGCTCATCCAACATGTAATAGCCCCCCCTACAGGCCAGAGATATATGTGGTATTACTTTAGGCTAAGGCAGGGTTTCTCAATCAGGGTTCCTCCAGAGGTTGCTAGGGGTTCCTTGAGCAATGAGCAATCCCAGATAAGTTCCCGCTGACACCATTGATCTTTTTAGCTATCTGTAAGGGGGTAATTCTTCCCAATGACCACAAATGTAAGGACCATTCTTCCCACTAACCAATACACTAATGAATCATGAGGTGTAGATATAGTAGTTTTTAGCAGTGGTTCCCTGAGATCATAAAGTTTTTTTAAGGGTTCTTCAGTGCTGAAAAGGTTGAGAAAGGCTGCACTAGGGTCTTACACAGGTGGCATAGCTTTTGATCACAGCCACACCAAAATGGCGACCCAAAATTTAGCTTCCCCAAAGTTGCCATGGAAACCCAGTACTGGGGTGAAATCAGTCTCCCAATGGACTTCTTTAATGCACAACTCCACCTAGCGACCGGATATAGACTGGGCATTACTTAGTCTAGGGGCTTACATACTCTTACCAGATATGGTGGACCTCTGAGCTAACAGAAGGTCAAATACGCTTGTATCCACAGTGGAATAGAGATGATTTGCTGGCACAGCAATGGAACCAGATCATCCAGGAAGAGTATTCAAATAAAATAAACACGACCTAAGTGCTCTCTGTGAAGTTCATTTATTAATATAATCCACAAAATAAAACTCTTGTAGCAATGGCATGAAATAACGCTACACATAGCGATCGTAAAGCCAGTATAAAAAACAGCAGAATACCAGAAATGGCAGCGGGTGACGTCCGCAAGATAGCTCCTTCCCCGTACGTGTTACATCCTACGGGACTTCTTCAGCGAGGGCAGGGCTATCACATCACCCAGATGATTAAATACACACCTGGTCAACATAGAGAGCGCGCAGGACCAGAGATCCAAAAACCCGGAAGTCCAATAACCGGAAGTCCCAGTCTACTCCAGCAAGCTCAATATCCTATGGGGACAGAGGCTAGCAAAATAAAACATATATAAGAAATATAAAAATTCTTATATACAATGACTGTAAGGGGATAAGAGTTGCTAAATGCAAAACTCCACCTTAACTTGTAACAACCTCAAACAATATTTAAAACACAAAATGGATGAATAAAAACCCGCGGCCATCTCTATCCCGCTGTATACTCCTCAAGCGTCACCCCCACTATCCTGTTGGGTCTCTGGCTTGGTACCTGCTGATGCTTTCCCACTTCTTCACTGTCCCCGGCTGGCGAGAAGACTGCTCTGGTACTTGCTTCAGCTTACTCACAGTAGTCTCCGGTAACAAGGTGGATGGTCCCTTAGTGGCGACAGCTTCCCCTCTACCTCCGACCACTTGCTGGTTTTGTTTTTGTTTATTGGGGGGGTACAACTTGGTTGGGGGAAAAGGGTATATGGGATGCCCATAGAATAGTTCACATTGCCATCATATTTGTTGATTTTTACAGGTTAGCACATAATTAGAGCCTGAAGAAATGATGTGCATGTTTAACTGCTATGACCTTTCTCCTGCATCACCATGCAGACTATTGCTCCTCCTCTGCTTAACTCCTGCAGACTATTGCTTCCAAGACTTCCTCACCCATGACCGTGTAAGGATGAGGACATCACTCTTGACCGTGTACGGGTGATGTTCCCAGAAATCCTCTCCTCCTGCACAAACTTATCCTGTAGTATTCAGTGTAAAGTACATGCCACATCTTCTTCTGTAAGGAAGAAGGACCCACTCTGAATAGTTCCTTAATCTGGCTCTGGTTGCTCACTGCTACTAGGCCAGAGGCCTGCAGCACCTCTCCCCGGAAGCCTAGTAGTTTAAAAGCACATATTGGATGATGGACTACTGTTCCCAGCCACCCCAGCTTGCAAATCCTGTACCCTCAGGCCACATCGATTTGACACAACTCCCCACAGTCTCTCCTCTGATCCATGACTCCTCATCATTGACCGTGTAATGATGAGGACTTTCCTAATGACCGTGTAAAAGCAAAGTTCCCTCACAGACTTCCTGGCACATCCAGCCCTCCACTGTGTTAACACTCACCGACCTTTCTCTGCCCTGAGTCCTTGATGGAGAACTTGACCGGACCATACGTTCCGACAGCTTCACCTGCCCCTCTGCTCCAGGAGTTCCTTATTGATCACTGTGTAATGATAAGGACATCGCCAATGACCGTGTAAAGGCGAAGTTCCCTCACAGTTCTCTCTGAGCCTCCTCCTGCGATTGGCGCACCCCCCCCCCAGATGGGGGTACCCTCCTGCTGCTGTCTAGTATTCCATTCTCCACTTCACTCAGCCGATAACTCTCCCCAGTGGCATGTTACCTCAGCTTATTTAGGAGGCCCGCCCCCTGGCAATTCCAGTTGGGGATTGGTCAGGGCTCCCACATGAGCTGTCTGCCACTCCAGTTCCAGGACCAGCCCCTCTTCCAGAACATTCCCCCAGGAAGCAGGGGAGGCGCCTCAGAAGCAGAGCACAGGTGGCCACACCCACTGCTACTCTAACGCCCCCCAGATCAAAGCAGAAAGGCCTAGCTTGCAGCATAGGCCTGCCTAAATGTATCTGTGCTGACATTCTATTTAACAAAAAATCCTATTACTAGCACCTACCTGATGGTAGAGGGTGCTACATTTACATTGGCAGATCCCCGTTCTGTCACTGCGGGGAACGATCGCGGGTGGCTGGTGGACATCGAGTCCACCGGAACCGCTGATTGGCTCCCCCCCGCTGGCCAATGGAAGCGCGTGCGCACCCAAAAAAGCGAGTTCCCGTGCTGTCATACAGCTACGGCGATTTGCAGGAATGAGCCACCTTCAGGGCCGTCTTTAAGGCAGGGCAAAAAGGGCAGCTGCCCTGGGCCCTATCATTGTTGTGGGGCCCAAAGCAGCTGCCTCATACTTGCCAACTATACCAGTTTAAATTCCCTTGTCCCCTGAAGTTTTAGTCCTGTGCTGTGTCCTGATATCTCAGTGTGAAAGGCTGCTACTAATGCTGCCCAGTTCTGCCCTATTGTATACAGATGACTCACCTGCAGACCCTGTGTTTACATGTAAATAACTGTCATGCATATGTAAATAATGGGAGCATTCATATGTAAATATCTGAGGCCAGCTGCATTCATATGCAAATAAAGGTAGTGAAGAAATGATGTGCTGTAACCTCTAGCAACCAATCAGTGAGCAGTATTACTGTACAATAATCTCTACCAACCAATCAACAAGAAGAAATCATGTGCTGTAACCTCTAGCAAATAATCAGTGAGCTGTAATGTGTGCTGTAACCTCTAGCAACCAGTCAGTAAGTGGTAATGATATGTTTTAACCTCTGGCAGCCAATCACAATCACTGCCTGATCTGATACAGTAAACTGATTTTAAGTCTAGCTGATATTTATTGTATGTCTCAGAGTAGGTGGAGAGCAAAATTGCATGGGAGGGGCCCCAAGAAAGATTTTGCCCAGGGTCCAATCAACATTAAAGACGGCCCTGGCCACCTTGCCGCAGTATAATGACGGCAGCTGGTCGGGAAGCGGTTAATGAAACAGGAGAACCAAAATAGGGAACAGCAAATTAAAGTGGAAGTAAAATGGACTGGTGTTATAATATTATACTTTATATGGTTTTGTACGATTGTACTTTATGAAAACAACATGGAAGAAGCTAAAATTGCTCTTTACCTTTTTTTTTTTTTGGGGGGGTTTATTTTTATTCCCCTGACTTTTCCAATCCTCTTATGATATCAATTTGGTTTTGTCTCCAAAGATTCCACTGTGAAAGGAATACCTAAAATCTCCTTTAAAATGACCCTCTTTCTGAAAAGTGCCATTGTTGATTGACAAGCGATGTTTGCCGCTGTCATCAAGACGAAACAGGGATTTCTTCCATCCAAAAACATCCTCTAATAAAATGCGTTAGAAAGAAACTAGGTCATATGATGTGACAAGCTGGTGACAAAGTTCCGTATCGTTGAAATGTTTATCCATATGTCAGTGGAGTAGGCACACTCCTGAGAAAAACACTTGCTGGAGTTTTGCTCATTTATTTGACAAGTAGACGTGTATGTGGCCCGCAGGATCATCAACAATGCAACAAGTCAGGAACATACTTCTGCTACACCATGCATGGTGATTATATCAAAGCCATGTTATCGGATAATAAGGAAAAATAAAGTGGACCTCCAGGCTAAAATATTTTCTCTACATGACATAGGACATCTAACGTCTTGCCTGAATCCCAATCGAATTTTTCTGTTAGTGTCTGGAAACCTTGCCACAAATTTGCCTCTGCCTTGCTTCTGTCCAGGCATTGCCTGTAATGATGACCCATCACAGCTACACTCTTTAAATGTGCGTCATTAGCGCAATATATTCCCAATGCACGCTATCCTGGAGAGGTCTGAGATCATCCATGTCTAACTGAGTTAGAAGGCAAACAAAACAAATGTTTCTCAGAGTCCAAAAGTGTTTCCACTATACATAGCTCCCAACTGTCCCTGATTTCGAGGGACTGTCCCTGATTTGGATCACTGTCCCTCTGTCCCTCTTTCCCCCTCCTCTCCATTGCCTCTTTCTGCTGGAAAAAAGAAAACTAAAGCGCTGATGTGGATTCTCTATAAAATAGCAAAACGCCAAAAAGAAATGTGTGAGCTGCAACCAACCATTTAGTGCCGTGACACCTGTTGTTATAAATCAATATAAAATATGTTGGTGCGCTTATCAAACTATCCCCATCTGTTGGCGTGGTGCTTATATATAAAATCCTAAACCATAAAAACACCCTGATATAATCAGTAAAGTGAATAAGTGCAAATAAATATTCAATCAATAAAATGAATAAATGCAAAAAAATGCATAAAAAAACATATACCCTGATATCACAATCGGTAAAGTGAATAGGTGCAAATAAATATAGCAATCAATAAAGTGAATAAATGCAAATAGATGCATTAAAAAACATATAAGGGAACACACATCCCTAAATGTATGTAGATGGGAAAAAAAAAAAACAATAAATAGTGTCTGTGTTAATCCAGATCTGAATGTCCAATCACTTGCCTTTGATGAGCTTGCTTGTGTTTTAATTCTCACAGATCACAGTTGCATGATGAATTACATTTGAAAGGTGATGATTCACATAAAGATAAAAGAAAAACCATCATTGTGCAGTGTTTTTAAATGCTACAAGACTGGGCAAACAATGTAATCCACTCACATATTTGCAGTAGCTGAATAGCTTTTGTTATAATGGTCAGACAGCTTCACCGCTCATACAGCTATCGCTGTGACTTTCTCAAGGGTCTTGAGAAAGTCACGTGACATGTGATGATACGCGTGGGGAGAAGGAGTCAGTGACGTCTTCGCATAGTGTTCGGCAAACACAGCGATAGCTGTATGAGCGGTGAAGCTGTCTGACCATTATAACAAAAGCGATTCAGCTACTGCAAATATGTGAGTGGATTACATTGTTTGCCCAGTCTTGTAGCATTTAAATGTTCCTATAATTCCAAAGGGAATGTATATTATATTATAATATACAGATTTTCACTCAGTTAGTGCATATTACACACCATTAACCACATTTTTGTCTTAATTGTAACTTATTTGTATTCATTTTAGCCCTGATGATGAAGGGGGTGCTTTCTGATCTCCAAAAAGCATTTTTCATGTGTATGGAATAAATTGTATTGTCCTAATGGAATAAACTACTGTCAGGATCTGGGTCTGAACCTATGGCCTGTTCTGTGCCTGGCAATGTTTCTTCTTGCTGAGCCACCTGAGATACTGGACACCTTCCTGTCTGATTCATTGGACAATCCTGTCTTGTACTTTGTTTTTGCTCCTCCCATGAACTTCCTATTTAATCCATGCCTTTGCACTTCCTGTTTGCCAGACTATTGTGCTCTCTCCAGCCAATATCTAGATCTCGTCACTCCTGCTGCAGTCCTTATCTCCTCTACCACTTGTTTCTTTTGGCTTGTTCCTCGACTACGCTTCCGCTTAATCCCAACCTGCTATATCTGCTACTGGACTCCGGCTTTCTCACTTCCTGGTAGGCCGTTCTTGAGGACGGCAACCTGATACTAACAGGCAGCAAAACTCATCTCCACCATCGGGAGCATTGGTGAATACTGGTTAGTGCTTAGACTCGGCACCTCAGATGAGCCCATGTCATTCGCAAGGGTGACCTGCTTCTGTACTTATCCAGCTGGTCGGTGGGAGCCTTTCTACTGCTATAGCTACTGGCCTGCGAAGCTGACCTCTGACTAGGACAACTACAATTTGGGTGTGAAGAACTGTTTCCTCTACTACAAATCTGAAGTCTTCTTTGAGAACATTCAGTAAATGTGAGCTAACTACCCAAATTGTACTATTTCTGAGGAGCAAGCTTTGGGATCTAGCGACTCCAACATTTTGATACACCTTAACATTCTGTTCAATCATCTTTACTCTATAATATCGGCACATCTTCAATGGAACCATGGGGGACTGGCTTGGGGTCAGGTGATTAATTACAGTCCCCTCTTGCCCAATGGGCTCCACAGCATGTGTATGGTGTTAGGCTGGTAGCTTTGTCGCTGAGAGTAAAACCAAACCGTCCTGCCAAAAGCATAAATTAAAGCAATCGCCGCTTTCATATTTAGCATCATTGCAAATAGCAGTTTCTGAATATCTGGTTTATTAAAATCCCCATCCAAACATATTCCGTGAATGATTTAAACAAGCAGTCACCCCTGTTATAAGTACATAAAAGCAGCCTGTCATGAAATGCACTTATTACATTGCACTCATTCAATACTGCGCTTCACTGATTAAGTACTTGATTGTCAAAATCTACTCTGCTCATTCGGGCTCACATAATGTTTATGTAATGGGAGTTAATGACACACAAAGTGGAGTCTTTTCACTGAAAGTGTTGCCTCTCTGCACTGGATAAATCTAAATTAAAAATTTAGATTTTCTTTCCCCAAAAGTGGTATGTAATTTAAAAGGCTCATTCTCTCTGTGGGAAGTCTTCCACTACGCTGACCTTCCATAGGACAAGGAAGTCAAATGCTAATGTATCTTTCTGGTTCATCCACACAGTTCTACTTATAATAAAGGATCAGTTGAGCAAAAACTATAATTACATATTTTTTTTTCCACAAAAAAATGTATTGAAATTTTTACAAAAGTACACAATACTGTGAGCAGGAAGCAATAATACAGCAGAGTAGTAACTCACGGTATGTTAACAAAAGACACCACCTTTATTGAGCTACATAAGCTAGTGATGTAGCTGGTATGCAGATCATGTAAAAATCAAAGGTTGTAGAGAGGTTGCTCTATACTGGCGATGTGGAGTGCCTTGCTGAATGGTAAAAAGCGAACAAAAAAGGGGGCGGGGGGGGGGTCCACCAATTCTGGGTGAGTACAGTGACATGAGAGGTGGATAGGGGTAAGGAAAAATATAGGTATGGTCCATCTCAGTGTGGAGGGCTATGAAGGACTAGAGACAGAAAAGGGGTGAAGAAACTTGCCTGGGAAAAAGGGAGAGGGGGAGGAAGAGGTAAAGGGGGACCTGAGAGGTCTGACCAGGGGGCCACAGTAATTATAGCCAAGGTATCACAGAGATGGCAGGGTATTCGCTGGGCGTTGTAATTGGCCCCAGACCTTAAGGTACTGGGCATGCGTGTCTTCCGGGATATTGAGCTTCTCATGCGCCCTACTGCCCACGAGCCTGTTTTCTATCATTCGATTTTTGATAAGTAGTTAATTTTTTTCCCCCAAGGCCCCCCAGGCAGTATTTCTTGCTTTATATATTTGTACAATTACCTTTTTCAGGAGCCTTCAGAGTGGTGACGTGATGCACAGGGTTTTCTGATGACCTTCTCCAGCAATGGATGGTCCTCAATGCAGATAGTGGCACTGGAGTAATGATGTAAGTACCACTCTCTGCATCATTACACTGTAAGTGCAGGGTGCCCTGGTGACACCAAATCAGGAGACAGGTCTATGAACCCCCATACTCACAGTATATAATCAGTCTTCCAAGTTGAATGACACTGGACATCATTCAAACCAGAAGACTGAGGACAACATGGGACGGAGAAAAGTTACCAAGAACCATAATATAATTTTTAATAAGTAAAACACCCCCCATTTCCCTCAGAGCCCCACTGGCAATATTTTAACCTTTATATCTGTATACTTACTTTTTTTCTTTTAAGCGCTTTGAGAAGCTACCTTTAAAGGCACTATATAAAATAAAATGTATTATTATTATTTCTAAAGTCTTTGGGCTGGTCTCATGATGTGCAGGGTCTTCTTCCAATCTTCTTCAGCATTGGATGGTCCTTGATGTAGAGAGTGTTGCTGAGGCATTGAAGTCAGACAAGTTTTTTTCTCCGAGGCAGTATTTCATGCTTTGTATATTTGTACACTTACCTTTTTCTAGAGTCTTCAGACTGGTCACATGATGCGCAGGGTCTTCTTCAAATCTTCTCCAGCAATGGATGGTCCTTAGTACAGCGTGGCACTGGAGTAAAGATGTCAGTGCCACTCTCTGAATCATTACACTGTAAGAGAAGGGAACCCTGGTGATGCCCCATAAGCAGACAGGTCTATGACACCGGCACTCACAAAATGTACTCAACCTTCTGTATTGGATGACACTGGACTTTATTCAAACCAAAAGATTAAGGACAACCTGGAGCAGAGACTATGAGAGACAGTGTCGGAAAGGAGGTGAGTCTTGTAGACAGGTTAATCCCTGAAGGAGGTGGAGTTGAGATGTATAGTACCTTATATTTTCCTAATGTCTTGGGGACTGACTGTTGGCGAGTCCCCGCACACCAGCTAAGATCTTTATAGGGAATTTCCACCTTTGCTACTAGATTTTTTTCTAATATGGAGTATGTAACAAAGGTGGATGGTAACACCTTCATATACGAGGCTGCATCTCAATCCACTGTACTATGCCAAATAATAGGGAGTATCTGTAATTGTGAGTTGAAGTGATTAGGCTACATAGGGGACTGAAGTGGAGATACCATTTAGGAGGAATATTCCAAAAAAAGCCTCTAAACACAACTGCCTAGAAATGACTGTAAACGAACCAGTGTACATGTACTGATAAGATAACATAGAGGAGAGTTCAGGAGCAGTTGAAAAAAATGCCCAACTGCTCCTAAATGTCCGTTTACCAGCAGCAGTGTACATGAGGCCTTAGCTGTTTTGTTTGCCTTTCATTCACCTAGTCTCTCCTTCCATTGGAGCTTATTTCAAATTATCTTATTCTTCAACACATTAGTGTTTCCATTATTTTCTAAAGTATCACCTTACAAACAAATTACAAACATTTTTTTAGAAGAACTGATGGACCTAACCAAGATTCACCACTTGTGCACCATCAGGACACCAAGAAGCACCCCAACTAAGCTAGAAGAAAGAAAAAGAAAAGAAAAATTACATTTTGGGGAAAATCTCCTCTTATCTTTATTATTAGCACTTACTGTAGCTCACTATGTTATTAAAGATAATGTTTTTATTTTATATATATATATATATATATATATATATATATATATATATATATATATATATGTCAAAGCCCTATGTGTAAAGAGTATGTCAGAGTGGTCAAGGTAATACACTACTATGTAAAGTGAAAGAAGAATAGCTACAGAGGGATTACCAAACCAGGGATGCGTTACCCCTGAAAGTCTTACACTTACATATCATTTAAAGTGATTGTACAGGTTTAATTTTTTTTTCTAAAAATAAACATGTTATACTTACAACGGTTTTGCACAGAGAAGCCCCCATCCTCTTCTTCTGGGGACCACTGCTGGAGCTCCTGGCTCCTTATCTTCTCTAAGTGCCCCGTATAGAAAGCCCCTTGCTATGGGGGCACTTGTGTGGGCTCATTCCCGAGCCACACCGTGTGCGTTTATTGACACACACAGTATGGCTCAGCCCCGCCCCCACTCTCTGCTTACAGGATTTGATTGACAGCAGCAGGAGCCAATGGCTCCTGGTGTGCCCAACCTCTTGTGGGAAGAGGTGTGCACAGCACTGGATCGAGATTGGGCTCAAGTATTTCTGGGGGGCTGATATGGATAGGTTTTTTTATCTTAATGCAGAGAATGACCTTTTACCTTTACAACCACTTCAAAGAAGAATTGCAGGTATTGTATATTGTTACATAGTTATATTAAGCCAGCTTGTACCAATGCAACTATGATTTTACCATACCTAGCCAATGCCTCTTGAAGCTGGAAATCATTGAAGTAGACACCACTTCTCCAATAACCTCCACTTGTTTCTGGGTCCCATGCTAAGCAGCGGAGCCTATTGTATTGTGAACACACGAGGTTGGTGGCTCAGCATGGGTGCCATTCAGGGAATGCATTGCATTTACAAAATGAATGCAAAGTGTTCTCTGATTGGGCGAGGTGGAAAGGTGGAGCTGTGATGTCACCCTCTTCACTTCAACCGAATAGAGAATGCTTTGCATTCATTCAGAGAATGCAAAGCAAATGGTGCCCTTGTTGGGTGGCCAACCTTCTGTGTTCAAAATCCATCAGGCCGGCTGTTCAGCATGGGATCCGGAAAGCAAACGTAGATCACTGGTCTAGCTGTGTCTTCTTCAGAGATTTTCAGCATCCAGGGGCATCAGCCTGGTCTGGTAAAGGCATGGTTACAGTGCAATCGGAAAATTTCATGTCGCTTTACAGTACTTATTCCAAATTTTGTTATGTTACAGCCTTATTCCAAAATGGATTTAATTCTTTATTTTCCTCAAAACTCTACAAAGAATACCCTGCAATGACAACCTGAAAGACGTTTGTTTGAAATCTTTGAAAATGTGTTAAAAATAAATAAGTATTCACAGCCTTTGCCATGACATTCAAAATTGAGCTCAGGTGCATCCTGTTTCCACTGATCATCCTTGAAATGTTTCTACAACTTGAATTCAGTTAATTAGACATCATTTAGAAAGGCACATCCCTCTCTATATAAGTCCCACAGTTAACAGTGCATGTCAGAGCACAAACCAAGCCAATAAGTCCAAGGAATTGTCTGTAGACCTCTGAGAAAGGATTGTATTGAGGCACAGATCTGGGGAAGGGTACAGAAAAAGTTCTGCAGCATTGAAGCTCCCAATGAGCACAGTGGCCTCCATCATCCGTAAATGGAAGAGGTTTGGAACCACCAGGACTCTTCCTAGAGCAGACCGCTTGACCAAACTAAGCGATTGAGGGAGAAGGGCCTTGGGAGGTGACCAAAAATACGATGGTCACTCTGACAGAGCTCCAGCATTTCTCTGTGGAGAGAGGAGAACCTTCTAGAAGAACAACCATCTCTGCAGCATCTACAATCAAGCCTGTATAGTAGAGTGGCCAGATGGAAGCC
Source organism: Lithobates clamitans (assembly GCA_037952925.1). Lineage (NCBI taxonomy): Eukaryota > Metazoa > Chordata > Amphibia > Anura > Ranidae > Lithobates > Lithobates clamitans. Next base: position 30,345 of record JBBGZY010002399.1, on the reverse strand, counting down.
ACTCCTCAATAAAAGGCACATGACAACCGGCCTGGAGTTTGCCAAAAGGCACCTGAAGGATTCTCAGATCATGAGAAACAAAATTCTCTGGTCTGATGAAACAAAGATTGAACTTTTTGGCCTGAATGGCAAGCGTCATGCCGCGAGGAAACCAGGCACCGCTCATCACCTGATTAAGATTTAAGTAATAAACCCCGTGCCACTAAAAAATGAAAAATAAAAAATTGTATATAAAAAATATAATGCTGCTCCCCTCAAAAGAGTGATGTGCTCCTAGTGATGAGTGAAACATTGAATTCAATGTTTCACTCACCGCTCATCACCTGGCCAATACCATCCCTAGAGTGAAACATGGTGGTGGCAGCATCATGTTGTGGGGATGTTTTTCAGCGGCAGGAACTGGGAGACTAGTCAGGATTGAGGGAAAGATGAAAGCAGCAATGTACAGAGACTTCCTTGATGAAAACCTGCTCCAGAGCGCTCTGGACCTCAGACTGGCGCAAAGATTTATCTTCCAACAGGACAATGACTAAGGATAAGCTAAGATAACAAAGGGACAACTCTGTGAATGTCATTGAGTGGCTCAGCCAGAGCCCAGACTTGAACCCGATTGAACATCTCTGGAGAGATCTGAAAATGGCTGTGCACCGACGCTCCCCATCCAACCTGATGGAGCTTGAGAGGTCCTGCAAAGAAGAATGGGAGAAACTGCCCATAAATTGGCATGCCAAGCTTGTAGCATCATACTCAAAAAGACTTGAGACTGTAATTGGTGCCAAAGGTGCTTCAACAAAGTATTGAGCAAAGGCTGTGAATACTTATGTGCATTTTTTAAAATTTTTAATTTTTAATAAATTTACAAAGATTTCAAACAAACTTTTTTCACGTTGTCATTATGGGGAATTGTTTGTAGAATTTTGAAGAAAATAACGAATTTAACCCATTTTGGAATAAGGCTGTAACATAACAAAACATGGAAAAAGTGAAGCGCTGTGAATACTTTCCGGATGAACTGTACATTGGTCCAAGTTGGATACACGTAACTATGTAAAAATATACTATGTCTGATGTTTATCTTTAACATGCATGCACTATACATGAAAACATATACCTGATGAGTCCACTTTAAAAAAGAACATCCAGAGTTAACAGGGATCTACATTGAACCATAAAGAGAACCACTTCAGCAGCAAAACAGATTAAATAAAGAGAGATAAAGAGAACCCAACAGGGGTTGTGAGGTTTAAATGAATCCACACTTCTATATCGGCAGGAGAAGTAAGGGATAAACCGACAAATCTGCTTAACGCACTACTTGGTGGCTTTCTGGCGGGCAGGAAAAAGCCAAACCACTGTGCACTTAAGAGAAGAGGCATAGGGTGCAAATCATTTTCCCAAGCTGCAAAATGAATTGCACTTACGTGGAGATGGTAATAAACATGCAAGTAATTGGCTTTACGAAGTGTTGTCACATTATGGACTGTGGACTGATTTACCATTGGGCTATAGAGGAGTGCAAATTAGGGATAACATACTGTAGTTATCTCATAATAGTAAGCTGAAATATATTACATTTCCGTTCTTGGATTTAGATACTGTATATGTGCAATGGGCTTTAAATGACTCCTGAAGGTTATAGAAGTGACTTTCAATTTTCCTCAACCTGTTTTTGTTGGAATTAGATACACTTTAAAGTGTGGAGCTGTTCTTCACTAGTTTACGGGCTTGCAGGTAGTTTGGACACCGAGAAGTTTTAAAGCCTAATGCAGCGTACACACGGTCGGACTTTTCCACCGGACTTGTCTGACGGACGCCGACGGACCAAATCCACGGACGCCAACGGACCAAATCCGGTGGACAATCCGATCGTGTGTGGGCTTCACCGGACCTTCAGCGGACTTTTCCAGTCTCAAATCTGACGGACTTTAGATTTGGAACATGCTTCAAATCTTTATGCCGTAACTCCGCCGGACCCAGAAATCCGCTCGTCTGTGTGCTAGCCCGACGGACAAAAAACGACGCTAGGGCAGCTATTGGCTACTGGCTATCAACTTCCTTATTTTAGTCCGGTGTACGTCATCACGTACGAATCCGTCGGACTTTGGTGTGATCGTGTGTAGGCAAGTCCGTTCGTTAAAAAGTCCGTCAGAAGTCCATCAAAAGTCCGTCGAAAGTCCGCTGGAAAGTCTGCCGGACCAGTCCGGTCGAAAAGTCCGCCCGTGTGTACGCGGCCTTACAGAACGGTATCTTGTGAAAGTGGCGCCAGCAGCTCTAGGTCCTCTGTTTTTAGAAAATATATTTCCTTGCTGGAGAGTCCAGAATAAAGCATCTATAAAAAAAAAAAAAAAAAACCACAGACCAGGGCTACCAAGGACTGCTACACAGTGGCAAATACTGTGACTGCGCAGTACCCCTGTGGGGGGGAGGCTATTCGGTGAGTGCATGCACATTAGGAGCACGAATAAGGAGCACCATCACTAGCTGGCACCTATACAAGAAGTTTAAAAAAAAATATTATTTCTCAGCGAGCACTGGACTTTTTTTCTTGAGCACAAGTCACTTTGTCAAAGTTGTTAGTTCATTTGTTCAGCACTGGTCACTTTCTGAGCACTAGGCACTTTTGAAAAATGCAGTTTTACCAAGTTTTTTCCACTGTTAAGTACCGTATTTATCGGCGTATAACAAGCACTTTTTTCCCCTTAAAATCAGGGGAAAATCGTGGGTGCGTGTTATACGCCGATCCCCCACCGATTGTGAGCCTTTTGGCGGCTCTCGACCGCTCTCGGCGGCTTTCGGCCATCCTCGGCGGCTTTTGGCCATTCTAGGCGGCTTTCGGCAGCTCTTGCGGTCCAGCGAGAGCCGCCGAAAGCCACCAAGAGCGGCAGAGTGCGTCCGAAAGCCGCCGAGAACGGCCGAAAGCTGTCGAGAATGGCCGAGAGCGGTGGAGAGCCGCCGAGAATGGCAGCGCCATTTTTAAATGGCAGATGTCTGCAAATGACACAGGGCAAGGCTACAGATGGACACTGACAAGGTTGCAATGGGGGACAATGCTACAGATGGACACTGACAAGGCTGCAATGGGGGACAATGCTACAGATGGACACTGACAAGGTTGCAATGGGGGACAATGCTACAGATGGACACTGACAAGGTTGCAATGGGGGACAATGCTACAGATGGACACTGACAAGGCTGCAATGGGGAACAATGCTACAGATGGACACTGACAAGGCTGTAATGGGGAACAATGCTACAGATGGACACTGACAAGGCTGCAATGGAGGACAATGCTACAGATGGACACTGACAAGGCTGCAATGGGGAACAATGCTACAGATGGACACTGACAAGGCTGAAATGGAGGACAATGCTACAGATGGACACTGACAAGGTTGCAATGGGGGACAATGCTACAGATGGACACTGACAAGGCTGCAATGGGGAACAATGCTACAGATGGACACTGACAATGCTGCAATGGGGAACAATGCTACAGATGGACACTGACAACGCTGCAATGGGGAACAATGCTACAGATGGACACTGACAAGGTTGCAATGGGGGACAATGCTACAGATGGACACTGACAAGGCTGCAATGGGGAACAATGCTACAGATGGACACTGACAACGCTGCAATGGGGGACAATGCTACAGATGGACACTGACAAGGCTGCAATGGGGAACAATGCTACAGATGGACACTGACAACGCTGCAATGGGGAACAATGCTACAGATGGACACTGACAACGCTGCAATGGGGAACAATGCTACAGATGGACACTGACAAGGTTGCAATGGGGGACAATGCTACAGATGGACACTGACAAGGCTGCAATGGGGAACAATGCTACAGATGGACACTGACAACGCTGCAATGGGGGACAATGCTACAGATGGACACTGACAAGGCTGCAATGGGGAACAATGCTACAGATGGACACTGACAACGCTGCAATGGGGAACAATGCTACAGATGGACACTGACAACGCTGCAATGGGGAACAATGCTACAGATGGACACTGACAAGGCTGCAATGGGGAACAATGCTACAGATGGACACTGACAAGGTTGCAATGGGGAACAATGCTACAGATGGACACTGACAAGGCTGCAATGGGGAACAATGCTACAGATGGACACTGACAAGGCTGCAATGGGGAACAATGCTACAGATGGACACTGACAGGGTTGCAATGGGGGACAATGCTACAGATGGACACTGATAAGGCTGCATTGATGGGCATTTAAATGTAAGTTTTTTTCCTTAAACTTCCCTCCTAAACTTGAGGTGCGTGTTATACGCCGGCGCGTGTTATACGCCGATAAATACTGTATATTTGTACCAATTTTTTGTAGAATGTATTATTAACTATTTTGGTTAAATTTATGATATTCCAATCACACTTTTGGGAATTGCATACATTTTAGTTTATATTTCCATAAGCACACATTTTCCTACTGGCTAGGTAGCCAGAGGGTGTAACACATTTTGGACACATTTCTTTATATTAACTTAACCAGTTTAAATGAAACATTAGGAGTTTGCTAGTTTATCCTTTCTGGTTGCCGACACACAATTGTCAAGCAGCTGCCAGAGGGTGCAACACATCCTAAACACTTTTTCTATTAGAAATTAGTGTCACGCTTGTACATCAGATTTACCCCAAATACCGGTCTTATCTAGCACCATTGTAGGAAAGCCATTCTTGGCAATCCCCTTTTGCACACGTATTTCTTTTTTTGAAATCCAGACGTGGTTACTAGGGGGCAACACACCTATTCATTATTTCACAGGACACCACACCCTATGGAGAGTGTATGCACATTGACACTGACATTTATCCATGCACTCCCTCTTTTTGGTTTTTAATTTGGATATAGCCATTAGATCAGGAATCTCAAACTGGTGGCCCTCCAGCTGTTGCGAAACTACAAGTCCCATGAGGCATTGCAAGGCTGACAATTACAAGCATGACTCCCACAGGCAGAGGCATGATGGGACTTGTAGTTTCGCAACAGCTGGAGGGCCGCCAGTTTGAGACCCCTGCATTAGAGTATAGCATATCTGTATATTGGTTTAAGGTACCACACCCTGCAGGGGGTGTACACACACAGGTTTAGGTACCTCCTGCTGATAATTCATCATCTATATCACGGATATGCAATTAGCGGGCCTCCAGCTGTTGCAAAACTACAAGTCCCATCATGCCTCTGCCTCTGGATGTCATGCTTGTGGCTGTCAGAGTCTTGCGATGCCTCATGGGACTTGTAGTTTTGCAACAGCTGGAGGCCCGCTAATTGCATATCCCTGATCTATACATTCTTTTGCCATTCTGTTTATTAATCTCCTCGCTAATTTACTTCTGGATTTGGAGGACTGCAGAGGGTGTAACACAGCAATTTCATTATAAAACACTCTTTTTTCTAACTAGAACAGCGCCATATCTACATCCTTCTTTATACACTTTAAAGTGGAACTGTCTATCATTATGGACTGCGTGTGATTCACGGAGCACGAGCACTTTATATTATTTATTGTAATCCACTGTTTTATGGTACACATTATATCTAGATTGCTTTACAGCATAGGTCGTATTGATTGTTGGTTAGGAATAGCGCGGCGTGGTAAGTGCAGGCAGCTTTTTTCAGTTTCAGTCCATGGTAGCTTATAGTTTTGGCAGCTCACAAGGTTTCACCCATCAGGACTCTGTGCAGGCCAGTCAAGTTCCTCCACCCCAAACTCGCTCGTCCATGCTTTGTGCACTGGTCCAAATCATTTGGAGGAACTTGACTGGCCTACACAGAGTCTTGACCTCAACCCGATAGAACACCTTTGGGATGAATTAGAGCGGAGACTGCGAGATTGGCCTTCTCGTTCAACATCAGTGCCTGACACAAACATTCCCATAGACACACTCCTAAACATAGTTACATAGTAGGTGAGGTTGAAAAAAGACACAAGTCCATCAAGTCCAAACAATGTGTGATTATGTGTCAGTATTACATTGTATATCCCTGTATGTTGTGGTCATTCAGGTGATTATCTAATAGTTTCAATGCTCCCCGCTGAGACCACCGCTTGTGGAAGGGAATTCCACATTCTTGCCGCTCTTACAGTAAAAAACCCTCTACGTAGTTTAAGGTTAAACCTCTTTTCTTCTAATTTCAATGAGTGGCCACAAGTCTTGTTAAACTCTCTTCTGCGAAAAAGTTTTATCCCTATTGTGGGGTCACCAGTACGGTGTTAGTATATTGAAATCATATCCCCTCTCAAGCGTCTCTTCTCCAGAGAGAATAAGTTCAGTGCTCACAACCTTTCCTCATAACTAAGATCCTCCAGACCCTTTATTAGCTTTGTTGCCCTTCTTTGTACTCGCTCCATTTCCAGTACATCTTTCCTGAGGACTGGTGCCCAGAACTGGACAGCATACTCTAGGTGCGGCCGGACCAGAGTCTTGTAGAGCGGGAGAATTATCGTTTTATCTCTGGAGTTGATCCCCTTTTTAATGCATGCCAATATTCTGTTTGCTTTGTTAGCAGCAGCTTGGCATTGCATGCCATTGCTGAGCCTATCATCTACTAGGACCCCCAGGTCCTTTTCCATCCTAGATTCCCCCAGAGGTTCTCCCCCCAGTGTATAGATTGCATTCATATTTTTGCCACCCAAATGCATTATTTTACATTTTTTACATTTTTATACAAACCTTATGGAAAGCCTTCCCAGAAGAGTTGAAGCTGTTATAGCTGCAAAGGACGGGCCAACTCAATATTGAACCCTATGGACTAAGACTGGGATGCCATTAAAGTTCATGTGCGTGTAAAGGCAGGAGTCCTAATACTTTTCACAGTATAGTGTAGGCACGGGCGGACTGACCATTCGGGCTCTCGGGCACTGCCCGAGGGCCCCATGCCACTAAGGGGCTCCATCAGGGTTGCCAGCCTCAATAAAACCAGGGACAGTATGTAAAAATCTGTGTTTGTTAATAATCCCAAGATTATAGCTGCCCCGCCTCTCTAGTAACTTTTCAGTGTGTGTATGTGTATTCTGTGTGTGTATACTGTGAGTGTATATTGTGTGTCTGTGTGTGTATACTGTATGTGTGTGTGTGTATACTGTGTGGCCCCATAATCTATTGCCTGGGGGTCCCATAATCTCCTATTGCCTGGGGGCCCCATAATCTCCTATTGCCTGGGGGTCCCATAATCTCCTATTGCCTGGGGGTCCCATAATCTCCTATTGCCTGGGGGTCCCATAATCTCCTATTGCCTGGGGGTCCCATAATCTCCTATTGCCCGGGGGCCCCATAAAATCCTATTGCCCGAGGGCCCCATGAGTTGTCAGTCCACCCCTGAGTGTATGTGTATGACATTTTCACTGAATGTTGAATTTACAGTGCACATTTGAGGATAAAATTTTTCCCCTTGCAAAAAAGAAATAGCCTCTAACCGAATATGGCCACATATAGCGTCTGACTTCCTTGGCCGGCTGTTCACACCACGTGTGGCTCCTGTGTGTAGAAAATGCTAACTTTTTTTACAATAGAACACATTTGCTGTCCTTGTGCAGAGACCTACGGCTCGCGATCAAAAAATTAAACATTATCCATTATTTATAAAAAAAACAAGTGGTGATCAAATACCACTAAAAGAAATCTCTAGTTGTGTGAAAAAAAATGATAAACATTTCATTGGGGTACAGTGTTGTATGACCGCACAATTGACATTCAAAGTGTCACAGCGCTGAAAGCTGAAAATTGGCCTGGGCAGGAAGGGGGTAAAAGTGCTCAGTAGGCAAACGGTTAAAACAATTATCCTTCTACCCCATGAGATCAGATCTCTTCCTTTTTAAAATGTAAATATGGGTCACCTGTTCCCGCGATTGAATTTCTCCCGTCTGCTTAAAATTGTTTGTGTTGTAAAGAATCTGCTGATCCTCAGGAAAGTCCCCCAAGTTTTAGCTGCGAGACACTTTCCCCTGCTAAGAGGGACAGCCAGATTGATAAGCCGCAAACTCTGCTGAATCTGGCATTGTGCAGTAATTGTAGCACAAAACCCGTAAGTAATGTTTAAATGTCTGCCGTTGGACAATGTCTAGAGACTTAATAAATATTAATAGCTCCTCGCCGCGAAGCTACGCACTGATATCAGCTATAAAAAGAAGAATCTATCTGAAAAAAAAAGATAGATAAATAAAAAAAAAAACATTTATTTTTCGAGCGCGGGGGCTACGTTCAGTGATGCTGAACTGCTTGTTCTTAGCAACTGACAGCACAGACAATAAATTGGTCTGGAGTAACAGGGGGAATAGCCTCTGCTTCTCAATCAGGGCAATCAGTCATGTTCCACTTTGGTGAGACTGTTTCGTAAAGTGCAAGAGACATGTTTACAAATTTCTGCAAGTTCTAATATTCCACTCACTTGGACGTCTGCCTGCGTCATTCCCATTCTGAGCCAAGGGGAGGATTTATACAAGTGACAGGACCTCTTTACAGATAAGTCTAGGGGTAGGTGAAAGGTGGTACTGGATCCTTAGGGGGGATTTGGATTGTGTATGACAATCCATAAATAAAAGGGGAAGGTAAGGCCACGTATAAAAGATCAAAGGTTCCGGTGATGAACTAGGCACCTTCAATGTGAACATCAACTGGAGAAAAATTGGAGTGCCAAAATGATAAGTCAATAGACAAAGACAATAACAGACAATATATTTTTAATTGTTAAATATCGATTCATTGCAGAGGTCTTTCAAAGCCCCCTTCTTCAGGGCTCAGCAGCTAGAATGCCTGAGATTGAATGGGAATGGCTGAATATGGAGCTCAAAATTGGAACAGAAAGGCTCACTTTAAGGGCTCACTTACACTTGCCCTAACTCAGTGGTGGCTGGTGCTGGAGGATTTTTTTGGGGTGGGCCCCTCCAGGTCCGCACTCACCCTACAGGGGAGCCCTACAGTGGTCATGGCTCCCTTGGCGCTGCAGCTTCTGTGTTGACCCGGTCTTCTGGGTCTTTGGCTTCCTGTCTTGATTGGCTGGGCGGGAAGCCGGAAGCCGATGGTGAGTGTTGATTCTCTGGTATGGCAGGGTGGGAGGGTTCAGGCGCAGTGCTCTTTCCCCCCCCCCCCGAGGACAACATGAAACAAGCCAATTAGGGCCTCGGGCTCTGATCATGTGCTTGTGAGGGGGTGATGGTCCTGGTAGAGACCTATTGGTCCGGCGCCCTGCACAGTGCATGGCAACACACATGATGTTTAATTGTGCAGGCTAGGGGACCTTGTGGACTGGCTGCCACTGCTTAAACCAGGGGTGTGCAGACTTTTTTCGAAGAGGGCCAGATTTGATGAAGTGAACATGCGGGAGGGCCGACCATTTTGCCTGACATTCTTTGAACCATTAAAATTGAATGCAAATTAACTAATACACTGCCCAACAAGAATTCTCTTGCCTTTGTGGCTGTGTGTGGTGAAGAGTCTAAGGATGAGCTCGGGTGTGATATTTGGATATACCGCATTTATCTGCGCATAACATGCACCTTCACTTTAAGGGAGAAGTTTCAGGAAAATTTAAAAGAAAATCACACTTACAGAATCATAGTAGACATCAGGATGCTGCAAAGTCTGAGCTGTTAAAATATATAGCCAATTAACCATTTTAGCCCCGGAAAATTTGGCTGCTCAATGACCAGGCCATTTTTTACAATTCGGCACTGCATCGCTTTAGCTGACAATTGCACGGTCGTGCGACGTTGTACCCAAACAAAATTGACGTCCTTTTTTTCCCACAAATAGAGCTTTCTTTTGGTAGTATTTGATCATCTCTGCAGTTTTTATTTTTTGTGCTATAAACAAAAAAAGAGAGAGAAAGATTTAAAAAAGCAAATTTTTTTCTCAGTTTAGGCAGATATGTATTCTTCTACATATTTTTGGTAATAAAAATCCCAATAAGTGTATATTGATTGGTTTGCGCAAAAGTTATCCTGCAATGCTGAGACTTGTAGTGCCCATCAAGAGCAACCTGTGGTGATAAAGTCTACAAAATAGGGGATAGATTTATGCCATCTTTATTAATATAATTTTTTTTTTTTTTACTAGTAATGGCAGCGATCTGCAATTTTTATTGTGACTGCAACTTTATGGCGGACACTTTTGACACATTTTTGACACATCGCAACCGCCGGTCACGAGCATTGGCACCCCCGCAGTGCAGCAGGCGCCTGCCTGCTATCCCACTTAAAGGAGTACAGCTACGACGGCTCGCGGGATAGTGCGGCTGGTCGGCAAGTGGTTAAAAAGTACAAACACCTTGCCAGTATATAAAGAGGATCTTCAGTCCCCCCTGCACAAATTAAAAGTCAGCAGCTACAAATACTGTAGCTGATAACTTTTCATAAAAGGACACTTACCTGTCCAGGAATCCAGCGGTGTCCTCACCCGGGCCAGATCGTCACCAGTCTTTGAGTCCCTCTGGGACTCCTTGCAGGTTCACAGTCTGCTTCACACTGCACGGGCGCGAGCCACGCTGCGCTTTGTATATGGTCCTGCAGCCTTTAGGGACCTGTGATGTGTCCCAGAAAGCTGCATATAAAGGGGAGGTGGGGGGGGGGGGTAGAAATTCCTAGGCATTTCAAGCAGAAGTGGGAGTAGATACCTATCAAAACTAGGTACCTGCAGCCCCCCCCCCCCCAAAAAAAAATGCTTAGGGTGAAGTTCCACTTCAAGATTTATTGTTCATTTTGTTGGGTGAAAAGGTGGAGAATCCCTTTAAATATAAATGTTACCTTGTAAATGCCCCAATAAATGACTTACCTAATCAGGGATATCTCTGAAAGCTCGACTTACTCCCATTTCATTGTGAGAGATGATTAAATCCTGGAATTTTCTAATGCCAAATACTCTTGTCTAATAATCCCCCCAGAAATAATGGATAAAAGTTGGTTTACTAAGTAATAAGGTGACAGCGGCGCATTTATTAAAGTTAATTGAGAGGTTGTTTTTACATGAAAAATTCGTGTTCTTGGCATTCATTACTTCTCGGCTAATTTTTACAGCTTGTTCATTTATGCATCACGAACGACACACAGTTCCCCCCGTCCTTGTCATTTTTCAAAGCCGAAATCACGGGCTTTAAAGCTGATGGACAATTAATCATGTTAAATGCTGAAACTCGGTGCTGCAAAATCGTTTCCCTGATAGATGGATCAGAAGAGAATGTTTTTCCTTAACAGAGGTCAACACCGCGTTATGATACGTTCAAACATCTGTAATACAAATGCAGATCTATGTCAGGTCGTATTTTGAATTGTAAACTCATCATGGCTTGCTTGTAGTTTTATTTTAAACTATTAAAAGAGCTATAATATCATTATTCTGGATTTTTTTTAAAGGTTTATGCTCTGGAGGGAAGTAAAAATGGGCAACCTCTCAGATAAATTTATATCAAGCATAAGAAGTGTGGGGGGTGGGGGGGGGGGTGGTTGGGGGCACTTGGGCAGGGCAGTCACAATACTATCCAAAAAGTTCCCCAGCTCATTTACCAACTATGCCAGTGATGGCGAACCTTGGCACCCCAGATGTTTTGGGACTACATTTCCCATGATGCTCAAGCACTCTGCAGTGTAGATGAGCATCATGGGAAATGTAGTTCCAAAACATCTGGTTCGCCATCACTGAACTATTCAGTTAAGAACAAAGTCTAAATGGTTTCAACAATTTGCCTTAAAGTACATAGGACTATGAAATTTGGGGAAGTCTAAGACACCAGCCAGCCATGTTCATAAAAACAAAAGTCAGAGTTGGAAGCTTTTTCCTACCCAAAATCTTTCAGATCCTCTGGATTCTGGGTCCATTATAAGGACGTAATCATTCATGAGAAAACTGTAAATCAGGTATCTCTCTTTACAGGATCACCCCAGAACCAAATCATTTCCCATTACTCCTGGCATCACTTTAACTGGGCTTTTAAGGAAGGTCTGCCTAATCATGTGACTGCTGTGATTGGCTGTGCCATGGTCAGGGGTCAGGCTTGGAGACCAGCAGCTATAGCAATAGAAAGGTTCCCATTGACCAGCTGGATAAGTGCAGCAGCAAGTCACCCTGATGACACGGACTCACCTGAGATGTGGAGTCTAAGCACTAACCCGTGTTCACCAGAACTCCTGATGGTGGAGATGGGATTTGCTGCGTGTTAGTACCAAGTCGCAGTCCTCAGGATTGCCCCACCAGGAGGTGAGCAAGCCGGGGTCCAGTAGCAGATATAGCAGGTAGGGATCAAGCAGAAGCATAGTCAGTAAACAAGCCAAAGGTCAGTAATAAGTGGTCGCAGGCTGGGATCAAGCAGAAGCAAAGTCAAGGAACAAGCCAAAAGTCTGTAATGAGTGGTAGCAAAGATACAGACGGCAGCAGGAGTGGCAAAAGTAAGATATTGGCTGGAGAGAGCACAACAATCTGGCAAACAGGAAGTGCAAAGTTTGTGGGAGGAGAAAGGAGTTCAAGGTTCAACAGAAAGCAGGATTTTCCAACGGATTAAGGTGCTGTCCAGCATCATAAGTGGCTCCGCAAGTAGAGACGTCACCAGACACAGCAGAGGTTGCAGGGTCAGACCCGGGTCCAGACATGCTGCCACTATGGCCACATGATCGGGAACGGGTCCCGCCAGTTCTCAATGATGAGTACAGACCGAGAGCATGCAGTGAGCATGCTTTCAGCACAGAAACTTATAGTGCCTATAGAAGCATACGTATTGCATGTGGACGTTAAAGCTCAACCTCTTTGCCACCGCGCATATGCATTACATAGGCAGCAGGAGGATAAAATGCATATTTTAGACCTATTATTTAACCACTTGCCGACCGCCTCACGCCTATATACGTGAGCAGAGCGGCACGGGCAGGCAAAATCACGTACCTGAAACGTGATTGCCTTCCCGCGGGTGGGGGGTCCGATCGGACCCCCCCCCTGTGCCAGCTGCGGTCGGCATTTGGTTGGGAGCGATGAGAGACGAGGGGGAGACCATCCGATCGTGGCCCCCCCTCGCGATCGCTCCCAGCCAATGACAAACATCCCCTGCCTCTGTATAGTACACAGAGGCAGAGGATGTGATGTCATCTCTCCTCGGCTGTCAGTTTCCGTTCCAGCGCCGAGGAGAGATGACATGTAAGTAAGTGCACAACACAAACACACACAGTAGAACATGCCAGGCATACATTACACCCCCGATCCCCCCCCGATCGCCCCCCGATCCCCCCCCAATCACCCCCCCCCCCTGTCACAAACTGACACCAAGCAGGTTTTTTTTTTTTTTTTTTTTTTTTCCTGATTACTGCATAGTGTCAGTTTGTGACAGTTAGCAGTGTTAGGACAGTTACTGTAACCCCCCTGTAGGTCTAGGGTACCCCCCTTACCCCCCCTAATAAAGTTTTAACCCCTTGATCACCCCCCCTCACCAGTGTCGCTAAGCGATCATTTTTCTGATCGCTGTATTAGTGTCGCTGGTGACGGTAGTTAGGGACGTAAATATTTAGGTTTGCCGTCAGTGTTTTATAGCGACAGGGACCCCCATATACTATCTAATAAATGTTTTAACCCCTTGATTGCCCCCTAGTTAACCCTTTCACCACTGATCACCGTATAACCGTTACGGGTGACGCTGGTTAGTTAGTTTATTTTTTATAGTGTCAGGGCACCCGCCGTTTATTACCGAATAAAGGTTTAGCCCCCTAATCGCCCGGCGGTGATATGCGTCGCCCCAGGCAGCGTCAGATTAGCGCCAGTACCCCCCCTAATAAAGTTTTAACCCCTTGATCACCCCCTGTCGCCAGTGTCGCTAAGCGATCATTTTTCTGATCGCTGTATTAGTGTCACTGGTGACGCTAGTTAGGGACGTAAATATTTAGGTTCGCCGTCAGTGTTTTATAGCGACAGGGACCCCCATATACTATCTAATAAATGTTTTAACCCCTTGATTGCCCCCTAGTTAACCCTTTCACCACTGATCACCGTATAACTGTTACGGGTGACGCTGGTTAGTTAGTTTATTTTTTATAGTGTCAGGGCACCCGCCGTTTATTACCGAATAAAGGTTTAGCCCCCTGATCGCCCGGCGGTGATATGCGTTGCCCCAGGCAGCGTCAGATTAGCGCCAGTACCGCGAACACCCACGCACGCACCGTACACGCACCATACACCTCCCTTAGTGGTATAGTATCTGATCGGATCAATATCTGATCCGATCAGATCTATACTAGCGTCCCCAGCAGTTTAGGGTTCCCAAAAACGCAGTGTTAGCGGGATCAGCCCAGATACCTGCTAGCACCTGCGTTTTGCCCCTCCGCCCGGCCCGGCCCAGCCCACCCAAGTGCAGTATCGATCGATCACTGTCACTTACAAAACTCTAAACGCATAACTGCAGCGTTCGCAGAGTCAGGCCTGATCCCTGCGATCGCTAACAGTTTTTTTTGTAGCGTCTTGGTGAACTGGCAAGCACCAGAGGCCTAGTACACCCCGGTCGTAGTCAAACCAGCACTGCAGTAACACGTGGTGACGTGGCGAGTCCCATAAGTGCAGTTCAAGCTGGTGAGGTGGCAAGCACAAGTAGTGTCCCGCTGCCACCAAAAAGACAAACACAGGCCCGTCATGCCCATAGTGCCCTTCCTGCTGCATTCGCCAATCCTAATTGGGAACCCACCGCTTCTGCAGCGCCCGTACTTCCCCCATTCACATCCCCAACCAAATGCAGTCGGCTGCATGAGAGGCATTTTCTTTATGTCCTCCCGAGTACCCCTACCCAGCGAACCCCCCAAAAAATATGTTGTGTCTGCAGCAAGCGCGGATATAGCCGTGACACCCGCTATTATTGTCCCTCCTGTCCTGACAATCCTGGTCTTTGCATTGGTGAATGTTTTGAACGCTACCATGCACTAGTTGAGTATTAGCGTAGGGTACAGCATTGCACAGACTAGGCACACTTTCACAGGGTCTCCCGAGATGCCATCGCATTTTGAGAGACCCGAACCTGGAACCGGTTACAGTTATTATAGTTAGTTACAAAAAAAAGTGTAAAAAAAAAAAAACACAAACAAAAATATAAAATAAAAATAGTTGTCGTTTTATTGTTCTCTCTCTCTCTATTCTCTCTCTATTGTTCTGCTCTTTTTTACTGTATTCTATTCTGCAATGTTTTATTGTTATTATGTTTTATCATGTTTGCTTTTCAGGTATGCAATTTTTTATACCTTACCGTTTACTGTGCTTTATTGTTAACCATTGTTAACCATTTTTTTGTCTTCAGGTATGCCATTCACGAATTTGAGTGGTTATACCAGAATGATGCCTGCAGGTTTAGGTATCATCTTGGTATCATTCTTTTCAGCCAGCGGTCGGCTTTCATGTAAAAGCAATCCTAGTGGCTAATTAGCCTCTAGACTGCTTTTACAAGCAGTGGGAGGGAATGCCCCCCCCCCCCCCAACATCTTCCGTGTTTTTCTCTGGCTCTCCTGTCTCAACAGGGAACCTGAAAATGCAGCCGGTGATTCAGCCAGCTGACCATAGAGCTGATCAGAGACCAGAGTGGCTCCAAACATCTCTATGACCTAAGAAACCGGAAGCTACGAGCATTTTATGACGTAGATTTCGCCGGATGTAAACAGCGCCATTGCAGCGCCATTGGGAAATTGGGAAAGCATTTTATCACACCGATCTTGGTGTGATCAGATGCTTTGAGGGCAGAGGAGAAATCTAGGGTCTAATAGACCCCAATTTTTGCAAAAAAGAGTACCTGTCACTACCTATTGCTATCATAGGGGATATTTACATTCCCTGAGATAACAATAAAAATGATTTAAAAAAAAAAAAAATGAAAGGAACAGTTTAAAAATAAGATAAAAAAATAATAATAATAAAGAAAAAAAAAAAAAAAAAAAAAAAGCACCCCTGTCCCCCCTGCTCTCGCGCTAAGGTGAACGCAAGCGTTGGTCTGGCGTCAAATGTAAACAGCAATTGCACCATGCATGTGAGGTATCGCCGCGAAGGTCAGATCGAGGGCAGTAATTTTAGCAGTAGACCTCCTCTGTAAATCTAAAGTGGTAACCTGTAAAGGCTTTTAAAGGCTTTTAAAAATGTATTTAGTTTGTCGCCACTGCACGTTTGTGCGCAATTTTAAAGCATGTCATGTTTGGTATCTATGTACTCGTCCTAAGATCATCTTTTTTATCTCATCAAACATTTGGGCAATATAGTGTGTTTTAGTGCATTAAAATGTAAAAAAGTGTGTTTTTTCCCCAAAAAATGCGTTTGAAAAATCGCTGCGCAAATACTGTGTGAAAAAAAAAAATGAAACACCCACCATTTTAATCTGTAGGGCATTTGCTTTAAAAAAAATATATAATGTTTGGGGGTTCAAAGTAATTTTCTTGCAAAAAAAAATTATTTTTTTATGTAAACAATAAGTGTCAGAAAGGGCTTTGTCTTCAAGTGGTTAGAAGAGTGGGTGATGTGTGACATAAGCTTCTAGATGTTGTGCATAAAATGCCAGGACAGTTCAAAACCCCCCCAAATGACCCCATTTTGGAAAGTAGACACCCCAAGCTATTTGCTGAGAGTCATGTTGAGTCCATGGAATAATTTATATTGTGACACAAGTTGCGGGAAAGAGACAATTTTTTATTTTTTTTATTTTTTTTTGCGCAAAGTTGTCACTAAATGATATATTGCTCAAACATGCCATGGGAATATGTGAAATTACACCCCAAAATACATTCTGCTGCTTCTCCTGAGTACGGGGATACCACATGTGTGAGACTTTTTGGGAGCCTAGCCGCGTACGGGACCCCGAAAACCAAGCACCGCCTTCAGGCTTTCTAAGGCCGTAAATTTTTGATTTCACTCTTCACCGCCTATCACAGTTTCGGGGGCCATGGAATGCCCAGGTGGCAAAAAAACCCCCCAAATGACCCCATTTTGGAAAGTAGACACCCCAAGCTATTTGATGAGAGGTATAGTGAGTATTTTGCAGACCTCACTTTTTGTCACAAAGTTTTGAAAATTGAAAAAAGAAAAAAAAAATTTTTTTTTCTCGTCTTTCTTTATTTTCAAAAACAAATGAGAGCTGCAAAATACTCACCATGCCTCTCAGCAAATAGCTTGGGGTGTCTACTTTCCAAAATGGGGTCATTTGGGGGGGGTTTGTGCCACCTGGGCATTCCTTGGCCTCCGAAACTGTGATAGGCAGTGAGGAGTAAAATCAAAAATGTACGCCCTTAGAAATCCTGAAGGCGGTGCTTGGTTTTCGGGGTCCCGTACGCGGCTAGGCTCCTAAAAAGTCCCACACATGTGGTATCCCCGTACTCAGGAGAAGCAGCTAAATGTATTTTGGGGTGCAATTCCACATATGCCCATGGCCTGTGTGAGCAATATATCATTTAGTGACAACTTTGTGCAAAAAAAAAAAAAAAAAAATTGTCACTTTCCCGCAACTTGTGTCAAAATATAAAACATTCCATGGACTCAACATGCCTCAAAGCAAATAGCTTGGGGTGTCTACTTTCCAAAATGGGGTCATTTGGGGGGGGTTTATGTCATCTGGGCATTTTATGGCCTTCAAAACCGTGATAGGTAGTGAGGAGTAAAATCAAAAATGTACGCCCTTAGAAATCCTGAAGGCGGTGCTTGGTTTTCGGGGCCCCGTACGCGGCTAGGCTCCCAAAAAGTCCCACACATGTGGTATCCCCGTACTCAGGAGAAGCAGCTAAATGTATTTTGGGGTGCAATTCCACATATGCCCATGGCCTGTGTGAGCAATATATCATTTAGTGACAACTTTTTGTAATTTTTTTTTTTTTTTTTTTTTTTTGTCATTATTCAATCACTTGGGACAAAAAAAATGAATATTCAATGGGCTCAACATGCCTCTCAGCAAATTCCTTGGGGTGTCTACTTTCCAAAATGGGGTCATTTGTGGGGGTTTTGTACTGCCCTGCCATTTTAGCACCTCAAGAATCGACATAGGCAGTCATAAATTAAAGGCTGTGTAAATTCCAGAAAATGTACCCTAGTTTGTAGACGCTATAACTTTTGCGCAAACCAATAAATATACACTTATTGACATTTTTTTTACCAAAGACATGTGGCCGAATACATTTTGGCCTAAATGTATGACTAAAATTGAGTTTATTGGATTTTTTTTAGAACAAAAAGTAGAAAATATCATTTTTTTTCAAAATTTTCGGTCTTTTTCCGTGTATAGCGCAAAAAATAAAAACGGCAGTGGTGATCAAATACCATCAAAAGAAAGCTCTATTTGTGGGAAGAAAAGGACGCAAATTTCGTTTGGGTACAGCATTGCATGACCGCGCAATTAGCAGTTAAAGCGACGCAGTGCCGAATTGTAAAAAGTGCTCTGGTCAGGAAGGGGGTAAATCCTTCCGGGGCTGAAGTGGTTAAGATTATTTAAACCCCCCTCTTAAAATTATATACTTTCTAAAAGTAGAGACCCTGGAGAATAAAATGGTAGTTTACAATGATCCTTCCCTGATTCCTGCAGATTTGCTCATTTGGGATCCTAAATGAGGAGCTGTGGCCCCACTATACAGTACATGAATATTCTTGAAGGAACCTCTATAGACGTCCCTTGAGGCGATTGCTTTTAAGTGGTTGCAATCAACCTTCCATACTCTACACCAATAGATGCTTTTGGTTGATCAAATATTTCCAGAGGAAAAAACCATATATATTAATAGAAAGTATCTTGGTAATTTTAACATAGTGAGAGGCACTGATGAAGAGGGGTTTCCCCTTTGAAACGCATTAGCCATATTGGACCTTGATGGCTTCTTCCTATCCTGCTTATCAAGTATTTTAGGTCTAGGTCCAACCAGTATCCGGGAGAATAAGGTTGGGCGGGTGTGACTAGCGTGGTATTGAGACTGATCTTTATTTAAGCATACCTAAAAACAAGATTCTTTTGGATAGAGCGGGAAGGGTCAGCACTTCTATCAGGTTTTTATTGCTCAAGTCCAATATGGAGTAAAAAAAAATCCATCTCTTCATCTGGGCCTGCTGACAAATCGATACAAATTATTAGGACTCAGGACGTATTAAGTAATAGAGAATGGTGTGATAACACATCAAAATTCAGCTATCCCTGATAAATAAGGTGATGTCTGGCCTCCTGAAACGCGTTGGCTTTTGTACTCTGTGGTGGCATAAGCCCATTTCGTCTCAAGTATTTTGGTGTGGCTCTTCACCTCTAGATCCAAATATTTTCTTTACAACCCAAGGTGCCTGTGGTACCCCTTCAGTCTACAGAATCCGCCTACCTATCACGTGGATGACCCATTGGGAGATCATCAGTTTACTATTGACAACTATGTAAATACAAAACTCAGCCAACATCATCTCAAGGTTCCAGTGCCATCAATCCACCCCGTAAGGCTAGGTTCACACTAGTGTGGGGCAAGGATTATGTGCATAACCCTCCTAAAGTGTTACTAAAGCCACAACAGTAAAATCAGTCTGTATATGTAGTAAAGCAAGCTTGTTATACTCCCTGTGGAACTTAAGGAGTTAATAATCTGCCTTGTGTAAAAAGGCTGTTTGATCCTGTCTTCTCTGATCCTCCCCTTCTTCCACTGTCCCCAATCTATCTCCTGATATAACAAAACCTTAGGGGCACACTGCACATGCTCAGTTTATTGCTAGAGGGTTTTTTTTTTCTTGGGAGGGTGCATGTGATCTGCACAGGGCCAATCAGCACTGTCCAGACAGAGGGTCAGGGGTGCTGCAGGTTCATAGGACAGTCAGAGAAGAATGAAAACTCCTCCTACAAGCTTTAACTAGATCAAGTAATAAACAGAGGGCGCACTGGCCTAGTGCATTATCCTCCATAATTTTACTTTATTACATAAAAAAGAAAGATACTCACAAACATGCGCTTGAAAATAACATATATTGAGCAGCTTAACGTCCATGGTATCACACAACAGATGGAACGTCCCACAGTAAGACTGGCTGACGCGTTTCGAGATATCACCTTTTCCTCAGAGCCAACCATCTGTTGTGTGATACCATTGACGTTAAGCTGCTCAATATATGTTATTTTCAAGCGCATGTTTGTGAGTATCATTCTTTTTTATGTAATAAAGTAAAATTATGGAGGATAATGCACTAGGCCAGTGCGCCCTCTGTTTATTTCTTGATTTAGTGCATCGAGACACCCCAAGTCATGTGAGGGTAGCAAGGTTGCATTTATCTGGATTGGCCCACCACTGTGGGGTCCACCTTCGAATGCAGGAAATATATGTTGTTTTTGTAAAAGATTCAAACAAGGAAGACGTCGCTCCAGGTGAGCAATCACTACAGTCCGGATGCGCTGGGTGCAAGCCATGGCTCGCCACCGATGATCAATACGAAGAAAAGAACACACCACAGGAACATTCCAACAATTTTATTCCAAAAAATAGCAAACGACAGCCAACAAAGACAGAGTGTCCGAACCCAGGTTTGAAGAAGCACTGAGGTCAGTGTGAAACGCACACGTCACGTACACGTCAGCTCCTGGGTTCAGACACTCTGTCTTTGTTGACTGTCGTTTGCTATTTTTTGGAAATAAAATCGTTGGAATATTCCTGTGGTGTGCAGCCATTCTTTTCTTCCTGTTTTTGTAGAAGATTTAACTAGACACCGATAGAAGTCACAAGACTGCTATATACTGCTGATGAGAAAAGGTATTTAGCAGTTTATATTTCCTAAACTAATTGCATTTCCATGTTCTGCGTACTGTGGGAGACCAAATATAGCAAATGCAGGGTCCTGGGTTTAGTAACACTTTAATGGCACCCCCAGGGCTGTCTTAATGATTGGTCACACCTGGGCACTGCCCAGGGGACCCAGCTGCATGGGGGGCCCCTGCACTTTCCCTAAAGCAGCTGGTCCTTGAGCCCACGCTGCCCCGAAATTGGGGGCCCCATGATGGCACTGAGAGTGATGGATACACAGGGGAGGCAGGCTGGCAGCGGTGCGCCGTGCTGAGCCGAACGATACCTATTATTTCACAGCCAGCAGGGAGGGGCAGGGCCGGAGCGCCAATTATGCTCTGACCCCACCCCATGCAGCTTGAATGCTCGGGACTTGAAGGCTGCGCTGTAGGAGCAAGAGCGGGAGCTGCTGAGTGGGCAGCACTGAGAGCCCACCTGCGGAAGTGGCATTGCGGATGGTGTCATGGTGAGCCCAGCTGCCCAGCACTGATTGCACCCAAGGGCTTGGAATGCCCTGAGGGATGCTCCTCCGCCACCTCCTTCTGCATGCTTGATTGGTATAGGTGAGTCCAGTGCTGGAGGTGGGCACATAGCCAAAAGTTCACATGCACTGCATCTCCACTGGAAAAGGGATGGATAGAATAATGGTATATGGGAGAAAACAATGCTGAGGGGGGAACTGGGGTGTATACGGGGTAGCAATGCTTGGGGTAGCTTGGGTGGCTATAGTGCTAGAGGTATCAGGAATGTAGAGAGGCCACAGTGTAGGGGGTATCAGGGATGTAGAGGGGTCACAATACAAGGGGTATCTTACGGTATATGGTAACAGTGCTGGGGGAAATATTTAGGGTGTAGAGGGGTTAGAGTGCTGGGGGGATATCTGGGGTGTGGAGGGGTCAGAGTGCTGGGGGGATATCTGGGGTGTGGAGGGGTCAGAGTGCTGGGGGGATATCTGGGGTGTGGAGGGGTCAGAGTGCTGGGGGATATCTGGGATGTGGAGGGGTCAGAGTGCTGGGGGGATATCTGTGGTGTGGAGGGGTCAGAGTTCTGGGGGGATATCTGGGGTATGGAGGGGTCAGAGTGCTGGGGGGATATCTGGGGTGTAGAGGGGTCAGAGTGCTGGGGGATATCTAGGGTGTAGAGGGGTCAGAATGCTGGGGGGATATCTGGGGTGTAGAGAGGTCAGAGTGCTGGGGGATATCAGGGGTGTAGAGAGGTCAGAGTGCTGGGGGATATCTAGGGTGTAGAAGGGTCAGAGTCCTGGGGGGATATCAGGGGTGTAGAGGGGTCAGAGTGCTGGGGGGGGGGATATCTGGGGTGTAGAGAGGTCAGAGTGCTGAAGTGATATCTGGAGTGCAGAGGGGTCAGAGTGCTAGGGGGATATCTGGGGTGTAGAGGGGTCAGAGTGCTGGTGGGATATCTGGGGTGTAGAGGGGTCAGAGTGCTGGGGGATATCTGGGGTGTAGAGGGGTCAGAGTGCTGGGGCGATATCTGGGGTGTAGAGGGGTCAGAGTGCTGGGGGGATATCTAGGGTGTAGAAGGGTCAGAGTGCTTGGGTGATATCTGGGGTGTAGAGGGGTCAGAGGGCTGGGAGATATCTGGGGTGTAGAGGGGTCAGAGTGCTGGGGTGATATCCTGGGTTTAGAGGGGCCAGAGTGCTGGGGTGATATCTGGGGTGTAGAGGGGTCAGAGTGCTGGGGGGATATCTGGGGTGTAGAGGGGTCAAAGTGCTGAGTGATATCTGGGGTGTAGAGGGGTCAGAGTGCTGGGGTGATAACTGGGGTGTAGAGGGGTCAGAGTGCTGGGGTGATATCTGGGGTGTAGAGGGGTCAGAGTGCTGGGGTGATATCTGGGGTGTAGAGGGGTCGGAGGGCTGAGGGATATCTGGGGTGTAGAGGGGTCAGAGTGCTGAGTGATATCTGGGGTATAGAGGGGTCAGAGTGCTAGGGTGATAACTGGGGTGTAGAGGGGTCAGAGTGCTGGGGTGATATCTGGGGTGTAGAGGGGTCAGAGTGTTGGGGTGATATCTGGGGTGTAGAGGGGTCAGAGTGCTGGAGTGATATCTGAGGTGTAGAGGGGTCGGAGTGCTGAGGGATATCTGGGGTGTAGACGGGTCAGAGTGCTGGGGTGATATCTGGGGAGTAGAGGGTTCAGAGTGCTGGGGTGATATCTGGGGTGTAGAGGGGTCAGAGTGCTGGGGAGATATCTGGGGTGTAGAGGGGTCAGAGTGCTGGGGGGATATCTGGGGTGTAGAGGGGTCAGAGTGCTGGGGTGATATCTGGGGTGTAGAGGGGTCATGGTGCTGGGGGGATATCTGGGGTGTAGAGGGGTCAGAGTGCTGGGGTGATATCTGGGGTGTAGAGGGGTCAGAGTGCTGGGGTGATATCTGGGGTGTAGAGGGGTCAGAGTGCTGGGGAGATATCTGGGGTGTAGAGGGGTCAGAGTGCTGGGGGGATATCTGGGGTGTAGAGGGGTCAGAGTGCTGGGGGGATATCTGGGGTGTAGAGGGGTCATGGTGCTGGGGGGATATCTGGGGTGTAGAGAGGTCAGAGTGCTGGGGTGATATCTGGGGTGTAGAGGGGTCATGGTGCTGGGGGGATATCTGGGGTGTAGAGAGGTCAGAGTGCTGGGGTGATATCTGGGGTGTAGAGGGGTCAGAGTGCTGGGGTGATATCTGGGGTGTAGAGGGGTCAGAGTGCTGGGGTGATATCTGGGGTGTAGAGGGGTCAGAGTGCTGGGGAGGCATCAATCTAGCAGATATATGATATGCACAGGGCAGCTTTGTTACTTTATGTAGTATTTTCCCACTGTTTCTTTGCTGTACAGAATAATTGTTCATGTAGTTAATGCGGAGCTCCACCCAAACGGGGAAGCTCCGCTTGTCTGCCTCCTACCTACTTGATGTCTGTTTACCTGCACTGTCTCCATTGTAGGGGCCCCAGAGCATGACTTTGCCCAGGGGCCCATGATGCTATTAAGACGGCCCCGGGCACCCCCATGCATTGGCACCTGTACGTTTTCGGTTGCGCCACATGGTGCATCAACACTACGTAGTTTGGTGCGAGGGTCTTTTTTTTAAAAAGGGTCAGGGACTTTTCTCTCCCTGCATTTCTCATGGGTAGGGCAGTCCATTGAAAGAAACATTTGTTTTTCAAGGGGCTTTCGCTCGACTTTAGATTCTCTCTTAGTACCTGTTTAAGAAGGGGGAGTCTTTATACGCTTGAAATGCGTTGGCTTGATTTAAATTGTTGCTACTCTCAATAAACGATTTTAAAACTCACCTTCAAACTTGCATTTACTGGATACCGGGCTCTCCTTTCTACCTACCTTCCTCTTGCTCAAATACAGGAAATAATAGGACACCCCCCAGCAAAAAAAACAAAAAACGATTTAATACTTCCAAAACGGAATAAAAGTTTTGGCTTTAGCTATACTTTAACTTCCAAGCCCTACTGCAAGTACCCCTCTAACACTGCTGGCACTGGATTTTCCTTCCCTGAAATATAAATTTCCCATTAGGCCAGCAAGCTTGTAAGTGTTGTTTCTTTTTTTTTTTTTTCATCATATCAGGCCAATAAGGAATATTAAAGCCATTTAGAATGCAGTGACTTTCCTGAGGAAGAATCGCACTCATACATGCTGCAGTGAGCATTTTCAAGAACCCTTGCGGCTGCCTTAATGACAATGTCATTTCACTCTGCTCGGAAAACTGCAAGCAGCAATGCAATTATCGAACAAATAATCATGCTTATTTATAAAGCACTTTATGTCAAGGCAATTTCATCTACAGAACATTACGTACACATACACAAATGAAAACAAATAAAGCATCTTACAGCCACCTAGTAGATGGGCGCAGAATTTCAATGATATGGACAAACTATGAGGAAGGAAAAACGTGTAAAAAAAAAATAAAAAAAAAAAAAAATATATATATATATATATATATATATATATATACATACCCGTATTTATCGGAGTATAACACGCACCGGCGTATAACACGCACCCCAATTTAGGAGGGAATTTTAAGGGAAAAAAATTTTTTAGAAGGGAAGTTGAAGGGAAAAAAACTTACATTTAAATGCCCATCATTGCAGCCTTCTCAGTGCAGCCTTGTCAGTGCAGCCTTGTCAGTGCAGCCCTGTCAGTGCAGCTTTGCCCCAGTGCAGCCTTGTCAGTGCAGCCTTGTCAGTGGAGCCTTCCCCAGTGCAGCCTTCCCCAGTGCAGCCTTCTCCAGTGCAGCCTTCCCCAGTGCAGCCTTCCCCAGTGCAGCCTTGTCAGTGCAGCCTTCAAAATCGCCGACCGCGATTTAAAAAATGGCGCCGCCGGCGCCGAAATACACAGAGCCGGTCCTCGGCTCTTCTCGGCGGCTCTCGTTCACTTTCGGCTCCACTCGTAGTCCCGCCCGGGATGGGCGTGACTGTGAGCGGAGCTATCCGAACCTAGCCGAGTACACTCGGCTAGGTTCGGGCGGCGCTCGAGTGAAGCCGAAAGCGGCCGAGAAGAGCCGAGGACCGGCACTGTGTATTTCGGCGCCATTTTCAAGTCGCGGTCGGCGATTTTGAAGATCTGGCAGCTCCAGATCGCAGGGGATCGGCGTATAACACGCACCCGCGATTTTCCCCTGACTTTAAGGGGAAAAAAGTGCGTGTTATACGCCGATAAATACGGTATATATATATTGACATCTATGTAAATACAAAACTCCGCCAACATCATCTCAAGGTTCCAGTACCATCAATCCACCTCCTAAGGCTAGGGGCTAGGTTCACAATAGTAGTAGTAGTGTATATATATATATATATATATATATATATATATACACACAGTATATATACCACTTGCATGTATACAGTATATATACCACTCACTGGCCACTTTATTAGGTACACCTGTTAGATTGCTTGGTAACACAAATTGCTAATCAGCCAATCACATG
This sequence comes from Lithobates clamitans, assembly GCA_037952925.1. Classification (NCBI taxonomy): domain Eukaryota; kingdom Metazoa; phylum Chordata; class Amphibia; order Anura; family Ranidae; genus Lithobates; species Lithobates clamitans. The sequence continues at coordinate 4,659 of JBBGZY010002399.1, read as the reverse complement.
GCAGCAAATCAATGCATTTAGGCATCTAGACATGCTGAAGACGACTTGCTGAAGTTCAAACCGAGCATCAGAATGGGGAAGAAAGGGGATTTAAGTGATTTTGAATGTGGCATGGTTGTTAGTGCCAGGCGAGCTGGTCTGAGTATTTCAAAATTTCTGCTGATCTGCTGGGATTTTCACGCACAGCCCTCTCTAGGGTTTACAGAGAATGGTCCGAAAAAGAGAAAATATCCAGTTGTGTGGACGAAAATGCCTTCATAATGTCAGAGGTCAGAGAAGAATGGGCAGACTGGTTGGAGATGATAGAAAGGCAACAGTAACTTAAATAACCACTGGTTACAACCAAGGTATGCAGAATACCATCTCTGAATGCACAACACATCAAACCCTGGAGCAGATGGTCTACAGCAGTAGAAGACCACACGGGTGCTACTCCTGTCAGCTAAGAACAGGAAACTGAGGCTACAATTCGCACAGACTCAACAACATTGGACAATAGAAGATTGGAAAAACGTTGTCTGGTCTTATGAGTCCCGATTTCAGCTGCAACATTTAGATGGTTGGGTCAGAATTTGACATAAACAACATGAAAGCATGGATCCATCCTGCCTTGTATCACCGGTTCAGGCCGGTGGTGTAATGGCCAAAAACACAAAAAGAAAAGAGGGCGTGCCAGCCTAGTGCATTATCTTTTGGTACATTTATTCAGAAACCATAATAAAAACTACTCACAAAAGTAGGAGGCAATCACGCTTAAAAAGGTCTTTGACATATGGCAGTCTGTCTACTGATTGCAGTCTCTGATTCCTGGAGAGTGGACATATGAACCGCTGCTGGCTGACGTGTTTCGAAGGTATTCCTTCTTCATCAGAGCCTCTTAAGGCTTGGTCCTTAAGTGGTTAACCCACCCCTACCCTGTATATGGTTGTCTCCTAGACTCACTGGGATGCTATGGATACAGGTTCCTCCCATGGATGCCATAACAGAAGCAACCCCTGGAGTCCCCCGGCCTGACCTAGCCAGCACCAACAGTAGTCTGTCCTATACCTTCCTCAGACCTCATGGCACGTGAATGGGCCAGTGGGCAAATGTCTGATATATTATAATGTCTCAGAAATCAGTAAGGTTTGGCATCAGGAAACACGGGTGTTTGGGGACCTATGCTCCTCAGTGTATAGAGGGATAGACAAATTTTGGTTACAACTTACTATATTCTAGCTGCATATCAATACAGTCATAATGGCACATTACGGGAGGCAGAAGCCATTCTGGGCAAAGTGACAGGTTCTCTTGGAAAAACAGCCTGAATTCACTGATGCCCACCTTCTCTGTGCTCCACCACCTCTACATTGCTCCAATGGAAACCTTGGGAAATACACAGAGCTTCTGGGTATGGGGGAGCATGTGGCCATCACTATATTCTAGAATGTGGCAGCCAATTGTCCTCAACAAACAATGTCATGTGTGGGATGGGAGGAAAAAGTTAACCCCGGGAAAGCTCCAATGCAATCCAAAGCTGAGGTCACACAGAGTTTGAACTTCTGGCTCCAACGGAAGAAAGGAGCAGGGGAAGGTGCCTTTGAAAGAGCGGGGGGGGATATATTATTTCAAAAAAGAACTTTGCAAAAATAGGCCAAGCATACAAGTCTCTTTTAACCCAGCCAGCAATTTAATCCTATAGTTCAATTTGAGAAAAGTGGGTAAGTCCATTAAAACACCAGAATTAGAGTAGATTTTTACTGAGATTGTCCTTCTATAGATGTTCTTAGGTGGTTATTAAGGGCCAGAAACGTATGCCATTACACTTACCTATGCTTTTGGAAATAAAAGCTCAATCCTAGTTCAGCAGATTTGTCACAATTCATACCAATTTGCATTTGGGTCTTGGACTAGGGATCAACGTGATGCAGGAATTCTGCCTGAACCTGCTACAATAGCATCACAATTATAAACCACAGGAGGTAGTGAAACTTCAGACTTATACATCTTAAGCTAAAGGTCCGTATTCACCTCCCGTTGGGACTGTGATTGAACTTTCTTCATTGCATATGCAGCATGTTTTGGGTTTATATGTAGAAACATATGTGGAGATGTTCTGTTTTTTTGTCAACACATTTTTATTAATGTCAGACGAGGCACGGAGACCATGGATGTAACTTTCTATGTGCCACCGGGAAATCTTACAGAAATGATAAAATAATCAATTTTTATTCCATAAAATAAAAACAATAAGGTACAAAACACAATTAAAAACAATTAATTCACATATACAGATCATTTTGCAGTGTTTAGGCATACAAAACCAATGTGTTTCACAAAGGGTTGGCTTCTTCAGGATCCAAGCCTCAATTGTATATTCTATATCGTGAATTAGACATTCTCCTAGGATCAATTGTAGATCTCATTTCTCAGAAAATCATATATAGACATGAATATTCTCACAGCGACATACACTATATTACCATTGGGACACCTGCCTTTACATGCACATGAACTTTAATGGCATCCCAGACTTAGTCCATAGCTATAACAGCTTCAACTCTTCTGGGAAGGCTGTCCACAAGGTTTAGGAGTTTGACTATGGGAATGTTTGACCATTCTTCCAGAAGTGCATTTGTGAGGTCTGGACTCTGTGCAGGCCATTAAAGTTCCTTCAACCCAAACTCACTCATCCATCTCTTTATGGATCTTGCTTTGTGCACTGGTCCAAATCATTTGGTGGAGAGGGGATTATGGTGTGGGGTTGTTTTCAGGGGCTGGGCTTGGCCCCTTAGTTCCAGAGAAGGGAACACTTAAGGTGTCATTTTGGACAATTTCATGCTCCCAACTTTGTGGGAACAGTTTGGGGATGGTCCCTTCCTTTTCCAACATGACTGCCCACAGGTGCACATAGCAAGGTCCATAAAGACATGGATGAGCAAGTTTGGGATGGAGGAACTTGACTGGCCTGCCCAGAGTCCATAGAACACCTTTGAGATCAATTGGGAATTGGGATGAGACTGAGAGCCACGTCTTCTCTTTCACATCAGTGTCTGACCTCACAAATGCACTTTTGGAAAAATGGTCAAACATTCCCATAGACACACTCTTAAACCTTGAGTTGAAGCTGGTATAACTGCAAAGGGTGGGCCAACTTAATATTGAAGACTACAGCTAGGACTTGAATGCCAATAAAGTTTATGTGCGTGTAAAGGCAGGCGTCCCAATACTTTTGGTAATATAGTGTATATTGAATAGCAATGGTCATCAACTCTATGGGGTCACCAACAGGACTAAACCCAAAAGCCTCCAAGTATTTTGCCTTATCCCCATATCCTGTATAGATGCTCTCCTGTAGTCCGTTCACTGCCTCAATATAAAACTACATTCATCAAGAAAAGCACATGTTGGATTCCAATATGGCGCCCAAGCACAAGAGGAAGGCAGGAGAGCACATAGCATAGTTAGTTAACTAAAATATGGTGATTAGCTAGGAGGTTTGATAAAAGGAAAAAAAGAAAGAAAAAGAAAATAACTTACCTCTTTTAAGGCTGTGGTCACCCTAATGCCCCGTACACACGGTCGGACATTGATCAGACATTCCGACAACAAAATCCTAGGATTTTTTATGACGGATGTTGGCTCAAACTTGTCTTGCATACACACGGTCACACAAAGTTGTCGGAAAATCCGATCATTCTGAACGCGGTGACGTAAAACACGTACGTCGGGACTATAAATGGGGCAGTAGCCAATAGCTTTCATCTCTTTATTTATTCTGAGCATGCGTGGCACTTTGTGCGTCAGATTTGTGTACACACGATCGGAAATTCCGACAACGGATTTTGTTGTCGGAAAATTTTATAGCAAGCTCTCAAACTTTGTGTGTCGGAAAATCCGATGGAAAATGTGTGATGGAGCCTACACACGGTTGGAATTTCCGAAAATAAGGTCCTATCACACATTTTCCGTCGGAAAATCCGACCGTGTGTACGGGGCATAAGGGGTAGAGATTAAACCCTGTCCCCAAGCAGGATGTAAAGATTGCTCTCGATGCCAAGGGGGTCCCAGTCCTGAATCATATATTAAATTTTCAGGTGGGTGTTGAACTTGGTGAATTAGAAAGGATTTAAAAAAAAAAAAAAGCCGGTGGTCCGATTAGGAGAGTGTATGCCCGTTATCATATATTTTAATGATGGGTCAGGGTCATCTGGTTTAATGAACATCAAATTGCTTTATTTCACCAGAAAAAATACATTTCATGGCTTTAAATTACCAGGTGTTCAGTTCAAAGAGATACACTGATGTTTTGTCATCTCCAAACATTACTGTGTTGTGTTGTGAAGCGTGCATCTACCTAGACGACAGGGCAATACACACATAAACAAATAATAGCAGGCAATACAACTTTTACAATTACAGGAACTGCCTAGGAGCTGTTTTCCAATAAGGGCACTAGGTAAGAAGCTCAGTACAGTCTATGAGACACTCAAAAACTGTAAACCATGAATGACTACTTGCATTTTTCTTGAGGCAACACCTTTCTCACAAGGAAGTAGACTGCCCCCAATAGTCCAGTTGGCTGGAGGGTTCCCCGGACCTGTTGCCCGGCAAGTGGCATGTATTTATGGTCTGGACACCCGAGTGAACCCGAGTGGCTGTAGGTGAAGAAGCACTCCA